>CAWUFW010007413.1:0-600000 GCA_963921515.1 Calotriton arnoldi | reverse complement strand
TATCGGTCTACCAGATTCACTGGTGAGCAAACTTCAGGTGGTGATGAACGATGCCGCCAGGTTAATTTTCAAATTACCGAGGCGCACGCGGGCATCACCCCTATTGCAACAACTCCATTGGCTGCCAATCAAGCAGAGGGCTAAATTCAAAGGCCTCTGCATCACACATAAGGCCCTTTTCGGTCAGGCACCCAATTACATCAAGGAACGCCTGGAGAAATATGTTCCCGGCCGCTCACTAAGGTCCTCCACGGAAGGCCTTCTAAAATGCCCACGATTTAATTACACTACTAAAGGTGGCCGTGCATTTTCTGTCCTAATACCACCACTTTGGAACAGGCTGCCGGGCCAGCTTCGGGCAGAAAGACGTCTCCTTCCATTCAGAAAAAACTCAAAACCCTTCTATTCACGGAAGCCTGGGCTTGACACTCCCGGCTCTGACAGTACTCTCCTGGAACTGACGCTGATCTTCTTGAAGCGCTTAGAGACCTGCTGGTATTAAGCGCTCTACAAGTCCAAATTAACATTAACATTAACACTGTCCGGGCCTCCTCCGGACACTGAGGCAGCACTTGCGCCACCGTATCCCACAGAGAGTGAGAATAACGTCCCAAGAGGCATGCTATGTTCACAGACCGCAGCCCTGAACTGGCGGAAGAAAAAATCTTCTTCCCAAATTGTTCCAGTTTCTTGCATTCCCTATCCGGAGGTGCGGTAGGGAATGCGCTCGGGGACGCGGAGGCTTGGACAACCAAGCTCTCAGGGGTGGGGTGTTGGGAGAGGAAAAGGGGGGTCGCCCGGGGCCGAGCGATGGCATCGGACCACGTTCCTATCCACAGGAGCCCCTGTGGTGGGCCTGGACCAGGTACCCAAAAGAATGTCTGAAAGTGCATCATTAAAAGGCAGCAGTGGCTCCGCAGAGGTTGCCGCCGACTGAAGCACTTCTGTCAGGAGGTTAGTCCTGACGGCCACTGTAGGGAGCTCGAGGTGGAGGGCCTCGGCCGCCCTACGCAACACCACGGCGTAACTTGCACCCTCCTCCGTAGCCACGGTAGGAGGAGTGAGCATGCCAAGGTCAGAAGAGGTATCAAGACCACTGGCATCCCCCAGTTCCTCTGCCCAGTTCCTCTGCCCAGTCCGGGTCTAACTCCCAATCCTCCCCTTCCTCCGAAGGCTGATGAACAGGACGAAAATAAGGAGGATGGACATAGGAATAGAAAGGTCCCATCGGCGTCAGAATCGGCATCGAGCGACGCCGTTCCGGCGCCGTGTCCACTTCAGGGCTGAAACCGGGGACGACGTCGTCCGGTGGGACAGGCGACGTCGGAAGTGGTGCCGGAGGGGTCGACGTCGGTGGAGGTGTTACAAGGTCAACCGGCGTCAACCGGGATCCAGGCCTGGATCCATGGGGGCCCTGCGGCGCCGGGCCGGAGCCGACAGCGATGCCGGAGCCATCGGCAGTAAAGGGCAAGGACCCCCAGTCGGACCCGCGGGGCCCGAAGGCGCACCGGCGGGGCCCGACGGCCCTAAGAGGCGAGCCATGGCTGACAGAAATTCCTGCAGCTGGGCCGGAGTCGCCGACGGACCCGGGAAGGGCGGGTAGGCCTGCGGCGACTGCGTAGGCTCCGCCGGAGCCACGGGGTGGCACCACCCACACCCTCAGCCGCGTCGCGTGACGGGCGAGGAGAAGTCGGAGAGCGACGGCGCTTCTTCGACTTCTTAGAGTGCTTTGTCTTACCTGACCCCGAGTGCGAAGACTTCGATCCTGACGAACAATGGTGGTGGCTCCGCGACCGGTCCCTCGACCTCCCACGGGACCGGGACCTTGAGCGACGCGGAGCTGACTGCCGAACTTCAAGCAACTTTTGGGACCACTCCCGCAAAGTCTTCGGCGCCATGGCCCGGCAGTCGGGGCACGACTTGGGGTCGTGGTCGCACCCCAGGTAGTAGAGACACACGCGGTGCGGGTCCGTCACCGACATCATGCGATAACATTCCTCGCAGGACATGAAGCCGGGCATCCCTACGGCACCAGGAGTCGATCGAGTAGAAAAATAAAGACAAAAAGGCCTCGAAAAACTCAGTCAAAAAATGACTGGGGGTACCGCTCTCTCCGGATCTGCGCTTGCTGGCGCGGAAAAAGAAAGAACTGACATCAGCGCGCGAGGGCGGCGTCTAAGTAGCTGCCGCGATGTCATCTCGGCGACCACGATGCCAACGACGGACGCGGAGCCGCACAACGCCACCTTCTGACGCGCAGGGGTACTGCTGTCGAAAACTTTCCGGATCCAGTCTGACGCCTGGGGGTATTCTAAGGTAAGGAATCTATCACTAACGTTTTTTTTTCAGATATATTGAATAAATGTAAGATCACAAATTCAAGATGGCAAGAAAAGATGAAAAGAGAAGGAAACAAAAAAAAAGAGATCTACTTAAAGAAAAATAAACAAAAGGTGTCAAAAACAAATGAGAGTGTTACCAAGGATAAAGTTTGTTTAGGTAAGACCACTAAACAGTTTCTTAAAAAAGTTGTGGAGAAATTATATGAGAAGAATAGGAATGAAAGGACAAAGAAGAGTTTTTCAACTAATGAGAAGGAGAATGACACTTCAAATGGAAAAAAGAAAACAAAAAATAAGGAAAAAACACCAGTTACACGAAGACAAAAACTATTTCAAGAGATTCGACAACGACTTTTTCGAAGTAGAGTAATTCAGAATTTATTGAAAGACTGTAAAAAAGTATAAAAAAAGATTACTAGCTTACAAACAAAAGCAGCGGATTGAAACTGTAGTAGATACTACTTTTAACTTGAAACGAAAATTATTTATATTAATTCTAAAAAGGATGAAATCTTTAAATAAAACAATGAAGTTTCTGAAAGACAAAAGCAAAAGAAAAAGGCTTGTTAATAGAAGTAACTTTTGCAAAACTTTCAGTGGTGAGTGAAAACACACTTCTACTAGTGAGCCTTTCTTTAATGAAGAAAGCTACTTTCAAGACAACAATTTACCATTTGCAGTTGATACTGGAGGTCGCTGTTATGAAGTTCGGAATGGTTGTCCCATTGCAAAAGAAGAAATAGTTGTTGTGAGTGCAGAAGAATTAATAGCTCAAGAAGTGCAAGGGAAACGCACACAAGCTCCTGTATATAAGTGCGATTGTAGCAGTATTTGCAGTATTCGACAGGAATCTATTGACATAATGCGAAATGTTTTACAACAATATGCACAGAGAAGTGTTAAACAGAAGATTAGGTTGTTACAAGGGCTAGATCCATGTAATGTAAGAAAATATACTAAGAAGCACGGTCATTCTCTGGCTTGTCTTTCGAGAAAAGTGTGTAAAAGTACTTTTCATCACTTAAGAATGTTAGCAGTACACCACTCAAGAATGCGGAAGTTTGTAAGGAAAGTGTACTATGTAAAGACTCCTGCATTATGTTTAAGTGAACTGAACACAGCTCTTTTACACAGTTGTTTATCAGATGTAGAAAAAATGTGTGATGAAATTGAATTTAGTTTTTTTGGTTCAGAACAGCAGTGTGTAGAAACTGAGAGCTTGACAATTGCAGATGTTGAAGAACATGGAAAAGAGATTAGCATTGATCAGTTTGAAGAAGAAATTACAAAGTTTAAGACAGTGTGTTCTGAAAAACCAAATTATGTTTGTATTTGTTGTCAACGTACTCATTATAAAAGTCAAACTAGGAATGTTAATTTTTATTTAAAAAGTGAAAAGGAGAACAATGATAGGTGGCAGCAATTTGGAGGTTACTTGTTTGTGGAAGGTCGATTTAAGTTGGGTACTGATCAACGTATTTGTAAATATTGCTACAACAAATTAGAAGAGAACAAAATGCCAGCTAGGGGAATACATAACAACTTAGAAATAGTACCTATTCCAGAGGAACTGGCAGATTTGAATACATATGAGTCAGTTCTTATTCAATCTGTTCACCCATTTCAAGCTATAATTCGCATGGAGCCTAAAACAGGTAAACTGCCACCAACAGACTTACAAAGAGGTCTGAAAGCAAGAGTTGTGTACTTACTTTTAGATTTTAAGAAAAATATTGAAACTATTGGTGGAGACAGAGACGAAAATGAGGTAGTAGTTATTCTAGTAAATTGTGTACCAACAAAGAGTCGGAAAATATGGCAAGAGTTTGTAGATGTTAATAAACTTCAAAAGGCTACGTTATATCTTGTACAGAACAATATTTTTTATAAAAATGTAAATGTTGATGAAGAGGTAATAAGTTTAGAAGATGAATCAGAAATTTCAAGTGGTCAAATAGAGAAAGTGGACAAGTCGAAGAGTGAAGAGATTTATGAACATTATACAATATGTCCTCTACATTCAAAAGAAGTAATAGGAAACAGCGTTGAGTTATTTCAAATGAAAAAAGCGAAGGGAACTCCAATGAGTGTATGGGAGAAAAGCTTAGAAGCTCGTTGTTTTTCACAGCTGTTCCCTACTGGACAAGGTGGACGATTTGATGAGCGACCTGTACGGATTCCAGCTTCAGAATATCGCTCAACAAGATTATACTCTGAAGATCCTAGATTTCCACAGTGCATTCCATATATATTTCACCTTTTGTTTGAAAGTGATTTGTCTTCTCTTTCGTATGCAGTGAACCACATACTTAAAACGGGAGTTCATCAATCACTTGTTTCAGCCAAAGAATTCAGGGACAAAGTTGAACGTACAGATGAAAATTTAGAAGCACAGTTAATTAATTTGATGGCATGTCAACGTGGAACCAATGAGTATTGGTTTCGTCGTCATGGTGAACTGAAGTGTATGTTAAGAGACTTAGGTACACCAACATGGTTTGTAACACTTAGCTGTGCGGAGTATGCATGGGAAGTTTACTTGAATTTCTATGAAAAGCAAATTCCAATATCAAAAATATTGAAATGAAGACACCTGGAGAACTGTGTTCATTGGATCCTGTAAATGTCTGCAGGTATTTTAATCATAGGTTTCAAGCTATGATGTCTTTTATCTGCAATAAAAATAATTGTCCTCTTGGAGAAGTTATTGATTTTTTTGGGCAAAAAGAGTATCAAGCGAGAGGTGCTCCACATATACACATGCTATTATGGATAAAGAATGCTCCAAAATTTCGAACGGATACTGATGAAACAGTATTGTCTTTCATCGAACAGTATGTTACGTGTGAGATTCCAAGAGAAGGAGGAGAAAAAAGCTTGACACAACAAGTTTTACATTTCCAGAGTCACCGTTGTGGAAAGTATTGCCGACGAAAATACAAGTCTAAAGGAAAATTTTATACCAAGTGTCGGTTTGGATTCCCACGTCCAGTAATTTCTAAAGGAAGAGTAAATTCTTTTATGTCTGCTGTGAGGCACACAATAACTCGGAAATCGCCGAAGAATACGTACAACTTAAAAAGAACAGAACAGTCAAAGTATATTAATGACTACAATCCAGTTATTTTGAAAATGTGGAATGCAAACATGGACATTCAATATGTTGCAGATAACTCAATCGCAGTTGCACGCTATGTTACATCATATATAACGAAATCAGAAAAGACAGAGATGAAAGAAATGTGGGAAGAAATTTCACAAGAGAAGAGCCTTAGCAAACAATTGTACAGCTTTAGCTTGAAAATGCTTTCCCACAGAGAAATTGGATCCTACGAATGTTCGGATCGCTTGTTCTCTTCTAGTTTATATTCAAAGTCACGTGGAATCATTTGGGTAAGTTTAGGTCTTGCCTGCACACGAAATAGAGTGTTGAAAACATTAGAAGAAATTCAATACTTATCAGAGAATGATCCGGAAAAGTACAGAAATTCTTAAACCTAATATGTTGGATACATACTATCCTAAAAGGAGTCCACATCTGGAAGAGCTTTGTCTGTATGAAATACTTCAACATTACAGCTGTAAAAGAAATGTTACACAGAATTTAAAACAAGGAAAATATGCAGTAATTGGATGTGATGGTTGTTTAGTGAAACATGCCAAAGGAAATCTTATTAATCATAGAAAACTCAGTTGCAAAACTCCAGATAAGAGAGAATTTTTTTATTTAGCACTTTTGCAACTGTTCTAGCCATGGCGTAGCGAAACTGAATTACTTGGACATTTTGACTGCTATGAAGATTCTTTTAATGCATGCAAAGATAACATTGCATGTACAATTTTTCCTACATAGCTACAAATGTTAAATGATGAAATTGACCAAGAAAAGACTATTACAGCTGAAATAGCTAACGACAGTTCTCAAGATAGTCAAAGTTCTGGTCCAGCTAGTCAAGATCCACTGGGACAACCAATTATCGAAAATGAAGCAGCAATAGCCATGTATGAAGTAGAAATTGCAATGCAACAAGCACAAGAGAATACTACGTTGGAAAACTTAGAAGAACAGCTAAATGTTGAACAGAAAGAAATATATGTACAAGTGACAGAACAGATACAACATGGTTTGATACATGAAAAAAAGGAATGTATATGTTCATCATTTAAACCTATTCTTATGTACATCAGTGGTCAAGCTGGAACAGGTAAAAGTTTTTTAATTCAAGTTTTGACTAGTTATCTCCAAAAAACTACAGATTCACATTTATCTTGCGTTGTAACAGCTCCGACTGGATTAGCAGCGCATAATATTAAAGGAATTATTTTACATAGACTACTTATGTTACCAGTTGAACATGATAATAAATTAGAATATCAGAAGTTGTCTGGAGATGCTTCTTATGAAGTGTCAAGAGTGCTGAAGAAAATGAAACTTCTCATCATAGATGAGGTGAGCATGGTTTCAAACGTAATGCTTGCCTTTGTACACTTGAGAATGCAACAGGTTTTAAAAACAGATTACGATGTTCTGTTTGGAGGCAAACATGTAATTGTATTTGGAGATCTACTACAACTAACTCCTGTAAAAGGACAACCAGTTTTTAAAACTGTTGTGCATGAAGACACTAGGAAATGTTTGGGAAGTATTGGAAATGTGAATATATGGTTACATTTTGAATATAAAGAACTTATAAAGAATATGCGACAAGCAACTGATGAAGATTATGGAAATATTCTGAAAGATATAAGAACTGGTGTCCTAACCAAACATGGTAAACAAGCTTTAGAAAGTCGGTTACTAAGGAACTTGTTTACAACTGAAAACACAGCAGCTGAAGTAATGTATAAGAAAATTGGAGAAAACAAGTCTTTAGTTTGCCTAATGCCTACACTGCAAGAGTGTTGTACATTTAACCAAAAGCTTCTAAAATTGGAAAAACAAGAAATAGTTCAGTTTCAAGCTATTGATAAAATAGAGCATCAGGGAGTGACCATTCTTCTTTCAGAGAAACTACAGACTAAATTGGACTCTTTGGAAAAGTCTGTATCTAAAACTGCTGGCTTAGAAAAAAGTTTAGATGTATGTATAAACTGGCAATTTTGCGGCGTAATTTAAATGTAGAAGGAGGTTTAGTAAATGGAGCAATGGGGAAAGTTGTTGATTTTGTAAAATATCAGAACAGAGATGGAATAGAATTCCTGAAAATAAACTTTGATCAGATTACAGAGGTAAAACAGATTGGGCGTTGTGCTGTACGTTTTTTGCTTGTAAAAGACTTGTATGTTCGCAGAAAACAGTTTCCTTTGTCTTTAGCATATGCAGTAACTATTCATAAATCTCAAGGTTTAAGTGTAGACAGTGCTTTGGTAAATATTTGAAGTACTGTGTTCAAAGAGGGAATGGCATATGTTGCATTATCTCGAGTTAGAACATTGTCTGGTTTGTATTTGATTGATTTCGATGACAACAAGATTAGTGCTGATGTAAATTGTGTAAGAGAATATAATCGTTTAAGAAGACTTTATGCACCAAATTTAGGTGAATATCCCATTTATGAGAAACGTGTTATGTGTTTTAAACGAAAATCTTTTAATGAATCAAGTGCGGTTGAAAAGCATAAAAAATCGAACAGAAAGGAAAAGGTGTAAAGAAACAGAAAATGGAAAGTGTTGATGATGTTGTGGGATACAAATTGGAAAATAGTTCAGGTATCAACTGCTATGGTAATGTTATTCTGAATGTTGTATTTTACCTAGAAGATCTTCATAATGAAATTATGGGAAATCAGGAAAAAAGATTATGTTCTGCACTTTATGATGTATTTCAACAATTGACAACTGACAGAAGTAAAATGCATACTGTTTGTGGTATTCGCCAACTCTTGGATATATGTACTGGTTCTTTGACGTTCAGTCTTACTATACAACAAGATGCACAAGAATGTCTGTTGGTTATGCTTGGAGTATTAGAAGATGAAAGAATAGATATTGAAAACTTATTTGGACTAAGTTACAAATGGGATCATAAATGTGAACAGTGTTCATTTAGTTCAAGCAGTGTAGTGGACACAGAACGATTCATATACTTAACAATACCTGACTGCAAATCTGTAGCTTTTAACAAATTAGTAAAAGCAGCAAACCATGATATGAAATGTTCTCATTGTAAATCAGAGATGTTATCTACATTACGCATAGAAAGATATGGAAAATATCTGTTTTTAATGCTAAAACGTTGTAGAGCAAATGGAAGAAAACTGGAAACCAGAATTAAAAATGTTGTTGCCAGTCAAATCTCTATTTCTGGAAGAACTTTTACAACAGTGGCTATTGTTTTCCATGCTGGAGCTACTACGACATGTGGACAATATACTGTGTATTTAAAGTGTAATAAAGGATGGACACATTGCAATGATGCACACTTGGAAATAAAACCCAGATTGCCTTACGAATTACCAAATTCATATTTGATATTTTTGAAGCCTAAGTTTTGAATACATCATTCGGCCTATTAGGAAGATGTAAATATGCTTTAACGAACTCATATTGAATATTTTACAAACCAAACTTTTGAATACATTATTCGGCCTAGTGGGAAAATGTAAATAGAAAGTATAGAGCACTGGAGACAATTACTAATTATAACTACTGTTGGGACTATTATTTGTGGTGATTGGTATTGCATTTGGAAAAATTGCGTTGCAATGAAATAGTTTACATATTTGTTCTGTATATTGTAGGAGATGTAAATTCATGTACATTTTGAAAATGTTGAGTTAAATAAAAGATATCTTTTAGAAGAAGCATGAAATGATAAAAAATTGAAAGGAGGAACACATATAGATACAGGTATTGAAAATAATGCTGTACACTGATTTGTTTTTTTTTAACAATCTAGTTGATTGGTTTTTTTTTCCCGCTGTTTCATGATGAATCTCATTGACATCACTGCGTACAGTGAAGTTAAGTGGAATCTGAAAACAGCAAAAAAGGGAAAATAAAATGTTATGTAAATGTTAAATTATGTTGTAGTCTTTAAAAAGTAACAGTGTAATTTGTGAAATACATTACATAACAGTTTTTTCGGTTTATTGTATTGTACGTAGTGGTAAACTTTGAAAAGAGTTTTAATGATGAATAGCACAGCAGTACTTTGATATTTACAGAAAAAATCATAGGTTTCAGGGAAGTTATAGTTAGAAATTAGCATTTAAAAAACCTTTGAAATTCACTGAATAAACTACAGGTTTTAGGGACGTTATAGTTAGAAATTTTCATTTAAAAAAACCTTAGAAATTCACTGAAACAACCATAGGTTTCAGGGACATTATAGTTAGAAATTAGCATTTAAAAAACAATAGAAATTAACTGAAAAAAAAAATAGGTTTCAGGGACGTTATAGTTAGTTGGACTTTTCACTCGTACAAAACCAGAGAAATTCGGACGTTATAGTTAGTTGAGCTAACTATAACTTACGCACCCGCAATGCACTGCTGATGACGTTACATATTACATCATTCATGATATGGTCAGTGACATCACTGATGACATCACTGATGACATCTCAAATGACATCACTGATGACATCATCCACGTGATAATCTGATGCACCTCCTCACATCCTAATATAACCTTTGATACACCCACTCTAAAATACAGACTACCATTTTTGAAACCATAGAGACACCAATACCAGTTACTACACACCCACTCACTGATTCCTAGGTCTACACACACATCCACTCATTCACCCATACAGTCACTCATACATGCAGTCACTCATCAATACAGCACTATCATAGGCACTCATACACCTATACAGACACTCACAGACCGCCACTCATCCATGGAGTTACTCACACACCTAGTCAGTCATGCAAAGAATCTATCACACTCCCATTTACTCACCTATACAGTTATACACACATCACCTCAGTTATTCATACAGAAACAAACACATACTTACTCTCTTATACAATCACTGATACAAGCACATACTCATCCATACAGCCTCTCTCACAATATCTCACTCTCACATATAGTCATTTATATACTCCAACACTCACATATACTGCCTTTCACATATGGAGTTACTCACACATGTACCACTGAGACATTCATTCACTCACCATCACAGACATACACACACCCACCCACCCATACAGTCCCTCACAGATGCACTCTTGAACCTATACACCCAGTGAATCACCCACTCACACATCTATGCACAGAGTCACCCACCCCCCACCCACTCAGCCACACAGACACTCAGGCACCCATACAGATACTTAGACAAGCAATCAATAACCGATATAGACACTCATGTAGCTACCCACCAAGTCATGCAGCCGCTTACACACCAACTGACAGACTAATACAGACATTCACACAGTTTAGTCACTAACCCATGCATTCAGTAAGACACGATTAATCACTCACTTATACAGTCAGTCACGCACCTACTAAATCATGCATTCAGACAGTTATACACCCACTCATTCTTCAATACAGCTTGGCGTATATATAAAACATATTTTAACTTTACAGAAACACACAGTCACTGGATGATGTCATCAGTGATGTCATCAGTGATGTCATTTGAGATGTCATCAGTGATGTCATCAGTGATGTCACTGACCGTATCATGAATGATGTAATATGTGATGTCATCAGCAGTGCATTGCGGGTGCGCGAGTTATAGTTAGCTCAACTAACTATAACGTCCGAATTTCTCTGGTTTTGTACGAGTGAAAAGTCCAACTAACTATAACGTCCCTGAAACCTATGGTTTTTTTCAGTGAATTTCTATGGTTTTTTAAATGCTAATTTCTAACTATAACGTCCCTGAAACCTATAGTTTTTTCGGTGATATATATATATTTATATATATATATACGGAACTAACCCTGGGCGTAGTTCGCGTAGTAGCGCTACGCGTAGCACTACGCAAACTGCGTAGTGCGGTAGGAAATGCTGTTCGCAATGATTGCACAGTGCCGGATGCTTGTCCGCACTGTGCAATCATTGCAAACGGCATCTTGCACAGTGCAAGCGGTACAGTTTTCTGCCGCTCGAGTAGATTTGTACTCGAGCGGCAGTTTTCTCAACGCGGACTAGTAGTTTCTCATCACGAGCGGTCGCGAGCATACGCGACCACTTGCAATAAGAAACCTGACCTCCCCGCGTTGAGAATCTCGCCGGGAGGTTTATTTTCCACGCTCGTGATAGGCAACTTGATGTTGCTGATCGCTAACGAGGAAAAAGTCTCGCCAGGATGCCATTTTGCTTGCTCGCGGTCGCCAACTTGACGTTGAGGACCGCGAGCAAGCAAAAAATGGCCGCTACGCGTTTTTGCACTGTGCTACGTGCAATTCGCGTAGCGCGTAGGTGCGCAAACTACGCAAACTACGCGAGCGTAGCGTAGTTTTCCGCCCAGGCCTATACGGAACATCAGAAACTGGCAGAACGCGTCAAAGGGGTAGAACACAAGATCGAGGATGTGCAGCCGGAATGCACGAGGCTCTCCAAACTAGTGCTGGAACTCAGAGACAGAGTGGACACCCTGGAAATACACGCAGAGGATGCTGAAGGCCGAAATAGATGTAACAACATCAGAGTGGCGAGTCTTCCGGAAGGTACTGAAGCGGGAAACATGGTAGATTACTTGGAGAACTGGCTACGGACTGAAGTAGCCACAGGGACCCTAACTCTTTTTTTCGCGTTGGAAAGGGTGCACAGAGTCCCTTCCAGACCATTAGCACCGGGCAGACCGCCCAGACCCATATTAGCTAGGCTGCTACACTACATAGACCACAACATCATACTACAGCAAGCCCGCACGAAAGGCCCATTTGCAGTAGCTAACCAAAAAGTCTATATATACCCTGATTATATGGCAGCGTGGCAGCCAAGGAGAGCCTTGTATACTGAGGTTAAGTGAGAGCTCCGACACCAGGGGATACAGTACTCCGTATTGTACCCCTCAAAGCTTAGAATTATCCTGGACGGTTCCACACATTTCTGGGATACATGGCTAGAAGATTACAAAGCATAAGCGGTCTCACCAACGAAACACCCGAAGGCGCTGCCCCAACGAAGAGGAAAAAGAGGTCGCTTCCGCAGAAAAATGCAGGCCAACATGGGAAGTGGGCCCTCGCCATCACAGACCAAAATAGAAAGAGCGGCAGCGCTGCAGGCTGATGCCGAGATATGAGTGACCCAGAGACAGAGACTCATCAACGGAGCGGAAATCAGCGAGAATGGATTTTACCTCCTCTGGAGATGAGGAGGCCAGATTAGCCGCGGCGACACCGCAGACTGCAGACAATATTATTTGATATCCTTTACTCTGTTTAGAAAGCTTTGGATATATCTAGCTGGGCATTGGGCGGGAGAGAGAGGGACCAACAGAGATTGAGTCACCCCAGAACTAAAGGGATGGTCGAGGAATATTCGAGGTCGCAATGGAAGACCGAGCGCGTCTCCCCTCCTAAGAGTGGTTATCCTTAAGCCGGCATAGTTGAATTTACACAGTACATACCGGGCTGCCGTAGTACACTGGGAGAGTTAGATACCACATCTTGGCACACCCCTTCTGGTAAAGCCTGTACAGGCCGACCAAAGGAGATATTCGAATATCACATAGTTGTTTCATTCTGTTTGGATGGCAGGCCATTGCTGTGCTGCCCTGGGATGTGGGAGTTACTGTTGGGGTTTAATCCGTTCTCTTTTACCCTTCTCCCGTGTTCCTCCCTTCCTTTCCTTTTCCACACCCTGCTTCACAGAGAGGACGCAAGCTTAGTTCGAGAGTCGCGATGGTGGGGAGAGGAGGCAGATGGGGCGAGGCCCCGGCATGTGAGCATGGTGAGCACGCCTAACTCCGCAACAGGGGTATCATTTATTTCTTGGAACGTCAAGGGAATGGGATCCCCACTTAAGAGGAACAACATCGATAGATATCTTACAGGCAGGGGAGCCCAAATTGCCCTGCTCCAGGAAACACACCTAATAGGGCTGGAAATAGACAGGCTGAGACGGAGGTGGAGAGGCCAGCTTTACGCAACGTCCTATTCAGCATATGCCAGAGGCACACTAATCTGGATAAGAGCGGTAACACCATTTGAACTGATACACTCAGTCATAGACAAAGAGGGAAGATATGTCCTAGTAGAGGGCAGGTTACATGGTAAAGAAATCACCTTGGGTAGTATCTATGCCCCCAATCAAGAACAGCTGAGCTACCTCCGTATGCTATTCACGCACATGGCAGATTTCTCACCTGATACACTCCTGTTAGGAGGTGATTTTAATTGCGTACTTGACATACACCTAGACAGATCCTTCCCTCCCCTGCAAGGGACAGTGATGAGGAAGCTGGCGACTGGACTGCGGGAATGGCTTGCAAACTGGGGATTGATTGATATATGGCGAATACACCATGACACAGACCGCATATACTCAAACTACTCAGCGGTACACAAACTACACACTAGAATAGATAATTTTGTATGCTCCCATAGAATATCCCAGACCGTGACACATGCGGAATATCTGGGAAGAGCCATCTCAGATCATAGTCCGGTAATGCTACGCTATGCCCCAATAGGAGAGAAACCACCAGCCCCCACGTAGCGCCTTAATCCAAACTTGCTGGAAGACACACATTATGGGAACTCATTAGCAGAAGCTATTTCAAGCTATTACGCCAATATTCAGGGTACTGCGTCCACGCGATGGTCGAATGGGAGGCTTACAAGGTGGTGGTGAGAGGGCAATGCATTAGTCAATCGGTAGGAGCACTAGCAGAACTGCGCAAAGATTTACTAACAATGGAACAGAACATATGTATACTGGATAACACAGTAGGGGGCAACCAGGAAACAATAGCAGAAGCCCAAGCAACGAGAAAGCAGTACCACGTTACATAAGGGAAGTTGAGAACCCACGATCGCAAACAATACATCACAAAGGTACATGAGGAGGAGGGAAAGGCGGGTAGAATGCTGACGTGTCTCATCAAACCAGAGTCCAGAGGCTCATCCATCACCAAGATACACACTCACAGCGGAGAGCCCATATAGTCCCCCATATTAATAAACCAATAATTCTGTAACTATTATATGGCCTTGTATAGGGCCCCTCCTTGCCTTACTGAGGAAGCATTGGATAGCTATCTGATGCAAATACCGATAAAGCAACCAGCTGAGGAACACTGCGAGAAACTGGGGCCCCCCGTCACTATACAGGAAATCCGCGGTGCAGTAAAAAGTCTAGCAACAGGCAAAACACCAGGCCCAAATGGACTGCCGGCTGAATTCTATGCAGCATACATTGGGGTGCTGGCACCTCATCTTGAGTATATGCAGAGGCTTGCAAAATTGGCTTGCTCCCTGAGTCCACTAGGGATGCGGTAGTAATACCCCTACCAAAAAGCAAAGAACAGGGCGCGGGAGTAACTGATTACCACCCACTATCCATGCTGAATCTAGACTTTAAAATCCTGAGCAAGGTGCTGGCCCTTAGGCTCCTCCCTCACATGCAGGGATTAGTACACACACACCAGAATGGGTTTATACCTACGTGTACTACCTCGTACAACTTTAGAAGACTTTACCACACCATGTATCACCCAGTAATGCAGGCTGACCGCAAAGCAATGCTGCTGGCAGTGGACATGGAAAAAGCCTTCAATACAAAACGCTGGGACTTTCTGCTCACTGTAATGAAACAGATGGGCCTAGGTGAAGACTGGATTAAATGGGTCAGACTACTGTACAGTGCCCGACGGTGAGGGTTAGAACGGGAATCATACCCTCACCACAATACGAAGTACATAGAGGCACCAGACAGGGATGCCCTCTTTCCCTGCTCCTGTTTGCCTTAGCAGTTGAACCTTTAGCTGCACAGCTTAGGTATGTGGGAAAGGGTTGGGGCCTGGAAGTGGAAGTGGAAGGTCGAGAGCATATCATTTCATTGTATGCCGACGACATACTCCTCTATTTCAGAGATGGACTGACAGGCATTCCCCTAGCCGTGGCGCAACTGAAACAATATGAATCAGTTTCTGGCCTCCGGGTAAACACATCCAAAACGCATATATTCCCACTATGCAGGGGACTGGAGAAACCCACAGGACTCCCATCTGACCTGAATTGGTCCCCAATATCCTTTAAATACCTTGGAATACAGGTATTTCACACGACAGAAGACCTGGGGGACAGCAATCTGGGAGGAGCCTTGCGCTCCCTAAGGGTGTGCGTGCCCTTTTGGAGGTAGTTATAACAGCCCATCATGGCCCAGATAACGATCTCCAAGATGGTAATGCTACCAAGGCTTCTTTCCTACTTGCCAACCTGCCAATATGTGTACCAGCCCCCTGGTTCAGGCAAATAGACACTCTATTATGGGATATAATATGGGATGGGGGCAGAAACAGAGTGTCCTTGACGACACTCAGACTTCCAACAGACGAGGGGGGTTTTGGAGTTCCAAATTTCGAGTTATATTTTCTAGCATCTCAACTCCAGTGGCTCACACATTGGCTAGATGGAGCCAATCAAGAAGAGCTACAGCAATCGGTAAAAACGATGCAAATAGACCTTTTAGTGGCTAAACTACTAAATACCTCAATCACGATCCCCAAGCCGGGAATACTGCTTGACACGGCCCTTAGATGTTGGTGTAAGTGTGTATACAAAACCAAGGGAGCAACTTTGTACGCCCCATCGCTGCCCTTAGCGGGACTGCCACACGGTGATCCTCTCACTTACTTCACCCAAAGACAATTAACAGCGTGATTGGGAGCAGGTATACACACGGTGGGCGGCTGCTACCAGCAGGGAACATTAATCCCCATGGAGGACCTAATGGACTCCCACCAACTGCCTCCTGGTCAATTTCTCAGATATGAGGCACTGGCACGCGCGATCCAAGACCTTTGGTGCGGAGGAGGGATGGAACCTGAGACACATAGTACATTACAACTGCTGATGTCCATGGGGGTCATAAAACACTTAGTGACCTGGTTTTATAGATCACCAGCAGACACAACAAGAGGCCCACTAACTACGTTAAGTAATAGGTGGGAAAAGGCCCTTAAACGGGAACTAACAGATCCGGAATGGCAAAGAGTACTAGCCTCACCGAAGCAAATTTCCAGAAATACCAGACTTAAGTACACACAATATAACTATGTACACATGGCCTATATGACACCACATAGGTTGCAGGTCACGTATGGGGGGAGCCCCGACCCTGCCCTAGATGCGGACACATGGACGTGGGGTTCGTACACATGGTATGGGACTGTCCGCAGCTGAAGATATATTGGACAGAAATACTGGAGGCCCTAAACCTGGCACTGGGACGAACCCCCCCCCCCCCGAACACTAGAGGCATACATCTTGGGGTTATCTGCAAGACCGAGTGCGAAGAAAGTCGGAACCAGATTCCTAGATTTGGCGCTAGGGTTAGCTAAGCAGAGAATTGCTATAGACTGGAAATCAACGACAAGGCCAACAGTCATGACATGGAAAATGGAAGTGATACAATGGGCCAGAGCAGAAGAACGGGCGCTGATCAGAGAAGAAGATAAGGGGATTAGACTTCACCCAATAGCAGACCTGTGCACTAAAATATTGACAGCATGGGAACACCCAGAGTAGTCTGATGAACCACACACAAGCGACAATACCGCAGAGGATGAAGAGGAGAGGCCAACTCTTGCTAGAGTAGAAAAAGCATGAAGCAGCTTAAACACTGACCAGCCGATACAGCACTAAGGCACCAGTTAATGTTGTGCCCCCAGGCATGTTATACTTACCTCCCCTAGGTACACCACTTTAGACATAGGTCACACAGCCTACCAGATTAAGGGAAATACCAGACGCCTTAGGCGCCCCCTCCGCCTGCCCCTGCACGATGGGGAACACAGCGACTAACTGCAGCTCTCCCTCCTCGCAATACTTTTTTCTTTCCTTTCCCTCCTCTTTCCACCTCCCTCCATTGTTACGTAGAATTAGAATTAACGGTGTATGCGATTTAATGACCTGAAGTCTGACGAGAAAACGAAGGTTACTGTCTCCCCGGACATATTCAATGTACTCCTGGAAAGTACAGGACACAATCTGATGTGCACTTAACGAACAAGTTACTTACCTTCGGTAACGATATATCTGTAAGAAACATAGGTTAGTTATATATTCCTTACCTTAGAATTACCCCCAGGCGTCAAACTGGATCTGGAAAGTTTTTTCCTCAACAGTACCTCTGCGCGTCGGAAGGTGGCATCGGTCGGCTCCGCATCCGTCGTTGGTGTCGTGTCGCCGGGAAGACGTTGCGGTAGCCACTTATACGCCACCCACGCGCGCTGACGTCAGTTCTCTACACGACTTTCCGTGCCAGAAACGCAGAGCCATGCAAGACACTGACCACTGGTGCACAAAACTAGGGCCCTGAAAGGATATCCTTAACCCTAGAGATCAGTTCGCAGAACGGGGAGGATGGGTGGGGCGGTAAGGAATCTATAACTAACCTATGTTTCTTAAAGATATATCGTTACCAAAGGTAAGTAACTTGTTCATCTGAAAGAAACAGTTAGTTATAGATTCCTTACCTTAGAATAGATACCCCAGCAATACCAACCCCGGAGGTGGGTCTGCAAACCAAGTTCACACCAGAAAGTCCTGGAAAACAGAACGGCCAAAGAAGCCGTCTCTCCGGACTTGGCTGTCAAGGCAGTAGTGTCTCGTAAACGTGTGCAGCGATGCCCACGTAGCTGCCTTACAGATGTCATTTAGAGGAACTCCTCGTCCCAAAGCAGTAGTGGCGGCCGTCGCCCTGGTGGAATGGGCACATAGCCCCACTGGAGGCTCCTTCTTTGCTAGAGAATAGCAGGCTTTGATACACAAAACGACCCATCTGGAGATAGTCCGCTTGTGTACGGCCCAACCTTTCTTGGCGCCCACGTAGCCAACAAAGAGCTGGTCATCCACCCGGAACTGTTTGGTGCGATCCAAATAAAAAGAAAGCGCACGTATGGGTCCAGACGGTGGAGCCTCTCTTCCTCTTTCGAAGGATGCAGAGGCGGAAAGAAGGTGGGCAAAGTGATGGTTTGACCAATGTGAAAAGAGGTGACAACCTTGGGAAGGAAGGATGGACGAGTCCTGAGGACAACTTTGTCCGGATGTACAGACAGAAAAGGAGGCTTGGATGAAAGGGCCTGGAGCTCACTCACTCTTCTGGCAGATGTGATGGCCACCAGGAATGCAGTCTTAAGAGTTAAAAGCCTCAAAGGACAGTTGTGAAGTGACTCAAAGGGAGCGCACATTAAATAGGTCAAGACCACTGAGGCATAACGAAGGGAATAGGAGGAAAGAGATGAGTTATGCCTTTTAAGAAATGATTTACAACCGGAGACTTGAAGAGAGAAGGCTGATCAGGAAGCCGAAGAAAGGCAGAAATGGCCGAAAGATAGCCCTTGATAGTGCCCAGAGCAGAGCCCTGCCGGGCCAAAGAGAGAAGGAACAAGAGAACCTCAGAAAGAGGGGCAGAAAGGGGATCCACAGCCTTTGCTGTGCACCATGCCACAAACTTGTTCCACCTGCAGGCGTATACCACCTTAGTGGAGGGACGCCTGGCTGCCAGAATCACATCACAAACTTCGGGAGGCAAGTCGAAAGGAATCAACTGCCGCCGCTCAATCTCCACGCAAGCAGGTGGAGGCTGGACAGGTTCGGGTGGAGGACCGTCCCCTGCTGCTGCGACAGGAGATCCTCCCGAAGAGGCAGACGGATCGGGGGATCGACGCTCATACTGAGTAGCTCGGGATACCAAACTCTTCGAGCCCAGTCCGGAGCCACAAGAATGACTTGGGCCCGGTCGCGCCGAATCTTCTTCAACACTCTGGGTAGAAGTGGTATAGGCGGAAAGGCGTACAACAGACCGAAACTCTACTCGCGACGAAAAGCGTCGCCGAGCGAGTGCCGCCTTGGAAATTCCAACGCGCAGAACTGATGACATTGCGCGTTCTCTTCGGTGGCGAATAGATCTAACCAAGGCTCTCCCCACTGTTGAAAGAGACCTTGCACCACCTCCGAGTGAAGACGCCATTCGTGATCCATCATGCACCTGCAGCTGAGTTCGTCCGCCCTGGCGTTCAGGGAACCGGCCAGGTGTTGAACCACCAGGGATATGCCCTGATGTTCCAGCCATGTCCAGAGGCGAAGGGCCTCCTGACATAAGGTCCACGACCCCACCCCGCCCTGTTTGTTGCAGTACCACATGGCGGTGGTGTTGTCCGTGAACACCTGCACTACTCTTCCCCGGACAGAGGGAAGGAATGCCTTCAGTGCAAGACGAATCGCCCGGAGCTCCAGAAGGTTGCTGTGGAGCCCGGACTCCACCGGAGACCAGAGGCCTCTGATCTCCGCCTCTCCCATGTGGCCGCCCAATACCAGAAGGGATTCGTCCGTCACCGCTGTGTGCTCTGGTTGGGGAAGGGAGAGGGATCTGCTGTTGACCTAATCCTGGTTCGTGAGCCACCACTGCAGTTGCCGTGCAGTGCCCTCCGAGATCTGGATGCAATCGGACAGATTCCCCTGATGCTGCGCCCACTGGAACTTCAAGTCCCACTGCAGAGCCCGCATATGCCACCTGGCATGATTGACCAGCAGGATGCAGGAGGCCATGAGGCCCAGCAGCCTCAGGGTCATCCTGACCAAAACCCGGGATAGAGGTTGAAAGATTGGAATCATAGCCCGAATATCCCGGACTCGCTGTTCGGGAGGATAAACCCGAAACCGCGTCGTGTCCAGAACCGCTCCGATAAAGAGGAGCTTCTGAGAGGGGATCAGGTGTGACTTCGGCACATTGATGGAGAACCCCAGCGAATGCAGGAGGTCGGCCGTAGTCTGGAGGTGGGAGACGACAGTCTGGGGCGAGCCCACCTTCAACAGCCAGTCATCGAGATAGGGGAAGACTGGAACCCCTGATCTGCGCAGATGAGCTGCGACCACCGCCATCACTTTTGTGAACACCCGAGGGGCGCTGGTAAGGCCAAAGGGGAGCACGGTAAACTGAAAGTGCTCGTGGCCTACCCTGAACCGCAGGTAACGCCGGTGGGCCGGCAGGACGGGGATGTGAAAATAAGCGTCCTGCAAGTCCAACGCTACCAACCATTCTCCAGGGTCGAGGGCAGACAAGACCTGAGCGAGCGTCAACATCTTGAACTTCTCCTTCCGGAGGAAGCGGTTGACGTTCCTGAGATCCAAGATAGGACGCAGGCCCTTGTCCTTCTTGGGCACCAGAAAGTAGTGGGAGTAACAACCACGACCAACTTCTGGGACAGGAACGCGCTTGATGGCTCCCTTGGCCAGGAGAGCCGTACCTTTCTGTTGGAGAAGGCCCAGGTGATCCTCCGACATACGGTGGTACTGAGGTGGCATGGCTGGGGGGGTAGCCTCTAAGGGGAGGGAGTAGCCCCTTCGGACTATCTGCAAAACCCACCTGTCCGAAGTGATGGTGCACCAGTGGGGGAGGTGAAGGCGAATCCTGCCGCCCACTGGTGTTTGATGGGCCTGAAATGTCCGACTAGGAAGGCTTGGAGGCTGCTGCAGAGGGTGCCCCCTGAACCTCGACAGTGGTTCCCACGTCCCCGGCCGCGCGAAGGTTGGGGAACTTGCATCGGCCTGTGGCTCTGGGCGGAACGTAGTGGGGCACCCCTTCCGTAGCCACGAAGGGGGCGAAAAGCAGACTGCGCAGGGCGGATGGAGAGGCCCAAGGGCTTGGCAGTAGCCCGTGAGTCCTTTACATGCTCTAGAGCGTTTTCCGCTTTGTCGCCAAAAAGGCGACGGCCATCAAAGGGCATGTCCATGAGGGTATTCTGGACATCCCCAGAAAAGCCAGTCGATCTCATCCAGGCGTAGCGACGAAGGGCTACCGACGTGGAAATCATCCTACCTAGAGAGTCGGCGGGATCCAGCCCACAACGGATGGTAAATTTTGCCGCATCCGTCCCGGCGGAAATAGCCTGGGAGAGCGCTGTCTGGGCCTCCTCCGGACACTGAGGCAGCACCTGCGCAACCGTGTCCCATACAGAGTGGGAATAATGGCCCAATAGACATGCGGTGTTTACCGACCGCAGTCCCAAGCTGGCGGAAGAGAAAATCTTCTTCCCAAGATGATCCAGCTTCTTGGATTCCCTTTCTGGTGGAGCCGTAGGGAATGCGCTCTTGGAAGTAGAGGCTTGGACCACCAAGCTCTCAGGGGTGGGGTGTTGGGAGAGGAAAGTGGGGTCGCCCGGAGTTGGGCGGTGGCGTCGGGCAATCATTCTATCCATGGGAGCCCCCGTGTTGGGCCTGGACCAGGTGCCCAAAAGGACGTCGGTCAGGGCTTCATTAAATGGCAGCAGGGGCTCCGAAGAGCTCGCTTGCGGTTGAAGCACCTCCGTCAGGAGGTTAGTCCTGAGTGCCACTGTAGGGAGATCGAGGTTGAGGGCCCTGGCCACCCTACACAACACCACTGCATATGACGCTCCCTCCTCCGTGGCCACGGTAGGAGGAGACAACATGCCAAGGTCAGGGGAGGTGTCCAGACCACTGGCATCCCCCAGTTCCTCTCTCCAGTCCTGTTCACTGTCCAACTGGTCAGTCAGAGGGTCACCTGACCCCTCCCAGTCCTCCTCCTCATCCTCTGGGTGCCAATCTGGCCTAAAAGGGACCACAGGAGTGAACAGGGGCACAAAAAACGCTCTCGGCGCTGGATCAGGCGTCGGGCGACGCTGGTCCGGCTCCGGGTCCACATCAGGATGGAGGCCGGGGTCAACGCCGGCCAGGGGCACGACCGGCGTCGAATGCATTAGCCGTGCCGGAGGAAGCGGCGCCGGTGGAGGCGTAATAAGGTCAAGGCCTGGATCCAAGGGGGGCCTGAGGCGCCGGAGCCATCGGCGGAGAAGGCCTAGGTCCCCCAACCGAGTCCGCGGGGCCCGAGGGCACGCCGGCCGGTTCGGGCTGCCCAAAGATGCCGTGCATTGCCTCGTAAAACTTACGAAGCTGGGCAGGAGTCGCTCTGGGTCCCGGGAAGGGAGGGAAACTCGGAGTCGACTCTTCAGGTTCCGCACACGGAGCCGTGGGAGGGGCACCGCCCGCATCCCTCGTCGCGTCAGCCGACCGACGGGGAGAAGTCGAAGAGCGACGATGCTTCTTCGACTTCTTCTTGTGCTTCGACTTACCTGACCCGAGTGCGATGACTTAGAAGACTTAGAAGAGTGGTGATGGCTCCGCGACCGGTCCCTCGACGTCCCTCACGACCGGGACCTCGAACGGCGTGGAGCCGACTGCCGGTGCTCAAGAAGCGTTCGCCTTGCCTGTTGCGGGTACTTGGACCTCCCACCCGAGTGAGGCACCATTTTTATCGGGAGACATGGGGGAACGCTGGGTGGTAGGAAATTTGTGTCAGCCCGGTGATGCCACAACTTTACCACACAAAAATGTGTGAAAAAAGTGATTTTTTTCAGCAAAATATCAGGTTTGCAGGGGATTCTGGGTAAGAAAACGTTGGGGGATCCACGCAAGCCATACCTCCCTGGAATCCCCCGGGTGTCTACTTTTCAGAAATGTGTGAGTTTGGTAGGTTTCCCTAGGTGGCCGCCAAGCCCCAGGCAAAAACATCAAGGGACCCCCCTTGGAAAACCAGATTGTTTTGTGATAGGCAATTTTGAGGTCGCCTCAATACGTTGTGGGCCCTTGCCTGTTGCGGGTACTTGGGCCTCCCACCCGAGTGAGGCACCATTTTTATCGGGAGACCTGGGGGAACGCTGGGTGGTAGGAAATTTGTGTCAGCCCTGTGATGCCACAACTTTACCACACAAAAATGTGTGAAAAAAGTGATGTTTTCAGCAAAATATCAGGTTTGCAGGGTATTCTGGGTAAGAAAACGTTGGGGGATCCATGCAAGCCATACCTCCCTGGAATCCCCTGGGTGTCTACTTTTCAGAAATGTGTGGGTTTGGTAGGTTTCCCTAGGTGGCCGCCGAGCCCCAGGCAAAAACGTCAAGGGACCCCCCTTGGAAAACCAGATCGTTTTGTGATAGGCAATTTTGAGGTCGCCTCAATACGTTGTGGGCCCTTGCCTGTTGCGGGTACTTGGGCCTCCCACCCGAGTGAGGCACCATTTTTATCGGGAGACCTGGGGGAACGCTGGGTGGTAGGAAATTTGTGTCAGCCCTGTGATGCCACAACTTCACCACACAAAAATGTGTGAAAAAAGTGATTTTTTCAGCAAAATATCAGGTTTGCAGGGGATTCTGGGTAAGAAAACGTTGGGGGATCCACGCAAGCCATACCTCCCTGGAATCCCCCGGGTGTCTACTTTTCAGAAATGTGTGGGTTTGGTAGGTTTCCCTAGGTGGCCGCCGAGCCCCAGGCCAAAACGTCATGGGTCCCCCCTTGCAAAACCAGGTCGTTTTGTGATAGGCAATTTTGAGGTCGCCTCAATACGTTGTGGGCCCTTGTCTGTCGCGGTTACTTGGGCCTCCCACCCGAGT
The DNA here is from genome assembly GCA_963921515.1 of Calotriton arnoldi. Classification (NCBI taxonomy): domain Eukaryota; kingdom Metazoa; phylum Chordata; class Amphibia; order Caudata; family Salamandridae; genus Calotriton; species Calotriton arnoldi. Next base: position 576,117 of record CAWUFW010007413.1, on the reverse strand, counting down.
GAGGCACCATTTTTATCGGGAGACCTGGGGGAACGCTGGGCAGTAGGAAATTTGTGTCAGCCCTGTGATGCCACAACTTTACCACACAAAAATGTGTGAAAAAAGTGATTTTTTTCAGCAAAATATCAGGTTTGCAGGGGATTCTGGGTAAGAAAACGTTGGGGGATCCACGCAAGCCATACCTCCCTGGAATCCCCGGGTGTCTACTTTTCAGAAATGTGTGGGTTTGGTAGGTTTCCCTAGGTGGCCGCCGAGCCCCAGGCCAAAACGTCATGGGACCCCCCTTGCAAAACCAGGTTGTTTTGTGATAGGTAATTTTGATGTCTCCTAAATAGGTTTTGGGCCCTTGCCTGTCACGGGCACTAGGCCTACCCACGCAAGTGAGGTACCATTTTTCTCGGAAGACTTTGGGGAACGCGGGGTGGGTGGAATTTTGTGGACCCACGCAGATTCCAGAACTTTCCACCACAGGAATGTGAGGAAAATGTGTTTTTTTGGACGAATTTTTAGGTTTGTAAGGGATTCTGGGTAACAGAACCTGGTGAGAGCCAGTCAAGTCACCCCATCCTGGATTCCCCTGGGTATCTAGTTTTCAAAAATGTACAGATTTGCTAGGTTTCCCTACGTGCCAGCTGCGCTAGGGCCCAAAATCCACAGGTAGGCACATTGCTAAAAAAAGTCGGAGCCTAGTGGGCTTTTTGCCACCCTGGGGGAATCGGGGGAGGGGGTTTGTCCCGATATGCCCCCAAAGGGGCAGAAAGACTGTGGCTATTTTTTGTGGGGGTGGGGACATTGGTATGACCATTTTGGGCAGCCCCCACCCCCACGCATAAAAAAGCCTGCGTATCTCGCTAGCGCCTAGTGGGCTTTCTGCCCCCCAGGGGGCAGATCAGGGGCCACTGCCACCATCTTCCCTCCCAGGGGGCAGGAAGACTGGAATTTCTCTGGGGGTGGGGTGGGGGTATTGTCATGCCCATTTTGGGCAGCCCCTACCCCTACCCCTACACTAATAAAAGAAAAAAATCCATGGTTTCTAGTGTGCTTTCTGCGCCCCGGGGGCCAGATTGGGGGCTACAGCTCCATCTGCCTCCCGGGGGCAGAAAGACTGTCATTTTGTGGGGGGGGTGGGGGCATTGGCGTGCCCGTTTCGGGCAGCCCACACCCTAAAAACAATTGCGCAAAAAAAATCCCTGGTGGATAGTGGGCTTTCTGCCCCTCTGGGGGGGCATATTAGGGGCTACTGCCCCCATCTGCCCTCAGGGGGTGAGAAAGGCTGTAATGGTGGCGGGGGTGGGGGCATTGGGGTGCCCATTTCGGGCAGCCCCCACCCTAAAAACAAATGCGCATAAAAATCCCTGGCGTCAAGTGGGCTTTCTGCCCTCCCGGGAGCAGATTGGGGGCTATTGTCCCATCTGCCCCCAGGGGGGCAGAAAGGCTGTAATGGTGGTGGTGGGGGCATTGGCATGCCCATTTTGGGCAGCCCTCACCCTAAAACAAATTGTGCAAAATAAAATCCCTGGCATTTAGTGGGCTTTCTGCCCCCGGGGGCAGAAAGGCTGTAATGGGGGCTTGGGGCATTGGTGTGCCTGCTTCGGGCAGCCCCCACCCTAAAGAAATGGTGCAATAAAAATCCCTGGTGTTTAGTGGGCTTTCTGCCCCCCGAGGGGCAGATTGGGGGCTACTGCCCCCATCTGCCCCCCAGGGGGCAGAAAGGCTGTAATGGTGGCGGGGGTGGGGGCATTGGCATGCCCGTTTCGGGCAGCCCCCACCCTAAAACAAATGGTGCAATAAAAAATCCCTGGCGTTTAGTGGGCTTTCTGCCCCCCCGGGGGGGCAGAAAGGCTGTATTGGTGGCGGGTGGGTGGGGGCATTGGCGTGCCCGTGTCGGGCAAGCCCCCACCCTAAAAAAACTTCAAAAAACAAATCCCAGGTGTTTAGTGGGCTTTCTGCCCCCGAAGGGGCAGATTAGGGCCAATGCCCCATCTGCCCCCCAGGGGGCAGAAAGACTGTAATGATTGCGGGGGTGGGGGCATGGGCATGCCCGTTTTGGGCAGCCCCCACCCTTATTTTTACTTCCTAAAAAAATCCCTGGTGTCTAGTGGGCTTTTGCCCCCGGGGGCAGATTAGGGGCTACTGCCCCATCTGTCCCCCAGGGGGGCAAAAAGACTGCATTTTGCAAAATTAAATTGGGGGAGCAAAGGCCCTTGCCCAAGGGGCCGCTCCCCTCCAGTGGGTGGATCCCTGCTTGGGGATCGCCCTCCTGTGGCGATCCCCAAGCAGGGATCCACTGGGGAGGGTACCACTGGAAAGGGAGATTCTCCCTTTCCAACGATACCTCTCCCGTCTTCTACGTGCTCAGGGGGCTGAGATAGCCCCCTGAGCACATAGAAAGGGAAACTGAAATGAGCCTCTTGGCTCATTTCAGTTTCAGTTTCACTGAAATGACATCAGCGCGACGTGCGCGCCGATCGTCATTTCAGGGAAACCAGGGGGGGGGCCTCGGGAGCTGGGGAAGCTCTTCCCCAGCTCCCGAGGCTCTTGTGGCATTAAGGGAATCCCTCTGGTGCCCGCACCAGAAGGATTTCCCAGGCGATGTTTCAAGACGAGCTGGACTCGTCATGAGCACTCGAGCACTGTGTGCCATGACGAGTCCAGCTCGTCATGAGCATCGAAGGGGATAAAGGCGCCCTAAAACATCACAGAAACATTACCAGGCTCGGTCCACTAGGTAGACCAGGAGCAACATGGCCGATTCTAGCCGGCTACACACCTCATCCTGACCTGGATATAATGTCAGATGAGGAACTACTTGTTCAACTACAAGAATTAATAAAAATTTACAGACAATTAGTCCAATATGTCATGCGGACTTTCACAGTCCAACCACCATTGACACTTCCAAATCAAACTCCTCAACAGGGGAATACACTAAAAATTACACCACAGACTCTATACGCAGTCATGGGTAAAATGCCCACAAAACGTGAGCAGGTTCCATTTTGGATAGCTCAAAAATTACTCAAATCGAATCAGTATTTCCAAATACTTGCCCGTATGAGAAACACAGAATCCTAACAATCAGTTTACCAATGGGGATCACACCACAACTGGAAGACTGCACCAGTTGGGGCTCAGTCTTTGCTGCCATCTATACTAAAACACATGGCATTCCGTCAATTGTGGTAATACCAGATGTCCTGAAACAAATTCAAAACGAATACGGGGCAGAGCCTGCACTAAATTTAGGTATGAAATTACTGAAAAATTTCGACCAGGTCTCAACAATAATATTATCTAATATTAAAGGGGAGGCAGCAGCAGTGGTGATCCGCCAAAAATTAAGAGAATTCGATGTTACAGAACATCAAACAAAGCTACCCAGAATTATAGAACAATCTTATGCAGAATTAGGCAGAGATAGTTTGGGTGGAAGACCAGTGAAGCCAAAACTATCTGAAAGTCCTGAGAAGGACTCTATTAAACAAACTCCTACATCTTCTAAAAAAGTGGGAGGCTAACAAACAAAATTCAAACGAGAAACGTTCTCAATCCCGAGGTAGTTCTCCTCAAAAGGAGCCCTCTGAAAGGAGGTATAACCTCAGGAATAGGGATAATTTGAAAAACCTGACAGGTATCAAGATACTGATACACGTTCCTCTCGTCCCTTTCAGATCTCATCACAAACTTCGGAAAGAAGAGGACGGTCAGAACATAGAGAAGAACGCGTGAAATCAAAAGACGAAAAACACGCTCCAAAAAATAAAGCAAAACCTCAATTCTCCAAAAGAAAGTAGCAGGTCTGAAGATCAGACATGCCGAGAATACTGAGAACACAACTCAAGAACGGAGAATGGGCTCAGACAATGCTGGACAGTGCAGCAGAAGTCACAATAGCTCGCCAGAACCTGAAGGAACTTCTGGAGATATTGTACATTACAGTTGAGACTGTAGACACCAGGGTTAGTACTCCACAAAGGTTATATGAAATAACACTCCGGATGGAGGGAGACATACCTAGACAGGTGAAAGCACTTTTTTGGGAAAGACTATCAAGGGGCTATGACATACTTCTAGCAGAAAAGGACTGGCCACCACAATTTGTCAGGGAGTGCCCACACGTCGAGGACATTATTATGCCTGCCTTCTCCAACCATATTCCAATTCATCTAAAATATACATATGCCAGGAAATGGGCAGTAGCCCAGGCCCCAGCATTATATAAAAATCATGTAGGATGGGATGAGGACTCCCCTCACCATAAAATACATCTGAAACATGAACCAACTGCACAAAGACAGTATCCAATAAAGCAAGAAGCTAAAAAACAGGTCAGGGAGATCTTAGATCAACTTCAATACCAAGGGGTGATTGAAACATGCACCTCCTCAATGAACAATCCTTTGTTTCCTGTCTCCAAACCAGACAATACATATCGTCTAGTTTTGGATTACAGACACTTAAACACTTGTTCTAAAACTTTTGCAGTGCAAATGCACATAGCACAGCATTAATGAATAACATTGTGCGTAAAAAATACAAAACAACATTTGACATCTCAAATGGTTTCTTTTGTCAAAACATAGCACCTGAAAGCAGGTACTTAACAGCATTCTACATAATGGGGAGCCAGCGTCACTTTTGTCGACTCCCACAAGGGTTCAAGAACAGCCCAGGTTTATTCTCAGCGAGGGTAACGGAGTTACTACAAATTTATGACAATGAGGCATTGTCCTATGTCGATGACATCTATCTGACAGACGATGACCTGGAAAAACACTTGAACAGGGTAAGCACCATTATACTGGGCTTCGCCTCTGAGGGCTACAAGTTCAACTTTAAAAAGTCTCGAATTGCCCATCTCAATGTCCTATTTTTAGGATATGAGCTCTCAAGTGAAGGCAAGAGCTTGGCAGCTAACTTTCTAGAGAAATGTGCGCTGCTCCAACCTCCAAAAACGCTGAAAAACTTACAATCCATCCTGGGTTTCCTAAATTTTGGAAGAACATACATTCTAAATTACGCAGAAAGGGTTAAACCTCTCTACGCATTAATCAAACCTGATTTTTCAATCAAAAACTGGATACAGGAACACACAGAAAATATGCGTTCACTCCAGGCTAACATGTTAGCAACAAATCACTTACAAACATGCGTAAGTCAACGCAATTTGGTGATCCGAATAATTTCGGGTCAATGCGGATTCAGCTACTTAACCTTCAATGAGGGTGAGAAAATACCAATCGCATACAAATCGCACTTGTACACACAGGCGGAAATGCGCTTCAGTTCAACTGAAAAAATTCTGACAGCAGTTCAAACCGCTGTCGCAAAAGAAAGAGCCTTAGCCCAAGGGAAACGCATTATTGTCGTAACCCCAGTACCAGCTTTAGAAGCGGTCACAAAAGCAAGCATTCCAAATGCTAAAGCATTACATCCGAGATGGATACAATGGGTTAATTCTCTTGCTGCAACAGATGTTGAATATGTTTTTGATCCCGATTTAAAAACTCAAGCATTCCTGCAATATGAACAAGAATGTCCTCTGCCCACTGAGATTCTGCCTCTCGATCAGTACGAATTCATAATTTACACTGACGGATCCGCAGCCCGCAACAAGGAGTAAGCAAGCTTACAGTGCAGCGTGTGCAATCGTTAAAGGTCGCATGCGAGATGGCATCTTCAGACCTATGGTCACAAAAACTCAATCTCTAGGAGATTGTACAGCTCAGCGAGCTGAACTACAAGCGTTCAAACTGGCACTTGAAAGTACAGATCGAGAATTCCCACACTAATAGTGTGCGATTCCTTTTACTGTGTTCAGTCGTATAATGAATATATACAAAACTGGCTTGAAAATGGTTTCAAAGATGCGAAAGGTGGCACAATAAAGCACAAAATGCTTTGGGAACAAGTAGTTCAGTTGAAAAACGAACTACCAAAGGCTCACGTGATCCACACACTGAGTCATCAACGTGATGGCGTTCACGTTGCAGGGAATTCATTGGCTGACGAAGCCGCAAAGGGGGCTGTTCAGACGGCTTCCGTAGCTGCGATCACTCGTTCAAAAACAAAAATAGACGGTGAGATAATGTTGGCTGTCAATGCTTCAAGCAAGGGCAGCAGTGCAGCGTTACCAAAAAGGTTTCCACTCAAGTACTCTTATGTAATTGATGCGAACAACGTTCCTTTTGCTCGAATCCCTGGAGTGGGGGATAGGGTAATTCCAAACACGGAACGTAGAGCAGCCTTGATTTATGAAACACATTTGGGGGAGGGTCTGTCACATCAAGGGATCTCTAAAACAATTTTGACGTTAAAAGAGATGTACTGGTGGCCTGGAATGAATACAGACATTCACATATTCATCAACAACTGTTTAGACTGTAAATTACAGCGAGAGAGCCACCGGACACCATGCTGCGAATGCGGCAACCCAGACACCACTGTTAGACAGCATTAGACTATCTACGCGCCTGCGTCCTATTGGACAAGTGCAATCCCACAAATACTGAATCAAGGTTCCTATGGATATGGCCTCAGCGCTCGGCTGACGCTCGAACTGATATAAAAGATTTGCGAGTCTTTATCGGCACATACGCAATAGGCACGCTACATTCTGACCAGGGCCCTGCGTTTAGCTCTCGGGCTTACAAAGAAGCCATGGCCAGTCTGGGCGTTGCATTGCGGTATTCCTCTCCATTCCATCCTGAGGGAAATTCAGTTGTGCAAAGGAAACACCGGGACATAAAGCAGTCTATAACAGCTAGGGTATTAGGTTCGGGTGATGGGTGGGTCAAACATCTCAATGGGGTCCAGCGCTCATTAAACAATCTGCCAAGAAGTTCTCTAGGGGGGTCACTCCATATGAGGTCCTATTTGGGACAAGAATGTGGGTACCAGATCTCGATCACGTAGGCACAGTGGTGGAAAATAAACCGTTTGATATCAAAGATCGTTTGGCTGTTTTACAGGAACTCAATGAGTTAAGAACGAAACAAAGCAACGTATTGCTGCAGCCAACCACCACTGGGGAAAAACCGGCGGTCCCAGCAAGGCCTGTCTGGATTCCAAAAGTTGGGGATCTAGTCAGAGAAAAAATTGCGGACAAGAAGGAATTTGGACCTTCTTACAGACAACCAGTACCTGTCCTAGCAGTTCCAGGAACAAGAACAGTACTTCTGCCGCCCGTTGCTGGAAGAAAGGAGAAAAGATTTGTGTCCATCGACCTCATCAAACCACAGTATGTGGCCAATACTAAATAGTAGGCCTCGTGGACTCCGACCTTGTAGCAGACACACTCCTCTCGCTACTATCCAAGAGGTTCAGACTGAAAGACTGATAACAATTGGGAATTCAGCAGTAACAGATGAAGGACTGAGCAACAATGCTATGGAACTCATCCCTCTTGAAAATCAAGTAACAGTTCGTCCAAATACACCTGTCTACACCAATGTAGCAAGTGATGAACTGGTTCCAGCGATTTCTACAAATCCTGATGCAATTCCGACAATTGACAGAACTGCTTCTGGCTATTTCATTAACTTTGATACGTTCTCAGAAGATCCAAGCGAACCTGAAACGACGCCAGCATCATTGAAATTCAAGCAGCAAGTACAAGACTTTCTTCACTTTATGAAAAAGACTTATCTGGTTTCTCCATGGATTGAACTCTGGATTACATCTGGACTTTTGTTTTCCTGCTTTGGCTAGCTTTGGTTACAACTGTGAGCGTGCTTATAAGTGGCAGATACATCCATGTGAATACTGAAGGAAAAGACGTAGAACGTACTTTTGAAACCTCATAAATCTTCCCATCGTGAAGCAAGAGACTTGTCATCAGTGAACATCACAGCCGTTCCTATACAGGATGGTATAGTGTGGGACAAAACAGATTTCGATATCTTTGGCCCGACGGAACAATTGAACATTCCACATTTGTTTAAAATTTCACTAAGTGATCTAATTTCGTCCAGTACCTATTCTGATGATTGGGACTTTGAGACTGTTAACGGCATAATGTTTGATCTAGCAAAATCTGCTGCATTTTCTAAAAATGAATATTTAGAGGGTTCATCAGACTATGAACAAATGTATTGTTATAACCACTATGGTCATCATTATTTGCATAAATCTGCATACCCAAGAAATGTGTTATGTTTAACCAATGGGAGCATTGTCCTACACCACCACAAGGTAGTTCAAAAACATTTCCGAACAAGTTTCCATATTTTTCAGGTTACAATACATCTGATCCAGAAACGTTTTACTATAAAAATGTAAACAAAACAGGACTGAAAATTATGTTAACAAATACAAAACAGATTTACTCTGCAACATTTATTGCCCAACTGTCTAGACAGGGTTTCGACTTATGGAAAGACACAGTAGACACAAAAACTGTCTGGGGTACTAAAGATTGGCAAGTGCAGGGAATAGAAGCTTTATTTAGAGCCTGTATTATCCCTGAACAAATAATGTTTTTGAATGAAACTGTCCAACAAACATCTTGTCTTGGATTAGCCAAGATCAAAGAGATGAAAACACCTTCTGTACCAACACCTGCCGGTGATAACAAAACACAGGCAGCGGTTACAGTTGACCAAATACTACAACTCAACAGATCTAATCCTGATTGGAGAAAATGGTTGATCTGGCTCACAGACACGAACAACTGTCAGGAAAGATTCCTGAATACAACTCAGGGCTTTACTATTCATAGGCCAGACCCAAGATACGTCCAAAGACAGCATCCGGGGTAGTAACAACATACAGTGTAGGAAAATTATGCCTCGATTGGCTTCAGAAATCTACACTACAGGATGTGAAACAACACTTATCCTTACTTAAGGACGACGCAGATCTTAGGGAATTCTTGCTTGGACCAAGAAGACCGCGTCAAAAACGTTTCATATATGCCGGCATTTATGCTGCCTATAATGAAGCATGGAAAGTGTCACAGATGGAGGCCGCAGAACGAATACGTGAACTTGATCGTATTAATTTAGAGAAAACACTCTCTGTGGTCGACAATGGGTTAACAACTTTGTCCTCCAGAATATATTCATTGGATGGCATTGTATCCTCTGCTACCGACATACTAGAACAAGATTTGGCGATGTTACAGCAAGGCCAATCTCAATTACGTTCTATTGTGTTATTAAGCTGGACGCTGCAATCTTTGCGTGCGGGCTATGTGCCTTGGCGTTTCATCAACACGTCGGCTCTATATGCAGAATACAATCTAACTGATAAACAGATCGAACTGGCACAAAGAGGAGCAAAGTATACAGTGCTGAGCATTGAAAAACTGGAAAAATTACCATTCACAGTGGCAGAAAAACCAGCTACAGAATGGCTCATTCATGGCAAAATCACATTACCTGTGACTACTTTTCAGTTTCAATATTGCCTCAGACAAATGCAAGCAGGCAAATATGAAAGGTTGGGTAAGGAATACATTAAGACATCTTGGGATTTACCGTATACATATAGATGTTGGAGTGGGGATCGTGAAGTGTTTTTGAGCGGTACACACTGTAAACGTGCACTGAGCGGTTCACTTATATGTCAGGACATTTCTTTACACGGGGCTTGTAATGGTTCTGTGGCAAATTTGTTTTGCTATCAGCAGGGTACACCAGCTGCTGTGATTAATCCAACGTTTGGACATCTTTCGAATGGGAGTTACCTCATGTTGAATGATCAGAGTTGCTGCAGCATGTTGCCAGGCATCCCATATCTAGTAACGGTCAACTCCAGGGTCACTTGCTGTATGCAAGTATTGTTTGCCCCAATAGACACAGTCAGGGAGTCGCCTCTATGGCCTTCGCTGAACGTCTCTTTAACATGTCTGATACAACCGGCATTGTACATGTATTTAAGAGCATCTGCTCCGGTCTGTTAGCACCTTTCCAGGCAATACTCGGAATCATCCCGAACTTTGCACATTCGGTGTTTGGTGGCATACCATTAATTCTAGCACTTGTTGCCGGAATTCTATTTCTCTTCCTGCTATTACGCTATGGCCAGCCTATTCGCAGACATCACTCCGAGCGAAATGGAGAAAGCTCTCCTTGAACGTAAGTGCCGTGAGCGAATAGTACAGCTATTGGGCATGACTCGTCTACGGGACCTGAATACCACGTGGTTCCTGTCATTCAGACCAATCTGGCAAGATTGCATCTTACCTGTTCTACGATGCCTGCCATGCGGTGAAGAATGCGTGTTGGACACCTGTCTAACATTCCCATCAGCAACGCCAACGGATGTCGATACTCTGCTGGTCTCGATAACGGCCCATGCTCTGTGTTGTCCCCAGAGGCTACCAATACTGATGTCAGCATTCATTGAGATCTCACAGACGCTTCCGGCTGCTGCTGAGGTACGAGAAAGTTCCACAGGCACACAGGTAACAACGGACGCGAACATTGCTGCGGCAACCTATGCTGAAAGCGATGCTTCACATCTCTGTGCAATTAATCTACTACACGAGGTGTTCCAACTGACACCAACTTCAGTGGATGATGTTTTGTCTACGGAAATAGATGATCTCATGTTTACACCAGACCCGTAAACTGACTCTGATTCGGCCCACAGTGTTCCAGAGATGCAGTAACAATTTGGCCTTCATACTTCAAAAACTTGGAACTCTTCCAAATTTGAACTTTTTCCCATTTTTTCAAGCTAAAATGGCACTTCAATCTGCTTAAAGTAGAACTGGCCTTATAGTACAGACTTCGAGGTACTTCCACGGACACTTAGTCATCTTGTGTGTCTAGAACAGTTCATTAATTTTCATGACATGAAATGACTTTGATTTTGAAAAACTTATCGATCATTTTCTGTCACATGTAAATATTACTGCTTATTTCATTCGAATTGCATTTAATTTCAAACTTTATGCCTGAAATGAAAAGCATTGCTTAATATGTACAGTACCTTTTGCATTTTATTATGTTTTTTAATGCTTTTAAGAAATATATTTTAATATGCGGTACTCCATTTAATGGTTAACATTTTAAATGTTTAGCATTTTAGTATTATCGTACACACGAAAGTGGAGTGGGTGTTGTATTCCTCTTAGGGTGTCCATACACGGGCTTTCCTGTATCATGTCCTTATATAGGCACAATCCGCCCCTGCCCTTACATAGGCATAAAATCCCAGTCCTTATTTAGGCATTAAACCGTGCACTCCAAATACAGGCATGGTCTCCGACATCCGTCCACCCTAACGTCACAACGAGTTCTTGAAGAACAGACCCTTAGGCTTCGGGAGTTTCCTCAGCACAGGACTATTGATTTCTTCAAGGACTCATATATTATGCATGAACCGTTATACCTTAGGGATTCATTCATGACGTCTTCCTCTGTCCGACTCACGTCAATGCTAACATTCTGAGGTACCTCTCAGGTATAAATATACCTTCCCTAGCCCCTGTAAATCAGAGGAGACCTCGACTTCAGAGGAGCCCGTTTCCCGGCCTGACGCACTGAGAAGACGCTGTCATGCTTGCACGCAGAGAATCCAGCTTCCAGTGATCTGACTTCCTTGCGGGGTGTTGGAGTTCGAGTCTGGCAAGAGATTCCCACCTCTCTCATTCTAAAGGTATGGAGCTGACTAGAACCTAGAGGGACTCTTGGCATACTAGGCATACTAGACTTAACATACTCTTAGTATACCATAGTAAGGAATACTTCACCTACTTCATACCTATCCCTACACTAGGACAGGTTAGGAACATTGGGGTAGAACTAGCTAAGAAACGCATCGTATGAGTACTCGCATTTTTAGCCTGTGTTATTTATGTAAATGAATATCTGCTAAAGATCATGCTAGCGCAGTATTATTTATTTCTACTCCTTACGCTGTACATTATTTATCTTGCATACTGTCTTGTGATCGTAACAGCACATTTTACTTACACCAGAAACAAGACTGTTCAATAAATCTTTTATTGAAACGCCCGTCTATTCTTTCTGTGTAACTTTGAGGAAAACTAAGTATGCACGACTGAGCTGAGTGAAATAGTTATCTCTGAAATATTGTTTCTACGACTCTGGGACACGTTCTGATTCTAAAGGGAAACAAAGTTGTCATGTCTTACGGCTGCCAGAAACTACTCCCTTCTTGTTTGACAAGGAGTTTCTACTGGCCTCTGAGCTAGCTGGCACAAGTAATTAAGTTTAATATACTCGATAGGGACATACTGACCTTAGTCCTATGTCAAACCTATAGGGGATATTATTCCAATGCGCAGAGCCCAATAGGGAAATAGGAGCTACACTACACGACTTTCTCATGCTTAGAACCCTTTTTAGGTCAAGGGAATTTAACGCCCTCTCAGGGTGGGGAGAGTAATAGACTGATTAATATGAAAATCCGAGATCACCTTAGGCAGGAAACTCAGGTGGGTTCTCAGGACCACTCTGTTAGCATGGAAAATGAGATAAGGCTCTTTGGAACATAGTGCCTGAATCTCGCTCACTCTGCGAGCAGAGGTAATTGCCACTAAGAAAGCGGTCTTCCAAGTCAGGTGCTGCAATGAGGCTTTGTGAATGGGTTCAAAGGTGGACCCATTAATTTAGAAAAGACTACGTTAAGTTCCCAGGGAGGGGAAGGTGATCTAAATGGGGGGAGGCCTTTTTCAATCCTTCCATGAAGTCCTTAACTAGTGGCATCAGAAAGAAAGAGGCCTGAGTAGGTGACTTTCTATAATCTGTAATTGTTGTCAAGTGTACTTTAATAGAAGTAAACTGTAGACCTGATTTAGCCAAGCACAAAAGGTATGGTAGAATAACCTGTACCTGACCAAGAATGAGATTATGTCCATTGGCTGTCCACCACAGATAGAAGCGCTTCCATTTGAAAGCCTCCTCGCTTCCTTCAGAATGTGCATACAGTCTGGCGAGAGGCCTAGATGTCCATATTGGAGTGACTCAGGAGCCATGCCGTCAATCTCAGTGATGGAAGGTTGGGATGGAACACCTTCCCTCCGAACTTGGTTAACAGATCTGCATGGCATGGTAGACTCCTGTGCAGTGTCTTGGAAAGATGAAGAAGGTACGGATTCCACCATTGGCGAGGCCACTTTGGTGCAATCAGGATCATCTCGGTCCTGGATCTGTAGAGTTTGTTGATCACAAGTGGTATGAGAGGGATTGGTGGAAAGGCATAGAGTAATGTCTCTGACCAGTCGATCAAAAGAGCATTCCCTCTGGAGCCTGGTTGAGGGTACCTGGATGAGAAGCTGCTGCATTTTGCGTTTGTTACATCCGCAAACAGATAGATGTCTGGATAACCCCATCTTTACAAGAGGTTGTGTGCTACCTCATCTTTTAGCACCCAGTCGTGCACTTCGATGAAGTTGCGACTTAGTGCATCCGCGTGCACGCTGAGAGTACCTGGAAGGTGAATTGCCGATATGGTCAGCTTCCTCACCAGTAGCCACTTCCAAATCGTTTGAGCCTCCTGTGATAGAGGCCTGGATCTTTTCCCTCCCTGTTTGTTCAGGTAGTTCATAGTTGTGATACTGTCCATCTGAACCAACAGGGAGCGTGTCTTTATGGAGGGAAAAAACGCTTTGAGCGCCAGATGTACAGCTCTTAGTTCCAACATATTGATGTGGTATGTTTTCTCCTTTTTTAACCACATCCCCTGAATCTGAAAAGGGCCCATGTGGGCTCCCCATCCTTGGAGAGACGCATCTGTGACGAGTGTTTATTTTGGTAGTTCCTGGTGGAACGGGACTCCTTTCAACAAATGATGACTCTGCATTCACCATCTCAGGGAGTCTTTGACTGTGTGAAGAAGAGTTATGGTGTCCCAGCGGTTGGAGACTTGAGGCCACTGATCTTCTAATGCCTGCTGCAACTGTCTCATATGCAGTCTGGCATTGGGAACGATGAATATGCAGGATGCCATCGAGCCCAGCAGAGAGGATACCTGTCTAGCCATGGGATGAGGTGAGTGGAGGAGAGTGCGACATTTGTGGATGATTGAGGATAGCCTCTCCTCCGGAGGACACACGCTTGAGTTTGCTGAGTCTAGAGTCGTGCCTAAGTAGTGGATTCTCTGAGTTGGATTGAGAATGGACTTGTTATAGTTGACGCACAGACCCAACTGATTTAGAACTTGGATGCAGGATTGTAGGTGTTCTTGCAGAAGACTGGGAGAAGTACTCCTGAGCAGCCAGTCGTCTAGATATGGATAGACAAAACAAATTTGCTTTCACAGGAAAGCCGCTACTACTGCCTTGCATTCTGAAAAAGTATGAGGGGCTGATTTGAGTCCGAAAGGGAGGACTTTGTACTGGAAGTGCTATGACGCTACCTTGAACTGCAGAAATTACCGGTACTTTAGTGAAATTGGGATATGAAAGTAAGCGTCCTGAAGGTCTATGCAGCACATCCAGTCTCCTTGATGGATTTGAGGAACAATTTGGTGTAGTGCCAACATCCTGAATCTTTCTTTGAGGACAAACTTGTTTAAAAGTCTGAGATCGAGTATAGGCCTGTACTCCTTGGTTGGGCCTTACTTTGGAACCAAGAAGTAACAGGAACAGATTCCCTGTCGATGTTGGAGCCAGGGAACTTTTTCGGGTGGCCTGCTTTTGCAACAGGATGGATATCTCCGATTAAAGTAGCTTTTGCTGATGTACTGATGATCTCCGCGGCAGTATTGCAGGTGGAGGGAACTTGAATCTGATTGAGTTCCCATTTCGCGCAATATCGAGCACCCTTGTCCTTTGTGATTTTGTGCCACTCGCCCAAATGAAGTATGATACTTCCTCCCACTGGAGTGGGTAACAGAGCTGGGGGAAGCAAGCTCTCACTGTTTTGGTTGCTGTTTAGCAGAGGGGGTTGTTTGTCTGGAAGCCCCTCGTCCTCGTCAGCATTGATGATAGTGGGATCTGGAATGGTGCTCTTGCGATGACCAGTGAGGGGTTTGAACCCTCCGTTGATATTGGCGGCGGTCATAAGGACGGTATCGGCGTCTGAAGTCCTTACGTTTTTCCAGACCTACTGCCTTCAGGGTGTCAAGCTAGGACTTTATTCTAAACATCTCATCATCTGTGTGAGTCCCTAAAAGTGAAGTTCTGCTGAAGGGAAAATTCAGAATCCTGTGTTGGGCCTCAGGTTTTAGGCCCATGAGTCTCAGCCAGGAGGAGCGCCTAGCACAGATGCCATGCAAATAGCCATGACCCGCCAGATCTGATGCATCGGCTGTGCACTTATGACCTGGTTTGCTACAAGACCTCCTTCCTGTAGGATCTCCTGTAAATCCTGCCGGTCTTCCTTTGGCAGTTTGTCCGTAACACTTGAGAGGGAGCCCCACAGTGATCGGTCATATCTTCCCAGGAGTGCAGAGGCGCTAGCGACCTTCAGATAAGAGGCAGAGGTGCTACACATTCTCTTCCCAATAGAGTCCATTGACTTGCTGTCTTTGTCAGGTGGGACAGGGGAGGAGGACGCCCCTGCTTGCGCTTTCCTTGTGGCTGACACTATAACAGAGTCCAGTGGAGGGTCAGACCTCCGGAACAGTGGATCCTGGACCGGGGCTCTATACTTCTTGATTATGCACGGTGGTGCTGCTCCTATTGACACAGGAGTGAGGAAGGTATGAAGAGCCGGTTCCAGTAGACCAGGTACCAAGGGGAGCAGAGGTCTCGTGGACGACGTGTGATGGAGGGTCTCAAAGATGACTGATGCCGAAGGGGTATTAGACGGCATCTCAATGTTTAGTTTTGCAGCTCCCCTACATAGGACTTCGTTGAATGTAATGATGTCGTCCATTGGTGACACTCTGGCAGGAGGAGTGGCAGACAAAGTTGGAGAATAGACTTCCACCGAATATCTGGATGTGTTTAAGGACCACGATCGAGACCTGTGTCTCCTCTCCCGAGGCCTTGCGGAATGGGAGTGTCGGGATGTAGTCAGAGAGTGCCTGAGAGGTGTCCGAGATCGATGTCTCCTTAAAGCTGGAGATTGGTGCCTATGAGATCCCCGAGACCTTGTGGCTGGTGTCGGTGTACGTACCCCTCTACCGGATGTTCAAGAGGGGGAATATATTTGAGAGTAGTCTGACCCTGGACTGCGCCTTGGCACTCTCCACTCTTTCACACTATTCAGCCATCTCAGGGAGAGGTTGATCGCAGGCGTGGGCTGTTCTCAAGCTGGGGATCCCTCCAGCGTGATCTGCACAATTCTCAGTCCCAGAGAAGATGATGCACTCCTCGACGTCGACCGCCTTGACGTCGGCTCCTGAGTCTCCACCACTTGAATTTCCCTCGACATCGAAGGATCTCTAGACGTCCGTACAGGTGAACGAGCCAATCTCTGTGTCTTTGCCTGAGAGGTCAAAGGCCTCGACGTCGATCTTCTCGACATCGATCGTTTACGCCCTGGCGTCGGCTATGGTGAAGCTGAGCGTCCTCGTGCTGAGTGACCATGACTCGCAGTCGGAGTCTTTGATGTTGGTGGCATCTTCAACGTCAGTGGCGTCTTCTACCTCTGTGGTGTCCTTGATGTTGGTGGTGTTTTTGACATCGGCAGAGACCTCGACGGCGGCCGCCCATATCAGTGCTGCCAGTAAAACTTCACGTTGAGCATCTGTGTTCCGCCGTCAGAGGTGAACTGGACCTGGACCATCGATGAGGAACAGTCGCCGTCGGTTGGTGAGTGGTTGACGCTTGAAGTCTAGACTTAGACTTACTTGGCTTTGACGGGCCTAGTGTTGATCGCGTCGTCGGCAAGTGTTCTTTCGACGTCCACTGCGGCAAAGGCGACTTGGAAGCCGACAGTGAGCATAGAGGTATCTTCGACACTGATCTTCTCTCCGTCGACTGCGAAGCTGACCAATGTCTTCTTTTTTCACCTCTTTTTCTATGCTCAGACCATAGTTGAGAGGAGGACTCTTTAGAAGGCTGTTTGTTACCTTCCAAGCCACTTGTGGAACCTTTTCCTCTCTCCTGCATGGCATGCACCTTGATCCTTTCCGTGTCTCGAAGTGTCCTTCTGAAGAACTGCTGGTAGTAATAACACTTGCCTGGTCTGTGTGAGGATAGTAAGAACACAATACAGACCGAGTGAGGGTCAGATGCCATTTTCTTCCCACACGAAGGACACTTGTTGAACAGGGCTGGCATTTCCGACTAAAAAATATTAGGAAAGTCAGAAAAAAAGATACAGTAGTTAAGCCTGTACTGAAAAACGTCGTGTGAAGCCAAAAAATTCACCTTCAAAATATTAATTAATGACAGAAAGTCAATAACTGACGAGCTCAATGCTCCAGGATCCTCACAGAAGGAGCCGGAAAAAAGAACTGACCTAACTGTCACCTGTGGGGCATGATGGGAGCCTGGAGGTCTTGAAGGCACGGCACCAGTTTTTTTATGTGTATTCTATATGCAGCCTTCTGGGCTACTCTGCCTGCTATTACCTTGCCCTTTTCCTTGAAAATAAAGGCTATGTTCAAATAAGTTAAGAGGACATTTCTCTATGTTATGGAAATGTTGCATTTTAGTGTTTTATTTTAAATGAAAAAATACAATGTAATGTTGGCATATTTGAGCCTATTTTGGTGTGTAGGCTGCATATATGTGTGTGCATATATGCCTAATATATATATATATTGATGTATGTTTCCACAGTCCAAGTCCTTAGATTTGGTTAAACATGCTTTTATGTATACATATATATATATATATATATACATATATATATATATATATATATATATATACATATATATATATATATATATATATATATATATATATATTTTTTTTTGTATATGCTCCGGGGTCCTCGCACATGGGCAGGACTATTCAGTGTTTATGACTTTGATGAGTATACCCCTTGAAGAGAATGACCTATGTACATTGATTTTTTTCTTTAACAAACCATTTACCAGATCCAAGCATTTTTTTACATCAGAAAAAGAGAGCATTCAGTTAAAAAACATAGCCTTTATTGAAGAGAACAAAACTGCAAGGAAATGCAAAGGCATTGTTAGCCAATAGGCTGCATTAAAAGTATAACAAGTGTAATTCTGGCACTAAAACCTCCCTCCAGGACCTCCTGTATCCCATCATGCCACAAAGGTGACAGTTAGGTCAGTTCTTTTTTACAGTGACATGAATAAATAGAATACAGACATGTATGGACATTTGCATGCAAGACTTGTCTGGGGAGGCGGACAGGTTTCTTATGACTTTGATGAGGATTCCCTTAGAAGAGAATGAGGATTACAGGTAAGCAACTAATCCTTCACTTCCAGGGGATCCTCATCAATAGTCATAAGCATTAGAATAGAGGAGCATGCCAATCCCACACCCCTGCAAACGAGTCAGGAATCTTAAATGCAGCAGTCATCATCACTGAAATAGGTTTCTTATGGAGGTCTGCCCTACTTGGATGTCTGCCTTAGTGTCAGAATCTCAACAGTATTGGTTTGTGAAGGTATGCAACGAACTCTAAGTGGCAGCTTTGCATATTTCGGAGATGTGGACATTCCTTAGTAGGGCTGTTGTTGCCACCTTGTAGATTGGGTATTGGGTATGGCAGGTAGCTGCTTGTTGGCTAACTAATAAGTTAACAGGATACAAAATACTATCCATCTAGAGATGGATTGTTTAGAGGAAGCTAGGCTTGCCCTCTTAGAGCCGTAATTAACAAACAGATGGTCCGTTTGTCTGATGGTTTTAGCTTTGTCTAAATAGAACTTCAAAACTCTTGTTTTGAAAAAATGCAGGTAGAGAAATCATTTGGTTAACGTGGAACTCCAAAACTAATTGGGGAGGAAACTGGGGAGGAAACTGGGATGTAACTGGGGAGGAAACTGGGATGAGTCCTCATCACCACTCTGTTAGCGTGGAATACCGTGTAAGGCTCTTTGGAGCACAGAGACTGAATTTCGCTGACTCTGCGTGCCAAGATGATAGCTACTAGAAAAGCAGCTTTAGAGGTAAGGTATTGCAGGGTTGCCTTATATATGGGTTCAAAATGGGGGCCAGTGAGCTTTGAAAGAACCACATTAAGTTCCCAACGAGGAGAGGGAGAGCGTACTGGTGGAAACACCTTCCTCGATCCCTCTAAGAAATCCTTCACTACAGGAATTAGTAAAAATGACCTTTGTGTAGGGGATTTTCAGTAAGCTGGTATGGCTGCAAGATGTACCTTAATTGGTCGAAATTGCAGGCTAGCCTTTGCTAAATGTAGAAGGTAAGATATTATGACTTTCCCCTGCCCAGAAATTGGATGGTAATGATTTTGAACACACCACATATAAAATCTCTCCCATTTGAATGCGTAAGAGCGTCTGGTGGAAGGCCTCTTGGACTCCAGAAGAATGCCTATGCATTCCTGTGACAGGTCTAAGTGTCCATACTGCAGGAATTCAGGAGACATGCTGTCAAGCTCAATGAGAGAAGGTTGGGGAGGAATATCTTCCCACTAAGCTTGTGGAGGAGATCCGGTCTGCATGGCAGTCTCCTATGTGGTCTTTCGGACAGGTGGAGGAGATATGGGTACCAAAACTGACGTGGCCATTCTGGAGCTATTAGGATCTTTCTGGTCCTGGCTCAGTACAGTTTGTTGATGACTGTTGGTATCAGGGGAATGGGAGGAAATGTGTTCAGAAATGTCCCTGACCAGTCGATCAAAAGGGCATTCTCCTTCGTTTCTGGTTGGTAGAACCTAGATGCGAAGTCTAAGCATTTTTGTTGCTTTCTTTTGCAAACAGGTCAATCTGTGGATGCCCCCATTCTTAAAAAATGTCTTGCATGATGTCGTTGTGTAGTATCCAGTCGTGTGGGTCGACAAAGTTTCGGCTGAGAGAGTCCACTTGTGTATTGTGGACTCCTGGCAAGTGAATGGCCAATATTGTCAGCTTCCTCGCTATGAGCCAATTTCAGATGGCCTGTGCTTCCAAGGATAGGGGGCAAGATCGAGTGCCCCCTTACTTGTTAAAATAGTGCATTCTGGTTGTGTTGTCTGTTTATGCCAGAAGCTCGTTGGCTTGGTTGGAGGGATAAAAGGATTTGAGGGCTAGATGAACAGGCCGCAGCTCCAGCATATTGATATGATATAGTTGTTCCTTGGCCGATCACAGGCCCTGTGTCTGTAGGGAGCCCATGTGTGCTCCCCAGCCCTGGAGAGCTGCATCTGTAATGAGTGTTTGCGTGGGAGTGTCCTGGTGAAACAGGACACCGATGAGTAGATTATTCTGTTGAATCCACCACTGTAGCGTTCGCTTTGCTGCTCGTGACAGGGTGACCCTCTTGTCCCAGTAGTCCGTGTATTGGTTCCATTGATCTTCCAGATTCTGTTGGAGAGGCTTCATGTGTAGTCTGGCATTGGTGACCAGGAATATGCATGAGGTCATTGGCCCCAGCAGTGAAGCCATCTGTCTGGCTGTTGACTGCTGCGTTTGTAGAAGGGTTGAACACTTATGAGCAATAGAAGATAGTTTCTCCTCCAAAGGACACTTTTCTGATTTTTGTGTCCAGGGTCACCCTTATTAAGTGCAGCCTTTGAGTGGGGATCTGGATGGATTTTTCGGTGTTGACATTGAGACTTAAGTATTGGGGGTCTCGAGACAAGAATTGTATGTTTTCTTGCTTGATCTGGAGACGAGCTTTTCACCAACTAGTCATCTAGGTATGGGTAGACAAATATGCTTTTCCTTCGAAGGGCTGCTGCTACGACTTCCATGCACTTGGACAATGTGCAAGGAGCTGATATCAGGCGGAATGGTAGCACCTTGTATTGGTAATGCTTGGATGGCACTATGAACCTGAGGAACGTCCGATGTTTCCTGGCCATTGGGACATGAAAGTAGGCATCCAGAAGGTCGACAGAACAAATTCAATCCCCCTGATGGAGCTGGGGGTAAATCTGGTGGAGAGCAAGCATTCTGAATTCCCCCTTTCTTATGTATTTCTTTAGAATGCGTGTAGGAGGCTGGCTTAGTCTATGGTGCCCACTTATTAAAGTGATGCACCTTGCACTAATCCAGGCAAACCTTATGGCAATTTTAGGGATCTTTCATAACCAAAGGAAGCTTTCAAAGTGGTAGCTGTGAAGAGCAGCCTTCAGACTTATCTTGAAGGAGCGTTAAGCAGCTTGTTTTACTAGTTTAATCATGTAGTATAGGTTAAATGAAAAAGAACCACTCAGTGTTTATATAAAAATACTTCTATTTATTACACAGCACTTGCTAACACATTGGTATATCTCCTACCCGGAGATATTAACACAAATACACAATAATACTTCAATCCCAGTAAGGTAAGTAGCACAAAATACAGTGGTCTCCAGGGGGAGACCAAACCATATACTAAGACAGTGGAATGCGAACTGCAGGAGAGGATGGGATTTGGACCAGAATCCCCAGAGGAGCTTGGGACACATGGAACCACCCAAGGTAAGTACTCAGGAACCCAAGGACGATGTGTGCAGACTGGGAACACAGCTGCGTGCCCACTGGAAGTCAAAGGAGAAGTTGTGGTTGCAGTTTTGCAGAAGAACGACCCTTCCCAGAGGACCCTGATGAATTCCCTTGGAGGACAGAAGGTTGGAGAGCCACCCCACCTGTGGATGCCCCGGAGACCAGGTTACCTACACCAGGTAACCCAGATGCATAGGGGTGAAGAGACCTCCTTAGACAACAATAGAAGACTTGGAGAAAAGTGCCTCTGGAGAAGAAGGTGAAGAAGTCCGGTGGAATCCAAGGGTGGATTCTGGAAAAGAAGAACCTGCAAGGAGAGGGGACAGAGTTTATGCCACTCAGCAGTGACCAGGAGGCACGGAAGAGCAATGCGCACTGATGTCAGATGGTTCATAAGTGATGACTGTGACCTTGTCGCTGCAGCTGTGAGGACCAGGTGATGCTGAGGAAAACCAGGAGCAGTGAACGACTTGTCTCACGTCAGATGTCGGTGAACAGGGGGTCGGTGTGAAGCGGGAGCACCAACAAGCCTTGGTAGCCGCAAATGGCATGGAGAATGAAGGAGCAAAGTTGGGACCAGCAAGGTCCAAGGGATTCACCACAAGCAGGAGAGTCAGAGTAGGCTCCGAGCAAGCAGGGGAGCCCACTGAAGTAGTAGAAGACCCTCAGGAGGGCCCACAGACTGAAGGCACAGGAGTAACAAGAGGACCTCGAGCAGCTCATCAAGAAGGAAGGCCCACAGTGCAGAGGATGCAGTAAAGACACTGTACTTCTCAGGAAGATATGCTGTAGGCTGGACCTTCTTGTAGCCCAAAGATCTCTGGAGTGCAGAGCCAACAAGCCTTGGCAACGGCAAATCGACACGGTGCACAGGGGTTTGGTCCTAGCAGTTCCGACGAGAAATACTGGCCTCAAAATTGCAGAGAAGACAGTTCAGGCCTCAAAAGAGTTGCAGAACCACTACCTGTGTTGCTGAGCCTTTCGAAGTCCGTGGGACGTCAGGAGCAGCAGACTGGTTAGCTTTGTTGCCCTCAGATTCAGGGGAGTGGCTCCTTCACTCCAAGGGAGATTACTTTGGGTGTCCTTGTTGTCTACAGGTCTGGAGAGGATCCTGGAAGAAGCACAAACACAGATGACGAAGAAGACTTGCAGAACAGCGAGACCAGGAGCAGCAGGTGTCTTCCTTGGTGAAGTCTCGGTTCCAAGCGAAGTCCAAGTATCCAGATGGTCGAAGAGAGACGTTGTTTCAGGCTTGAGTCTTGTCCCATGACAAATCTAAGGAGCCACCCACAGGTAAGCCGTTAGGTACCCTAGAGAAAGGGTTGGAATGACTCAGGGGTCCCTCCCAGAGAAGAAGCTGGACAGAGGGGAGGATACTCCCATGCCCTTTGTCCAGTGTCACACAGAAGTGGGAGCCAAGGGCTCCCTGAACTGGCTCAAACTGGAGTATGCAAGGGGGGCACCAAATGCCCTTCAAAGTAGTCTGGTGGTACTGGCAAGTGCCCCACTCCAGCCCAATGCACTAAGTCCTGTCTGGGAGGTGGTCACACCTCCCTGTGACAGGAAACCTATTGTTCTACCTTCCCCCTCCAACTGCTCGAGTTTGGCTCAGCAGCAGGAGGGAAGAATTGTGTCTGCAGTCTGTAGCAGCACTAGCTTGCTGCGAGACCCTGAAAGGCTGTTACCGGGAGTACACAGGGAGACCCTCAGTACATGGGATCCTAATTCCAAGACGGTGTTGGGGTATGATACCAACATGTTTGATAATAAACATGACCGGGATCGGTGCAGCCACTATATAGTTAGACATCTTGTAATGACTGATGTCCACTATATGTATTAAAATGCTGACTGCACTTACAAAGCCTGGAGAATCGACTCTGGGGTTTGTAGGGGTGTCTTGCTCATGAAGGGGCACCCTCACACTTATATCCAAGCACCCTGCCCTCAGGAATGAAGAGCGTACCATATGGGTGACTGTTAGACTTGGCATCTTTTGGCATGTTTCCCCTGATTTTTTGCTTTCTGACCTCCTGGTTTTGGACTCTGTTTTTGCTGGTGTAATGATTCTGCGCACTTTCCTCACTGCTGTCCAGTGGGAAAGTGCAAGTGCTCCTGTATAAAATGTGTTATGGATTGGTGTTTCCATGATTGGCCTATTTGATTTATGTGTCAGTCCCTTGTAAAGTGCACTGAGAGTGCCAGGGCCTATAGATCAAATGCTGTTGGTGGGCTGCAGCACTGGATTGTGCCACCCACGCAAACAGCCCGTAAAGTGTAACTCTGGCCTGCCATTGCAGAGCCTGTGTGCAGCCTGGGGCTGCCATGTTGACTTGGCAAGTGCACACACTTGCAAGTCCCTAAACCTTCCTTTTTCTACATGTTTGTCACCCCTAAGGTAGGCCCAAGGTACCCCTGTGGGCAGGGTGCATTGTATGTGAAAGGTAGGACCTGCCCTGGTGTGTGTGGCATGTCCTGATAGTGAATTACAGCCTATTTCGTTTTTCACTATTGCAAGGCTACCTGTTCCCCATAGGCCAGAATGGGCAGTTTTGATTATTACAGCTTATAATCCTAACTAACCCAGGGAGCATGGTAGAAATTCGAGTTTAGTATGCCTGGACTCAGAATGATAAAATGCATCTTTTAGTGAAGTTGGTTTTAACATTCTGTGTTTGAAAATACCACTTTTAGAAAGTGGGTATTTTCTTGTCTAACCATCCAAGTCTGCCTCTGCTAGGTTGTGTATTCTTTGTCTGGAGTGTGAGTGACAGGGGCTGGGGGATGCCAGGAGACAGGGTGAGTCAGCACAGGGCTGAATAGCAAGATCTACATGTAGATGGGTGGGAGGGGATGCACCTGGGACCTGAATAGGGCTGGGCCTTCCCTCCACAATGCTGGCTCCACCTCCTGTGGTGCGTCTGATGTCCCTGGCCTGCACTGTGAAAGGAAAGAAGGAGACTTGTCAACAAAGTGCTCCAGGACTGACCAGAACTGGTTTGGACTAGGCAAAGGCCTCTCTGCCTTCAGAGGACAAAGAGAAATTGAGGATAAAAAGGGGACCCAAACCCCAGAAAATTAGAACTCTTTTGGATCAAGAAGACTGCCAAGAAGAAGAGCTGGAGAAGCTGTGAGGAGGAACTACCACTTTGCTGTGTGCTTTGCTGTGTTGGCCTGCAGTGGCTGCTTCTGTCTTGGGCAGTGAAAGGACTGGAACTGAACTTTCTGCAATCTACTTTGTGAGTGTCTCCAAGGGCTTGAGGTAGAGCTTGCCCCCTGTTCAAGAAGTCTCAGGAACAGCAAAGACTTCAAGCCCGACGCCGTCTACGACGCCGCTGCCGACTCCGTGTCCTGAAGGCACCGCAGAGGGCACCGCCGCAACACCGCACTGCGACCCTGGTCTCACCGACGACGCCTGCTGACGCCGCCACCGAGCCACTACTCGCACCGCGACCTGTGGGCACCGCACTCCACACCACCTCGCTTCACGACGACGCTGTGGTATCCCCGATGACGCCGCTCCACGCCGGAGTCGACGCCGCTGCTTGCACCGTGGTTCAGGGGCACCGCTCGTAAGTTACACGACGCACCGCCCTCATCCCGCACCGCAACCTTGGCCCACCGACGCCGGTGCCATCGACTCCAGTTCGTCAGCCGACGACAGCGCTGCAGCTACGACGACGCCGCTGCTGCACCGTGACCTGCCAGCACCGTGACGAGCACCGCCTTCATCTCACACCGCGACCCTGGTCTCACCGACAACGCCATCCGATGCCGCCACCGAGCCGCTGCTCGCACCGCGACCTGAGGGCACCGCACGCCGCACCGCTGCACTTTGCACCGCAGCACCCGACGCCGGCCGACGCCAGCGCTCCTGACTTCAACAGGGAGGAGATCGATCCGCAACGCGTGTGACTTCAAAGGCCCGACGACGCCTGCACCGACCTCCGGAACCGACGCCTGTGGACGCCGTGTTTTCGGAAGCTCACTGCGAGGTCATCGACGCCCTGCATTTCTGAAAGGTACTGTTTGCGGGTCTTCCCTACACCATAGCTGACCCGCGACGCCAAGGTCAGCCAGAACTGTTTGGATTTGTTTGTCCACGACGCCGGGATAGTCCTAGACGGAGCTATCGACATCAAGGAACTGGTTTTAAGGACACTGTGATAACTAAAGATTTTTAAAGTACTGTGCTGTGGATTTTTATCGTATTTGGTCTTGTTTTAAGTATATAAAAATATTGGATATTTTTCTAAACTGGTGTGGTGTCCGTTTGTAGTGCTTACACTGTATTACTGTTGGTTTTGTGCAAATGCTTTACACACTGCCTCTAAGATAAGCCTGACTGCTCGTGCCAAGCTACCAAGGGGTGAGCAGGGGTTATTTTAGGAGTGTAACTCCCTTATCCTGACTAGGAAGAAGGGTCCCTACTTGGACAAAGGTGCAAGCCCTTGCCAACTAGAGACCCCCATTTCTAACATTGGTTGTCAGCGGTGAGGATAGGACTTGTGTTTGCACTTGACTTACAGTGATTGGTGTGCACTACTACCATATCGCAGACCATTACGTACCACTTACAGGTTCTTTTTCTTTTTGGCCTATTTTTGATCTTGCCAGTTTGAACTTGCTACTTCAACATGCCTGAATCTACAGTATCATCAATTGCATCAGTAGAAATTGCCTTTGAGGAGGATCGATTGGAAGCCTACAATGTCAAGGAGTTAAAATCGATTTGCAAGAACCTGAAAGTCCAGGTCAGAGGCCTCACCAGGAAGGATGAGCTACAAAAGGCGCTGAGGGCCTGGGTAGCAGCCAGAGGTGCCAGTGGGCAATCTGGTGATCTCACTGGAGAGGTGGAGGAGCCTGTTCCTAGGGTGGAAGTGCTTTTGGGAGGGGGGGAACCCTCCAGGCCAGGCAGCAGTAGTTTGTCCCCAGAGGAGCTGGAGGACAGGCGGGAAGTAAGGAGATTTGAATTGGAGAAACTCAGAATAGAAAGTGAGAGGGAAGAGAAAAGAATAGCCGTGGAGGAAAGGAAAATGATACTAGATCATGAGAGAATGATCAAGGAGCTGGAGCTAAAGAGTAGATCCGGTTAAGATGGTGGCAGCAATTCTTCAGCACACACAGACAGGATTGTACACATCCCCAAGAATGTAGGTAAAGAGTACAAAAGGGTGATGACATACAAAGGTGGTTTCAAGGGTACGAGTCGTCTATTCATATGAATGGGGTCCCTGAAAGGAACTGGGGAGCGGGGTTGTGGCCTCTCTTTCCAGAGGAAGCTAGGGATACTCTGATAGCTTTGGGTAAGGGGCAGGACCTCACCTATGCTGACATGAAAGACGCTCTCCTCACTAGGTATGGGCTCACTCCTGAGAAGTACAGGGATCAGTTTAGGTCCAGTAAAAAGTCTGAGGCCAACACTTGGTTGGAATGTGTGGATATGTTCTGTAGGTCGCTGGATGGTTGGGTGAAGGGCAGTAATGTAACAGATTTTCAGGGGCTCTACAATTTGATTGCATGGGAGCACTTGTCTAGTCTATGTTTTGCAGATCTGCGCCAGCACCTAGTTGATAGTAAGCTAACTGACCCCAGGAAGCTTGCTATGGAGGCGGACCGCTGGGTGAATACTAGGGTCCACAAGAAAGCGTTTGGGGGAGACTCAGCCAAAGGTAGGCAGGGTCCCCAGCAGAAAGGCGGGGGGGACAAGGGTAAAGCACAGGAGTTCTCTAAAGGGCCCCAAACTAGTACCCAGGGTAAAGGTTCCCAGCCCCCGGTGATAAGAAGAAAGGGGTCTCTACAGGGAAGCCTGTTGAGACCGGCCCCCGCAAGTGTAATGCATGTGACCAGGTAGGTCACTTTAAGGGGACCCCAAGTGCCCAAAGGGGACACAGCCACCCACCGGTGGACAGTCCAAAGTGTTGGCTAGTGTAGCGCTTGGGGAGGAGGGGTGCCCACAGGAGGGTGGGGATCCCGCAGAAATGACCCTTGTCTCACTAGGGGACAGTGAGATGGTCCCAGGAAACCAGGTGCCCCCTAACACAAAGAAATATAGCACCTGGGTGACCATCAATGGGAACAGGGTAGAGGCTCTCAGAGATACTGGAACCAGTGTGACCTCAGTCCGGTGTCACCTGGTCTCTGAGAAGCAGGTAGTCCCAGGGGCATTCCACCAAGTAGTTGCTGTAGATAACTCTGAGCGCCAGTGTATGGTGGCGCAGGTTCCCTTTGAATGGGGGGGTCTCAGGTCCCTTGAGGGTGGTTGTGAGCCCTACCATGCCTGTAGATTGTCTGATAGGTAACGACCTGGAGCAGTCCTTATGGAAGGATGTTGAGCTCAGGTCTCACTTGGAGATGCTTGGGTTGCCAGAGTGGGCATGCGTGTCTACTCGGTCAATGGCAGCCAGAAAGGGTGATCAAGAGGACTTGGAGCCTGGAACAGTGGCCCAAGTCCCTGCCAAGAGGAAGGGCAGGGGCGCGGGAAACCGGCCCCCGAAGTTCCCACGGACCGGGAGGAGGCGGACCTCGAGGGGGATGCCCCGGTGCCTACAGGGGAGCAGGTAGCCGAACTGGGAGACATCTCTGAGCTGACCCATTGGCAGCAAGAAGGGGGTCCCACCAGGTAGGAGTTCTGCAGGGAGCAGATCGAGTGCCCTACTCTGGAGGGACTGCGGCGGCAGGCTGCAGACCAGGCAGCTGGTAATCAGTCCGGGTCACATCTGATCTACTGGGAGAATGGTCTCCTATACAGTGAGCCTAAGGTTGCTGAGCCTGGGTCAGCCTGTGTGCTGGTGGTACCCCAGCGCTTCAGGACCTTCCTACTGGGTCTGGCTCATGACGTGCCTTTGGCAGGACATTTGGGGCAGGACAAGACCTTTGACAGGCTTGTCACCCACTTCTTTTGGCCCCAAATGCGAAGGCAGTCAGATGCACACTGTAGGTCTTGCCAAACTTGCCAGGCAAGTGGTAAGAGTGGGAGGAAGGTCTAAGCTCCTCTCCAACCTTTTCCTGTTGTTGGAACACCCTTTGAAAGGGTAGGGATGGATATTGTGGGGCCACTGGATCCCAAGACAGCCATGGGCAACAGGTACATCCTGGTCTTGGTGGACCATGCCACCCGGTACCCGGAGGCAATCCCTCTCAGGACAACGACGGCGCCAGTGGTGGGCCGGGCGTTAATGGGGATCTTTTCCCGTGTGGGCTTCCCCAGAGAGGTGGTTTCTGACAGGGGGACCAATTTCATATCCAAGTATATGACATCCCTGTGGAAGGAGTGTGGTGTAACCTACAAGTTCACCACTCCTTACCACCCACAAGGAAACGGTCTGGTGGAGAGATTCAACCAGACCTTGAAAGGCATGATCAAGGGTCTAACAGAACCCATGAGGCGTAAGTGGGACGTCCTCTTGCCATGCCTACTCTTTGCATACAGGGAGGTGCCTCAGAAGTCTCTTGGGTACAGCCCCTTTGAGCACCTATGGCCACCCTGTCAGAGGACCTCTGAGTTTGGTAAAGGAAGGCTGGGAGGCATCTCCCAGGAAAACTCCCCAGGATGTGTTTAGTTACATGCTGGCCTTTAGAAACCAAACTGCCCGCTTCAGGAAACTCGCTCAGGCGAACCTAGAAGCAAGCCAGGAAGAAATGAAAAGGTGGTATGACCAGAATGCCACTCTGGTCGAATTTCAACCTGGGGAAAAAGTGTGGGTCATGGCCCCAGTGGAACCTTGTGCCTTGCAGGACAAGTGGACTGGGCCATATGAGGTGGTGGAGCGCAAAAGTGACGTCACCTACCTGGTGAATTTGCAGACTCCAAGGAACCCCTTGAGGGTCCTTCACGTGAACCGCCTCAAACCCCACTTCGAGAGGTCTGAAGTGAGTATGCTCTTGGCGACAGATGATGGGGTGGAAGAGGAGAGTGAGCCTCTCCCTGACCTCCTGTCTACCAAGGAGCATGATGGGTCAGTGGAGGGTGTGATCCTCTCCCCTACACTGACTCAGGAGCAGCAGGGGGACTGTCACCAGTTGTTGGGACAGTTCGCCCCACTGTTCTCTCTGACCCCCGGTGTTACTCACTGGTGTACCCATGACGTGGACACTGGTGACAGCCCTCCTGTGAAGCACAAGATTTACAGGTTGACTGACCGGGTCAGGGCCAGCATCAAGGAGGAGGTCTCTAAGATGTTGGCGTTAGGGGTGATTGAGCCCTCCAACAGTCCTTGGGCCAGCCCAGTGGTCTTGGTCCCAAAGGCTGCTGCACCCGGTGCCACTCCAGAACTCCGGTTTTGTGTGGACTACCGTGGGCTCAATGCCGTCACCAGGACTGACGCGCACCCCATCCCCAGAGCTGATGAGCTCATTGATCGGTTGGGAGCTGCCCGGTTCCTCAGCACGTTTGATTTAACGTCTGGGTACTGGCAGATTGCCTTAACCGAGGGGGCCAAGGAAAGGTCAGCCTTCTCAACCCCAGAAGGTCATTACCAATTTCGGGTGATGCCCTTTGGGTTGAAGAATGCCCCTGGCACCTTTCAGAGGTTGGTCAATCAGGTGTTGGCTGGACTGGAGGATTTCAGTGCCGCCTACCTGGATGACATTGCTGTGTTCAGTTCCAGCTGGGAAGAACATTTACAGCACCTTGAGAAAGTGTTGAGGGCTCTGCAAGGTGCAGGCCTCACGATCAAGGCCAGTAAGTGCCAGATCGGGCAGGGCTCTGTGGTGTACTTGGGACACCAGGTAGGAAGCGGCCAGGTGGCGCCCTACAACCCAAGATTGACACCATTCTGGCTTGGGAACCCCCCAAGACCCAGACAGAGGTGAGAGCCTTCTTAGGTCTCACCGGCTACTAAAGGAGATTTGTTAAGGGCTATGGCACATTGTCGCCCCCTTAACAGAGCTGACTTCCAAGAAGCAGCCCAGGAAGGTGATCTGGACTGAGTCTTGCCAGAAAGCTTTTGATGCTTGTTTCCGGTCCAGGGAGGACCTGGCTTGGCAGTTCGGGCTGGACTGTTCCCATGAGGAACAGGGTCAAGACTGATTTGCATTTGGCCAGGTCTAAACTGGGGTGGCATGGTGAGCAAAAGAATGATGGATTTAACCCAGATCTCTTGACTGGGGGTGAATGTTTTGATTTGTTCTGCATTCCGTCCATCAATTGTGTGTCTTTTGCTTTCTCGCCCTAAGTGCGCCAGGTATGCCCAGACGTGGGTCCTGGGCTCACTGTGCCACTGGAATCATGCTATCCTGGCTGAAGAGGGGTGAAACCCTGAAACCGGTCCTAGGATGCTTGTTTCCGGTCCAGGGAGGACCTGGCTTGGCAGTTCGGGCTTGACTGTTCCCATGAGGCACAGGGTCAAGACTGATTTGCATTTGGCCAGGTCTAAACTGGGGTGGCATGGTGAGCAAAAGAATGATGGATTTAACCCAGATCTCTTGACTGGGGGTGAATGTTTTGATTTGTTCTGCATTCCGTCCATCAATTGTGTGTCTTTTGCTTTCTCGCCCCAAGTGCGCCAGGTATGCCCAGACGTGGGTCCTGGGCTCACTGTGCCACTGGAATCAAGCTATCCTGGCTGAAGAGGGGTGAAACCCTGAAACCGGTCCTAGGATGCTTGTTTCCGGTCCAGGGAGGACCTGGCTTGGCAGTTCGGGCTGGACTGTTCCCATGAGGCACAGGGTCAAGACTGATTTGCATTTGGCCAGGTCTAAACTGGGGTGGCATGGTGAGCAAAAGAATGATGCATTTAACCCAGATCTCTTGACTGGGGGTGAATGTTTTGATTTGTTCTGCATTCCGTCCATCAATTGTGTGTCTTTTGCTTTCTCGCCCTAAGTGCGCCAGGTATGCCCAGACGTGGGTCCTGGGCTCACTGTGCCACTGGAATCAAGCTATCCTGGCTGAAGAGAGGTGAAACCCTGAAACCGGTCCTAGGATGCTTGTTTCCGGTCGAGGGAGGACGTGGCTTGGCAGTTCGGGCTGGACTGTTCCCATGAGGCACAGGGTCAAGACTGATTTGCATTTGGCCAGGTCTAAACTGGGGTGGCATGGTGAGCAAAAGAATGATGGATTTAACCCAGATCTCTTGACTGGGGGTGAATGTTTTGATTGGTTCTGCATTCCGTCCATCAATTGTGTGTCTTTTGCTTTCTCGCCCTAAGTGCGCCAGGTATGCCCAGACGTGGGTCCTGGGCTCACTGTGCCACTGGAATCAAGCTATCCTGGCTGAAGAGGGGTGAAACCCTGAAACCGGTCCTAGGATGCTTGTTTCCGGTCCAGGGAGGACCTGGCTTGGCAGTTCGGGCTGGACTGTTCCCATGAGGCACAGGGTCAAGACTGATTTGCATTTGGCCAGGTCTAAACTGGGGTGGCATGGTGAGCAAAAGAATGATGGATTTAACCCAGATCTCTTGACTGGGGGTGAATGTTTTCATTTGTTCTGCATTCCGTCCATCAATTGTGTGTCTTTTGCTTTCTCGCCCTAAGTGCGCCAGGTATGCCCAGACGTGGGTCCTGGGCTCACTGTGCCACTGGAATCAAGCTATCCTGGCTGAAGAGGGGTGAAACCCTGAAACCGGTCCTAGGATGCTTGTTTCCGGTCCAGGGAGGACCTGGCTTGGCAGTTCGGGCTGGACTGTTCCCATGAGGCACAGGGTCAAGACTGATTTGCATTTGGCCAGGTCTAAACTAGGGTGGCATGGTGAGCAAAAGAATGATGGATTTAACCCAGATCTCTTGACTGGGGGTGAATGTTTTGATTTGTTCTGCATTCCGTCCATCAATTGTGTGTCTTTTACTGAAGGCAGGCATGTGCACGGCACCCATGCTCAAGGCACCTGACTTCTCCAAGGAATTCGTCGTACAGACTGACGCTTCAGAGCATGGTGTGGGAGCGGTGCTCTCACAACTGAACGAAGAGGGCCTGGATCAGCCTGTAGTCTTCCTTAGCAGGAGACTACTCCCCAGGGAACAGAGGTGGAGTGCCATAGAAAGGGAAGCTTTTGCTGTGGTCTGGGCACTGGAAGAAGCTGAGACCATACCTGTTTGGGACTCACTTCCGGGTTCAGACGGACCACAGGCCCCTCAGATGGTTGATGCAAATGAGGGTGAGAATCCAAAACTGCTGAGGTGGTCCATCTCCCTACAGGGAATGGACTTTACGGTGGAACACCGCCCTGGTACAGAACACACCAACGCAGATGGTCTGTCCAGGTTCTTCCGCCTTAGTGAAGAGAACTCCAATGGGGTTGGGTAGTTCTCCCTACTTTCAGCTGGAGGGGACATGTGTTAGACTTGGCATCTTTTGGCGTGTTTCCCCTGACTTTTTGCTTTCTGACCTCCTGGTTTTGGACTCTGTTTTTGCTGGTGTAATGATTCTGCGCACTTTCCTCACTGCTGTCCAGAGGGAAAGTGCAAGTGCTCCTGTATAAAATGTGTTATGGATTGGTGTTTCCATGATTGGCCTATTTGATTTATGTGTCAGTCCCTTGTAAAGTGCACTGAGAGTGCCAGGGCCTATAGATCAAATGCTGTTGGTGGGCTGCAGCACTGGATTGTGCCACCCACGCAAACAGCCCGTAAAGTGTAACTCTGGCCTGCCATTGCAGAGCCTGTGTGCAGCCTGGGGCTGCCATGTCGACTTGGCAAGTGCACACACTTGCAAGTCCCGAAACCTTCCCTTTTCTACATGTTAGTCACCCCTAAGGTAGGCCCAAGGTACCCCTGTGGGCAGGGTGCATTGTATGTGAAAGGTAGGACCTGCCCTGGTGTGTGTGGCATGTCCTGATAGTGAATTACAGCCTATTTCGTTTTTCACTATTGCAAGGCTACCTGTTCCCCATAGGCCAGAATTTGCAGTTTTGATTATTACAGCTTATAATCCTAACTGACCCATGGAGCATGGTAGAAATTCGAGTTTAGTATGCCTGGACTCAGAATGATAAAATGCATCTTTTAGTGAAGTTGGTTTTAACATTCTGTGTTTGAAAATACTACTTTTAGAAACTGGGTATTTTCTTGTCTAACCATCCAAGCCTGCCTCTGCTAGGTTGTGTATTCCTTGTCTGGAGTTTGAGTGACAGGTGCTGGGGGATGCCAGGAGACAGGGTGAGTCAGCACAGGGCTGAATAGCAAGATCTACATGTAGATGGGTGGGAGGGGATGCACCTGGGACCTGAATAGGGCTGGGCCTTCCCTCCACAATGCTGGCTCCACCTCCTGTGGTGCGTCTGATGTCCCTGGCCTGCACTGTGAAAGGAAAGAAGGAGACTTGTCAACAAAGTGTAACTCTGAGGTGTGGCTAGGTCAAACCTCGCGCAATACCATTATAGTAATCAAAAGTACAAATAGTATCCAAGAAGTGCTCAAGGGGACAGTTAGGAAACGGCCACCCACGTATCCAAAAATCCTTTGTGACCACTGGTACACAAAGGGCAAGTCACAAAACAAAATCCCGTTCCCGAGCAAGAAGCAGACTTATATCATCAAAAAGTCAGTTCAAACAAATATCAGTCCAAATCTTGTATGATATGATTCTTCTTTATTTTCTTTGTTCGGAGTCATAAGTTAATTACAAGAGGCTCATGGCAACAGATAGGAGTAGCTGGTATAGCTCGAGATGTAGCCAACACGTGTTTCGTCTTGGGAATATACGCTCATCGACTTCCTCAGGGCTACAATAACAACAATAAGAAACATACACTAAGATGGTATTCAGTGTAGTTTGTCCACATATCGTCATTACTTAAATGGCAATCAACTGAATGTTGGAATTATCTAGCACAAACAAAGTCCATAAAGGAATTTCAGAGAAATAGAAAAGAGAACC
Organism: Calotriton arnoldi; assembly: GCA_963921515.1. Taxonomy (NCBI): domain Eukaryota; kingdom Metazoa; phylum Chordata; class Amphibia; order Caudata; family Salamandridae; genus Calotriton; species Calotriton arnoldi. Next base: position 541,849 of record CAWUFW010007413.1, on the reverse strand, counting down.
ACTAAGAAATCCATCCAGTGAAAAGAGAGGACCTTAAGAAATACAAAAGACAAAGACCACAGAGAAACTAAAGAATAAAAATTTAAATTTAAAAGAAAAGTGCCACTAAGGATCCAGTAATTTTATCAGACAGAGAATATCCAACCAGATTATTGTGCACATGCTCAAACAGCAAAAGGGTGATTATAGGTGAAGGAACAAACACCCAGTGCATGCAGTGCTCCAAGTAACTCACCAAACGTAAATTCTAGGGCAGTTCCGCCGGATTCCAGGCAGAACATATAATCAGTCACATATAATATGGGTCTACAGAAAGGAGAAGGAGAAAAGAAAATTGGACGGAGAATACTAAAAGCCCATTCAGGATAAGGCCGGTAGTAACAATGCCCTTGCACTTATAAATATACGGGCTGGGGAAAAAAGCCATATCTATAGAAATATCTGTGCCACAGGTATTAGAGATGAACGGGTATTGTCTTAATTGGACCTGTATCCCAAGAAATACAGTCAGATGTATGAGCAAATGTCTAAAGGACACAAAATCACATAAAAAACCCAAAACATCATCCTAAGATGATAGCTAACAGTCTCAATAATATAAGCTCATAGGACAAACAAAACATTCCACATCTAACTATATGAGATATAGCCACAATACGGCAAATAAAATTCCAATATCCTCAGCATAAGAGGACGGAGATGATCAACCTAACAGTGTCTAGTAGGGACTAGCCGGTACATTGGATGTTAGAGTTTCTAAATACATAAAAGATTTTACCTCTAGATTGCTTGTGTTCCGAATAAGAACATTTGGATATATGTCTGGAATCAAAAATAACATGAATTAGTCACACTCATATGTGTGAAATTAATATATTTAAATTATCAGAAAAAGGTGTCTTATATTTAAAACTTACAAATACAGGAGCAATAGTATTTCAAATCACTCCGAATATCATGAGCATGTAATTAAAAATTTATTTTCCTAGTTGGGCAGCTATAAGTATTTAAAAGAGAATAAACGCGACAAACCAGAAAATCCAATAACCGAGGATAACATGGCTAGACTGAAGGCTAATCTCTGCATAGTTAGTGAGCACGTAAGTCATAGTCACCAAGCGTGAGGGCTTACCGGGTTCAGGAGAGTACTCCCGTCGTAGTAGAAGACCGAATTCGAGTGAAACGAAGCCCAAAGTCCCCCCCGTTTAAATAGTCAGAGAGACTAATTAGCGTTCATTAGTTCGCAAATAGGAGCGAGAAGACGGACTATTCCCCAGCAACATTTCAAATAGTCGCCATCTTGGAGTGGCGAGGCATACACATAAGGTATAAGAAAGATCATATTGCGAGACAGAAGTCCTTTGGTAAAAATTCAAGTTCAACTTGAAAACAGGGTGAAATATAACCCTGACTACGAGAAACTTCAAGATACAACAACTAGCAAATTTTAAGATTTTTTCCTTCTAAAAGCGCATATGCATCAGTCACATGCAGCGCCATGTCAGCATAACCATATCGATAAAATTAAAAGTCCAGCTTTTTATACAAGGTATAATGTAGGGGACCAGGTTAAATAATTGTTAAACATGCCCAACTAGATTTGTGGTGCCAACCCTATTGTCAGAAGCGCTTTAAAGTGAAACCGATTTAGAGGGAATTTAAATTCATTTTTGATTATATATATTCACAACCTCTATTTAGGGAGCACAAGATTGAACAACAAACAAGAATGATCTATATCTCGGGGCTACAGGGACAAGGTAAATACTAACCAGAAGGTAAAAGAAACATAAGGCAGGTCATTAACGATAAGCCCAAAGTAAGGGGCACCTCCAGTCTATAAAGCCGGTATTTATCATAGTCATTCAGATTTGTGCACTAAGTATATACTTTTGACACTAAATCAGAGAATATATGAGTACAAACAAGAGAACTATGCGTGGGGGGGGAGGACAGATTCAGAATCTAGTAAATAGGTAAATAGAACCCAAGGGTTTGGAGGCATGCATTAATTAATACATAAATGTGTACAGCCCAAAGTTCAGCAGATGACACATGTACATTCTTCAATGTGTAAACAGTTAAGCATAAAAAGCAAATACCACTTATATATCTTTACACAGATAAGCAGTAAGCTGTAGACAGGGCACATATATATATACAGTTTGAGATATTCAGATGGCACATTTACATTTACAAAAAGTAAGATTAAGTGTAAATAGAGAAAGAACATTGTGCAAATGTATAAAAGGTAGCATAAACATTTATACAATAGTGTGGTTTACGGGATAAGCAGGAACCAGTACACGAAACACATCATACTTATAGGAAATAATGTAATTCATTATCCACGTTAATCCCACACTCCACTGCTCGTAGCCTCATGATCCAACGGGCCTCACACTGTCTAAGTCTTAACTCTCGGTCGCCACCTCTAGGGTCAAATTTAACAATTTCTATGCCATGAAATTGAAATCCAAGAGATATTTTCAGTTCAGGGCATTCACTTGCATGACTCCCTATTGGATATCTAATATCCAGATTTTTTAGAGCACGGAAATGTTCAGCCATACGGTCTTTAAGTGGACGGATGGTGCTACCAACATACATTTTATTACATTTGCACTGCACCACATAGACCACAAATTTCGTCAAGCAGTCTATATGATCATGAATCTGAAATTTGCGTGAACCGTTAAATTCAAATTCTTTCACCCCCCTCTTGGCCAACCTGCACATACTGCAACAGCCACAAGCAAATGACCCAATGTTAAGTTGTTTAAGCCAAGTGGTTTTAGTTTGAGGCTTTGTCGGATAACTAGGGCTAATAATGCCTTGGATTGTTTTGCCCTTCCTGTATGTGATGCTGGGAAGTCTGGATATATATTGTTCCAGAGACCTATCTGCAGTAAGTAAAGGCCAATTACATTTAAGTATTCCATACAGTTTATTTGACCAAGGATGGTAATTGGTCACCAGTCTCACGGTTGTGGCTTTATCTTTAGATTTTTTTGGTATATTTTTCAAAGTATCTGGACGGTAAGCCCTCACGCTTGGTGACTATGACTTACGTGCTCACTAACTATGCAGAGATTAGCCTTCAGTCTAGCCATGTTATCCTCGGTTATTGGAGTTTCTGCTTTGTCGCGTTTATTCTCTTTTAAATACTTATAGCTGCCCAACTAGGAAAATAATTTTTTAATTACATGCTCATGATATTCGGAGTGATTTGAAATACTATTGCTCCTGTATTTGTAAGTTTTAAATATAAGACACCTTTTTCTGATCATTTAAATATATTAATTTCACACATATGAGTGTGACTAATTCATGTTATTTTTGATTCCAGATATATATCCAAATGTTCTTAATCGGAACACAAGCGATCTAGAGGTAAAATCTTTTATGTATTTAGAAACTCTAACATCCAATGTACCGGCTAGTCCCTACTAGACACTGTTAGGTTGATTTATCTCCGTCCTCTTATGCTGAGGATATTGGAATTTTATTTGCCGTATTGTGGCTATATCTCATATAGTTAGATGTGGATTGTTTTGTTTGTCCTATGAGCTTATATTATTGAGACTGTTAGCTATCATCTTAGGATGATGTTTTGGGTTTTTTATGTGATTTTGTGTCCTTTAGACATTTGCTCATACATCTGACTGTATTTCTTGGGATACAGGTCCAATTAAGACACTACCCGTTCATCTCTAATACCTGTGGCACAGATATTTCTATAGATATGGCTTTTTCCCCAGCCCGTATATTTATAAGTGCAAGGGCATTGTTACTGCCGGCCTTAGCCTGAATGGGCTTTTAGTATTCTCCGTCCAATTTTCTTTTCTCCTTCTCCTTTCTGTAGACCCATATTATATGTGACTGATTATATGTTCTGTCTGGAATCCGGCGGAACTGCCCTTGAATTTACGTTTGGTGAGTTACTTGGAGCACTGCATGCACTGGGTGTTTGTTCCTTCACCTATAATCACCCTTTTGCTGTTTGAGCATGTGCACAATAATCTGGTTGGATATTCTCTGTCTGATAAAATTACTGGATCCTTAGTGGCACTTTTCTTTTAAATTTAAATTTTTATTCTTTAGTTTCTCTGTGGTCTTTGTCTTTTGTATTTCTTAAGGTCCTCTCTATTCACTGGATGGATTTCTTAGTGGTTCTCTTTTCTATTTCTCTGAAATTCCTTTATGGACTTTGTTTGTGCTAGACAATTCCAACGTTCAGTTGATTGCCATTTAAGTAATGACGATATGTGGACAAACTACACTGAATACCATCTTAGTGTATGTTTCTTATTGTTGTTATTGTAGCCCTGAGGAAGTCGATGGGCGATATTCCCAAGACGAAACACGTGTTGGCTACATCTCGGCTATACCAGCTACTCCTATCTGTTGCCATGAGCCTCTTGTAATTAACTTATGGCTCCGAACAAAGAAAATAAAGAAGAATCATATCATACAAGATTTGGACTGATATTTGTTTGAACTGACTTTTTGATGATATAAGTCTGCTTCTTGCTCGGGAACGGGATTTTGTGTTGTCAACAAAGTGCTCCAGGACTGACCAGAACTGGTTTGGACTAGGCAAAGGCCTCTCTGCCTTCAGAGGACAAAGAGAAATTGAGGATAAAAAGGGGGACCCAAACCCCAGAAAATTAGAACTCTTTTGGATCAAGAAGACTGCCAAGAAGAAGAGCTGGAGAAGCTGTGAGGAGGAACTACCACTTTGCTGTGTGCTTTGCTGTGTTGGCCTGCAGTGGCTGCTTCTGTCTTGGGCAGTGAAAGGACTGGAACTGAACTTTCTGCAATCTACTTTGTGAGTGTCTCCAAGGGCTTGAGGTAGAGCTTGCCCCCTGTTCAAGAAGTCTCAGGAACAGCAAAGACTTCAAGCCCGACGCCGTCTATGATGCCGCTGCCGACTCCGTGTCCTGAAGGCACCGCAGAGGGCACCGCCGCAACGCCGCACCGCGACCCTGGTCTCACCGACGCCGCCTGCTGACGACGCCACCGAGCCGCTGCTCACACCGCGACCTGTGTGCACCGCACTCCACACCGCCACGCTTCACGACGACGCCGTGGTATCCCCGACGACGCCGCTCCACGCCGGACTCGACGCCGCTGCTTGCACTGTGGTTCGGGGGCACCGCTCGTAAGTTACACGACGCACCGCCCTCATCCCGCACCGCAACCTTGGCCCACCGACGCCGGTGCCATCGACTCCAGTTCGTCAGCCGACGACAGCGCTGCAGCTACGACGACGCTGCTGCTGCACCGTGACCTGCCAGCACCGTGACGAGCACCGCCTTCATCTCACACCGCGACCCTGGTCTCACCGACGACGCCATCCGACGCCGCCACCGAGCCGCTGCTCGCACCGCGAGCTGAGGGCACCGCACGCCGCACCGCTGCACTTCGCACCGCAGCACCCGACGCCGGCCGACGCCAGCGCTCCTGACTTCAACAGGGAGGAGATCGATCTGCAACGCGTGTGACTTCAAGGGCCCGACGACGCCTGCACCGACCTCCGGAACCGATGCCTGCGGACGCCGTTTTTTCGGAAGCTCACCGTGAGGTCATCGACGCCCTGCATTTCTGAAAGGTACTGTTTGCGGGTCTTCCCGACACCGCAGCTGACCCGTGACGCCGCGGTCAGCCAGAACTGTTTGGATTTGTTTGTCCACGACGCCGGGATAGCCCTGGACGGAGCTATCGACATCAAGGAACTGTTTTTAAGGACACTGTGATAGCTAAAGATTTTTAAAGTACTGTGCTGTGGATTTTTATCGTATTTGGTCTTGTTTTAAGTATATAAAAATATTGGATATTTTTCTAAACTGGTGTGGTGTCCGTTTGTAGTGCTTACACTGTATTACTGTTGGTTTTGTGCAAATGCTTTACACACTGCCTCTAAGATAAGCCTGACTGCTCGTGCCAAGCTACCAGGGGGGTGAGCAGGGGTTATTTTAGGAGTGTAACTCCCTTATCCTGACTAGGAAGAAGGGTCCCTACTTGGACAAAGGTGCAAGCCCTTGCCAACTAGAGACCCCCATTTCTAACAGTGACTAATGGGTTTTAGGTGCAGTGACCCCAGATATAAGGAAACATATATCTGTCATGAGAGGTGCAAGCACCAACTCACACAGACTACAAGGGCAGGCCTGTAGACACAGATTAAGTGGACTGCCATGGGTGGCACAATACATGCTGCAGCCCGTGGGACACCCCTGGTGTACCTATGCCCTGGGTACCTTAGTACCATATAGCAGGTACTTACAAGGGTACACGAGTAGCCAATTGTGGATTTAGGAAGGTGTCCCTTTTTGCATGGTTACCCCCCACGTTTTCCTGACACATGATGCCCTTTTGACTTGGTGTGCCCTGGGTCCCTGTCAATCAGGTTCCTGAGGCCTGTGTTCTTTCCGAAAGCTGTACTTCTGTACCCACAATTAACACATCTCTGGCCACAGATAAGCTCTTGTAAAAGGTACCATGGGTACCAAGCAGCGGCGGCTCCTCCATTAGGGCGGAGGAGTGTCGCCCCACTTCTTTCCCGCAGTGTGAGAAGCAGAAAAATAAAATGGTATTTTAAATACCATTTCATGTTTCTGCTTCTCACGCTGCGAGAAAGCAGAACGGTATGCCTGGTTGGGGGTGGGCGGGTCGGAAGGGTGTTGGCTTTCCCAATGCTGTGGGCCCTGACTGTTTGGTCAGCCCTCTGGGGCCGACCAAACCAGTCATGCGCACTCTGCATTTTCTCTATGTAGGCTGCATGCAGCCTACATAGAGAAAATGGCCTCCCTACAGGCGCCCGGCTGGGCGCCGTCCGCACCAATCACAACGCTGCCATTGCAGCGTTGTGATTGTCTTAGGGGAGGAGGTGGGGGGGAGGATGCCTGTTCCTGTTCCTGGAAAGCAGCAGAAAAACGCCAAACGCAGACCCGGCCAGGAGCGGAGGCGGCGCGGGACCCGGTAGGTAAGTTTTTTTATTTTTAAATTGTCCCCACCGGCGCAAACATCCGTGTCTGTAGAGACACCTATCTGTATTTTCCAAGCCTATTGCTGAAGTTTACAATGCAACATACAGGGCTTATGCGCTGTTATTTTTTTCAAGTGAAATCTTAGCAAATCTGCCGTGTTTCAGTCATTTGAACGGATAATTAGATTACCAGAATCAAGTTTAGACTGTCCAAGGTGACGTTTAAATGACGCGTTCATGCTTGTTAAATGATAATACAAAGGGGCAGTACACAGTCTTATCCAAGTACTGCAACAAAGGTGAAGTTGAACAGGAACGGTGTTTACGGCGCTTGATTCTACTTTTCGAGTTTAGGAGAGATTGTGCTTGCATTCCTGGGAAAATTCCCCTCAGGTAACATTCGGAGGAATTTGAGAAAAAGCAAACCATAAAGTGACATACTGTGTGCTTCTATCAGGTCAGGAAGGCAGAAACGGCATATTATTATCCAGCCACACATGTAAGTGACGTCGTATACAGGGGGGAAATGAGTACTCCCTGGAGCGGCCGTTCCTCCAGCTTCCAATTATCAATCCAGGGCACGAAGTCACACCTACGCTGAAGGAGAGGCGAGTCATCCCATGGCGGGATAGAGTGATCCATGTGCAGGCCCAACACTCAATGAATGCCCCTGCCCATTCTCCACTGCACATGTGCATTACTGGGAATCCCACCCTCACCTTGATGTAGAGTTCATCGTCCTGGGTTTGCACTTTATACAAACCTATTCATTGCTACATAAAAGAGATGTACAGTTTTGTGTTCTGGTATGGGAACATGCAAGCTGTGTTTTCATCTCAATTAGGGGTTGTTAAAGCTTTGTGTAGGGTGGACATTACTACCACTGTACATCACTGTATATTGTTTTTGATATATTAATCGGAATGCCTTTAGCTTGTGCCGCAGGCCCTTATTGTTCATTCTATATGAGCCTCCTGGCCATCGTTATTTCTCTTGTGAACTCTATGTGCCACTGCACTTTAAAGTTTTTTGTGTAAACATTTCTAGAGTTCTGTTTGCTCAATTCAATAATGCGCCATTTGTTCTCTTCTACTTCGTCAATGTTAATTTAGACAATAAATTTAAAATGTTTTCTAGACCATTCTCTGCCTTTCCCTATTGGACAGTTGTGTGCACCACATACCCCTTTCTCTTTGAACATGTTGAATGGAAGCTGACTCTGTGGGTGAACGTCATAAAGGCCTATTTAGTGAATTAGTTGCAGTGTTTCTTTAATGTGAGATTCCCCCAACTATGCTCCCACATAAAGTTCTATAATCAGCAGTTACACTGATGAAATATTAAAATGCCAAACAATTCACATAAATGATTGCCTCTGTATGAATCACATGAAGCAGAAAATATTGAATTGATGTGAGAGACTGAGGGATATAATTATTTGTATTTTTGTGACAGTGAAAAGTACTGTTCTCCTGTTCCATCCACAGTCAGAGAATGTATCTACTTTATATGACTAGACTTATTATTTTAGTACAGATGCTGGCAGAGCTGATACGCAATAGTACTTCACAGAAAACGGTAAAATATACCATTGCTTTTTCTCGAATTCAAGTCATGCCCCTCACAGGTAGTAGACCTGTGCAAATCAAGAATATTCTCTAATCTCGACAGAATAGATGTTGCACTATATTCTCCACTGTTTTGACGTAGGTATTGCTGTTTGCTACGTCTCAATTCAAGTAGCGAATACATATGCACGGTGCAGTTCCAAACACACTTTTGGTGACTGTAAAAAAGGTGTGCACTCCTTTAAGATATGTCTGGGAAACCCACATGAAAACCATCCAGAACAGGCTTTCATAAAGTGGTTTGCTAATACATTATATCACTCGACGTCTCCATCAACTTTTAATAAACCCGTCACAAACTGCCTAGACCTCTGGCAGACAGCTTGCTGTAAGTGTTGATCAGATGTCAGTGCCTGTTGTCGCGCGGGCCTGCTCTGGGATTACTACGTATAAAAGATGTGACTCGTACGCTCCTCCGTGCTGCGTGCAGTTGGAGTGTGTAATTCCGCGGGTGCCATTATGATGCACTTTCCTGTGGTTTTAAATATCGACACGTTTCATACTACTAACCGAAAACAGCTCGGGTTGTATCATCCAATGTGCTTTGTGCTAAGGTTGCCTAATGATTCTATATTGGGACGCCATCAGGGTTTCGGACCTACGCTTCCATTACCTCTTCAGTGCATTCTGGGATTTTCAATCAACTACCGCACCCAAAAATAATGATTTGAGGAAGACTTAGGTGGAAAAATGAGGTGCCCTCGTAACAAGGCATCACATGCTGACTCAACCCCCTGGACTTGGTTGCAAAACCTGAATTGCGTTGTTGAGAGTTGCCATGTTGTTCCAAGGTCTTGCTTGTTTACATGGAATCGCGGGTATGAAAGGCTGCGTTCTCCACTTTTGCACAGTGCATTAGCAACATAAACACTGCTCTGCGCCCACACACATCTGCGCAGCACTCTATTGTGGTGTAAACTTTGGGAAAGGAAATCCAAGCCTTGCCTTTAATGTTGTGACCAGGACGGTAGTTAGCAGATCTATATTGCAGTGTGTCTACTGATAAAATGATAAAGCTTACAATGTGTGGAAAAATATTTTTTTTCCTAACTGTTGATATATTTTAAAACATATGTACAGTTTATTTGAAGGCATTTATTACATTTTACTGTGTTACAAATGTGTTTTGATAATACAGCCTTTTCCTCAGTTTCACACCTCCTTTAGCACACACAGCAAGATTGTCACACATTTGTTTCCCATTACAAAATGCTCTCACTTTGCAGTTAGAGAAAACATCGATGTCAATCAGAAGAGAAAAGCAGCAATTTGTCAGAAGACACTGCCTGACATTTCACCTCTGTCTTTGAACCCCCAGCAAATCATGTGCATGTGACAAGATAAAGACAACATTTAAAGGCCTCCTTACTGCATATTCACCGAACTCCAGCATAGTTATTTTTGCCTAACATGTATTTGCCAACACTCAAATACTAAGGAGCCTCTTCAATCATTTTTCTCTTATGTGATTTTCCCAGCATACTATGAATTAACTTCTGTGAGGTACTCAGCATTGTTATCTCATTATGAAGTTCTGTTGTTATACTGAATAAGCAGCTACCTATGTCATTATCATATGAAGTCTCTATTCATTTATTAACCTTCTTGCTTTCTCAAATATGCTTGTAAATGGACCAATTGCCCACTCTTTTTTCAAATTTTTCTCGGGGAGAGAACCCCCTCTGAACTCACCTTATGACGGTATGGCTCGCTCGTCACAGGGCACTCATTACGAACTTTTACACCTCACCACTTTCAAATGTCACCAGCCGCCACTGGTAGCAAGGCACTGTGACAAGGGAAGGCCTCTAAGGGCTGCAGCACCTATTGTGCCACCCTTAGAGGCCCTGTGCCTTAAACACCCACACACTGCCATTGCAGGCTGCGTGTTTTGGTGCAGAGAAAAGTAAAGAGTCGACATGGCACACATCCCTATGTGCCATGCCTACAACCCACTGCCTGAGACCTAGGCAAGCCACCCCTCTAGCAAGGTGCACTAGCACTCAGGTGAGGGTACAGTGCCATGAGCCCTGTACCCCTACAGTGTCTAAGTCCATTCTTAGACATTGTAAGTGTAGTAAAGCCATAAAGAATATATGGTCTGGGAGTTGGTCATTACAAACTCCACAGCTCCATAATGGCTTTACTAAAATCTGGGACGTTTGGTAGCAAACTTCTCAGCACATTAAACCCACACTGATGCCAGTGTTGGATTTAATGTAAAATGCACTTACAGGTCATCTTAGAGATGCCCCCTGAAAAATGACCAGCCCTGGTGTGGTTTCTGAATGGCTGCCCGACATTTGCCACCACCAGACAGGTTTCTGGACCCCTGGGTAGAGAGCCACCACTCTCTGTGTCCAGGAACAAAGCCCATCCTGAGCAGAGGTGTCATGCCTCCTCCCCCAGGATGGGCTGGGTCCACGAAGGGTAAGCTTCAAAAGCCTGCCGCCTTTGTGAGCTGTCCCTGCCTTTTGCTGGCCCCAGCAACTGGCTCCCACTGGTTCTGCCACACACTTTGAGGATGAGAATTGGTGGGAAAACTGAGCTAGGAGGAGAGGTGTGCCCACCTTTGCCAACCCCACCCCTCATGTGGGGGAGGCGAGACGATGCACACATCTTAGTCCCCTCCATCTTGGAGATGAGGGGACCCAACCAATTAGGAACAGGCTCATGCCCCCATCCCACTGGAGGCTGGCATAATATGGGGTGTACTCGCCCCAAGGAAGGGACCCATTGGTCCCGACCTACACACCCCTGTAACTCCCTTAAATTTAGTATTTAGGGGTGACCCTGAACCTTGCCTCCTCAGATTTGAGGAAGAAAGAAGAAGGACCAAAGAGCTGTGCTGACCCAGAAAGAAGAGGACACCTACTGCTTTGGCCTCCAGCCCTACCGGCCTGTCCTGACTCTGACCTGCCTACAGCAAAGAAACCAGCGTTTCCAGAAGCCAGCAGTCCCCCAGAGCCCAAAGGAACTGCCCTGCACTCACGGTACAGACTCTGACTCCTGTGAGCACTGGATTTGCTCAACAAAGACTCCAAGACTAGAATCCGGACCCAGGCGTCTCTGCAGTTCTGCACCACTCTGCACCTGACGCCCATGGCCCGAGTGGCCCAACACTCCAAGGAGGTCTCCCCAGTGATAATGACCTGGGATCTGGTGATCCCCATCCTCCCTCAAGCTTCAAGACTATGCCTGCAGCCTCAACCTGAAGGTTTCCTCCAACCGCGACCGGAGCTGGTAAGAAGACCGGACGCCAAAAGACACCCCTGCACCCCAAGTCCCACGGCCTTGGGTGGCCCAACCGACGGTCTCCAGGAATCCCCCAAGAACCCAACTTAGCTCTCCAGCCCGTGGTCGCCTTCAGGAAATCTCCTTGCTTGATCCTGCAGCCTCTTTTCTGAACCGAAGATATCCATTGACCTCCAATGGGTCCTCAACGTAGTCTTGGCTCACTGCACCCGGCCGCCCCTGTGCCACTGGTGGTGCAGATCCAGTGCTGATTGTTGGCCCCTGCAGTGCTGATCTTAACTCCAGGAGCTTTGCTCCCACAGCCAAGTGGCCTGCTCGTGAGCAGTCCCTGACCGAAGGCCCCATTAGCTAACATTGGGCCCCTGCACTCTGCACCTGGCCACCCCAGTGCTGCTGATGGTGCAACTTGAGTGCCATTCTAGACCTTGGGGAACTTTGGTCTTAACCCCCAAAACTCCCACTCGTGAGTCGAGTACTTACCCGTGAAACCGTTAACCAATGTTGTGTGTTTTTGTTACTAAAGTGTGGTGTTGAACTGATGTTTAGTATAGAGAAAAGTAACTACACTGCAAACCCTAAAAAAGTCTTACTTACGGTGTATTGTGAGATCCCTGGCATGGTATCTAGGCAAACCACCCAGAGTAGTCGATGTAACCTAAAAGTAATCCAAAAGTATTCCAAAAGTAATTAGTGTGTAATTCAAACTGCTTTTTGAACCAATACCAACCTGTAACGAGTGCAAATTCAACCACAACTGTAAATCTTGCATTTGAGAGTATATTTCACCTATCTGTGCTAAGTCCTCCTTGGTTCTAAAAATAAAACATAAGTATACCTTTTTTGTATTTACCTAATGGGTCTGGATTCAGTCTCTGAGTGTGTGCCATCAGTCTTGATTGAGTGAATACAATAAATGCTTAACACACCCTCTGGATAAGCCTAACTGCTCGTCCACACTACCACAAAGACAGCTGTTAGTACTTACCTAATTTAGCCCCTGCTATAACTCTGGGGACTCTCTGCACTCTGTGCACATTATACCTTACCTTGGTATAGTGTATACAGAGCCTGCTTCCTACATACATACAATAATCAGGACATCACACAAAGATTGAAGACATTCTAAAGTGAGGTAACAGGTGTTGAAATTCCGCTCCCTGGAAAAGACTTCTTTCTAAACAGGCAATCCAGCATGAAGTACGGGCGCAACCGACTGTCCAGTTATCCTGTTAGAGTGAATTGTAGAAAGATAAAATGAGCTTCAACTGTTCAACTTAAGCTGTGCCTCCTGGGATAGCAAGTATGCTGATCTTCCTGTTTACAATTTAGATTTATTTAGATACATTGGCCAGCTTGTTTATGAATTCAGTCAAGATTGCTATGACGGGCAGCTTCTAGAATCCTGTTTTTTTAAGCCAAAAAGTTTGTTTCTTAAAGACAGGTTATTTTTACAAATTCATTTTCAAAAAATGAAAGCTTAGTGCATTAAAATGCTTTCGAGAATACCACTTTTGGGCAGAGATGATCTAATGTAATTTAATGTAATATAATTAATATCAACTAAAATCCGTTGAAAGTTCAAACAAGAAGGGATAACTTGGGAGACCAAATGCGAGAACTGAGTGCTAAAACATCAAGATTTTGACTGAAAATGAATGAGTCTCCCTCTTAAATTGGGAATGCTCTCCTGTATATTTAATGATTCTCATTGCGTACTTACAAATTTCAGCCTGCAAACTTTCTTTATTTTCTCTATTTCTGTCCTGAAGGTGCAGCTCCTAGAACTAACACCTCATGTGTTTGTAAATACCTTTACGTCTGACCCACACAATATTTATCTTTAATTTAGCAGTGTTTTAGAACGCAATGGACAGCACAGCAAACCAAGAAAAAAATGAATCAAAACAATGCTGTAACAAACCTACCTGCACAGCAATTACTGATAATACTTCAACAGAAATGCGATTAAATTCATCAAAACATCCCCACGCTCCAGTTTGGGATAATCCTTTGTAAATATCACCACATGACTAAAATGAAAAGTAATGAAAGAAAGTCTTGAACACATAGTCGTATCATATTCCATAGAATTAAAAGGTTTTTACTTATAATTAGGGCTCCCGGTTTTATGGTATTTTTTTTTTTTACATTTCCTCTTGTATTTATCCATATTTATTTTTGCTCATCTTATTCATATTTATGTTTTGCTTAGATAATAAATGGTGTCATAAAATGGTATATTTCCACATTTATTTAACTGATAAACATGCATTCATACTTTGCTACCTGTTGCGTTTTAGCAAATTAAGCAACCAAATATAGCGAAACACTATACCCACAGGTAAATATCAGCATTATAATACAAATATATGTTAACATATGCCTGCATTTAGGGAAATCTCAACCTTTTTTTTAACTTCCCATGCTGTCTATCTGCTCACTGTTGTCCTGGAAATCACTTAAGAGAGCATGGCGAGTCACCCTCAAGAAGCACAATTTTCTTTATTTTTCCTTTTAGAAAATAAATACAGACAGGAGACACATTGTTTTCTGTCTGTATTAATCTGTAAAAATCAGTACATACCGAAAACTGGGAGCTAGTTCTACGTTATGGGAATCTGCATTGAAGTCATAAATATTACATTGTCCAGCCAAGGTGAAGGACCCTGGCACACTTTTACAAGAGATAATTAGAAAAAAACAATCTTTAAATCAGGTGCCTGTCTGAAAGCTATTTGTTTTTTGTTTCAAAGAAGCCAGTTCCAATCAACAAAATCTCTGGAGTAAACCTAAGTGGCTGTTAACCACTCCAATGACACCTTTAAAAGACAAACATTGGCAATGCCAATAAGTCCGGCTTGTGAATGAAATTCCTTTTGTGTCACTGATGGGTTTAAAAACTCAATAAGTCCTCACACATGCACTGATGCATCCATTCATCCATCCACGGACTCATTCCTATATTCAGCATCTGACACATTAGCCACAAACCAGTGCCTAATTTGTAAAACAAATAGGTGCCAGGGCCCTTTTCGGGAGGCCACTGTAGCCTGCACCACCCATTGCCCCTGTCAGCGCTGTCAATGACAGTACCAACACAACTACTGACCATTGCACTCATAAAAGGGTGACAATTCAGACTATTCCAGGTCACCCAAAGCTATAATAATGGTGCGACCAGCAGGTATTATTAATTTTAATATATATCAACTTATTAAAAACTGTTGTTCTCATCTCAAAATTAGACAGACAGCGCCACCATGTGGTGGACTGCCATTAGAGCTGGTGCTGGCAATAAAGAGCCGGTGCCGAGCACCGGAAACCACCGGCTCAAATTAAGCACTGCCACAAACTCAACAACATATGCAAGATTAATTAAGATAATACAAGCAGGAAAAAGAAAGCATGCAGTTGTCTAAACATGGCAGACATATCTCTGCAATAATAAAACTACACATAACAGCACATGTCCGTCTGGCAGATGTTTTGTAAATAGCCTATCATCAATTAAAAGTTGCACCATGGCTGCCAAATTTAGAACCAAAGTTTTGGCTGTCTTGAAATGGTAAAACAGTGATACATTGTGGTCGAAAGAATTCTGTAATGATCGCCTCGTTTAGAGGAAGTACTCACCTGGAATGCAGCACACTGCAGATGAAATTAGTGGCAAGGAAGTGACCTGATATTATTTAATGATTTTTTTTTTAATTACAAGATCCTGGCAGAAATCTAAGACGAGATTCTAGAAAGAATTATTACAGTACAAATTGTCGACCCCTTGGGTTTATCAGAGGCAGAAACCAAAATCCTTCCCTACGATACAGGGCCAGAATGGCCATAAGGGGCATCGGACATTTACCCGAAAGGCTTGGAGGGTGGGGCTGGTTTTGCAGCGGTGGGGGTTAGTTTTGTTACTGGGGGCCAGTTTTGCAGCAGTGCTGCAATATCGTCCCCCAATAACAAGAGCAGCAAGCAAGTGTTTCCTGCCTCCGGGGGTGAGGCAGTTCTTCCCCAGGGGCTAGTCCGAGAAAATTGCCAGGGCTGCTTTGGGTTCCCAGTCTGGCCCTGCTAGAAAAGTACTCTAACATTTCATGTAACAAAATATATATCCGTAGGCTTTAGTACTGAGGAATGTAATTGAATGTAATGAAATGAAACATTTTAGCAATCAATTTTTTAGCTGATTGGTACATGTGAAAATGAACACAAATATTAAATTGTATAATTTCATATTCTCAGACTGGCAAGCTGCAATGTGGTCACAAGAAGTGCCTTTGTGGATGGATTAGTATATTGAATTTTCGCAGAATGTAAATAGCCTTAGTGTTTAGATAAATTAAAGGCAACACTGTTAATCTCTCCATCTGTGTAACCTGTGTAACTATACCGAGTTTTCTCCCCTATAGACTGTAGTTCATTCCAGACCCTTGATCATAAACCTAGCGTGAACTCAAAAATATACTCAGTCACCAAGAACCCATCCTCTCATTTTATGAGCACAAGTGAGTGCAACCAAAAACTGAGTGAGCCAAGAGCACACACTTGTTGTTGGATTCCATAATAAATATCAAATTTAACATGTGCCAATCATGCTGTCAATGTCAAACTTTCTAAAATCAACTACACAGATTCATAAAAGGGTTCAAAGATAGGTGTCTCAAGGTAGGCATATACATAGACTTCTCAGTCAGCCGCTATAATCTATTCCCTGCGAAAAATTCATTCGCTTCTAGTGAGATTCGCATTAACTGTAATTTCAAATATGCCTATTCACTCTGCTCACTTTCACAAAGCGACCAATCCTCAAAACCATTAAACGGAAAGGGCACTAGAAGGACAAAATATCGTAAACAATAGCGTGGCTAAAACTAGAAGGCAGACGATACAAGTCATAGCATAAGTCAACCATATTGAAACCTATGACTTTCATTGACATACAATACGCTGTTAATGGATTTTTTTTTATTTGTATTAAAAAAGTACTGTTTGTGCTCTCAGTATGAAGCTGTCGTTTTTTTAAAATTTATTATGAAGGGCCAATATTATTCGCCCCGATTGGAAAGTGACAGTCTACAATGTGAACTACAATAGACCTGTTTTGACGAAATTCGGCTATATCAGGAAAACAACAAAAAAGGTAGCTTATAATAAAAAACAAAATGATCACAGCTTCGTGGAGGGCAAACGCATTTTTGTGGAAGCACACAATTTTTGCCTAATCCAAACATGGAATCCTGGCTCCCAACATGGGAGGGGAAACAAAGCCCCTCTCCTGGTGTCAAGCAGCCTATAAAGAAAGGGTAGAAAAGAGGGACATAGGGATAAGTAGGCAGCAGATAGATACATGCCAACATTTTAGAAGAGAAAAGTGGGAGATTTCAAAAAAATAACCGGGAGAAGGTATTTAACCCACTGACTTCTAGTGCAAATATACTTTTTCGCCTTTCTTGCCTGTCAGGAGCACGGAGAAAGCGCAGGCAGAGAGCGTGATAAAAATGTTGTGTCCTAGCCTGCAGGAGCATGTTACTGGCAGTGCATGCTCTGAGTCATACAAGACTAGTCCCTGTCAGTTGAAGCCCACAGAGGAATCGGGTTCTGCAAGCAGGAATCGGGAGGTGGGAGACTAGCCTTGACATCGGTAGTCTCCCGCCCGAATCGGGAGGGTTGGCAATTCTTTATGAAGCTGAAATTTGAGACTGACCCTTCACAGAAGCCAGCAGCACAACCATTTTACCATGCCATGCACTAGAGTGGTTGTTTTACAGATTAAATATATCGTGCCTAAACTACGTTTGCTTTACTTGTATGACTAGGACGCATTAGGTGCATAATTTAAAAGGGTACTTGTTCATTTGTGATCAATAGCCCTGCACACTCATGTTCTCATTTCGTTTCAGAAAATCATTTTAATTCACCTGCAAACCATGGTCTCTGCTTGCATCTAACAAATAATGTTTCACTAGTATCCATAGTAAAGGATGTTCTGATCTTGCAACATTGCAAGGCCATTCAGCTGAACCTCCGTTAACATGTCGATGTTATTTATGTGTAGAAACAGTTCATTGTTTTTCTCTCGTGTTTTGCATTAATGAACAAGGTACTTCCCTTCGGCAATGATCTTTTTGGCGGATACCTTGTTTAACCAGAGGTTCCTCAACTTGAGAATGTTCTTCCGGTATCAGACTGGATTCAGAAACTTCTCAGTAGTATCTCTGCATGCCAGCAGGTGCCGTCATGCACCTCCACCTCGACACCATTCCACTCCTGAAGTGACACATGGAGCCGCATATAAGCATCACTCATGTGCTCTAACGTCAGTTGCTTTCTAGGCTGTACACGCCATTAGAGGCAGAGCCCATGAGCAAATTGGTATGACAAGTGTGCAGATCTCTAGAGAGGAACATTTTTAAATGGAAAAGAGTCCAGTTTCACAGAACAGGGTGATGGGAGGGTTGGCGAGGAATCAGGTGTCGGATAGCTTATCCATCAAAAAGATTGTTATCAAAGGTAAGCAAGTTGTTCTGATGGATACTACTAACCGCAGATTCCTCACCTTGTGAGTAGATACCACAGCAATACCACCCAAGGTGGTGGGTCTGTGAAATGTCTCTGACCAAAAAGGCCTGTAGTGGCAAAACGCACCTCTGGACGTACCTGACTGTCAAGGCAGTAGTGCTTTGGGAACGTGTGTACTGAAGTCCAAATGACTGCCTGTCAGATGTCCAGGACAAACACGTGTATGCTAACGCAGTCGTAGAAGCTTTAACCCTAGTTGAATGAACCCACAAGCCTTCTGGCCACTGCTTTTTCACCAGATCTTTATGTAGAGAACAATCCATTGGCGGGTGGCCAATTTATGCTTTGCCTGACCCTTCTTTCCTCTGGAAAGCCCTATAAAAAGCTTATGCTCCGCTCAGTGGTCGTTGGTATGATCAAGGCAGAAACTCAATTCTCTTTTAGGGTCCAAATGATGGAGTCTCGCTTCCTCCTTAGAGGAATGTGGTGGAGCAAAGAATGTAGAAAGGGTGATAGACTCACTGATACGAAAAGGAGTAACTACTTTCAGTAGAAAGGAAGCTTGGATCCTCAAAACCAACTTACCAGGGAAGAGGGTGGGGTAAGGTGGAGTTAAACAGAGAGACTGGAGTTTGCTCACATGCCTAACTGATGGTATGGCAATGAGAACATCAAGAATGTGAGGAACAAATTGAAGTCACACTGGGGCATCACAAATGATTTTGGTGGAAGTGAATGCTGAAAATCTTTTAAAAATCTCATCACATCTGATTTACATAACTAGGGCTGATTCTCCAACTGCAAGAAAGTCAAAAGAGTCGATAAGTAGCCATAAACAGTGCCTAAGGCAAGCCTTCACAGAACAAACAAAAAAACTTCAGAAAATTTGTGTGTAAAAGGTCCAGTTTTATGTGCCGCACTAATCCAAAAATATATCCCAATGAATGCAGTACACTGATTTAATGGAAGGAGGCCTCCCCGCCAAAATGACATCAACAACCTCAGAGTGCACACTGAAGAAGGTCAATTATCACTGCTCAATCTACAAGCATGTGCAGGCCCAGGTGAAATCCTGCCCTGCCCTGCTGATCCGACAAAAGATCTTCTAGAAGCTGCAGCTTGATCCCAGGACATATGCTCATGCCCAGGAGTTCCGGGTACCACACTCTCCTGGCCTAATCTGTTGTCACTAGAGTGACTTAGGTCCAGCGGTTTCTAATCTTCTTCGGAACTCAGGGCAGAAGAGGCAGTGGCGGAAAGCCATGAAGGAGAACTGAGCTCCATTCTAAAAAAAGGTGTCTCTGAGCAAGAGTTGCTTTGGAAACTCCAGCATGCAGGAGTGTTGACATAGCACGTTCTTAACTGTGACAAAAAGATGGAGCCAGGGTTCTCCCCATTGTTGGAATACCGCCTCTGCCACTTCTGCATGTAACTGCAAATTGTGATCTGTTAGGTGCCAGCGGCTGAGTTTGTCAGCTCAAGTGTTTAAGGATTGTAAGAAAAGTTCCCATTTTTTACATGGTCACCCCCACTTTTTGCCCTAGTAATGATGCTTTTTAACTAAAAGTGCACTGGGTCCCTGCTAACCAGGCCCCAAGTGCCAGTGCTCTTTCCCCAGGTAACAGGTAAATGTCTAATTGTAACACAATTGGCACAGACTTTAGCACCCCTGTAAGTCCTTAGTAGTCCCTAGGGCAAGGGTACTAAAGAACGAGTTACTTACATTTGGTAACAATGTATCTGGTAGAGACACTGTCTAGCCGCTGATTCCTCAACTCCAGGCATCAGTCTGGATCGGGGGAATTCTCAGCAGTACCTCTGCGTGCCGGGAGACGGCGTTGCATGGCTCCGCCCTGACGTCGTCCACGGATGTGACGTCAGTGGAGTCATATAAGTACCTCCCGGCGCGCTGACGTCAGTTTTCTAATGTGAAACTTTTCCGCGCCACAACGTGGAGCCATCACGAAAACTATGATAGTGTGGGAACAGTGTGCGAAAAAAGAATGAAATTCTTTGAAACAATGACAATAATGAAGAAAAATGACATGAAACAGCAGAATGCATGTCATAGAAAAACACTTCAAAGTGTAAGGAACTGAAGGGAGAGTGCAGAGGACTCGCCCCTAGAATCAGATCCGCATAAGCGAAGAACCATGCCCTCCCATGAAGCAAGCAGCAAGTGAAATGAATGTTATGATAAATAACAAGCAGTCTGTTACAACAGGATTATTATGGTAAAGGCCCATAGGGCTGTAACAACATGCCTGCCATGTCAACGGACCACACTTCTGCAACAGAAAAACCTGCAACCGCACGCCCTAAGCATGATCACTTGGCTGCCGCATAGTCAAGAAGACCTCAACTCATTGAGAAAGGCAGCACGATGGGAAGAAATATGACCAAGCACCACCCTGGAAGGGACCAGGGTGCAGGAGCGTGGATAGATAAGGGAGACCACCACCCCATGACAGGACTGGGTGGAGAAGCCACAGGTATTACAGAATAGGACATCTGGACCTGGAACGGATGTGAAGAAGGGTAACACATGGGAAGACAGCGACCACTGGCAGACAACCCAGTAGGTACGAACCCAACCTGAAAGGTCCTCGCAGAGCGGGGAGGATGGGTGGGCGTTAAGGAATCTGCGGCTACACTGTGTCTCTACCAGATACATCGTTACCGAAGGTAGGTAACTCGTTCATCTGATAGAGACATCTAGCCACAGATTCCTTACCTTAGAATAGATACCAAAGCCGTACCCCATAGTAGGAGGGTCTGCACCTGAACCCACCAAGTTCTAGAGGAACTGGTCCGTCCATAACAACTGACTACAACAGGCGGGTAACAGCAGTGCCAGCAGGGCTGACACCAGACCCATCAACCCCGAAAAAAGGGGACAGGAGGGGTGAACAAGGAAAGGCAATGGCACTACAGTCCGTATAGGACACAATGAAACTTGCACCTTCCAGGCAGGGACAAAGGGAAGCCACAGGAACCAGAAGGGCAGTGCCCAAAGGCAAGAAATCCTGAAGCTTCTGCAATCAAAAGAGAAGCAAAAACTGTGCGCAGGATCCCAAGGATCCACAAAAAATCAAGTCCTGGATAAAGGACAACAAGCATGACAAAGTTGGAGCGCACAAGGGAGCATGCACAACAGTGAATGCCCAGAATGACATGCATAGGACAGAATGTCATCCATGTACAGATAAACAACCCTTGACCACAAGGAAATATATATATATATCTGAGGAGAAAGGGACACACATACCAGACAGTGTGGACCGTAGGAGCCACACTATGCGTAAGCAAAAGCCCGTGAAATGCAGCAGTGACAGCACACATGCGTCGGCAGAAGACACGGAACATATCAAGAGCAAGGTATACTGATCAACCATACACAGAAGCACGTAGGTGAAAGGAGACCAGCAGAAGTCGGATCCCCACCAAAGACTCGCTCCCCACCCAAGACTTGCTCTCAGAAGAAAGAGAGGGAGGGAGAGAGAGAGAGAGAGAGAAAAGAGATGCCCAATCTAGGGCAAGAAAACCCCTGATACGCCATAACCATAGATGTGCACCCGCTCGCAGTTTGACATGAAGACCTATCTACATATATGTATATGTATATATGTATATTTATATATATATATATATATATATATATATATGTATATATGTATATATATTCACTGAAAAAACCATAGGTTTCAGGGGCGTTATAGTTAGCTGGACATTTCACTCGTACAAAACCATAGAAATTCCACTGTTATAGTTAGTTCAGCTAACTATAACTCGCGCCCCTGCAATGGACTGCTGATGACGTCACATATTACATCACTCATGACATAGTCAGTGACATCAATGATGACATCACTGATGACATCTCAAATGACATCACTGATGACGTCATCCACGTGATCATCTGATGCACCTCCTCACACCCTAATATAACCTTTGATATACCCCCTCTAAAATAGACTACCATTCTCGAAACCATAGACACACCAATACCAGTTAGTACATACCCACTCACTGATTCATAGGTCTACACACACATCCACTCACCCATACAGTCACTCATACACGCAGTCACTCATCAATATAGCCACTGAAATATGCACTCATACACCTATACAGATACTCACACAACACCACTAACCATAGAGTTACTCACACACCTAGTCAGTCATACAAAGAATCAATCATACTCCCATTTACTCACCTATACAGTTATACACACACCACCTCACTTCATACAGATACTAACACATACTTACTCTCTTATACAATCACTGACACAAGCACACACTCATCCATCAAGCCACTCTCACAATCACTCACTCTCACATATAGTCATTTATATAGTCCAACACTCACATATACTGTATTTCACATATGTAGTTACTCACACATGTACCACTGAGACATCCATTCACTCACCAACACACCCATACACACACTCACCCACCCATACAGCCCTTCACAGATGCACTCTTGAACCCGTACACCCAGTGAATTACCCACTCACACATCTATGCACACTCACACACCCCCCACCCACCCACACATACACTCAGGCACCCATACAGATACTGAGACAACCAATCAATAACCCATGTAGACACTCATGTAGCTACTCACCAACCCATGCAGCCGCTTACACACCAACTGACAGACTGATACAGACATTCATACAGTTTAGTCACTAACCCATGCATTCAGTAAGACACGATTAATCACTCACTTATACAGTCAGTTACGCACCTACTAAATCATCTTTTCAGACACTTATACACCCACTCATTCTTCAATACAGCTTTGCATATATATACATATAAAAAACATATTTAAAGTTTTCAGAAACACACAGTCACTGGATGATGTAATCAGTGATGTCATCAGTGATGTCATTTGAGATGTCATCAGTGATGTCATCAGTGATGTCACTGACTATGTCATGAGTGATGTAATATGTGACGTCATGAGCAGCGCATTGCGGGGGCGCGAGTTATAGTTAGCTGAACTAACTATAACAGTGGAATTTCTATGGTTTTGTACGAGTGAAATGTCCAGCTAACTATAACGCCCCTGAAACCTATGGTTTTTTCAGTGAATTTCAAAGGTTTTTAAATGCTAATTTCTAACTATAACGTCTGTAAAACCTATGGTTTTTTCAGTGAATTTCAAAGGTTTTATAAATGCTAATTTCTAACTATAACGTCTGTAAAACCTATGGCTTTTTCAGTGAATTTCAAAGGTTTTATAAATGCTAATTTCTAACTACAATGTCCCTGAAACCTATATTGTTTTTAACTAAATTTAAAAAAGACGTGCATACTTTTTCTAGTGAAAAACTAACTGTAACAGTAGTCTGTTATAAGTTATAATTTAACAATGTTTAAAACTTAATTAGCAGTAATTAACATATAAGTGTGGAAAAAGTGTGACGCAGCAGCTATGATACCTGACTTCGAACAACAGCGTCCACAGTTCGATTCCCGGCTCCAGCGGCACGTTAGCCCACCACTATGTCACTGTGGGCAACACCTTGCTTAATCTTTCCGACGCCCCGGAGCTCCGGCACACCTTTCCAGGGGTAGCTGTATGCTTTACAAATGCTCGCATTTTTTTAATTTAAAAGCATAGTGATGAGAAATATTATCACGTTTTTTTTTCTTCTATTCTGAAAGATCTTTTTTTTTATGTCTTCTATTTAGAATTACGGCAATTAATAAATGTATTTACTCATGAGAATGGAAATGACACGGTTTTCCGGGTAACAGTTTTTAAGCTCTCCAACGTATGTACATATTAAGGACCTTATACGTGTTAGGTTCGAAATCGAAACTTTTTCCGCTTCACATTTTGTAACTTTTCCCAACACGTGCACAAGGTAAACAGTTAGAACGTGAGCACGTGTCAACTGTAAAACGTGACATCTAAATGGGCGGAGCCGCATCTTCCTTCCATAGACTACTCAATAACCAAAAAGTATATAAACCACACCCGTTGATTGATTAGTTTCGTTTTTGCGAGTTATTTACGTGTCTCCATTCAGTGATGCAGGTGCTCTTTTCTACAGTCGGATTCTTCTTTTGCGGCCACAAAACATAATCCTGAGTTGTAAGTTGTTTGATTATGGCATACTAGATATTTATAATACGTAGCTATTTGTCAATATTTAAACACTTGTATTTAGAAAAAAGTGTTATTGGTTGTTTTTGCCATTTATATGTAACGTCAGCAGCTTGTTTTCAGAAACAGACAGAATACAGCAAACATTGTTCCTGTTCTGGCTCCTTTGAGCTCATATAGTGTGACTTTGTATAATATAATATTGACACTGTACTTGACCTCAGAAGTGTTGGTGACCCGTCGGCGCGAAGACTAAAGATTTATATGTAACGTCAGCAGCTTCTAGTTTGTAGTCTATTTCCCCCTTGAGATCATATAGTGTGAGTATGTATATTATAATAACCACACATTATGATCTCAGAGGAGTTTGTGACCCGTCGGCGCGAAGACTAAAGATTTATATGTAACGTCAGCAGCTTCTGGTTTTTAGTCTATTTCTTCCTTGAGATCATATAGTGTGAGTATGTATATTGTAATATTTACATTTATACTGACGTCAGTGGAGTTTTTTGATATTTCTATTTTTGTCTGTTGCGGTTCCTATTCACCTTCTCCCTATAGAATATATACTACCAGTAGTGTATATTATTATACTACTATCCTATATATTCTCAAAGGAGTACGTGATTTGTTAGCGGAGCAGTGAGCGACCTCTAAGCACTATGACCGAACTTTCCCGAATTCTACAGAATAGAAATTATAAAAAATGATAAAGCGTACATTTCTATGTAATATAAAGTGATTTGTTTTTAACTGTTTTTTACTTGTTATTGTTCTTGTGACCTGAGATGATGTAGTGCGGGAGTGTTTCTTGTAGCACTTCTTTTCTACTTTATCTAAAAGTAACTCATGCCCTCTTATATTATCAAGAATATGGGGCAACACTTTTACAAACTATAGCAGAAAAAAAAGGGAGGGTGTGCCCACGCTTAAGGGATATTTTATGAATTGCGTTTTTATTTGTCACCCCTTTGATATATACAGCTTCAGTTTCCGAAGAAAGTATATTTGTAATTGCTTAATAAAACTATTTGAAACCTAGACTGAAATTTTTGCTGCGCAACCACAGCTCCCCGTCAGAAAAGTAAACACCACATTATAACTAAACAGTGCTCCTGGGAAGTATCCCACCCTCAAACTTAATAAAAGAAGACCGCAACACACTTTGTTATTTTCCTGCCGTGATTTGTACACCCCACGCCAATTATATAAATGGCCCTTAAAATATATAAAAAACAATTTTTACCTTCACAATCCCTGTCCACAACCTTGTGACCACTGTACAGAGTTAATAGTGTTCCTACCCTCCCCGCTACTACTTTCTTTTCCCGTACTCCATTGAAGTGCGTCACAAAATGGTTCACAACAGTGAACCATTCCCAGCCAATAATGAGCAAACTTGTACTCGGAACACTTTAGCCAATAAAATGTCCATGGTGTTCCGCAGAGGGGGAGGGAATCGCTCCCAACACTTCTACTTTCAATGGTTTACAGCCAATGAACATTAACCTTGGGAAGGTCCTGCTTGGAACACGTTACCCAATCCGATGTCCCTGATGCTCCGCGGAGGGGGAGGGAATGGCTGGCAACACTTCTACTTTCAATGGTTCGCAGCCAATGAACATTAAGCTTGGGAAGGTCCTGCTTGGAACACGTCAGCCAATCAGATGTCCCTGCTACTCCGCGGACGGGGAGGAAATGGCTGGCAACACTTCTACTTTCAATGGTTCGCAGCCAATGAACATTGAGCTCGTTGTTGGAACACCTCAGCCAATTAAACGTTAAGAAAGTGACACTGTCCGTGATAAAAGTGAACACCGCATTATAAGTAAACATTACTGCGCATTATATTAAAGGAAGGCTGCAATACGGCGCATTGTTATTTTCCCGATATGATTTACACAGCCTACTGAACATTGCCGCAATACCGCACATTCAAACTACCTGTGTGTGCACCCTACACACTGCTTGCCGTAATACGGCGCATTGTTTACCTGACGGGATTTCCAGAGCCTACGCAACCTTGCCGCAATACCGCGCACAGTTGTTCTGCGGACGTGATTTCCACGGGCTACGCAACATTCAAACTCCCTGCCTCTGCACCGTACAGACTGCTTAAAGTAAGACCACAGTGTTCCTACTATACCCTCTTATACAATTTTTCTCTTTTGTTTCGCCCTACGCCTTTCAACTCAGTCACAAAATGGCTGCCAACACTTCCTAGTTTCAACAGTTCGCAACCAATGAGCCCCACGCTCGTGCTTGTAACGCCTCAGCCAATCAGATGTCAGAATTCTCAAATATCGATATCTGTAAATTTGGATATTTCTCTAAAACTACTGAACGGACTTACCCCATTTAAACAAAGCGTGCTTTCTGGACCAAGACCTTTCTCCCTGCCAAATTTGGCGTAATTCCGTTCAGCAGTTTGACCTGTAGCCTTGTCTAAAGTTTCCTATGGAAATTGCATGGAGAAAACACGTTTTGGGACCCCCTTTTTCTCAGCCCCCCTTCACGAATCACCCCCAAACTTTCAGGATAGGAGCTCACCTGAAAAGAGGAACTTTGTGGAAAATTTCGTAAAGATTCGTCATAAAAGTTATAAGCACATCAAAAAATGCTTTTCCTATGGAAACGTGGTCCTAACTATAACTATCTACTGGCGACCACCAGTAGATAATATATATATGTATGTATATATATATGGAAAACGTTGTGCCCATGCACAAGAGCGCATTCGAGACCAGCGCAGATGGTGGCACATCTTTATTCAAGTAGAACCACTGTCATCAAGAGGGTGAGTACAGCAAAGTAGCAGTGTAAAATACGACGCGATTCGGGAATGGCTCCCTTCTTCCTGGTACAACACCGCAGCTTGCAGTCCAACACACCTGCATCCATTTGACCTAACACGCCCTCCAATGGGCCAATCCGCTGTGAGGTCAGTCCCAACTGAATTCTGGGACTTGCAGTGTGTCAAAATGTCTATGGCCACAATCTCTATACTGCGAGTCTTAATGCATTCAACCCTGGATGGGCCCCTCTGAATGTAGCGGCTCAAAATAAACCCCCACGCTGCTCCAGAAGATTCCGCAAATGCGAAGCCTCATGGCCCCCTTTCCAATCGTCGGGGTGGTGCTGCTCTCCGCGGCTGGGCGGCCGCGTAAAATTATGGAAAACGTTGTGCCCATGCACAAGAGCGCACTCGAGACCAGCGCTGATGGTGGCACATCTTTATTCAAGTAGAACCGCTGTCATCAAGAGGGTGAGTACAGCAAAGTAGCAGTGTAAAATACGACGCGTTTCGGGAATGGCTCCCTTCTTCCTGGTACAACACCGCAGCTTGCAGTCCAACACACCTGCATCCATTTGACCTAACCCGCCCTCCAATGGGCCAATCCGCTGTGAGGTCAGTCCCAACTGAATTCTGGGACTTGCAGTGTGTCACAATGTCTATGGCCGCAATCTCTATACTGCGAGTCTTAATGCATTCAACCCTGGATTGGCCCCTCTGAATGTAGCGGCTCAAAATCAACCCCCACGCTGCACCAGAAGACTACGCAAATGCGAAGCCTCACGGCCCCCTTTCCAATCGTCGGGGTGGTGCTGCTCTCCGCGGCTGGGCGGCCGCGTAAAATTATGGAAAACGTTGTGCCCATGCACAAGAGCGCACTCGAGACCAGCGCTGATGGTGGCACATCTTTATTCAAGTAGAACCGCTGTCATCAAGAGGGTACACATATATATTTGTCTCATGGAGACCGAAATGCGTTGGTTTGTTGCTGTGGAAATACCTGTGAAACTGATTTATTTGGATTAAAACGCTGTGAAAATCTCCCCGTGAGTGCGCTCCATTTGTCCTTTCCGAGTGGGAGGATTATTGTGGAAATACTAATCACAGCGTGGCTCAGCCGAGGAGCTATGCACCGCATTAAAGATGCGCCACGATATGCAGTGAAAAGCGAGCCTCGCAATGAAATATATATATATATATATATACAAATATATATATATATATATATAAAAATATTTTTATTATTATTTGTTTTTTAAAAAGGGCAAAGGATACTCGAAGAACATGCCTAGAGAAAGACAGCAGCCCACACAATAGGTACCAACAGGACCGAGGTGAACCATAGTGTGGCATGATCCATGCCATAAGACAGAAATTATGTACAGACATATGATAAATGACCAGGACCCACCCGAAACAAGAGAATTTTAAGGGTAAGGTGGCAGAGGCCATGAGCAGAGGAACCTGACCCTGTGCCTGGCAAGTGCGCCGTAAAAGAGGGCGCAAGCAATGGCCAACAACGCGGCTGGCGTAGAACCGACCGCGGAGAAGGACAAAGCCGTGGCGTAAGCTGGGCCAGCAGGCACTCAGTGCCTGTGACCATACCCAGTGTGTATGCACAGACAGAGCCAAAATGGAATTATGAACAGAAAGACACTGGCTGCCGGGATAGACAGCCAACCCAGACATAAAAAGGGCAGGGGCGTAACACAGGCCCCCGCAGCCCCCGCGGTGCGGGGGGGCCCCGAGCTGCAGGGGGACCCCTGGGCACAGTACTTTTGCCCGACAGTTCCTGATAAAGTTCGGAGAGGGGGCCCCTCCATGCATCTTGCAGGGGAACCCCCTCAAATTTCATTACGCCACTGAAAAAGGGGTGGAAATACAGCAAAACGTTTGAAAGACCGTTAAGGCAAAAAATGCAAGACGGGAAAAACGCCAGACGAACCAGTCGTGGCGTAAATTGCACAAGACTCTGGAGAAGTCCGCAATCACAGAGGCAGGAGAGAACTACAGACCACTGTGAAATACAAACACCAAGGCTCCTAGAAGGAGACACGCTACCCCTGTGGATTCCTTACCAGGGAAGAATTATCGAACACAGGAGGCAGAGCGTGAAGAGGCAAAACCATATTGCTATAGCTCATAGCATGGATAATAGAACAATTCCCCAAGGGGAAGCCCATGCACTATAGAAAATTACCCCAAGGGGGAAGAAGAAGAACGATCCAAGGAGGACCCCACGAGGATCCTCAGAAAGGATCTACACTAACCAGGAAGAACCTGGAACATTGCACAGAAACATCCTGCGGCAAAGTAGAAGGGCTATACTATAACCAATGAATACTCCACAAAGGGTAAGTCACATCCCCATAAAAAAGCATGGGAGCACCTCTTGAGACTAGCTCATAAAGAGAGGAGTCGAAAATAATTGCCTAAAACAGCTGCCCAGCTGTAGCGGCCGTCTGGGAAATAAAAGCTTGAACCCAGACACGGATAACAGACAAAAACAGTAACAATACTGCAGCCAAAGCAACAAGAAGTCCTCAACCAGGGACTTGAACAAAGCTATTCACGGGAACCCAGACATGAAACGCTGGACCACTGAGTCCGCATGGCTGTCAAAAAGGTGAGCCCCATCAAAGGGCAAATCTAGGAGAGGCTCCTGGACATTGTCAGGAAAGCTGCCATCCCGTAGTCACGCATGGCGATGCAAAGCAATGGACCTGGCCATCGCCCGTCCCACAGAATCAGTAGTGTCCATGGCGGAACAAATTGAAAACTGGGTCAGCTCACGACCATCTTGGAGCACCCGGGAGAGTTCAGCTCGAGGGCCATCTGGAAGGGATGGAAGGAGATGCTCGACTGAATCCCAGAGGGCGAAAGTAGCCCATGCAAACACACAGGACGTGTTCAAGGACCGAAGGCCAGAGCTCGCAGATGCAAATATTTGTCGACCACATGACTCCAACCAGCGAGAGTCCCTCGTGGGTCGAAGCATGAGAGGGGAGGTCGAGGGTAGCAAAGCTGAGGCTGCCTGGGCGACTAGCCCTTGAGCCCTAGGATGTCGATGTGCGATAGCACGATCCACAGGGTCCCCCGAAGAGGGCCTCGCCCAAGTCCCCAGCAGAATGTCGTACAACGACCTGCCAAATGGTAGTAAGGGCTCGACATCTGCATTGCCTTGATGGAGTAGATCCAACAAGGGATCGGAAGGCAGAGAGATAGAAGGAGGTTGGAGCTGTAAGATGTCCGCAGACTCGTGCAAAAGCTGCACTGGCCTCCATGGCCATTCTAGGGGGTGACAGGAGGTCATAAGTGGGGGACAGTTGCAGGCTAACCTGTCCACTCAGGGCCAATGTTTGTGCAGCCCTAGGATGTCTGGGGAACTGCTCCACATCCCCATGTTCCGAAGAACACTCAAGCAACACTGGGGGGTGGGGGGAACCCCCAGGGGCCTCATCATCAATCTTTAAGGGAGCAGGAAAGGATGTCTCCGGCGTCGAACGATGTCGAGACAGCGCCGCATCGGTGTCGACAAACGCAGAAGGAGCCTTCATCGACCGGCGTCGGGACGGCGTAGACCCGACCACCACCGCAACAGGATACTGCTGTGTGGAACAGCGTCGACCCGGAGACAAGTCCACAGCTGCAGCCTCATCCGACGATGCAGGGAGACCTGCAGGACTGCGCCCTGGTGACAGAGGAGGACTGCGGCCCAACGTCTGAATGGGGAGGCCCACCGGGCCGACTCCTGAAGTCGTAGTCAGGGCACTCGGTTGGCGCCGAGGGCAAACTCACCGGCGAGCTCCCAACCTGAGTCCCTACCACCTCTGTGGGGCCCGAAGGCGTGCCAGGGAGAGAGGTCGATCCAAAGATGGGCTGCAAAGCCAGATAATAGGCTTCCATCTGGGCGCTAGTCGCCCCAACCCCAGGAAATGGGGGGTAGGTGGGGGTTGACTGTTGCGGGGTAGTGTCCGGTAAAGACCGGGAGCAGCAGGCACCAACGTCATGAACGTGTGAGGCCGACGGCCTCCACGCCTTCTTCTTATGCTTACCTGAGGAAAGCGAGCGACATCCCCGGGAACAACTCCGCGATCTGACCCGAACAGAAGCCTCAGCACGAGATGGAGACCGGCGCCGCTTGGACTCATCCACTGCAGATGGAGACCGGCGCCGCTTGGACTCATCCACCGGAGATGGAGACCGGCGATGCTTGGACTCTGAACGGGACATCCGGGCGGACAATAACTTTATCTTATGTTCCCGCAGAGACTTCGGCATCAGCCGCCAACAAGCGTCGCACTCCTCGGAGTTGTGGTGCTCCCCCAAGCACCACATATAAATCGTGTGTATATCCGTCGCCGACATCTGTCGCGTACAAGTCTCACACGACTTGAAGCCAGCAGGCATCGCACACTGTTCCTCGGACTTCAAAAGGCGTCAGAAAGGCCCAAATACAAAAAAAGGCCAGAGAAACCGCTTCTCCTGGACCCGCGTTGTAGACACGGAAAAGAAGAAAACTGACGTCAGCGTGCCGGGAGGGACTTATATGGCGCCACTGACGTCACATCCGTGGACGACGTCAGGGCAGAGCCATGCAACGCCGTCTCCCGGCGGGCAGAGGTACTGCTGAGAATTCCCCGGATCCAGACTGACGCCCGGAGGATATTCAAAGTTAAGGAATCTGTGGCTAGATGTCTCTATCAGATGAGGGTCCCTATGGGCTGCGGCATGAATTATGCCACCCATAGGGACCCACACAAAAACTAGATGCAACCTGCCATTGCAGGATGCGTGAAATGGTGCCAATTATTTTGAATACACAACAAGGCACACTCCCTGTGTGCCATGCCAAGGTACACTGCATTTATTATATGTAAGTCACCCTAAAGCAGTCTTTAGAGCCCTGAGGCAGAGTGCATTATATTATATGTGAGGACATAACTGCATGAGCAGATATGCCCCTGTGATGTCTGCCATGACATTGCAAGTGATCAGAAAGCCATCTTAAGCATATTTACTGGGCTCTCGTCATTACAAGTTACCCAGCTACATAATGGCTTCACTGAAAATAAGGGTGTTTGGTATCAAAGACTTTGTCGTAATAAATCTGTACTGATGCCAGTACTAGATTTAATATGTAATGCACCCAGAGGGAATTTTAGAGGTGCCTCCTGAATCTTACTAGTCCCTTAGTGTGCTGGCTGACTGTTATCTCCCAGCCTGCCACCACAGATGAGTTTCTGACCCCTTGCAGGTGAGAGCCAGTGCTCTATGAGGTTAGAAACAATGCCTGTCCAGAGGAACGTGATCACACCTCCTCCAACAGGATGGCTAGCAGATTTAGCATATCAAGGCCAGAGGCTTCAAAGCTTCTGGTGCCTTTGATATGTGACCTCGGCTTCCCCCCAGGACCTGGGAATGCCACTCCCTGCCCGGGGCCCATTTGGCACCAGAGCAGGTGAGAAAATTAGGAAGTCAGAAGGCATATTCACTTACAGGCTAGTCACATCCATAAAGTGGGCTACCTGAAGTGGACAA
This sequence comes from Calotriton arnoldi, assembly GCA_963921515.1. Taxonomy (NCBI): domain Eukaryota; kingdom Metazoa; phylum Chordata; class Amphibia; order Caudata; family Salamandridae; genus Calotriton; species Calotriton arnoldi. Next base: position 508,992 of record CAWUFW010007413.1, on the reverse strand, counting down.
AGAAAGAAGGGTTTCACCATCTTGGATTTGGTGAAACTAGGAACTCTGGGTCAGGTTTATGCTCACTCTCCCCAGGAAGGGGTCATATAGTGGGGGGGGGGGGGGGTAGTCACCATTGGCTAATCCCTATACTCCCCCTAACACCCATAAATTCAGTATTTAGGGGTTCTGATGACACCAGAAACTCAGATTCATCTACTGGGAACTGAATGAAGGACAAAGAAGAGCAGTCACCATGAGAACTGAGGACTTTGCCACTACTTGGTGCCAAGCCCTGCTTTGCTGTTGGAATCTCGACAATTGTGTCGACTCGGCTCATCCAAAAGCCGAACTCCTCCCTAAGCAGTGGTAGACCGACCAGCAACTTCAACAACCAAGTAGCATCTCCCTTGAGGTGGGGGAGCCATCCCCGGGCATCTGCAGGCACCAAAAGCATCTGTCCAGTAACCTGTGCTGTTGGCCATCAGGCCCAATGAAGGAGCAGGACAACAGGAAGAGGTCCCTGAGGCTGTAGGAGGTTAGCCTGGTCTCTCTGGTTAGCTTTGAGATGCTAGACCCTACAAGAGCCTCCCTGAACAAATACCCTGACTACCGGGGACACTTGCACCCACCAAGGCTTGTTTCTGTCCAGTCCAGACACAACCGCCACAAAGACTTCCCTGCACGTCGAGGGACTTCGATAGAGACAAGCTCCACACAGAGAGTGGCCCTGCTGTGTTTCTTTTCCCTCCCCTGCAGGTATACCGAGAACCATGAGAGCGTCCAACGCTAAAGTGGGCCACCAGCCAGCACCTCTGCACCAGAGCCCCACTGCCCGAGTACACGTCTTCTGCCTGTGTCCCCTTGGCCAAGAAGTCCCCACAAGCTGAGACTACTTTTTGGGTTCCACCGGACTTGTCCCTAAGTCCCCCTTTGCAGACTCTGTTGTTTTGACACATCCGTTTAAACTTTGACAGCTAACCATGCTCGCAGCTACCATCCCGACCAGCACTTCTGCACCCAAACACACCAGGGCATGTAAACCCAAACTGCTGGTAGTACTTTGGACCTTGGCCACCAAGCACCTTAAGTCCTAAAGGGTACCCTCTACAGCCATTTGCAAATACCTGTATGCAGTACATGTCTTTTCCTTCCATAGGATAGCATTACCTTATTCAAATACAATAAGAACTAAAAGTACTAACCTGATCTCAAAGATTTGGTGTCTAAATACTGTATAACATATTGTGTTATTTTTCAAATTTGGCCTCGGAATTCTTAATGAGTGTGTGTCTCATTTATTGACTGTGTGTTGAACCAAAGCTCAACATTCCCCTCTGATAAGCCTAAACTGCTCTAGTACACTACCACATATAGAGCACTTTGGAATTGTTAAAGCAAGCCCCTGTAAGCCAATAGGAGTCGCTTGGACTTTCTACATAGTGTGCCTTGTTTTGATACACTACAAAGAAGCCAGCTTCCTACAAGGATTCCTCCAGGAGGTTTATCACCACACCAGAGAAATCCATTGACAGTCTGCCAACTTCCAGAGGTGCAATGCCTCCTGGCACAGGGTCCAGGACCCCACTTTGCCCTGCATGTCACAGTACCACATGGCGGTAATGTTGTCTGTGATGACCTGCACCAGCTTCCCTTTGATGGTGGGAAGGAAGGCCTTCAACATCAAGCAAATTGCTCTTAACTCCAACCAGTTGGGCACAAGTGGTGGTGCCAAAGCGGGCATTAAGTCAGTGCTGGACCCTCCTTGCTTTTCATTTTGCTGACATAACCTATGAAGAGTTGGTCATCCAGTCTGAACTCTCTTCTTCTATCCATGTAGATGTGGACTGCTCTCTTGGGACCTAATCTGTGGAGTCTCTCTTCCTCCTTCGTCGGATATAGAGGAGTGTAGAAGGCAGGCAGGGTAATGGACTGTGAGAGGTGGAAAGGTGTAAACACTTTCAGCAGGAAAGCAGCCTCGGTTCTAATAACCAACTTATAGGGAAAGAAAGAAGTGAATGGAGGCTTCACGTCCTGGTGCAAACCTGGCAGTTCACTGCGCTCTAGCCATCTTAGTCTGACTGTAATTCCTAAAATTTGGAAATCGACATGGAGGTTTTCCTTTTTGGGACCAAAACATTTTAATGATCTGCCTCTAGCACTGAGAGAATGTAGGTCACTCTCCCTGTTTTGTAAATTGCAAAAAACGTGGTTGTTTTCATCCTCTGACTCCTCCTAATGGGCTTAATGTTTCTGAGATTCTTCTGGCTCGTCCCATTTTCTGTACTGAACTCAGTGCTGGGAAACCTTCTTTTATATAGCCATGCACTTTACAAAATATGTATTGTAATAATATTAATGTTCAATGATTGCAATTCTCTCACACGTCTAGCTGGTGTGATAACAAGGAGAAAAACTGGTTTAAAAGTAAGCAATTGCAAGGGGGAACTGTGCAACGGTTCAAATCACCAAGTTACTTACCTTCGGTAACGCCTTCTCTGGTAGAGACTCTACCTAGCTGTAGATTCCTTACCTTAGACTATTTTCAAGGTGTCAGACTGGATTCGGACAATCTTGAGCAGTACCTCTATGTGCCTGTAGGTGGCGCTGATTGGCTCCACATCGGGGTCCTCTGTGCCGGAAGTGACATGGACTGTGCCTGTATAGGCGCCACCCCCAGTGCGCTGACAGTTCATTTTCTTGACATTTCTGCACGAGAATCACGGAGCCACGTAGAATGCCGATGTACCAGTGTGCAGACACTAAGGGGCATATTATCAACAAACCGCGATAATCATCGCGAAGCGAGATTAGCGTCATTTTTTTTTCGCCGTCGCTAACCGGAGTTCATCGCTGTGGTATCGACATATTAACAACGCGCCGCAACCCAGCGATAGCAACCAATCCCGGCGCTAATGGATGGCGATACATCCTGCGCGCCGGCGATAAAAAAAAGCACGCTAATGATAGAAAAGTGGCGATAGGCCAAATAGCGCCGAAATCGGCCGCTAAATTGGCAGCAGGCCTGCAGGTCACATCAATCAAGCGCCAAAATTCCCCATAAAAGGCCAACAAGCAGGGGAAACAAAAAAAAACACAAAATGGAGAATACACCAGAAGCCAGGATAGACATGGAGGAAGCCGGGACTAGTGCTGAGCCCACCAACAACCCCCCAGCTAGCCAGGAGGAGCAGACAGAGACCCAGGAGAAGGCCAAGAGGAAGAGGAACCCCAGATTCAGTCACCAGGAAAATCAGGTCCTGTGTAGCCTGGTGGCTGAACATCAGCAGGAGTTATTCATCAAACGCTCAGTGCCATTGTCCAGAAAAAAAGAACTATGGGAAGACATCACGGACAAGGTGAATGCTGTTGGAGAGAGGAAGAGGAGGACAGTGGATGAGGTCAGGAAGCGCTGGAATGACAGTAAGAAGAATACAAAGGAAAAAATAGCAGCCAATCGGAAGGCAGCAAGTGCAACCGGAGGTGGGAGTCCAGCGCCCCAGCTGGAGCTGGATGAGACGGAGGAAATGGTGGCCCAAGTCATCACCGATGAAACGGTGGTCGGAGTGCCGGGTCAGGACACTGCTGAATGTGAGCAGACACAACCACAGGGTGAGTACCAACCATGGAGTGGGTGGATGGGGGTTGATGGGCACAATGGCACCCATGCACAATGAATTGCATTGCAGACCCACAATCACTGTGGAGCAGGTCCCAGATAGCCCTGTGCATGGTGGCATGGACACAGATCACATGACTCAAGCCAAAACCTTGCAAGACACATATTCACATGTACCCAGACTTTGAAATGTGCACCGTAAAGTCGGACAAACACAGTCCAGGTACAACATCAGATTACTAAATAAGGGCAACATCAAATAGCAAAATGCAACATCACCTAGAGATGTGGAGGGCCTGCAAAATGCACACCTTGCATCATCAGAACCCATATCCAATTCAGCAGCACAAGGCTGCATCTCCCAGACACCCAAATGAGCATGCCGTGTGAATGTGACAGATCACGTGCACCAGTGAGCATGCCGACAACAAGCTCTATACACCTGCAACTTGGCGCATGTGTTTGGCTTGTGTGCAAGGTTGTGTATGGCCATCAAAGTCACCCTGGATGGCCATGCACAACCTTGCACACAAGTCAGACACATGCGCAATGTTACAGGTGTGCTGAGCTTGTTGTCGGCATGCTCACTGGTGCACGTGATCTGTCACATTCACACAGCATGCTCATTTTGGCGTCTGGGAGATGCAGCCTTGTGCTGATTAATAGGATATGCGTGGTGTTTGTCTACTCCGTCAAGCACTTGGGTCAAGTAAGGAGTCAAGCGGTCACATTCCCAAAGCAGATGGACAAGTGTACCCACCTTCCCACACCCTCTCCAACAGTCCGGGTTGTGTGCCCTATCTATTTGGTGCAGGCGTTTGGGGGTGTAGTACCAGTAGTACGCTAGCTTGGTGTATGTTTCAGTGAGGCCTGTGTGAGTTGCGGTATGTCGCACCCTGTGACAGACCCCTTCCCATTAGGTGTTGGTGAGATCACGGCCCAAGTCCCCCTCCCACCGAGCACTACCAGCATGGAAAAAGTGGGTGTAGCGTGACAGGAGCATACTGTACAAGTCCGTGATCAACTTCTTATCCGAGGAGCGAGTGATCAACCACCGCTCGTACTGCGTGAGGAGTCTGTGGGCCTGCGCCCGGTTGTTGGGATGGGAGGCCCAATGGCGGAGCTGCAGGTAATGCAATTGTTCAGTTTCGGGGGGTCATAATCCGCATGCAGTTGCTCAAAAGGGATAACCCCTTCCGTGTCGTAAAGTGTGCCCAATGCGCGGCAGCCTGTGCATCTCCAGATAGGGAATGATGTGTCTGCGAGCCCAGGTCAGAAATCGGGATTGCCAAAGAGGGGAGTGAGTGGGGAGGGGAATGTCGTGAGCTTGTGTCGACTGTGCGTTAGATCCCAGGCCACCACAGTGGTGTGCGCAATTTGGGATGCATAGAGGTTGGGAGGGCGTTGTGACTTCCAAAGAAAGTGGATCTTCATTAAGTAGGTACCAGCGAACGCGCGGTCCTGGAAGAGCCAGTGTGTTCATGACTCCGCCCGGCTCCATTCCACCAAATACTGCAATTGAACGGCTTTGAAGTAAAGCACCAAACCTGGGATCCCAAGGCCCCCTTCGCTGGGGGGAGGAAGCTAACAGACTGCTTCATTCTCGGTTATTTGCCTTGCCAAATGAACTGGGATAGTTCTGATTGCACCCGTTGGATCCAACCTGTAGGAGGCCGTAGGGGGAGTGTTTGGAATAGATAGAGAAGTATTGGGAGTATGAACATTATCACGGCTGCAATACGCCCCAGCCATGAAATGGGATAGCATTTCCAGTGTCTCAAGTCCGTGCGGATGTGGGAGTGCAGGATCCTGTAATTAGCTGCCATTGTGGCCTGTAGTGTAGGGGCCAGCTGAAGACCCAAGTACGGAACCGTGGTAGCCGACCACTGTATGGTGTGATGGGCTTGAAGTACCACCAGAAGCGGGGGTGGCAGAGAGAGGCTCAGAGCGATGGACTTTGCACCATTGACTTTAAACCCGGACGCTCCTCCGAAGAAGACTAACTCCTCCAGAAAAGTGGGCAACGACGTGGCAGGGTCCGCTAAGGTAACCAGGACATCGTCCGCATATAGGCAGATGGTGTGTGTGTCACTGCCCAAGCGTATGCCCATGATCTTTGGATGTTCACGAACTCTCTGAGCAAGGGGCTCCATATATAGAGCAAAGAGCAAGGGTGACACCGGGCACCCCTGCCTAGTGCCTCTGTGAATACGGAAGGGGCTCGATGCGTGTCCATTGACCCTAACTGTCGCAGAGGGGTCTTGATAGCAGTTGAGGATCCAAGTCCTCATTCGTTCCCCCTAGGCCAAAACGGGACATCACAGAGTCCAAGTAGGGCCAATGGACCCTGCCAAACGCCTCTTCCGTATCAACGGTAAGGAGCATGTACTCACCTGGGATGCGGGAGGCTCTCTCGATAAGATGAAGGACTCTCTTCGTGTTGTCGGCAGTTTGTCTCTGCGGTATGAACCCGGCTCGATCAGGGGCGATAATGCCGGGCTTGTAAGGGGCCAGGTGTGCTGCCAGTATACTGGTGTAGAGTCTCAGGTCTAGATTCAAAAGTAAGATGGGCCTGTACGCCTCACATTGCGACCTGTCTTTGCGCGGTTTGTGAATAACCACCAGAGCCGCCACTAGCATCGAGGGAGGGATCGCCCCGCCCTTGCCAAAATAATTAAAGAGGCGGGTGAGGAGCGGGGTGATCGTGGGGCATAATTGCCTATAAAAGGCCATGGTGTACCCGTCCAGAGCCGGGGATCTGGGCAGTTTCAAGCGAGAGATAGGTGAGATCACCTCCTCTGGGCGGATCTCTGTTCCTATATGTTCAGCATGAGCCTGGGAGACGCATGGAAGGGTTATCTGGTCCAGGTATGCCTCCGTTGCATCCCTCCCCAAGGACTGTGCATCGTAAAGTTGTGCGTAATAGTCCCGGAAGACCTCTGCGATGTCGGAGTCTTCTGTACGTGTGCGGCCTGCTTGATCTCGAAATTCACTGACCCCTTCTCGCAACCTGGTATCCCTCAGCTTGTGCGCCAAGAGCTGGACGCATTTATTGGCCCCCACGTAGAAGGAGTGGCGCAACTGCAGAGCCGCATATTCTGCCTTATCGCGGTCTATAGCTGCCAGTTGTGGCCGGACTGCCTTTAATTGGCGCCATATCCTCGGGGCTCCTTTTCGGCGATGCATCACTTCTAGCTCCCCAATCCTCTGGGAGAGATCCTCCTGTTAGCGTTAGTGTTCTGCGTTATCCGCCGAGGATATAGCAATGACGGACCCCAGCACCACTGCCATCAGGGCCTCCCATCTAGTGGAAAGGGACATATCGGAGTAGTCGTTATGTGATAGGTAGTTGACTAAAGTGTGTTGTAGCTGTGCCACGATGTCAGCACGGCGAAGAAGAGTGTCCCGAAAGCGCCACTGTCGGGCATGTCTCCGGACTGGAGGGAAGGTCAATGTGAGTACCACCGGAGCGTGATCCAATAGGGCAGTAACTAGAATGTCTGTGGAGGATGTGGTGTCTCTGAGGAGCTGGGTGCCCAAGAAATAATCTAACCTGCCATAAGTCTCATGGGCGCTGGAATAGTAGGAGTATTCCCTAGACAGTGGATGGTAATATCTCCATATGTCTGTCAGGCCGAGGTCAGTCAGTCTGTTGAGTCCTGCGTGGGAGAGGGCGCCCACCTGGCCATAACGCTGCTCTGAGCCATCCAGTTCGTTATCAAAGACTAAATGTAGGTCCCCCCTATAAGGATACTGCGTTCTGAGGTAGCCGTGGCTCCGTACTAAGCTTAATGGAGAAATCTCTCCTGCCCTTCATTTGGAGCATAGACAGACCAAATAATGAGTGTGTTCCCCAATCTGGAGTTGGTAAGTCACTAATCAGTCTTTCAATTCCACTTCTTTCTGCTCAACCCTCCCCTTGAAAGCCATGGAGAGCAAGATAGCCACCCCCGCAGTTTTAGTAGGCCCGGAAGAGAAGAACTGAGTGGGGAAGGCGCGTGAGCGAAGTCTGTGGCAATCCTTGGGCAGAAGGTGCGTTTCTTGCAATAAGCACACCTCAGCTCCCGAATTCACTAAGTAGGCCAAGATCGTGCGTCGTTTGATAGGATTATTCAGGCCTCTCACATTAAGAGTGATGACTCAAAGACTATAGGGTGGCATCTACGGCTCAGTGTAGTATGCAGAGGTGAGCTAGCGCCGCTGGAGTGAGGCTACCATTCCCGGATATGAAAGCACCAGTGAGGCAGCAGATGTGCGCAGCCAGGACTGGGATGGAGGGCAGGAGGAGGACAGAAAAGAGAAGAAGGTGGAAAAATAGCCCCAGTAAGAAACAAAAACCAACCAAATCCAAAAATTATCAAAACACGACCAAAGGTCTGGAGGCACTCCATCTTCCACAGAAGATTGGTCAAACGTCATTATAGGGTTTTCATGGCCCTGAACTTACCCCGTCTCCACCCTCAGAACCACCCGAGGTAGAGAGCATAGAAGGTAGGAAAGAATAACAGGGCTAAAGGGCCCAGGACCATTCAGGAAGCTTGAGACCTGGTGAGGGCTTCTGGCAGTGTTTCTAGGGCCTCCCGCTGACCCTTTGCTATCTCATCAGGGTCTGGACGTTGGTGCCGGCCGAGGCGGCGCCTGCGACTCTGCAGCCTCCAGCGCGGTTGTATCTCGTCAAAGCCCGGGTCCCTGGGGTCTCCTCTGTCGTCCTCCTCCGGAACGTCAATGCCCAAGAGCCGAATGGCCTCCGCCAGGGAACGTAACTGATACAGCTTGACATCGTAGCGAAGGATGAGGCGGAATGGGTGAGCCCAGGAGTATGTGATATTGCGCTGGCGGAGGACCACAGTGATGGGTCTGAAAGTCCTGTGCTTTTGAAGTGTGAGTGCGGCAAGGTCCTGATAGAGAACCGGTGTCTGGTAGCGGAATGAAATGGGGTGCATGGTTCTGCCTTTACGGAGTATTCCCTCTTTGGTGCAAAAGTCTTGGACACAGACTAGTATGTCTGCTGGGGGGCGGTGTCCGAGTGGGGCAGTCCCACCCGGTGGGCACGGTCAATCTTTAGTTCTGCGTCCAAAGGGTTACCCAAAATATGAATAAAGAGCCCACGCACATATGTGATTATATCGCCCGCCTCCACGTTAGTTCTCACCCCCCGGATCCGGACATTGTGTCGCCGGGAGGGGTTCTCTAGATCCTCCAAATGGGATTGAAGGTCTACTTGTTGGTCATGTATGCGGATGAGGGCCTGCTGCATGAGTGAGACCTCAGATTCTCGGGCGTCACTTCCGTTCTCCAACGCTGCCACCCGTTCCCCGATGCCATCCATTTCTTTGTGGACCTCCTTGAGTTCCGCCGTAAATTCCCTCTGTACCGTGTGAATATTGTCCCGAAGGGCTGTAAACAGGGACTCCAGGAAGGCCCTTGTGACTGGCTCTTCTACGGGGCCACTCATGGTGGCCGGGGAGGGGCCGGGTTTCTTTGCGGGATGTGATGGAGTCACCCCCCCTGCGAATGTGCAAAAACCTCCTGCTGGTATTAGCTTTTCTTCCCTCCGGTGGAGGCCATGTTGCGGGCCAGGTTCATGGAGCGCCGGGCGATAGAACAAGCCCGTTGGCGCGTTAGCCCTCCACTCCGGTCAGCTGCTGGTGGTCCCGGTCGTCGCACTAGAGCCCTGTGGAAGGGAGGCCCCCGGGTGCGTGGGGCGCTGGATCCGGTGGGCCCTCCGATATGTTCAGGCTGACCCTCAACGCTTGGGATGGCTGTGGCACAATACGCTGCGCTCCTGCGCCACCAGTGGGCGAAAGGGCTGAGTGTAACCCCGCCCGCCACGCTGTGTGGCGCCCTGAGCGCTCGGCGTGGTGCACAGTCCTCAGTGTTCGTGGAGATCCGGAGCCCTCTGCTCGCACCAGGCCGGAGCCCCAGGCCCGTCAATGCCCCGCCTCATGCAGACTCAGCCCCCCGGTGCCGGGAGCCGACCTCCTCTGGGACACCCGTGGGCAGCACGGGAGAGTGGATGCCAGATCTGGGTGCTGAGTCCCACGGGTGAAATATGAAGAGCGGGTCCGGTGGGGGCCAGGGCCCAGTTCACGTACCCCCGCTAAACATCACCTTGCGTGGGATGTCTTGCGCCGCCGCTGCTCAGTGCCAATCTAGGCCACCTGGCCCCAGGCTTGAGCTCTCCGATATGCGGTGCAGGCCCCTCGAGAAAAGAGCCGCATCCAGGCGACGCGTGCTCACCTCCCGGCCGGGCACGGCCTACGCCAGGCCTCTTCATGCGGCTACGGCCCCTGCTGTGCCTCCCCTGGGCCCGGCAATCCTCAGCGGTGATCCCTGTCCGGCGGGCTCGGAAGCAGGCCCCCTGCCAGTTCCCCCGCCGGTGTGGGTGTGGTTACTCCTGAATGGTCCTCGGTCTCCGCCCCGCTGGGCCGGCCGCCGCTAGCCACTCGGGCCGGAGCTCCTCCGGGCGCAGCACCCCCACTCCCCGCGGTGCAGAGCCGGTGCGGTAGAGGGCAAGTCCTCATCGTTGCTGGGAGGGCAGGGCGGCCGGCTCGGCGCTCGTCGCGCTACACACTCTCAGTAGCCCCTGAGGTCGCAGTCCGCACTCAGCCCCAGGTCGAGGCGGCGTAGTTAGAAATAGTCCGCAGCTCCGTCCCTTGCCGGGCTCCACCGCTTCGCTGCCTTCTTGGCGCTGCCCACTAGTCAAGCGGGAGACACATCCTTCTGTACACATAGCCCCCGATGTGACCCAGAAATCTCATGACCACCATGCACAAGTGTCACAACTCTGGCCAACACACATAGTCACCACAGCTTACAACATCTCTGCATTGTACATTCACAGAAGTCAAAGGCTCATTGTCTGAAAGGGACGAGGGGCAGTAAAACTAAAGCAGCAGGTGCCACTATCACACAATGCACTGCACACACATACAAATCTGAGTACATCAACATTGACTACTAGGTGTCACAAACTGCATCACTCACACAACTGAACAGAGGACAGAACAGGTAGCGCCTGTGTGTAGACACTGTCGTAAAACAACTCACATATTGCTAAAATGTAAGATGGCAATGTACAAGGACAAGCTCACATCCGTGATGCCCTTGAAATATGCAACATCCTGCTAATAATAAGCAGCTCATCCAAAACTGTCAGATGGTACAGTCTCCCGCAGTCAGTTTGCCAAGTTAACTAATGCATGCACCCACATGTAACACACTGTTAAACTGTATCTCCTGTTCCAATTGCAGAGGGAGAGACAACACCTCCTGGACAGCAGAATGACCCACCACTCACGTCAGACGTGGATGATTACACCACCATCAACCAGGAGGAATTCCTCCAGATGCTGGACTCCCTTGACACACAATCTACAGGAGCGGGGCAACCCAGCAGCATTGCGCAAACCACACCCCATGCACAAACCATCCGGCAGCAGGCACCTCCCACCACAGCTGCCTCCCCGGACCTTGAGGACACATATCAGGCCTTTCACCGCCATGTGCTTGAGGTCCAGCGGGAGACGCGTGACCAGGTGCGGTTGGGGTTTGAGAGCCTGGCAGCCAAAATGGACGACATACGTGGGTGTCTGAGTCCCATCAGGGACCACATGCAGAGGATGACAGACATCCACAGGCCGCTCAATGCTCTCCAACGCTCCCTGGATGACATTGCTGTAGTCCTGACACAGAGACTGGACCAACTGTCTCAGCAGGGTGGCTACAGTAGTGTCAGCGCTGATTTGTCCCGGATAGCCCGGATAATGGAGAGCAGGGAGCGGCGTGAAGAACAACAGATGGCTGCCACGGCTGAACACCAGCGCAATGTAGCTGGGATCTACCAGGCCCTGCATCTGCTCGTCACCTCACTGCTGCCCCAAGCTCTGGCGCCAATAGTTGCTGCTGCTGGCGGCTCCACATCCTCAGCTCCGCCCCCTGATGTGTCTGTGCCTCACAGTGCTGCACCAACCATACCACCACCCACATGTGAGCCACATGACACATCAGAGGACGAAGATGATGATGATTCTGCCATCATGGTAAGGAGAACACAGAGCAAACATTGACGTCAGAAGGCCGGGCTTACCTTGGTATTCTTCTTACTGTCATGCCACCGAACGACCCCTTCCATTGTCTTCCAATGTCACCCAACACTCACCTTGGACCCAGACATGGACTTCCACACCAGCTTATTTCTGTGACAATGACACTGCTAACTCCGCCTCTTCCCTCTGATCCGTCACTCCCTAAGGACTCTGTCTGCCCCTCTAACGGGCATAGATGCAATGTTGGGTTGAATGTCCAAGTACTGTCCCTGTCTTCCCCCTTTGTACTGTAAATAAATATATTCTATTCACACAGATGCGTGTTTACATGATCAATTAGGCATTGAACTTCGTCAATAATACATGTCCTGTGAATCCACAAGAAGGTCCAGCAAGGGAAATACAAGCTAGGTACATGTGTCACCTGACATGGATCGGCAGTGAGATGAGCCTGAATGTGTAAAATCTCTGTGGCCACCTTGATCAGATACCACAATCTAGCAATAGACCAACTTTCACCCACGTTCATTCATGAGACAGGCATGTGTGAACAAATGTAGCAGTCTGTTTCAGGACACAAGTAGTGTCACCCTGAACAATAGCAAACCCTAATCTCCTGGCATATCTACTTACACACAACATGGTGTACTAATCTTGTTGTGATGTTGCCCATTGCATCTCACAACCCTAGATGTTGCACACCAGTATCACATTGCTGAGGAGACCTAAGGGCACATGTCTAACATACATATATATGGAACAACAAAGTCTGCCACACTGAAGTGTAGTTCACAATGGTGACTATGGCCAAAGTGCCAAGCGTCACTTAGCCCCTATCTGTGCACAAACAATGCCTGACAATCTTTGAGCCCTCTCATGCTGTGCCCACTGTGAGCATATTGGTCAATGTGTCTACGGATGTCTGTTGAACTGCACTTGGCATATAGTCTGTTTCTGTGGCTACATTCCAAGGGTGTCATCACTATGAGTCAATGACAAAAGTGACAGCTGTGACAAGTGCCCATTACACTGTCGGTACAGGGAGCTATGCATGTGTGCATCAGACCTGTGTGCATGCAACCAAACGTCAACTGTGAGCAAAGCATAACTCTAATAATTATGGCAGTCCGAAAAGGAAGATAGTAGAAGTTAAGTCAGTATACCTTACAGTGCAACTCCTAAATAACATCTGTGAATAACCTCAATAGTAAGGTCAGAACTCATTGTCACGTAACTCATGTGATTCACAAACACTGTTGTGCCATGTGACTTTACCAATTGACACACAAATGACCTACATCTTGCATGTCATGGGGATTGAGCTGCCATGCACAGGGACAGGTAAGGCAAAGCAAGCTGATAGCCTGGTACCACGCATCAAGTGTGCCAAGGTCTGTGCAATGTATATGGACTCAGAGGCCGGAGCATCTTATATGCATGTGTCATACGCTATATGTGTTACTCGGTGCATACATCCATATCCATGATGGCTAACTCTAGCAACTTCTATGTACTCACATATCTATGTTCCGACATTGTGTAGTAATTTAGCAACCATGTGCAGTAAAACCCTGTGCGTCACACTTAAGATGTCGAACGTCACAATTAAAAGTCCCTAGACTAAGCTGTAAACCATACTTAACAATCTGTCAGCCATGCAAGTTCACTGTGCTCACATATATGGTATCCTGACACTATCCATCCTGCTAAGTAACAGGTCATGACCATAGTCACACATTCAATGATTTGCCCATTGACGGCATGAGTTGCATACAATGGAATAAGCCCCACTCCCCCACATCATCCCTGATGTAAGTGCAAACAGACCAAATATAAATAACATTATTTATTTAACAAATATGAAAAGTCTAAATTCCCTACACTACCACTAAGAACTAATCCTAACACTAAATCTAAACTAACTATTAAATTGAACTTCACTTAACCCCATACCCTAACTATTCCTAAACACGCAAAAACTGTAACGACATCAACCCCCCACCCAAAGGAAAATGAAACTTATCCCCAAATACCATAAAATTTGTAGAAAAATATATAAATTTATGAACTTGCACTAACTAGGCCTACACTAAAACTACTCTGCCTAAAACAAACATAACATCACTAACACTAGCCAACACTGAAACATAAACATCGGGGCAAGGGAGAAGAGGGGGGTGGGGGCCAAAATGGGGAGGAATCACTGCAGCCCAAGGTGTGTCCGGATATCATGTAAGTTCCTGTTGAGGTACAACAATTCCCTCCGTATGTCAATGAGCATTGAATTGTTCGCAGCAAGCATCCTCCTGTCCGTGGCGTTAAAAGGCTCCACGGGAGCTGCAGCTGCAGGTGCAGGTGGTATTGGCACCTGTGCGGGTGTGGTCAGAGGGGGAATGACAGTCTGAGGAGCCACACTGGGACCAGAGGGTACGGGGAGGGCCTGGCTGTTGGTTTGGCCAACGTCCTGCAATGCATTCCATTTCCCGGCCTTCCTGTCTTTCCGATACCTCCTCGCCATCTGTCGGAAACCTCTTGCAACCTTCTTCACATGAAGGTACCGGTCCTTGCCTACCTGGTAGGCATGTTGCTCCGCAGGTGTCATGTTGTCTGTAACATATAATAAATGTCAATTCCAGTACATCTGAACATGTTAATGTTCACCATAAAACCGTTAATCAAAGATTGATTCAACATGTGAGCCAACACACCAGTGTATCTAAGTGAAGTCCGAGACGGACGTGGTCAACCAAATATATAAGCCTGAATGGTTCACTACATGCTGTGGAGACTGACATGACAGTGCATGTCATGGAACATGTACTGTCACTACAAAATGAGACAGACACGGTCAAAACATGGCACCATTGGACACCCTGACTGCGGTTGACATGTACAAATGCCTGGAGGAGGGAGGCATTTGCCCTCCAAGTACAGAACCACCCTCATCCTGTCCTGTGACACACTGCAGCATTTAATGCACAATGCACATGTGCACCCCTGTGTGTACCCCAGCAACTGTGTGCAGGTCATCAAGTCCGCACAAAAACAGCCAGTCTTGCACAAGATTGCAATGGGTGTCTGTGTGCAGGTGTGCTTGTCAATCTATAGTAATGTCACACTACATGCACAGGAACAAGACTGGGACAGCCCTACTCACACTTCCAGTCGTGCTGCACACATGGGAACATGTTTGGTGTATGACCGCTTACATTGACGGGATGCGCTGTCCCTCACTCCACCATTACTATACAATTCCTGATGTTCTGCCACTGAGAGGGCGAGGCATCATTCCACCCTAATTGTCACACATGCATGTCTTGTGACCGCTGACCTCACTCCGTAGTGAATAAGAGCACGCATGCCTTTACAACGACAACTGTTCCAATGCATTCAACATTAAACTGCACCCTGGGGTCATGTGCGTCGTGTCATTGTCATGGCTAATGTTTACACACAGATAGTGTCGTTGAGCCCTGCATTGCGTAATATATGGTACTTTGTACAATGCATACCTCAAGCGTGTGTTGGAAATGTGTGTGGAGTAATGTCACCAATTGTGTCCGAGGAGTATGTACACATGATCCATAGTCAAGCATGGAATGTCCCCACGGACACAGGCTGCCAACACCAATGCAGTGCACAAAGATGCAATTGCAGTTAACATGCACATCTTTGAAATGTGTTTGTGTAATGTGCCATTGATATGTCTGACTCTCAGCTACACCCTGCCACTTCAGTGAAGCTGCTATGCAGCATACATAAGTAAGCACTGTTCAAACATGTCTCTGAGCTTGCACCCCCTGAAAAGCACTGCATCCTTGTGCACAACTTGACACCCACTGCACGCACTGTTTACAATAAACACAGCATGTAAGTGTGCCTTCTTGACAAGGCAGCGTAACTCTACATTGGCAAGAAGGCTACGACCCGATTGACAACACCACTTCAGTGGAAGTGACGCAGTGGCGACGTTTGGGTATTACAAGGATGCCCCTCAATTGGAATGGGTATCACTGACAGCTGATGGGCAAACTCACAACTGTGAAACAGATCCATTGGCCCACCTTTACCTACCAATTTGTAAACGAATCTGACTTACACAATGCATCTTCACATTGTGGGTAAGGGACATGCGATACACACCCATACTGCTTATCAACAAAGTGTAGCATATGTAACAGTCATCCATGGCACTGCTACATGACACTAGAATATGTCCATACTCACCAGTGGCGTGCGGGTCCCTGTATCTGTCTATGTCCCCCTGGGTTATAGGCTGACGACCATCTGCGAGACAACAAATGTTAACGTGTTGTTACCAGACGTAAGCAAACATCACATATTCATGATGAAATACATTACAGTAACTGATGATGCAACATAACTGTGGTGTTGCCTTTCATGTTGGCCACATTACTGTGACAACTTAGACTGCCATTCACGCAGGAGCTGTGAATGCAGAGCCGGACCACACAATACATTACTGCTGGCAGACATGCACATTTGAGTCGTGTGACACAATGTCAAGGCCCCATCACTACACGGACATGGGATTAAAATAGCTCTGTGTACAATTGCATCTCGGCCGATTACAACGGGCAGTTACCCAGAGATATTTGGGCTATGACACCCTGGAGATGTCCCATTTGCGGTGTGTCTTTTTGACCTCTCCAAATCATACTCACACATAAACCATGTACAGGGGCAGCGTAGCAATGGTTCCACAAGTGATGTGTGACTGCCATTATTTACACTACACTCTGCCAAGCACACAGCACACGCGCACAATGGCTTGGCTAGTACATGTACAGTCACCCTTACTGTACACATACATACATTAATGAGCACGCCGGTTTGGCACAAGTGTGCCAGCTTTGGCACAACATTGTTAGGTGTTGATCCAGCGCAGTGGGTCACCCAACATAGCCCCCTATGATTGTCGGCATGGTACTGCGTTGTGCCTCTGATGTGACCACATCATGTGTAAACACATTGCACCTCACACATCACTCATCAAATGTACATGAATTGGACCCCTCATACATGACGTCCGCTGCGGGGACAGACTAGCAAGGCCACTGACTAACTGTCAGTGAAATTGCTCTGGCAGCCTCGCTGCTCCACCATTGAATGAGGCCTCCCCCAAACACATGCACTCTCTGGAGTGTGCTTATGAAGGCCTCCTCCACACGCAGGTTCACCTGTGCACCAACCCTGGTGGTCAATTTGAGCTCTGAATCAGGCATTCGGCTCCATCATTCACTCTTATCAAGTTGTTACTTCACTTTTTTCCACACTCATACATAATCTATTGTTTGTCAGTATCCGGCTTCCTGATGCGTACTCTGTATTCCCTCTCTACAGACTTTTCATCCTTCCACGCCCCTTTCCCTGCTACCGCTGCTGCCCCCGTAGACCTATAGCAAACTCCCTCACCCACATCATCTCCACGCATGCCTTTGCATCCCCCAACTACAACACACTGTGAGTCCTCAACTTCCACCTCGACAGACCACATTGCTCCCCATCTTCAGAAATAGACTAATGTAAATGGATTGACCACATACACACACCTTGATGGACTTGAACATGCACACCCCCCCATCGTGCCTTGCGACCCTTACAAATGAGTAGACGGTCACAATAAGCATGTGCTTGATGGAATGTGTCCTACAGGTGACCTAGATTACAATGTGGGCTTTACAGCGCAACATGTTTACTACCCGGTCATTACAACAGAAATTGATAATACAACTGGCGCTGGATTGCGCTCTACAATAAGGGATATTACGATAGTGTATTCCGACACCTTCCCTTCTGTTGCAAACACTGTAGTGGGGAGACTAAATCATGCAATTCAAGAGTCCAGTGCATCATGCGCATGTCTTTTTGAAGACTTTAATTGTATTAACGAAATTGCAACAGGATCACGGTGTCAACACAGCATTATGACATCATGCCTTCATGTCCCACACGTCAATAGTCAATGTACGTAACAGTATTCAGGGTTAAAATAGTGTTTGTACTTACCACCCTGGATGCCAGTCATTACTCCTGTGAAGTCCAGGATGTCGGCCTCACGTGCCAGCATGTCCTGCCAGCGGTGCTTCCACTGGCGCACGTTCCGGTCCACTCCAAAGCACCGGAGCATCTGCACCCGCACCCGCTCCCAACGCACCTTCCGCACTGCCACACTGTACCCTTGAAGGATACGTCCCCCCTCTCCAACATCAATGGCAGGTTAAATTTAACCAGCCAAAGGAAGCCCCCAATGCCCCCTCAGACATCCTTCCGGACCTGCCCACAGCCGGCATCTCCCTGCACCCCAGTAACCCCTCAAAAAGAAAAATGATAACCCCCTAAAACAACTTACGTGAAATACACAAACACAAACACACAACTAGACTCAGGACAGGAGACAGTCAAACAATTTAAAACAATTCAAAAGAATTTAAAACAATGTAAAACAATTTAAAACAATTCAAAACAATTTAAAACAATGTAAAACAATGTAAAACAATTTAACACAAGCTAACAGACACTTTTCACAGGACACAGGACACAGCAACACTCTCAGAATCTCACACCAACAGCACAAACCACCAGACACCTCCCTCAATCTCAGCAATAACCAGCAATGTGCTCAGAACCGAAAGTGAAAGTGAAGGACACTCCCCTGGTAGACAGGAAGCATGCATACATCACTTCCTGTGTGTTTGCGGCCCGTTTTTAAGTATGCGATGAATTTTTGCACGCAACTAGCTCGCAAATGTGCTCATGTTGTTAGTGGATTGTGTATGCGGCCCGTTTTTAAGTATGCGATGCAGTTTTGCACGCAAATAGCTCGCTAATGTGCTCATGTTATTGTATTGTGTATGCGGCCCGTTTTTAGGTCTGCGATTGATTTCTGCACGCAAATAGCTCGCAAAGGTGCTCATGTTATTGCATTGTGTATGCGGCCCGTTTTTAGGTCTGCGATTGATTTCTGCACGCAAATAGCTCGCAAAGGTGCTTATGTTGTTGGTGAATTGTGTATGCGGGCAGTTTTTGGGAATGTAATGTTCATCTGCACGCATTTAGGACGCAAATAGGCTTAGGTTGGTACTGTGTTGTCCATTGGGTGTGTCTAGCGATGTTTTTTACTTGGCACATGTAAAGTTAGACATTGCGTTTGCGTGTAGATTTTACGGCAAGACCAACTTCTTTTTTTATTTATTTAAATTATTAGTTCAGTTTTCAAAAACCTTTATTGGAAGATGGAAAGGCCACATACACAGCGTACTGCCTACATCCCAGATGGGCCGGCAGCGCAATTGTCAGTGCCAGCCAAAAGCTAATCTCGGGGGGGAGGGAGCACACAGCAAGCCGCCTACAACCCCTATTGGGGCCGGCCGCGTCGGGGGAGCTGACAGCAGTATGACAGGAGCGTATCCGTACCCCACCCATTACATACATTTCTTCCACTATGCATATAAGTGAGCGACATTGTAATATCTTTGTTCGAACCTGGCCTTCACACAGGAGCCCCCCTGAAACGCTCCGTCCCCACAGGTGTATTTGGACGTGGCGGCCTTGTATCACGAGTCTCCCCCGGCAGGAGGCTCCCATGTATGGAAGGTTTAATTCCTACGGCGAATGTGGGGGTGGGTATCATGCAAATAAGCAGCACTGCGGCCAGCTGTGACACTGGCCAGTCCTGCGCCCACCCCTCCCCCCGACACCCCTTCGGGGGGTACCACCTGCATCTAACCTGGATTTGCACTGGGAACAGGTTGTGATGGCCATCCCGAGGGATCCGAAGTAAAATGTGACCCAGAAGAGAAAGAGTGGAAGGAAGGAGAAAAGAAGAGGCAGAGAAAGGACTCAACTCTCCGGCTGGCTAGCGATGCGGGAAGGACGGGGGGAGAGGCCGGGACGGAGCGAGCAACCCCCGGAGGAGGCGCTACCCATATAGGAACGGGTAGTGAGCTTAGCGCAGGGCTGGGGCAGGGCATATCACTCTTGACTGTCATCGGGAGGGACTCCCCTGGGCAGGAGTGGATCTTCAAGGAGTTGCAGGGCGCACAAGCGCGGAGGTACATACGGAGCGTGTTCCAACCGAGTTAAATAGTGGATAAGGGGCTGCCAAGTACGCTGGAATTTAGCGTCTGTATGCGCCAGCCGATGCATCAGGAGTTCCATGGCCATTAGGTGCCAAAGCCGTGTAATCCACACTGAGGCCGGAGGAGTGCATGGTTTTTTCCAATGTACGGCAATGACCTTCTTGGCAGCAGTAAGCATTTGAAAGATCCGGCGGCAATCCGCCGGTTTCATCGCTTTTAGCGAGGTAGAGTGGTGACCCAGGATTATCACTCCAGGATCGCTAGGTAGGGGTATCCCACCACTGTTTTGCCTCGGCCGAGGATGTCCTCCCAGTAAGGTAGGATCAATGGACATTCTCACCAAATATGGAGGAAGGAGCCCCGAGATTTCAGACATCTCCAACAGGCCGGGGTACAGCTCGGGAACATGCGTTGGAGCCGAAGAGGAGTGTAGTACCAGCGCGTCATCATTTTGTACGCAGACTCCTGTTGAGCTATCGATTTAAGAATACACCGTATGTCTCGCCAGAGCTGCACCCATCGCTCCGGGGTGACATCCTCCTCAAGATCCCTTTGCCACTGGTTTCGATACGTGAGAGGGAGTATCGCCTGAGAATATAGAAGTACTTTGTAGGTCCGGGAGATCAATCCCTTAGACCCATCAAACGATCGCACCAGACGTTCAAAAGGCGTAAGCTGGCGCGTGGCGCCCTCAGTATACGATGGGTCCCGCAGCCAGTGGCAAATTTGAACATATTCCAGCAGCACCGTTTTGGGGAGATTACAATCCGCTCTACATCGGTCAGGAGTTTTGAAGATTCCTCCTTCGAAAAGCTGTTCTATGATGCGACATTCACCTGCCGCACAGTGTGGAAACTCAGATGGGCGAGATGCTTGCCGAAAATCTGTATTAAGTAAGACCGGCGTATGAGGAGAGGGGAAGGTAGTAAGGTGTCGGTGAATCGCAATCCTGTCCAAGATCTCCAGCACTGTGCGCGTAGGAGTGGCGACATGAGCACTGGGGTGTCTAGCAGACCTATGCAACCATGCCAGGTCCCAAAGCGGACGGCACGCCACAGCGCGGTCTATGTGGAAGCAGTGCTTCTCACTAGCTCTTACTGACCATTCCAAGATATACCGCAGGTGGGAGGCCCAATAATAGGACAACAGATCAGGGCAGGCCAGCCCCCTCGATCTCTTGGTAGCATCAGGACTTTAGTCGATAGGCGGGCCCGCTTCCCTCCCCAAATTAAGCCGACCAATTCCCTCTGGAGTGTCAGGATATCGTTGTGTGTGATTGGCGTGGGGAGTGTCTGACAGAGGTATAGGGCCTTTGGTAATAGGGACATTTGAATCGCGTTAAGGCGTCCTAACCAGGACTGGGGCAACGACCTCCAACGGCGTAGGTCCGCCCGTATGGAAGTCCTACTTACCGGCCAGTTAGCCTGTGTCCAGGTGTTAAGATCAGCTGTAATATTAATGCCAAAATACCGGATAGAGGTAGGAGCCCAGCGTAAGGGACTGATGTTTTGCACTTCTTCATGCAACCGGGAGGGAAGAGTTAGGTTAAGCGCACACAACTTGGAAAGGTTAACTTGAAGGCCCGATGCTCGCTCAAAGAGAGACAGGAGATCCAGGAGTGTCGGGAGGTAGGTCAACGGCTCAGTGAGCGTTAACAGAAGGTCGTCCGCAAATGAAGCTATCTTATGGTCCATTGCCCCCATGCGAATGCCCCGAACTTCCGCCGACCGCCTGATGGCAATCGCCAAGGGTTCCACTGACAGAACAAAGAGCAGCGGCGAGAGTGGACAGCCCTGGCGGGTGCCTCTGCAAATGAGGAAGGACGGGGTTAAAGTGCCATTGATGCGTACCCGCGCCTTAGTGGCGGAGTAGGGGGCCATAATGCGGGCGATCATGAGAGGACTGAGACCTATGCGGTGCAGGACCGCACGGAGAAAAGCCCAGTCAACCCGGGCGAGAGCTTTCTCCACGTCCAGGGATAGGAGTAAAGCGGGGGTTCCCCAGTGGCGGACCTTTTGAACCAGATGAGCTACCCTACGCACGTTGCAAGACCAATTTTGAACCTAGATGGACAGTCAGAGGAAATGTCTTCTCTAAGCCATTGAATACAGGCTGATGTTTCTTGCGCACAATGAGGGCAGCCTACATTTGAGATCTCAAGACAGGTGACAGACTGAGGGCCATATCCTCAAGGGCCGGCGATCAATATCGCAAAGCGCACTTAGCGCTTGCATATTTATTGCCAGCTAACTCTGGAATTAATCGCACGGTTAGCGCGTTGTCAAGAACGCGCATCGCCGAGCCGATACTAGTCACTGAGTTAGCTGCCAAATGTGCGATTGGCGCAGCTAATCCAGTGCTAATCGCACACGGATTGGCGATACGTTGTTGATAGGGCAGGGCTGACTTTGCCATTATATCAACCTTCCATTGGATATAATGGCAAAGTCAGCCTGAAAGCAGGCGTGAGGAAGGTAGCGATAACCAAGGTTGGCGCTACTTTTCTTATCGCTCTGCAGGTTAGCGTTCACATTGTTGATAGGAGAAATGTCGGTTTGCAACATTACTCACATTGTTTTTGCAAGGAACGGCCAACTTGCATCTCATTTGAGATGCTGAGCTGGGCGTTAAGGTAAGGGCCGCTACGTCAAGGATTCACGCGATAGTGTGACCTTGTTAATGGTGCGATTACATTGTCGCAGCTTTTGGCCTGTATACGGACGCTAGAGCGGCGATAATGTTATCTTGGGTCCTTGATGTTATGCCCCTTGTTGTCACTTAACATGACTCATCCCCAGATCACTAGCAATTTGCAACTACAATCATTGAATTGATGATGTGAATTGTAAGTGCACAACTCACCCGTGAATCTCACAAGGCGCTTGGGGGAGTAAGTGTGCAGCTCCGTCTCTGGCAAATTGCCATGTCTTGTTGTCCCTCCTGAGAGCCTGCAGGATGGTAGAGCATTAGATGTTGACTGTCATCTTGTTCCCGGATTTGCCAGCGACGTAGGAGAATGCTCTTCCTCCCACTCTTGATTTGTGGTTCCGGGGTGAGTCTGCGTGGCCAAGGTTTGCTGTGCGTCATTTCCTCTTGGGGAGGTTGAAGGTGACTCTCTTGTTGATGTATTTCTGTCCGATGATGAGGTGGAGTGATTTGTATGTGTGTGAGTGATATTTAGTTGACTCTTATCTCGAGGTTGATCCAGTGGAGGTTTAGTATGTTCTGTCTTTTGTGTTTGTGACGTGGGGTTGTGATGACAGGTATGTCTGCGCACTTCAGGATGTTTTGGTGCTTGTGTAGTAGTGTTTTGTTGATTCCTGATTTGAGGGCATTGCCGTAGTCCAGTCTGCTGGTGTGAATGCGTGGTTTTGCTTTTTGATGCATTTGGGGGATATACTTTTGGATGTATTGCGTAGGATCCGTAGGCAGTTAGGGCTGTTGAAGGCTATGGAGTAGATCTGGAAGGTCATGGTGACAGAAGAGTAGTGGATGATGCCGTGGTTGCGTGTGTGGTCTGTCGGTGATGGCAGGCTTACCTGGGCGGAGAGCCAGCAGGTGTTGTCCCATGCGGATGTGGATGGCATGAGGATGTGGATGTCAGTCTTCTCTGAGTTGAGCTTTCGGCTGATGTATTTCATTCGATCTGCACTTTCCAACATTCATAGCTGGGAGCAGATTTGGTAGTATTTTCAGATCTTCGTGAGGGAGTGGATGAGCTGTGTGTTGTCTGCGTATGAGACTATGCTGAGCCCATGCTATCTGACGATGAAGGTGGGTGTGTCCATGTAGTTGTGGAATACTTGTGGGGCTTAGGGACGATCCGTGTGGTACTCCGCAGTTGATCTCTGTCGGTTGGTGGATGAAGGGGGAGTCAGATCCTGTGGTTTGTTACGGAGAGGGAGGAGTGGATCCAGGAGAGGGCGGTTCATCGTATCCCGGTGTCGTGGTTTCTGGCGGATGTGCTGCGTTGTGTGACAGGGTTGAAGGCTGCAGAGAAGTGTTATGGGATGTGTTCCACTAGTTGGGCCTGGTCAAGTGGCATGCGTATGTCGTAGTTGGTGGTGAGGTGTGCGATCTTGGTGCTGTGCTTGCTGCCGTACCCCGACTGAGAGGGGGCCCTGATGGGATTTTCTTCAGTGAAGGCACTAATCTGCGGCTTTATGTGTCTCTAGGTGACTTTGTCTGCAAAGTGTGGGAAGGAGATGGCCCAATAGTTCTTCAGGTCTGTTGGGTGAATCCGCCGATACGCAGATTAGTTCGACAATGAGATAGGTCTTGATGTGCTTCATGAAGGTGTTCAGGGATGGTGCGCATGTGGGGTCTGCTGATGGCTCATTCATGGTCTTGTGGTCAAGGTGAGTTTATTTTATCTTATTTGACCCCCATTTCACACCCAATTTTCATGTTTGACCCCCATTTCATGCCCAATTTTCATGTTTGACCACCATTTCACGCCCAATAGTCATATTTGACCCCCATTTCACGGGCAATATTCATATTTGAGCCCCATTTCACACCCAATTTCCATATTTGTGCCCCATTTCATTACATTGTAATGATATTTTCACACAGACTGAACATTCATGATCATTGTTTTCCCCATACGCCCACATACATTTCAAGATTTAGGACCGAGTACACCCTGTAAATCATGATTTACGTACAGTATGTCACACTAATTGAGTAATTGTGTGCCACAATTTACACCTTCTTAAGTCAAGTAGTGAACAATTGACACACTATGGCATCTCTGTAATGAGGTGACATGCACGCCATTGTTTGACTTTAGTGGTCATTATAGTTAATTTTGAACAATGTGAAAGTTTCATTTGGGATATACTTATGCAGGAGAGTGATTTGCAGACAGGGTATATGTGTTAAGTTTGTTTATTGTCACAAACAGTTGTTGTGGTAATGTTCACGAAACATGTCTCTGTTGTAGTCAGTCACAACGTGATGTGCTCAAGTGAAGTAATTGTTTATTATCCTGTCCCTTCGGGCAATTCCGGCTGCAGTGGCTGTGGGGTGTGGTCCACCTCGGTGATCTTCCTCATCATCCTGGTCATCGTCCGGTGCTGCAGGGACTTGGATCCAGGGGGCCTTGGTGCGCACACATATGTTGTGCAATACACAACATGCTAGTATGATTTTGTTTACCATTTCAGGGCTGTACAGAAGTTTGCCACCTGTGATGTCCAGGCAACGGAAACGTGACTTCAGCACGCCAAATGTGCGCTCAACGATGCCACGTGTACGTCTATGTGCAGAATTGTACTGCCTCTGTGCCTGGGTGGTGGGATTTCGTATGGGTGTCATCATCCACGGGCAGAGAGCATATCCTTGGTCACCTGTCACAAGTAAGAGGGAGATGTGTCCATTATTCATTGTGCATACTGTGTTGGCAGTGTTGAGAGAGGCATTGTACATTTCTGATTTTTGCAAAATTTAGATTTAGGTAGGCCATGTGTTGCTTCTGGCTATTTGGCAGCATCAATGCTAAGTACATTGCCTCAGTGTTGATCCTTCAAACAGCCATTTTGCTGGTGTGTGCTGCAAGATGGCATCCACACATCTAGCGATGGCACTAATCATCACTCCTCGCAGTCAACGCCATGTGAATGTTATCATGACATGGGCCACGCCTGGCACAAATCACATTCCGATCTGCGTCTGGTGCTGACGACAGACCTGTGACACCACACAACATATGCAATTGAATGTCCGGAGCTTACACAAAGCAACTGATAGCAGACCCCTCGCTTGCAGGCTCCACTGAGGGCATTGACGGTTTGCACACGCCATCTACAGCCTCACATGTCATGACATGAACTTCATGGACTACATCCTCTGTCGCAAGCAGAGCCTCAAACTCACATTCCATACATACTCAAGGTCAATTGCACTCTGTGAATTGTTTAACAACATCTGATTGTCCATGCACTTCACCACACTGATACGCAGGGCACACCTTTGCACACTTCTTGTAATTTGATATGTTTTGGCGTTTGCCAATACATAGTCTACACACATGTTGTGTGCACGGACACATCCACTTACTCATTGTGCAACAACATGACACACCATATTACAGATGGGACAATGAGACTTTTGTGTAGCTGAGTTGGAGATGAGATGCTACACACCACCATCAACAGCAGCACCATCAACACTGCATTCAACAGCAATGGCCCAAGATAGTTTTTCTGGACAGATTTCTCCACCTGCGCATACACATTTGCAACATTTGGCAAATCCAACATTCCACATGCATTGATACAAGCCTGGTCACTCCACAGCTCTGAGTTGACACACTGATGAGACATGGGGGAGTACTTGTGCGATATTTAGTCAACCATCATGTGTCACCAGCAACATGGACAACAACATTATGTTCCTCCTCACCAATACACCAACACACCAGACTGGGATGCCAGTGAGGTTAACTTTGATTTGCGACATGGATGTTCAGTAGATGGTGGGTACTGTACGCAGAGGAGCCTGGAGATCTCATGCTCGTACACAATACATCAGCATGTGACACCAGGTGGTGTGCCACTGCCTTTTGCAGCCCCCCCTATCGGTACCTAGGCAACGTATTTGAATCCTCATTCTTGATGGGACAACATTCTAGTGGATTTAGTGCATGTGGTGTGTCCAGTTGGTACTTACCGACAAGCAATGAGTTTCCATATATGTGATTCTGGAAGCGCTGGTTTATGACGCAGTGTCGGTAGATGAATGCATCGTGCACACTCCCTGGAAATTTGGCAATGACATTTGTGAACAGTCCCCGGTGATCCACTATTGCCTGCACGTTCATTGAATACGTGTGCTTTCTGTTGCGGTATATGTGTGCGCTGTCCGCAGGCGGCACAAATGATACATGTGTGCAGTCAATTGCACCCAACACCTGCGGGAATCCAGCGATGGCATAGAATCCTTGCTTGATAGCAATCTGCTCCTGCATGGTGTTGGGGAAGTGAAGGTGTTGGGGTATCAGGCTGAGTATACCATCCAAGACAGTGGGGAGGAAGCCTGAGAAGGCTGACTGTGATACTCCACCAACTCTGGCTGTTGATGGTTGGAATGTCCCAGAGGCCAAGAAGTGCAGCACAGCAAGCAGTTTGGTCTGCGGAGGGATGTTTGTTCTCCGCTGTGTTGGTGGTGTCAGCCTGTGGGCAATGAGGGTCAGGATATGCTGGATAGATGTCCTTTTGAGCCTGTAGTGGGCTATGACATCCTCTGGCTTTAAATCAGCAAGGCAGACACGTCTGCGCAGTGCCCGCTGTCTTCTTTGTCGCTGCCTCAGTGGGGGTGGTCCGGGGGGGTTGCATTGGCGGTGGTTGTTGTTGCCTTCGTGGGACTCCAATCTGCATGATGACTACCTCCATGGCTTCTGTGGCTGTTCTGAGGGAGCTCTGGCCTAGTCTCCCTTATATATGTCCACTTATCTGCAATTTAAGTCAGGTTTGTATCAGGTGTTAAAAACTGGAGCTAACGTGGGTTAGCGCTCGTTTTTTGTAGCTACGCGGTTCGGCGATAGCATTGTTGATAGTGCGATGCTGTGTTAGCGACATTTTTCTGTGGATTTTAGTCAGGAACGCCTACTTCGCATCTCATTAGCGGTGAATATCGCTGGCATCAAGGGCGATAAAAATTCCGGGTACTATCGCGGGAAACTGGCGCTAATAGGGGTTAGCGACGCGTTGTTGATAGGGCGTTAGGATTATCGCCGCTTTATCGCCTAAAAGTGACGCTAACGCGGCGATAAAGCCCTTGATAATATGCCCCTTAGGACCTAGAGGGGTCTTCTAGATAGAAAGAACCCATTCACAGAAGCAGAGATGATGGGAGGGTCGGTAAGGAATCAGTGGCTAGAAAGAGTCTCTACCAGATAAGTTGTTACCGAAGGTAAGTAGCTTGTTCATCTGATAGAGACTTCTAGCCACAGATTTCTTACCTTGGAATAGATACCTAAGCAATACATCCCCGGAGTTGGGTCTGTGAACAGAGTTAGACCAAGAAGTCCTGGAGGACTGAAAGGGCAAAGTGCCCATCAAGACCGGCCTGTCAAGGCAGTAGTGCTTTATAAACGTGTGCAGAGCTGCTCATGTAGTAGCCAGACAGATATCCAGGATTAGAACTCCGAGAGCTAACGCAGTGGTTGCATCCATGGCTCTACTGGAATGACCCTGAAAGCCCCCAGGGGGTTGCTTCTTGGCCAATGCATAGCAGATCTTAATGCAAAGCACAATCCATCTTGGGATGGTCTGTATCTGTATGACTTTTCCTTTCTTTGCACCGGCGAACCCAATGAAGAGTGGACTGTCCTTCCTGTGATGTTTGGTATCATCAATGTAGCACATCAATGCTTTTTTGGGGTCCAGGAGATGGAGTCTCTCCTCCCCTTTAAAAGGGTGAGGCAGGGCAATGAAGGTCTGCAGCGTGATGTTCTGGCCAACATGGAAAGGCTTCACTACCTTTGGTAAGAAAGAGGCACATGTACGGCGAGCCAGCTTTTTCAGGAAAGAAGTTGGTTTAGGGAGGGAGTACAGCGAGAGACTGAAACTTGCTCACCCTTCAGGCCGATGTTTTGGCCACTAAGCAGATACTTTCTCCATTAACAGCTTACCTGCATTTCACACTTTAAACAGACTGGAAGCATGCAAGCACGCTGTTGGTGGGCGTGGCAGATGCTGCAGCGGGGAGCAGCAAGGAGGATGCCGGAGGCAGCCCAGATGTTAGGAGGATGCCTGAGGCATTCAGGAGGCTTGAAGACTCGGAAGTCCGAAGGCCTTGAGTCTCCCGGGCATGGACCTGGCCCCGGCTGTGACTCATAGAATAGCGACTTAACGGCTGAGTGAATGAGTGAGTGGAGTGGCGTGGCATGAGCGACCTGTGCAATCCACCATTATAACTGCCCATGATACCATATACTTCCTCTTGCTTTCTCCGCTTTCCTCGCCCTCCCATACGGTACTCCCGCTGGTACTTCTGTCAGTTTTTGCCTTACAGGGAGCCGCCCTGAGCTGGACAATTTCCAAAGGCTCACTGAATGATTTAAAAGCAGTTAGGGCAGTTAGGGCAGAAAGTGAGAGAGTTAAGAGAGTTGGAGGTTAGTGGTGGGGCGCTCTGGGCCTTGTCCTTATCCTCCACAGCCTTCTACAGCCCTCCACAGTTTGCATTTAACATTTAACATCTAGACCAGGCAGAACTGGTGGCCCTGTTGAGCGGGCTTTGGAGAAAAGGTCACGAGCCCAAGGAGAAAAGGGAGAATTAGGAGCAAAAGAGTGGAAGGCTGGGCGTATTGAAGCACTGGAGTGAGGCACAGAGGCACTGAGGCTGTGAGGGGGTAAGTGCTTAGGCACAAGGCAGCATCCATGGTAAGCGGTGGTGGCTGATGTTAGATTGTTGCGGCTTGCTTACACATGGGGGGCCTTTATATTACCTCCACACTGCGTTCACACTGTTCGTGTGTCACTTTCTTTGCATCCTGGACTCTTGTAAGTCCTCCCCGGCTTTGGTCTGGCTCTGGTGCTGACTTATCCAGTGCTGACTAGCCCCGGCTTGCCCCGTTGCTGACTAATCCTTGCAATACTCACAAACTGTGTGCTACAACTGTCTACAGTTTTTGGGTAAACTTGGAATGGGTCTTCAGCTGTGCTTGTGTCCCTTCCCTGTAGTATAAGGCAGTGGATATCTACTAGGGAAGGTGAGGTGGGTTATACCCTCCTAACTCTTTTATACACCTTTGGATGACCCTTGGAAAGACGTGGCGATTGAGAGGCCTCTATATCTAGTCATTTTTGCTGATCTGCAAGATTGTTCTGAGACTGGAAACTGGTTGGAAGGTGTCGGAGGACTGTGTTCAAGCTTGTTATTGAGTTCTGTGGTTGTTGGGGCTGCTATAGCATTAGTGGCTGCAGCTGTAAGGTAGAGCCTGTTTCTTCAGACGCGGCCCGTCTAATATTGGGTGCGTGTTAGATTTGGGGGTCTCTAGTTGGCAGAGGTAGGTACCTTTGTCCAAATAGGGACCCTTGAGTCTAGTCAGGGAAAGTAGGTATACTCCTGAAATAACCCCTGCTCACCCTCTTGGTAGCTTGGCACGAGCAGACAGGCTTAGTTCAGAGGCAGTGTGTAAAGCATTTGTGAACACATACAGTAATCAAGTGGCAACACTACAAATGGACACCACACAGGTTGTATATTTATAAAAATAAGTATATTTTATATAGAGTTACCACAAGACCATAGACGACAAAAATAATCCACAATACTGTCAAGAATGCTTAGTTCTGATCAAAAAGGCCTAATTCAGGGTTCATTGCGAGTCGGTAGCCTCCTCTGGCTACGGCGATGTCAAGAACAAACAGAGTCTAACAAATCCCGCTGACCGCGTCGAGACGGGCCAACACAGCGTAGACAGACTCGGTCACAGTACCTTTTTCTTGAAGCGGCAGGCACGGGCGTGCGAGCCGGATGTCTGTAAGTCGCGGTCGCGTTGCAAAAATGGAAGCGTTGCAGGACGCGTTGTCTCTCGATGCGGTGCAGACAGCGGCTCGTTGACGGAGTCGGTGAGACCAAGGCCGTGCGTTGCAGGGCGAGACGGTGCTTCGATGCGGTGCTGGCAAGCTGCGGTGCGGCGACGGAGCCGGATTCAGGAGCTGGCGTCGATCAGTCCGGACAGCGGTGCGAGTCGGGCGGTGCGTCGCGAAGTGTGCGAGGCGGTGCCCAACTCCGGTGCGGTCACGGGGCTCGAACTCAGCAGCAGTGACTGTGTCGGTCGTACCAGTTCGATTCGGTGTAGCGAGGCGTTGCGAGGTGCGGTGCTCACAGGTTACGGTGCAGGCAACAGCTCGGTGACGGCGTCGAGACGGAGTCGGTGAGACCAAGGCCGTGCGTTACAAGATGCGAGCGGTGCTCGATGCGGTGCCAACAGGACACCGAGCCGGTCGTTAGAGTCGGTCACAGCTCCCTACCTCTGTAGCCACTGAAACAGAGTTTCCAGCAGCAATTCACAAAGGCTGGTGAAGTCCACTGGTCCTGGGACTTCGTTACAGGGGGCAAGCTCTCTTCCAAGCCCTTGGAGATCCTTCACAAGTTGATAAAAGTAACAGCAAAGCAAAAGTTCCTTTCTCCTTTCTTTGGCAGTCAGGCAAACCACTGCAGGCCAATCCCCCAAGCAGCACTTCAGGCTTAGGGATAGTCTCTCCTCAGTTTCTTCTTGGTTTCGCTCCTCAGCAAAGGTTTCTTCTTGTTCCCAAAAGTGATCTAAAGTTTCTAGGTTTGGGCCCCAGTACTTATACTCCTTTTCTCTTTGTTCTCTGAAGGCAGAGAGGCCTTTGCCTAGCTTAAACCAGTTCTTTGAAGCTTTGGAGCACTCTGTGTACATGACTCCTTCTTTCCTTTCAGAATGTGGGGCAGGGTGCTCAGACGCCCGGCAGGGTGTGGAGCCAGCATTGTGGCAGGCAGGCACAGCCCTATTCAGACCCAGATGCAACTCCTCCCTCCACTCTGGATGCCGATCTCTCTATTCAGCCCTGGGCTGCCTCACCCTGTCTCCTGTGGCCACCCCCAGCCCCTGTCACGCACAAACCAGACACACAATACACAAGCTGGCAGAGGCAGGCTGGCTAGTTAGGCAAGAAAATACCCACTTTCTAAAAGTGGTATTTTCAAACACAGAATGTTAAAACCAACTTCACTAAAAGATGTATTTTATCATTCTGAGTTCAGGCATACTAAACTCGAATTTCTACCTAGTTCCCTGAGTCAGTTTAGGATTATAAGATGTTATAATCAAACTGTCCATTCTGGCCTATGGGGAACAGGTAACCTTGCAATAGTGAAAAACGAAAATGGCTGTAATTCACTATTAGGACATGCCACACACACCAGGCATGTCCCACCTTATCCTTACAATGCACCCTGCCCGTAGGCCTACCATAGGGGTGTCTGATATGAAGAAAAGGGAAGGTTTGGGGACTGGTAGGTGGGTGCACTTACCAAGTCGACATGGCAGTCACAGACTGCACACAGGCTCTGCAATGGCAGGCCTGAGACACACTTTACAAGCTACTTCTGTGGGTGGCACAACCAGTGCTGCAAGCCCACCAGCAGCATTTGATTTACAAGCCCTGGGCACACTCAGTGCACTGTACTAGGGTCTGACAGTAATTCAAATAAGCCAAACATGGAGTCACTAATTCACATCACAATTTACAATAGGGAACACTTGCACTTTGGCACTGATTAGCAGTGGCAAAGTGCCCATGAGCATCTAGTCCAGCAAAAACATATCGACAACAGTGGAGGCATTATGAAAAAAATGGAAGGGAGACCCATGCCAAGGATGCCAGGTCTAACACGTGTCCCCTCCAGCTGAAATGTGGGGAGAACTATCCTACCCCTAGGGAGTTCTCATCACTAAGGCGGAAAAATCTGGACAGACCATCAGCATTGGCGTGTTCTGTACCAGGGCGGTGTTCCACCGTAAAGTCCATTCCCTGTAGGGAAATGGACCACCTCAACAGCTTTGGATTCTCACCCCTCATCTGCATCAACCATCTGAGGGGCCTGTGGTCTGTCTGAACCCGGAAGTGAGTCCCAAACAGGTAGGGTCTCAGCTTCTTCAGTGCCCAGACCACAGCAAATGCCTCACGCTCAATAGCACTCCATCTCTGTTCCCGGGGAAGTAACCTCCTACTGATGAAGGCTACAGGTTGGTCTAGGCCCTCCTCATTGATCTGAGATAGAACAGCCCCTACACCATGCTCTGAAGCGTCCGTCTGAACAATTAACTCATTGGAGAAGTTGGGTGCCTGGAGCACAGGCGCCGTGCACATGGCAGTCTTCAAGGTGTCAAAAGCTTTTTGACAGGCGTCAGTTCAAATCACTTTCCTGGGCTGCTTCTTGGAAGTCAGCTCTGTCAAGGGGGCAACAATGCTGCCATACCCCTTGACGAATCTCCTGTAATACCCGGTGAGTCCTAGGAAGGCTCTCACCTCTGTCTGGGTCTTGGGGGCTCCCAAGCCAGAATGGTATCAATTTTCGGTTGGAGGGGTGCCACCTGGCCGCTCCCAACCTGGTGTCCCAAGTACACCACAGAACCCTGCCCAATCTGGCAGTTACTCGCCTTGATCGTGAGGCCTGCCCTCCGCAGCACCATCAACACTTCCCAGAGGTGGCGCAGATGTTCTTCCCAACTGGCACTGAACACTGCGATGTCATCCAGGTAGGCGGCACTGAAATCCTTCAGTCCAACCAACACCTGGTTGACCAACCTCTGAAAGGTGGCAGGAGCATTCTTCATCCCAAAGGGCATCACCCGGAACTGGTAGTGCCCATCTGGTGTGGAGAATGCTGACCTCTCTTTGCCCCATCAGTCAAGGCGATCTGCCAGTACCCAGACGTTAAGTCAAACGTGCTGAGGTACCGCGCAGCCCCTAACCGATCTATGAGCTCATCAGCTCTGGGGATGGGGTGGGCGTCAGTCCTGGTGACGGAATTGAGTCCCCTGTAGTCCACACAGAACCGGAGTTCTGGTGTGGCACCAGGTGTGGCAGCCTTTGGAACCAAGACCACTGGGCTGGCCCAAGGGCTGTTAGAGGACTCAATCACCCCTAGCGCAAACATCTTGGAGACCTCCTCCTTGATGCAGGCTCTGACCCTGTCAGTCACCCTGTAAGCCTTGTGCTTCACAGGAAGACTGTCCCCAGTGTCCACATCATGGACGCACCAATGAGTGACACTGGGAGTGACAGGTCAGGGAACTGTCCCAACAGCTGGCGACAGTCACCCTGCTGCTCAGGTGTGAGAGAGGTAGAGAGGTTTACCCCCTCCACTGATCCATCTTGCTCTCGGGCTGACAGGAGGTCAGGAAGAGGCTCGGTCTCCTCCTCCATCCCATCATCTGTAGCTAAGAGCATGCCCACTTGGGACCTCTCCAAGTGGGGCTTTAGGCGGTTCACATGCAGGACCCGCAAGGGGTTCCTGGGAGACTGCAAGTCCACCAAGTAGATAACTGGACTCTTGCGCTCCACCACCGTGAAAGGGCCGGTCCACCTGTCCTGGAGCGCACAAGGCTCCACAGGGGCCATGACCCACACTTTCTGACCAGGCTGAAGCCTCGA
The DNA here is from genome assembly GCA_963921515.1 of Calotriton arnoldi. Classification (NCBI taxonomy): domain Eukaryota; kingdom Metazoa; phylum Chordata; class Amphibia; order Caudata; family Salamandridae; genus Calotriton; species Calotriton arnoldi. The sequence continues at coordinate 475,109 of CAWUFW010007413.1, read as the reverse complement.
CCAGAGTGGCATTCTGGTCGTACCACCGCTTCATCTCCTCCTGGCTGGCTTCCAGATTTGCCTCAGCAAGCTCTCTGAAACGCCTAGGCTGGTTTCTGAAGGCCAGCATGTAACTGTATACATCCTGGGAGGTTTCCTGGGAGATTGCTCCCAGCCTTCCTTGACCAAACTCAGAGGTCCTCGCACCGGGTGTCCATAGAGGAGCTCAAAGGGGCTGAACCCTAGAGATTTCTGTGGCACCTCCCGGTATGCAAACAACAGGCAAGGTAAGAGGACGTCCTATTTACGCCTCATGGGTTCTTCCAGACCCATAATCATGCCCTTGAGGGTCCGGTTGAATCTCTTAACCAGCCCATTTCCTTGAGGGTGGTAAGCAGTGGTGAACTTGTAAGTTACACCGCACTCCTGCCACAGGGACTTCATGTACTTGGACACGAAGTTGGTACCTCTGTCAGACACCACCTCTTGAGGGAATCCCACACGTAAGAAAATTCCCATCAGTGCCCGTCCCACCACAGGGGCCGTCACTGTCCTCAGAGGGATGGCTTCAGGGTACCGGGTGGCATGGTCCACCAAGACCAGGATAAACCTGTTGCAGTCGACTTGCAGTTACAAAGGCTTGATGGCTTCCTTCCAACAAGATCTTCGGGCTCCAAGTAACCCCAACCTCAAGCATCTCTAGTGGCCAAGATCTTCACCCTCACCGCATCTCTTGCATCGTGGGCTTGCATCTTTGGTGAGCTGCTCAAGGTCCTCTTGTGACTCCTGTGCCTCCGGTCTGTGGTTCCTCTTGAGGGTCATTTTCGTTTTCTTTGGGCTCCACTAATTGCTCGGGGCCTGCTCTGACTTCCCTGCTTGTGGTGAGTCTCCTGGACCTTGCTGGTCCCGACATTGCACCTTTCTCCACTTCCACGTTGGTTGCAGTTGCCAAGGCTTGTTGGTGCTTCCGCCAGACACTGACCCCTTAACTCTCGACATCCGACGTGGGACAGCTCGTATATGGCTCCTGGTCTTCCACAGCGTCACCTGGTCCACACATTTGCAGCTCCAAGGTCACTGTCAACTCTCCTACAGCACCCGACATTGGTGGGCATTCGTCTTCCGTGCCTCCTGGCAATTTCCAAGTGGCATAGACTCTGTCCCCTCTGCTTTCAGGTACTTCTTGACTTGAATCCACCTTTGGGTTCTACCGGACACTTTCTCCTTCTCCAGCAACGGCATCTTCCCGAAGTCATCCATTGGGTTCGATGGCGGTTTCTGACCCCACTTCACAACTATGCACTAGGCTCTCCTGGGGCAGGTATCCTGGTTCCTAAGGTATCCATGTGTGGGGTGGCTCTCCAACATTCTGTCTTCCACGGGGTTTCTTCAGGGTCCACTGGGAAGGGTCCTTCTTCTTTAAAATTGCAACCGCGACTTACCCATTGACTTGCAATCTCACGGTCGTGTTCCCACTCTACACACGGCCTCCGTGGGGCTCCTGGTTACTTACCTTGGGTGGTTCCTTGGGCCCCCAGCACTTCTACGTCTTCTGGGTATAGTCTTGACTTAAGTCGTGGTTTGCATACCACTATTTTAGTATATGGTTTGGTCTCCCCCTGGTGACCACTGTGTATTACGTGCTACTTACCTGTTTCTATTGAAAAGTATTGTGTGCATTGTGTGCATCTCTGGCTAGGAGATACCTGTATGTGTTAGTGAGTGTTATATAATAAATACATATTTTTATAAATACACTGTGTGGTTCTTTTTCACTTAATCTATATCAATATGGTTATGCTCTGGTAAAACAAGCTGCTTTACACTCCTTCTGGACTAAGCATGAAGGCTGCTCTCCACAGCTACCACTCAGAGAGCTTTCTAAGGTTGTCTAAGACCACTAAAATCACCATAAGGGTTGTCTGGATTGGTGCAAGGTGCCCACTTACATAAGTGTACACTATATACCAAGCCAGCTTCTCACATTGGTGGCAGCGGTGGGCTTCAAGCCTGCATTGTTTTACCAGATAATATTGGTGTGGATTAATTGAAAAACCATCACTAGCATTAGGCACATATAATACTATTGATAAAGTAAGTTCTACTGAACTTTTAGATTGGTTGTTAAGGATCCAATCTTAGGAAGTTTAGTTTACACTAGGTTAGGTAGGTGTGCCACCACACTACTCCTAGTGACCATGTCTTTTGTTGGGGATACTAGTGTACCCCAGTCTACTAAGTACAGTGGCCTGAAGTTCCAGTAACTTAGGACCCCTCCTTAGCCTTAGAAGAATAAAGGCAGGTAACAGCCCCACTACTAAGCTGTTCTTAGAGCTACTTCATCAGGATGATAGGAATCCTGGAGGGGCAGAAGAACAGGACAATGTGGGTGGGGATGCTCCTGAAGAGGGGGGCCAGGGGTTCCTCCTAGTGACCTCACCTGGAAGGGTTCAGAGTAGACAGAGGAGGTCTAGATCTCCTTCAGTTGAGTCCAGTGCTTCAGACACTTCTGCAGGGACCTCCATATCTAGTAAGAGGGAGAACTCCTGTTTGTTGCAGTACCACATGGCGGTAGTGTTGCCTGTGAATACCTGTACAAGCCTTCCCTTTATTGACGGCAAAAAGGCATTTAGTGTCAGTAGGATTGCCTGAAGCTCCAACAGATTGATATGGAGCTTGGCTTCCGCTAGAGACGAGAGTCCTCTGATCTCCACCTCTCCCAGATGGCCGCCCCATCCCAGAAGGGACACATCCGTCACTACTGTGAGATCTGGATGGGGAAGAGAGAGGGGTCTGACCTTGAACCAATTGCGGTTTGTTAGCCACCACTGCAGGTCGTTCGCAGTGGCCTCTGAAATCTGAACCAGGTCGGTGAGATTTCCTCGATGCTGTGCCCATTGGAACCTCAGGTCCCACTGCAGAGCCCGCATGTGCCACCTTGCATGGGTCACTATCAGGATGCAGGAGGCCCAACAGCCTCAGAGTCATTCTCACCGAAATCCAAGATAGAGGCTGAAACATCAGTATCATAGCCTGAATAGCTTGGACTCGCCGTTCGGGAAGATAGGCCCTAAACTGCACCGGGTCCAGAACCTCCCCAATGAAAAGAAGCGTCTGAGAGGGAGTCAGGTGTGACTTCGGCATGTTGATAGTGAACCCCAGCGAATGCAGGAGGTTTGCCGTAGCCTGGAGGTGGGAGAGAAGTGCTTGGGGCGAGCCCGCCTTCAACAACCAGTCATCGAGATAGGGGAAGACTGGAAACAACCAGTCGTCGAGATAGGGGAAGATTGGAACCCCTGATCTCCGCAGATGGGCTGCGACCACCGCCATCACTTTTGTGAACACCTGAGGGACACTGGTGAGGCCAAAGGGGAGCACCCAAATTGAAAGTGCTCGTGACCCCCAGAGAAACACAGGTAGCGACAATGGGCAGGCAGGATGGGGATATGAAAGTAGGCATCATGCCAGGCCAGCGCTACGATTCAGTCTCCTGGGTCCAAGGCAGACTGGACCTGAACAAGAGTGAGCATCTTGAATCTCTCCTTTTTGAGGAAGTCATTGAGGGCTCTGAGGTCTATTACAGGACAAAGGCCTCCGTCCTTCTTTGGGACCAGGAAGTAGCAGGAATTGCAACCACTGCCTACTTCGGGCCCTGGAACCCTCTCTATAGCTCTCTTGGCCAAGAGAGTTGAGACTTCCTCGAGGAGCAAGGCAAGGTGATCCTCCATCAGCCAAACGTACACTGGAGGCGTAGAAGGAGGGGTCTGCCTTTTCTCCGAAGAGACGGGATCCAACAAAGGGCATGTCCATGAGGTTGGCCTGGACATCCCCTGAAAAACCAGATGTTCTCAGCCAAGCGTGGCGACAAACCGTCACCGTCGTAGAAATCACTCTACCTATCGAGTCCGTCGTGTCCAAGCCACATCTGATGGCGAACTTAGCTGCGTCCCTCCTGTCTGATATAGCTTGAGAGAGTAGAGCCCGGTCCTCCTCCGAGGCTCGGGGCAGCACATGCGCTACCGTGTCCCATATGGAATGGGAGTAACGGCCCAAGAGGCATGCAGTGTTCACCGACCGCAATGCTAAGTTGGCAGAAGAAAAAAATTTCTTCCCGAAGTTTTCCAGCCATTGGATTCACTGTCTAGGGGTGCGGAAGGGAATGCACAACGAGAAGTGGAAGCTTGGACCACCAAGCTTTAGGGGGTGGGTGGGTGGTGAGGAAATGTAGGTCACCCGGTGCAGGGCGATGGCGGCGGGCGAGCGTCCTATTCACAGGAGCCCCTGTGCTGGGTTTGGACTATGTCCCCAGAAGGACGTCTGTCAAGGCCTCATTGAAAGGCAGTAGGGGTTCCGAACTTGAGACCCCAGGCTTCAGGGCCTCTGTGAAGACATTCGTCTTGACTGTCACTGTTGGAAGCTGCAGGTCGAGGACCTCCGCAGACCAATGCACCACCATGGCAAAAGATGCTCCCTCCTCTGTAGCCAGGGTAGGAGGGGAAAGCATGCCTGAGTCTGGGGAGGTGTACAGACCACTGGCTTAACCCAATTCCTCATACCAGTCCATGTCTTGTTGTTGCAGGATTTCTAGGGGGTCCTGCTCCCTCTCCCAATCCTCTTCCTCCATCCCTAAGTCTTCAGAATATGGCAGAGAGAACGGCATGGAGTCGTGCGGCTCCGTCAGCGCCGGTCTCGGCGTCGGAGGACGCCCGACCGGCTTCGTGTCATCGGGAATGAGGATCAGGGAGCTGCCGCCAGTGGGCGCCGGTGATGCCGAGAAACTCGGCGCCGGACGCGACGTTGGCGAAGGTCGCTGTGGAGGTGCGACCGGCGTCCGTCCAGATTCGGGAACAGGCTCATTCGGAGGCCGTGACGCTGGGTCTGGAGTCGCCAGCATGGGACCCACAGGGGCCCCTGAGTCCTCTGAGCCTGCAGGGCCCAAAGGCGTGCCGGCAGGGTCAGGCCGCCTGAATATGGCACACATGGCGTCATAAAACTTCTTCAGATGGGTGGGGGTCACTACCGGCCCCGGAAAGGGAGGGAAACGCGGAGCCGACCTAGGCACCCGCTCTGCGGAGTGGGGCCTCGAACACCGAGGTTCCTCCGCCAAATCTCAAAACGTCCAGGGCGTAGTCGAAGCTTCTTCGACTTCTTTTGCTTCTTGTGGTGCCTCTTACCTGACTTCAACGACTTAGACGAAGAGGACTTCGATTCACCGGAGCGGTGCTCGGACCCTTCTCTCGACCGAGACCTGGACCGGGATCGAGACCGACGAGGCGACCTCCACGGTGCGGGACATCGGGCCGTGAGAAGCTTTAGGGACCGCTCCCTCAAAGCTTTCGGGGGCCATGGCCAGGCAGTCGGAGCATGACTTGGAGTCGTGGTCGCGCTCCGGGCACCAAAGACAGACAAATAGGGATCCGTGCCCAACATGGCGCGGTGACAGACGCCGCACGGTTTGAAGCCCGAAGTCTTCTTGCTTGACATTGAAAACCTACTAACCAACAAATTCGACAAAAAGTTGAAAAAAGTCTGTCAAAAAATGACAGGGGGTAGCTCTCTTCAACGGATCGGCGCTGATGGAGCGGAAAGAAAAGATCTGACGTAAGCACGCCAAAGTGGCGGGCATATTGACGACGTGGACCTCACAACAACGATGAACATGACGCCGAAGACATCATGTGATGTCAACCGACGCCACCTACCGGAGAACAGGGGTACTTCTTAGAAAAATCTTCCGGATCCCACCTGATACCTGGATGTTCAAAGGTAAGGAATCTGCGGCTAGATGTCTCTATCAGATGGCTCCTAAGAGAAGGAGCAGGAAGCGTAAGGAATTATCATTCTCCCAAACTCCCAGTGAGGATCAGTCTCCTGAGGGAGATGATCCCAGTCCCTGTGAAGCAACTGTCCCAGAGGAACTTGGGCCTGACCAGGCAGAGTTCTTAGGGAAGGGGGCCCTTTCAGGGCAGACTTGAGTTTGGAGCAGCAATCCTGCCCCTCTCTTGAACAGCTCAGTCAGCAAGCTGCTGCTGAGGAGGCAGGGAATGTCAGTGGGTCCCATAGGATCTATTGGGAAGATGGGCTTCTGTATTCCGAAGGTAGAGACCCCAAACTTGGTACTACCAGGAGGTTTGTAATACCACAGAAGTTCAGAGGTTTTCTTCTCTCCCTGACACATGACATTCCCCTTGCAGGACACCTTGGGCAAAAGTAAGACTTGGGACAGGATTGGCCTCAGTTTCACTGGCCCCACAAGTCTGAGGACACCAAGGAGTTTTGTTGCTCCTGTGTCACTTGCCAAACCAGTGGTAAGTCAGGTGGCACCTCAAAGGCCCCCTTAACACCACTCCCAGTGGTTGGGATTCCCTTGGAGAGGGTAGGGATTGAACCCTCCAACTGCATCTGGAAACAGTTACATCCTAGTGGTAGTGGACCATGCCACTAGGTATCCAGAGGCAATTCCCCTCAGAACCACTACATCTCCTGTAGTGGCCAGGGAATTCTTTCCAGAGTGGGGTTCCCTAAGAAGGTATTAACAGACAGAGGTACCAACTTCATGTCCAGTTATATCACAGCAATGTGGAAAGAGTGTGAAGTAAACTATACGTTTACCACACCCTACCATCCACAGTGCAATGGGCTTGTTGAAAGGTTCAACAAGACCCTAAAGGGTATGATCATGGGACTCCCAGAAAAGCTCAGGCGAAAATGGGATGTCTTACTACCCTGCCTGCTCTTTGCCTACAGAGAGGTTCCATAGAAGGGGGTTGGCTACAGCCAATTTGAACTTCTATTTTGACATCCAGTTAGGGGTCCATTGTGTCTAGTAAAGGAGGGCTTGGAGCAACCTCTCAAACCTTCTGAACAGGACATTGTAGACTATGTACTTGTCCTGCGTTCACGTATGGCTGAGTATGTAAAGAAGGCAAGTAAAAACCTTGAGGCCAGCCAGTAGCTTCAGAAAGCTTGGCATGAACAAAAGGCTGTCCTGACTGTTTACCAGCCAAGCCAGAAAGTGTGGATGTTGTAGCCTGTGGCCCTAGCAGCTTTCTAAAACAAATGAAGTGGCCCCCATACAATCCTTGAAAAGAAAGGTGAGGTCACCTACTTGGTAGACCTAGGCACTCCAAGAAGTCCCCACAGGGTACTTCATGTGAACCGCCTAAAGCACAAGTTACTAACTTGTGTAACGATATATCTGTAAGAGACAGTAGTTAGTGACAGATTCCTTACCTTAGAATATCCCCAGGCGTCAGGCTGGATCCGGAAAGTTTTTGCGTAGCAGTACCCTTGCGCATCGGTAGGCGGCGTCGTGCGGCTCCGCGTCCGTCGTCGGGATCGCCGGGATGACGTCGCGGGCAGTACTTAGACGCCGCCCCTGCGCGCTGACGTCAGTTCTGTACACGACTTTCCGCGCCAGGAACGCAGAGCCATGCAAGAAGCTGACAAAGGTGTCTGAAAAAATACTAGGGCCCTGAAAGGGATGTCCTTAACCCTAGAAATCAGTTCGCAGAACGGGGAGGATGGGTGGGGCGGTAAGGAATCTGTCACTTACTACTGTCTCACAGATATATCGTTACACAAGTTAGTAACTTGTGCATCTGAAAGAGACACATTAGTGACAGATTCCTTACCTTAGAATAGATACCCCAGCAATACCAACCCCGGTGGTGGGTCTGCGAACAGATTCAGACAAGGAAGTCTCGGAGGACAGAACGGCCAAAGATGCCGTCCCTCCGGACCTGGCTGTCAAGGCAGTAATGTTTGGTAAACGTGTGCAGCGAGGCCCAAGTAGCTGCCTGACATATATCCTGTAGCGGAACACCGCGGCCTAAAGCCGTGGTAGCAGCTGTTGCCCTGGTGGAATGGGCACGCAGCCCAACAGGAGGCTCCTTCTTAGCCAAAGAATAGCAGGCTTTGATACACAAGATGACCCAGCGGGAGATGGTCCTCTTGTGTACCGCCCGACCTTTTTTGGCGCCCACGTAGCCTACAAAGAGCTGGTCATCCACCCGGAACTGTTGTGTGCGGTTGATGTAAAAGGAAAGCGCACGTTTTGGGTCCAGACGGTGGAGCCTCTCTTCCTCTCTGGAAGGATGCGGAGGCGGAAAGAAGGTGGGCAAAGTGATGGTCTGCCCAATGTGGAAGGCAGTAACCACCTTTGGCAAGAAGGACGGACGCGTCCTAAGAACAACCTTGTCTGGATGGACAGACAGAAAGGGGGGTTTACATGACAGAGCCTGGAGCTCACTCACCCGCCGAGCGGAGGTGATGGCCACCAGAAAGGCTGTCTTCAGAGTGAGAAGACGAAGAGGACAGTTATGCAGAGGCTCAAAGGGAGCGCACATCAAGAAAGTAAGAACCAAGTTTAAGTCCCACTGAGGCATTATAAACGGAACAGGAGGAAAGAGGTGTGTAATGCCTTTAAGAAACCTGTTAACAACAGGGGACTTAAAAAGAGATGGCTGATCAGGAAGCCTAAGGAAGGCCGAGATGGCACAAAGATAGCCCTTGATGGTACCCAGGGCAGAACCCTGTTGGGCCAGAGAAAGAAGGAACAGAAGAACCTCAGAAAGAGGGGCAGAAAGGGGATTCACAGCCTTTGCTGTGCACCATGCCACAAACTTGTTCCACCTGCAGGCGTATACCACCTTAGTGGAGGGACGCCTGGCTGCCAGAATCAAATCACGAACTTCGGGAGGCAAGTCGAAAGGAATCAACTGCCGCCGCTCAATCTGCACGCAAGCAGGTGGAGACTGGACAGGTTCAGGTGGAGGACCGTCCCCTGCTGCTGCGACAGGAGATCCTCCCGAAGAGGCAGACGGATTGGGGGATCGACGCTCATACTGAGTAGCTCGGGATACCAAACTCTTCGAGCCCAGTCCGGAGCCACTAGAATAACTTGGGCCCGGTCACGCCGAATCTTCTTCAACACTCTGGGTAGAAGTGGTATAGGCGGAAAGGCGTACAACAGACCGAAACTCCACTCGCGACGAAAAGCGTCGCCGAGCGAGTGCCGCCTTGGAAATTCCAACGCGCAGAACTGATGACATTGCGCGTTCTCTTCGGTGGCGAATAGATCTAACCAAGGCTCTCCCCACTGTAGAAAGAGTCCTTGCGCCACCTCCGAGTGAAGGCGCCATTCATGATCCATCATGCACCTGCGGCTGAGTTCGTCCGCCCTGGCGTTCAGGGAACCTGCCAGGTGTTGAACCATCAGGAATATGCCCTGATGTTCCAGCCATGTCCAGAGGCGCAGAGCCTCCTGACATAGGGTCCACGACCCCACCCGCCCTGTTTGTTGCAGTACCACATGGCGGTGGTGTTGTCTGTGAACACCTGCACTACCTTCCCTTTGACAGAGGGAAGGAATGCCTTCATTGCAAGTCGAATCGCCTGGAGCTCCAGAAGGTTGATATGGAGCCGGGACTCCGCCGGAGACCAGAGGCCTCTGATCTCCGCCTCTCCCATGTGACCGCTCCGTCACAACTGTGTGCTCTGGCTGGGGAAGGTAGAGGGATCTGCCCATGACCCATTGCCGGTTCGAGAGCCACCACTGCAACTGTTTTGCAGTCCCCTCCAAGATCTGGACGTGATCGGATAGGTTGCCCTGGTGCTGCGCCCACTGGAACTTCAGGTCCCACTGCAGAGCCCGCATATGCCATCTGGCATGATCGACCAGCAGGATGCAGGAGGCCATGAGGCCCAGCAGCCTCAGGGTCATCCGTACCGAAACCCAGGATAGAGGCCGAAAGATCGGAATCATAGCCTGAATATCCCGGACTCGCCGTTCGGGAGGATAGGCCCGAAACTGCGTCGTGTCCAGAACTGCTCCGATGAAAAGGAGCTGTGGAGAAGGAATCAGGTGCGACTTCGGCACGTTGATGGAGAACCCCAGCGAGTGCAGGAGTTCGGCCGTAGTCTGGAGGTGGGAGACGACTGCCTGGGACGAGCCCGCCTTCAGCAGCCAGTCGTCGAGGTAGGGGAAGACTGGAACCCCTGCCCGGCGCAGATGAGCTGCGACCACCGCCATCACTTTCGTGAACACCCGAGGGGCGCTGGTAAGGCCAAAGGGGAGCACGGTGAACTGAAAATGCTCGAGGCCTACCGTGAACCGCAGGTAACGCCGGTGGGCCGGTAGGACGGGGATGTGGAAATATGCGTCCTGCAAGTCCAACGCTACCATCCAGTCTCCAGGGTCGAGGGCAGTCAAGACCTGAGCTAGGGTGAGCATCTTGAACTTCTCCTTCTGGAGGAAGCGATTGACGTTCCGGAGGTCCAAGATAGGACGCATGTCCTCCTTGTCCTTTTGGGCACCAGAAAGTAGTGGGAGTAGCAACCACGTCCTACTTCTGGGGTCGGAACGCGCTCGATGGCCCTCTTGGCCAAGAGGGCCGCAACTTCCTTCTGAAGAAGCACCAAGTGATCCCCTGACATGCGGTGGAATTGAGGTGGCATGGCTGGGGGGATGGTCTCGAAGGGGAGGGAGTAGCCCCTTCGGACAATGTCCAAGACCCACTTGTGCGAGGTGATGGCACGCCAGTGGTGAAGGTGATGGCGGACCCTGCCCCCTACTGGCGTGCTGTGGACCTGAAAGGAAGGACTAGGAGGGCTTGGAGGCTGCGGACGGGGCGGGGTTGGTGGCCTGACCCGCACGCTGGTTGCCCCACCCGCCTCGGCGGGAGCCACGTCCTCGGCCATGCGAAGACGCTTGCTGCGTGGGCCGGTGGCTGGGCAGCGGACGTGACTGGGCGCCCCTCCCGTGGCCAGGAAAGGGGCGAAAAGCAGACTGTTGCGGAGGGCGCACAACAGAAAGGCCCAGGGACTTGGCTGTAGCCCGCGAGTCCTTAAAGCTCTCCAGCGCATGGTCTGCCTTGTTTCCAAAAAGACCGACCCCATCAAAGGGCATGTCCATAAGAGTGTTTTGGACATCACCCGAGAAACCAGTGGTTCTCAGCCAGGCGTGACGGCGCAGCGCCACTGTCGTCGCAAGCGATCTGCCTAGCGAGTCGGCGGTATCAAGGCCACATCTGATGGTGATCTTTGCCGCATCCCTTCCTTCCGCAATGGCACGGGAAAGCAGTGTCTGGACCTCCTCAGAACACTGGGGCAGAACTTGCGCCACCGAGTCCCACAAGGAGTGGGAATATCGGCCCAAGAGGCAAGTGGTGTTGACGGACCGCAAGCCAGCACTGGAGGAAGAAAAAACCTTCTTCCCAAATTGATCCAGGCGTTTGGATTCCCTATCCGGGGGAGCGGTAGGGAAGGCGCTTTGGGAAGCAGAGGCTTGGACAACCAAGCTCTCAGGGGTGGGGTGTTGGGAGAGGAACAGGGGGTCGCCCGGAGCAGGGCGATGGCGTCGGGCTACGTTCCTATCCACAGGAGCCCCTGTGGTGGGCTTGGACCAGGTGCCCAAAAGAACGTCTGAAAGTGCCTTGTTGAACGGCAGCAGTGGCTCCGAGGAGGTAGTCCTGACAGCCACTGTAGGCAACTGGAGGTGTAAGGCCTCAGCTGCTCTACGCAACACCGTTGCAAAGTTTGCTCCCTCCTCCATTGCCACGGAAGGAGGAGACTGCATGCCAGCGTCAGGGGAGGTGTCCAGACCACTGGCATCCCCAAGTTCCTCAGCCCAGTCCTGGTCAAACTCACATTGGGCTGTGAGAGGGTCATCCGACCCCTCCCAGTTCTCTTCGTCCTCCAATTCTGGTTCAAAATAAGGAGGAGGGACATGTGGGACCCAAGGTCTCATCGGCGCCGGAGCCGGCGTCGAGCGCCGTCGGTCCGGCGCCGTGTCCGGATCCGGAGAGAACCGGGGTACGACGCCGCCCGGAGCCCCGGGCAGCGTGGGAAACGGCACCGGAGAAATCGACGCCGGTGGAGGTGTCGTCAGGTCAACCGGCGTCGATCGGGGTTGTGGCAGCACCGGAGTCGGGGTCGAGGCCGGGGCCGGAGCCGGGGCCGGGACCGAGGCCGGCGTGACAGGCGGCGCCGGGACCGGAGTCGCCGGCGGCGCCGTAGGAACCCCATCAGGGCCCGCGGGGCCCAAAGGCGCACCGGGGAGCTTGAGGCCCGAAGAGGCGGGCCATGGCCGACAGGAACTCCTGTATGTCGGCCGGAGTCGCCGCCGAACCTGGATAAGGGGGGTAATGCGGCGGTGACTCCACAAGCACTCCCGGAGCCGCGGGGACGGTGCCGACAGGACCCTCAGCCGAGTCGCGAGACCGGCGAGGGGACGTCATCGAGCGATGACGCTTTTTCGACTTTTATGCTTCGACTTACCAGAGGAGTGCGAAGACTTGGACCCCGACGACCGATGAGGACTCCGCGACCGGCCCCTCGACCTCTCATGTGACCGGGGCTTGGCGTGGCGTGGAGCCGACTGCCGGACCTCGAGGAGCTTTCGAGACCGCTCTCGCAAAGCCTTCGGATGCAAGGCCCGGCAGTCGGGGCACGACTTGGGGTCGTGGTCGCGCCCGAGGCAGTAGAGACAATCCTGATGCGGGTCCGTGATCGACATCATTCGACCACAGGCGTCACATGGCTTAAAGCCGGGCATCCCTACCGACACCTACGGAGTCGAACGACTCGAGAAAACAGTGACAAAAATCACCAAAAAACTTACTCAAAAAATGACTAGGGCACTGCTCTTCCCGGATCTGCGCTTACTGGCGCGGAAAAAGAAAGAACTGACGTCAGCGCGCAGGGGCGGCGTCTAAGTACTGCCTGCGACGTCATCCCGGCGATCCCGATGCCGACGACGGACGCGGAGCCGCACGACGCCGCCTACCGACGCGCAAGGGTACTGCTACGCAAAAACTTTCCGGATCCAGCCTGACGCCTGGGGATATTCTAAGGTAAGGAATCTGTCACTAACGTGTCTCTTTCAGATACCTTTTGTAGACAGGGCTGACATGAGCTTGCTCATGGCCAATGATGAGGGACAGAAGGAAGAATGTGACACTCTCCCTGATCTCCTCTCTCAGAACCCTGTTGATGGCTCAGTTGAAGGAGTAGCCTTGGCAGGCAGCCTCACTGACCAGTAGAAAGCTGATTGCAGGAAGGTCCTTGTGAGAAGCTGGCTTGGTATATGATGCACACTTATGTAAGTGAGCACCCTGTACCAATCCAGACAACCTTATGGTGATTTTAGTGATCTTAGACAACCTTAGAAAGCTCTCTAAGTGGTAGCTGTGGAGAGCAGCCTTCAGGCTTAGTCCAGAAGGAGTGTAAAGCAGCTTGTTTTACCAGAACATAATCTTATAGGTATAGATTACGTGAAAAAGAACCACACAGTGTATTTATAAAAATAGGTATTCATTGTAAGACACTCACTAACACATACAGATATCTCCTAGCCGGAGATATGCACAATGCACACAATACTTCGCAATAGAAACAGGTAAGTAGCACGAAATGCACAGTGGTCACTAGGGGGGGGAGCAAACCATATACTAAAATAGTGGTATGCGAACCACGAATCGAGTCAAGACTATACACAGAAGACATAGAAGTGCCGGGGACCCAAGGAACCACCCAAGGTAAGTAACCAGGAGCCCCACGGAGGCCATGTGCCTCCGTTCCTACAGGGACATACTCAGGAAAGTGAAAGGTCTCTTGGGAGAACCTGACATATGGATATGATATCCTTTTGTCTGAAAAAGATTGGTTGCCTGAGTTCGTTATGGAGTGCCCAAAGGGGGAAGATGTAATTTTTGCCAGCTTTCTCCAACCTCGTTCCAGAGTCACTAAAACATTCATACTCGCAGGAGTGGGCGTTGGCGCTTGCTCCCGCACTTTACCGCAATCATGTAGGATGGGATGCTGAAACACCTCACCCTGAAATCCCATTAAAAACTACTCCTACTCTACAGAGGCAGTACCCAATAAAACATGATGCAAAGAATCAAGTCAGGGAGATCTTAGATCAACTTGAATACCAAGGTGTGATTGAGAATTGCACCTCTTCCATGAATAATCCTTTGTTTCCCGTAATGAAACCCGACAATTCATACCGTCTAGATTTAGACTACAGGCATTTGAACACATGCACATGAACATTTGCAGTACAAAATGCACACAGTGCCGCATTAATGAATAACATTGTGCCGCAAGAAATACAAAGCAACACTGGATATCTCAAATGGATTCTTCTGCCAAAATATAGCGCCTGGAAGCAGATATCTGACAGCATTCTCAGCCCTCAGCTCTCAACGCCAATTCTGTAGACTGCCCCAAGGGCATATGAATAGCCCCGGGTTGTTCTCAGCAAGCATAACAGAGTTACTTCAAAATTGTGATGTGGAGGCATTGTCCTACGTAGATGATATTTATCTGATGGATGATGAATTATTCGAACACTTGAACAGGGTAAACAACATAATTCTGGGGTTCGCCACTGTGGGCTACAAATGTAACTTTAAAAAAAAAAAAAATTGCCCACCTCAATGTCCTATTTTTGGGATATGAGTTATCAAGTGAAGGGAAAAGCCTGCCAGCTAATTTTTTAGAAAAATATGCGCTGCTCCAACCTCCAAAGACTCTGAAAGGTTTACGATCCATTTTAGGATTTGAAAATTTTGGCAGAACATACATTTTGGATTACGCAGAAAGGTCTATGACCTAATCAGACCTGATTTTTCAGTTCAACATTGGACACAGGAACACACAGAAATTCTCTGTTCCATACAAGCTGACATGATAGCTTCCAAACACTTACACACACGTGTAAATACCATTAATTCGGTGATCCGTGTAGTCGCGGGTCAATCAGGGTGCACTTACCTCACCTTCAATGAAGGAAACGGTACCCAAAGCATACAAATCACATTTGTACGCAAACGCTGAAATGCGTTTTGCATCCACAGAAAACATACTGTCAGCAGTACAAACTGCTGTAGTGAGAGAAAGAGCACTAGCACAGGGGAAACACATAATTGTTGTGACTCCAGTACCAAAGCAAGTGTTCCTCAGAGGCAGACAGCACAGGTAAGCGCGGTGGGGCTGTGGGGCAGTGTGGCGGGGCAGGGCGCGGTGGGGGGAAGCCGACAGACAACGGGATAGGTATTATTTACCTGTGCCTGCCATGGCTGGCGTTCCAAACGCAAAAGCACAGCATCAGCGATGGATACAATGGGCTCATTCTCTCACTGCAACAGATGTAGACTACAAATTTGATTCTACATTAAAAACACAAGCATTTCTGCAGTACGAACAAGAATATACTCTCCCGAATTAAATAATGCCTCTAGTTCATTATGATTACATCATTTATACTGACATATCAGCCCAGCTTGCCGTAGGAAGTAAACAACAATACAGCGCAGCCTGTGCGATTGTGAAGGGATGTATGCGGGATGGTAAATTCCGTAATAGCAATACCCAGACGCAGTCTCTAGGAGAGTGCATTACACAGCTGGCAAAACTGAAAGCCCTAATACTGGCACTAAAAAATTTGGATCAGGAATTCCCCACACTCATTGTGTGCGATTTGTTTTATTGTGTCCAGTCATACAATGAATATCTTCACTACTGGGGCCAGATTGGGTTTCAAGATTCCAAAGGTTCCACAATAAAGCACAAATTGCTGTGGGAACAGGTGGCAAAGCTGAAAAAAATGCTTGCCACAAGCTCATGTAATTCACACATTGAGTCATCAGCGTGTTGGTGTGCACGATGAAGGGATTTCATTGGCTGAGAAGACGCCAAGGCGACAGTGCGAACTGCTGTCATTGCTGCAATCACTCGTTCAAGCACAAGGATAGATGGACAGATAATGATAGTTGGAAACGCTACGCGCAACAGCTCAGCCTTGCCTAAAGGTTTTCCACTCAAGTACTCCTACAAGTTAGATGCGCAAAACATTCCGTATGCTCAAATTCCAGGAGTGGGGGATAGAGTAATACCAAACATGGATAGCAGATTAGGATTAATTCTAGCTGCACACGAGGGTCTGGGTTCAGCACACACAGGTATTGCTGCAACTGTTTTACTACTAAAATAGCGTTATTGGTGGCCAGGTCTCACTAAACAGACCAAGGGTTATGTCCTCAAGTGCGACATCTGCCAGTAGCACGTTCACCACAAAAATCACTACTGCTATCAAACAGACCTCTTGCATGTGTCTATTTGGACCACTACGGCTGCTTACAATCTGACGGGCTTATAAGTACATCTTGGTGGCAGTGGAGTCATGCTCTAGATTCCTGTGGGTTTGGCCTCAGCGCTCGGCTGACGCCCGAACTGTTATGAAGGATTTGCGAGTCTTCATGGGGACATATGCAATTGGCACATTACATTCTGACTGTGGCCCTGCGTTTAGCTCACAGGCTTACAAAGAAGCCATGGGAAGTTTGGGTGTAGCATTGCGGTACACCTCCCCGTATCATCCCAAGGGAAATTCGATTGTGGAGAGGAAGAACCGGGTGCTAAAGCAATCCTTAACAGCTAGGGTATTAGGCTCGGGTGGCAGTTGTGTTAATCACCTATATGGGGTCCAGAGGGCACTAAACAACATTCCAAGAAGTTCCCTGGGGGGCCGGCCTTCATATGTTCGGGATAAGAATGTGGGTACCTGACCTCAACTGTCGCAGCACAGAGGTGGATGAAAAATCATTTGACATCAATGATCGTTTGGCTGTTTTACAGGAACTTAAGAAATTCCGGGCATTACAAAGCAACATCCAAGTAAAATGCACAGCCACTGGAGAAGTGAAAGCTGTTCTGGCAAGACCTGCCTTGATCCCGAAGTTTGAGGGTCTGGTCAGAGAAAAGATTGTGGACAAAAAAGAATTTGGGCCATCTTACAGAGCACCTGTACCTGTCCTGGCAGTCGAAGGAACAAGAACAGTACTTCTTCCGCCTCTTGCTGGCTTCAAAAACAAGATATTTGTCTCAATTGATCTAATCAAACCACACTATGTGGCCGATACTCAATAGTAGGCCACATGGGCTGCTGGATAGCAACAGATCTCCTCTCACTACCATACAGGAAGTTCAGATGGAAAGATTAATAACTTTTGAAGTCTCCACTTTGCAAAGTGAAGGAGTTACCAACAATGGAATGCAACTTGTACCTGATGAAATTGAACAACATCAAACTACAAATGAAACACAGATCTCAATTCGGCCTAACACCGACATCTATGTGAATATGTCTCAAACGGAGGCATCTGCCAGTTCCACAGAACCAGCTGAGCTATCAAATATAGATAGAGCTGCGTCTGGCTACTTCATCGATTTTGACAATTTCTCATTGGATCCAAGTGAACCCGATTTACCGCCACCACCTGTTTCTCACAAACAACGAATTTGTGATTTCTACCTTTGGCTGGAAAAGACTTACCTTATTTTTCCCTGGCTACAGCTCTGGATCGCAATAGGTCTACTGTTCCTAGTCCTTTGGATTGGTATAGTGACTGTCTTTTTCTTTCTCCTGAATGGACATTATCTCCCAGAACGCTCTGCAGCACAACATGTGAACTTGGTCCTGAAAACAAATGCATCATCACACCGTGAACAGAGGGACCTGTCCTTAGTGAACATTGCAGCAGTTCCAGTTCCTGAAGGAATAGTATGGGACAGAGTTTCTTTTGATGTGTATGGTCCTACTGAACTTTTAAGAATACTACATTTATTTAAAATTTCTCTTAATATCATCACCTCTAGTACTCTCTCTGATGATTGGGACATTGAAACTGTGCATACTATGCTATTTGATTTAGAACAATCTGCTGCATTTTCAAATGATGAATCGTATGATGGTACATCTCATTTTGAGACCATATTTTGTTACCAACACTATGGTCACCATTTTATGCATAAAGCAAGTATCCCACGTAATGTTTTCACTTACGATCATTGGGAACATTGCCCAACACCGCCAAAAGGTAGTTCAACAACATTTGCACAGACGTTTGCTTATTTTTCTGGGTTTAATATTTAAGACCCGACCTCTTATTACTATAAGCTTGCACCTATACCTTCAAAGAAAAATATGCTCACTAACACTAAGCTGATAGACTTTGCTTCCTTTCTTGCCCAGCTGTTTGTACATGGTTTCGACTTTTGGAAAGACACTATAGACACTAAATCTGTTTGGGGGACTAAAGAATGGTAAGTTCAGGGAACTGAAGCATTATTTAGAGCATGCCTCATAGCACATCAAATGATTTTCCTGAACGACAACAGACTTCCTGTCTTGGTCTAGCCAAGATCAAGGACTTGAACACACCTCAGATTCCCTCGCTTACACACTTTAAGGGTTGGCAAAATTACACACAACACAGTGAGGATACATTAGATGCCATGCTACACAATGGCTCATACAACGCATCTGACCCAAATTGGAAGGGATGGTTGGTTTGGCCTATCAACACAAATAAGTGTCAGTCAAGATTCAGGGGTACCACCAAAGGGTTTAGTATCCACAAGCCGGTTCAGCGCTATGTACAATCAGAACACTCGGGGTGGTGACATCTTACAGTGTTGGGAAGTTATGCTTAGAGTGGCTAAAGATCTTAACACTGTCCTAAGTGAAACACTACTTATCTCTTCTCTCAGATGACAAGGATTTTTTTTTTTTTTTTTTGGTCCCCAGGAGCCATGTCAGAAGCGTTTCTTGTATGCTATTTACAACAAGCTATAGAAAATCCCTCAACAGGAGGCTGCTGAGAGACTACGTGAGATTGATAGGGTTAACCTAGAAAAGGCTTTGGCAGTGGTCGACAATAGTATGACCACACTATTATCTAGAATTTATTCACTGGGCAAAATTGTGTCTTCTGAAATAGATATAATGGAACAGGATTTGTCTATTCTACAACATGGACAATCGCAATTGTGATCCATTTTATTATTAAGCTGGATGCTACAATCATTGCGTTCTGGCCACGTGCCCTGGCGTTATATCAACACTGTGGCTCTGCTCTCTGTATAAAATCTAACGGAGAGGCAGATGGTAAAGGCATGACGAGATGCAAAATATACCATGTTACACATTGCTAAATTGAACCAATTACTTTTCACCGTGGCTGAGTCCCCTTCCACAGAATGGTTATTCCATGGCTTTATTACACTGCCAGTCACAACATTCCAATTGCAATGATGTCTCCAATATCACTAGGTAGGCAGATATGAAGCGCTAGAAGAAGGATACATACATGAGTACTGGGAATTACCGTACAGATTTCGATGTAAGAATGGGCACAGTGAAGTTTTTCTCAGTGGTTCAAACTGTGAAAGTGCTTTCAGAAGATCTCTAGTTTGCAAAGACATTTCACTTCACGAAGCCTGTAATGCTTCAGTTGTTAACTTGTCCTGTCACTTGAAGGGTTCCCCAGCTGCCGTGATTCATCCGGTGTTCGAGTTGCTCTCGAATGGGACCTTTTTGATGCTGAATGATCAAGGCTGTTGTGGGCTGGTACCAGGCATTGCATATCTAGTCACAGTGAGTTTCAGGGTTACTTATTGTATGCAAGTATTGTTTCCACCAACCCACAGAGTTAAGGAGGCAACGCTATGGAAGAAAAGGTAGTACACCCAGCACTGAGATACAAAACATTTCTGGTGCTAGGGGACCTAAATATACACTTTGATGACACACATAACCAAGAAATACGGGCAATATGCAAGGATATGCTGACATTGAATCTAACACAAAAAGTGGAGTCACAAACTCACCAAGGGGGCCACATTTTAGACCCAATTTTCTCAAATTTTACTGAGATAGAATTAGGAGCGCCTTGGCCAGTTCCGTGGTCGGATCACTACCTAGTCCCTTTCACAGTGCCATCTCATAGATGGAAGACTCAACACCCAATGAAGGAAATCACAACCAGAAAGTAGAATAAATTCAATTCCGCATCCTTCACCCAAGCTCTTAGGGAGAAGAATCTCACGCTGGATAAAAATATAAATCTAGCCAATAATCAGGTGGAGATATGGATTACTGATGCTCTAGATAAGATAGCACCATGGAGCACTAGAATCCCTAAGAGACAAAAAGAAACAGCACCATGGTTCAATGATGAAGGCCAAAAAAAAGTGTAAAAAATTAGAACGAGTCTGGAGGAAAGACTACTGTAATAGGTCCAAAGAAGAATATAAAAAGGAACTAAAAGACTATCATTCATTAATCAAGAAAATCAGATGTGAATTTTACACGGATAAAATAGAAAGCACCAGCAATTCCCATAAAGATATGTTCACAGTTCTAAAGTCTCTCAAAACTCATGAAGAGAGTAAGGACATAACATCCTCCAAAGAGAGCTGTAATAAGGTGGCAGAATTTTTTGCTAATAAAGTAACTAAAATATACAAGACCTTCCCAATAGAAGTACGGCAGGGCACCAACTTAGTCGGTATAAGTCATAGGAATTTTGCAGGAGTAACTCTGGATGAATTTAAGATACAGGAAATAGAGGAACTCATAGCCACGGCAAAAGGAATAAAATCTGGTTCCCCTTTAGACCCTGCCCGACCAGAGAGAGTAATGGATGGGGCAGACACGATCATGCCGTACATCGCAGAACTCATCCTCTGCTCCTTCCAGACTGGAGTGGTCCCAACCAAATGGAAACAGGCCATCGTCAAACCACTCAGGAAAAAACCATTGTTAGAATATACAGTATTAGAAAATATACGCCCGATCTCATTACTACCTTTCGTGGCTAAGATCGCAGAAAAAAAATCACAAATAAACAGCTGGTTGACCACATCAATACTAATGACTTACTGCATCCATCCCAGTCAGGCTTTAGAATGGCGCATTCCACGGAGTCAGCACTACTCATGGCCACAGAGACGTTGAGAAAATATGTTGACGAAGGGCAAACGGCCGCACTGATCCTGTTAGATCTCAGTGCGGCGTTTGACACCGTCTCGCACCAATTGCTTCTCCAAAGACTAGCGGCCTGTGGCATCAGGCGGAACGCTCTGAAGTGGATGACATCATTTCTCTCCGAACGGAGCTTCCAAGTTGCACAACAGACGCATCTGTGAAGAAAGCTTCCCTCTGCCCCAGGGGGTCCCACAGGGATCAATTCTGAGCCCCACCCTTTTCAATCTTTATGTGGGACCACTGGCAGAATGTGTGGAGAAACATAAGGTGTCGATAGTGTCATATGCGGATGACACGCAGCTAATTGTAATGCTGTCCCAAGACAAGGATCAGGCAGCTATCCGCTTCTCCAAATGTTTAGAAGAGGTGGCGGACTGGATGTCAAACCACTGCCTCAAGCTAAATGGGAATAAGACGGAGGTAATGGTGGTAGGCAAGACGCCAACAATATGGTCATCCGCATGGTGGGCAGAATCACTGGGACAAGTCCCCACCCCAAAAACAGAGGTGAAAAACCTCGGAATCTGGTTCGATTCCAAACTGACATTTGACAATCAGATTCGGAAGGTAGCGGGGAAATGCTATGGGGCTATGAAAACCTTGAGGAAAGTCATTGATCTGTTGCCATCTAATGCCAGAAAAACCATAGTACACGCAGTAATTACTTCCCAACTGGACTATGGGAATGTATTATACCTCGGCGCGTCCAAAAAAGGCCTATCCAAACTGCAGAGGGTACAAAATGCGGTGGCACGCTTGGTTCTCAGCCTTCCAAGGAGAGCTAACACGAAGAAAGCCCTGACAACCCTACACTGGTTGCCAGTGGGAAAGAGAGTCGTGCTCAAGGCAATGTGCCACTGTCACCGCATCCTATCAAATAAGGGCCCTAGATACCTTCAACCACTACTGACTAAATACACCCCAGGGCGCAGCTTAAGATCCTTAGGAAAAGCACTGGTGACAGTTCCAAGAATATTCAGAGCACGAATGGGGGCCCGCTCCTTCAGGTACCTAGCAGCAAAAATCTGGAATACTATGCCAATTGCCATAAGAACTGAACCAAGCGAAATTATCTTCCGTAGACAACTGAAGACTTGGCTGTTCACAAAAACTGTTTAAAATACAGCTCGACGGGTCTTGCAGTGGGCAGCAGTAGTTTCACTAGCTATGTCTCAGCGCGGGGACACACCGGGCGGTGTAGCCATGCGCTCTACAAATGAATAAAATAAATGGCCTTCATTTAATTTTTCCTTTACATGGTTTTATTCTCTGAGCAGCCTGTAAGCCACGCTTTTGCAGAGAGATGTGGCCATAACCTCAGCCCGAGAGACTTTTGATTTCCAGGTTGCAAGATCTTCATCTTAGATACAGGCACTAGTCTGTACGAACTTCCCGCTCCATCTCGTGGAAATGGTTCATCGTATCTTTAACATGTCTGATAGGAGGGGGATCGTGCACCTATTTAAACGTATAGGTTCGGGACTATTGAGCACCTTTCAGACAATCTTCAGAGTTATTCCAGCATTCATACACTCTGTATCCACGTCCTCGGCCACGCGAAGACGCTTGCTGCGCGGGCCGGTGGCTGGGCTGCTGACGTGACTGGGCGCCCCTTCCGTGGCCACGAAAGGGGCAAAAAGCAGAGGTGAGCAGAGGGCGTACAACAGAAAGGCCCAGGGATTTGGCAGTAGCCCGTGAGTCCTTAAAACGCTCCAGCGCATGGTCTGCCTTTGAACCAAAAAGACCGACTCCATCAAAGGGCATGTCCATGAGTGTATTCTGGACATCACCCGAGAAACCAGTTGTTCTCAGCCAGGCGTGGCGACGTAGCGCCACCGTCGTCGCAAGCGATCTGCCCAGCGAGTCGGCGGTATCAAGGCCACAACGTATGGTGTATTTAGCCGCATCTCTTCCTTCCGCAATGGCACGGGTAAGCAGTGTCTGGACCTCCTCAGAACACTGCGGCAAAACAGCCGCCACCGAATCCCACAGGGAGTGGGTATATCGGCCCAAAAGGCAAGCGGTGTTCACGGACCGCAAGGCAGCACTGGAGGAAGAAAAAGCCTTCTTCCCAAATTGGTCCAGGCGTTTGGATTCCCTATCCGGAGGGGCGGTAGGCAAGGCGGTTTGGGAGGCAGAGGCTTGGACAACCAAGCTCTCGGGGGTGGGATGTTGGGAGAGAAACAAGGGGTCGCCCGGAGCAGGGCGATGGCGTCGGGCCACGTTCCTATCCACAGGAGCCCCTGTGGTGGGTTTGGACCAGGCACCCAAAAGAACGTCAGTGAGTGCATCATTAAACGGCAGCACAGTCTCCGAGGAGGAAGCCGCCGTCTGAAGCACTTCTGTCAGGAGGTTAGTCCTGACGGCCACAGTAGGCAACTGGAGATGTAAGGCTCCAGCTGCTCTACGCAACACCGTTGCAAAATTAGCTCCCTCTTCCATAGCCACGGGAGGAGACAGCATGCCAGTGTCAGGGGAGGTGTCTAGACCACTGGCATCCCCAAGTTCCTCAGCCCAGTCTGGATCATACTCACACTGTTGTGTGAGAGGGTCCTCAGACCCCTCCCAGCTCTCCTGGTCCTCCTCTTGTTCAAAATATGGAGGAGGAGGGACATTTGGGACCCAAGGTCTCATCGGCGCCGGAACCGGCGTCGAGCGACGTCGGTCCGGCTCCATGTCTGGAACCGGAGAGAGCTGGGGACCGACGCCGTCCGGAGCCCCGGACGGCGTCAGGAACGGCACCAGGGACATCGGCGTCGGCGGAGGCGTGGTTAGGTCAACCGGCGTCGATGGGGGTTGCGGTACCACCGGAGCCGGGATCGAGGCCGGGGCCGGAGCCGAGGCAGGGATGAAGGCTGGTGGGACAGGCGACGCCAGGACCGGAGTCGACGGCGGCGCCGGGGCAACCCCATCAGGGCCCGCGGGGCCCGAAGGCGCACCGGAGGGGCCTGAAGGCCCGAAGAGGCGGGCAATGGCCGACAGGAATTCCTGTATTTCGGCCGGAGTCGCCCCCGAACCCGGAAAGAATGGGTAATGCGGGGGCGGCTCTACAGGCATGTCCGGGGCCGCGGGGACGGTGCCGACTGGGGCCTCAGCCGAGTCGCGAGACCGGCGAGGCGAAGTCTTAGAGCGATGATGCTTCTTAGACTTTTTGTGCTTCGACTTACCGGAGGAGCGCGAAGACTTGGATTCCGACGACTGGCGGGGACTCCGCGACCGGCCCCTCGACCTCTCCCGGGACCGGGGCTTGGTGCGGCGCGGAGCCGACTGCCCGACCTCGAGCAGCTTTCGAGACCGCTCTCGCAAAGCCTTCGGATGAAGTTTCCGGCAGTCAGGGCACGACTTCGTGTCGTGGTCTCGGCCAAGACAGAAGAGACACTCGAGATGCGGGTCCGTGATCGACATCATGCGACCGCAGGCTCCGCATGGCTTGAAGCCGGGCATCCCTACGACACCTAGGAGTCGTGAAGACTCGATGAAGAAACAGTGAAAAAATTCACAAAAAAGTTAGTCAAAAATTGACTAGGGCACTGCTCTTCCCGGATCTGCGCTTACTGGCGCGGAAAAAGAAGAACTGACGCCAGCGCGCAGGGGCGGCGTCTAAGTACTGCCCGCGACGTCATCCCGGCGATCACGACGCCGACGACGGACGCGGAGCCGCACGACGCCGCCTACCGACGCGCAAGGGTACTGCTACGCAAAACTTTTCCGGATCCAGCCTGACGCCTGGGGATATTCTAAGGTAAGGAATCTGTCACTAACGTGTCTCTTTCAGATGGATGCCCCAGTTCATCAAGAGATGGAAAAAGCACTGCTGGTGCAACGTTGTCGTGAATCCATGGTACTCCATCTGGGCACACCTCGGCTTTGGGAGCTAAGCGAGCATTGGTTCCTATCGTTCAGACCAGTATGGGTTAACTGCATCTTGCCTGTGTTCCACTGCCTATTCTGCGGATACAAATGCGTGTTGGACATATGTCTGCCCCTTCCATCGGTTGCGCCTCCGGACAATCGACGTACTACTGGGCCCCTTAAAGGCCTACGTGTATCAGTGTCCTCAGCATATTCCCTGGTTGATGACGGCATTCTTAGAGCCTCCACGGGATGCTTCATCTCCTGTCGGAAAAGACAACGGCTCTACAACAGGTTCACTGGTATCGAGTGTTTCCTCAGCGGCTGCTGTGGGAGCTGAAGAAAATCACCTTTGCTCCATTGACCTGATACAAATGGTGTTACAGGGACCGTCGTCTGTGAATACGAGCGACAGTGATGTGATGACTCCCACACAGGACATATAAACATTTGGCTCTCGGTGTGATGGGAACAATTCGACCTTTTTTCCAAAACAAGCCAAATTGGAATGTGAAACATCGTTTTGTTTTATTTATTCTGCTCTTACTGAGCACCATGGCTTTTGATATGCTCAGTTAGTCTAGCCATATATTGACTAGTTAGTGGACTTGTAGAGCTTTTTGAATTTTAATAACATCATTTTTTTTACATATACATGTTTTTAGATGTTTTTAGACCCTGGTTTTATGACAATGTTTTTATGGTTTTAACAGGCATATTTTGGCATTAGTTGACCTTATCGACCTTCTGATGAGGAGTGGGTATTATACACCCCAATCTAGGCCTAAGTGGCTAAACGACCTTTCACCTACATTTGTCCTACCTTGCTCTGCATAACGGTTCTAGCACTGACCTTTCACACAGTTATGTGCTGAATAAATGTCAATCGATTTCCTTGAAACTAACCTCATTTATTATGCATCTTATCTTAGAAAAGTCCCCTGCATATGACGTACATAACAGGATCCTTCCGTTTACTGGCTGCCAAGCTTTGGAACGCTTTGCCAGTGTCCATCCGTGCCACAAACAACTACATGGCCTTTCGTAGGGCCATCAAAACTCATCTTTTCCCCTCACTCTAGTGCCTTCTCCTGATTACCAGCTCCCATGTTCTGCTTCAGCGCTGGGACGCCTCTTTGCTGAGGCAGCTGTGCGCTATACAAAAATCACAAGTTACTACTTGTGTAACGATATATCTGTAAGAGACAGTAGTTAGTGACAGATTCCTTACCTTAGAATATCCCCAGGCGTCAGGCTGGATCCGGAAAGTTTTTGTGTAGCAGTACCCTTGCGCGTCGGTAGGCGGCGTCGTGCGGCTCCGCGTCCGTCGTCGGGATCACCGGGATGACGTCGCGGGCAGTACTTAGACGCCGCCCCTGCGCGCTGACGTCAGTTCTGTACACGACTTTCCGCGCCAGGAACGCAGAGCCATGCAAGAAGTTGACATAGGTGTCTGAAAAATACTAGGGCCCTGAAAGGGATGTCCTTAACCCTAGAAATCAGTTTGCAGAAATGGGGAGGATGGGTGGGGCGGTAAGGAATCTGTCACTAACTACTGTCTCTTACAGATATATCGTTACACAAGTTAGTAACTTGTGCATCTGAAAGAGACACGTTAGTGACAGATTCCTTACCTTAGAATATATACCCCAGCAATACCAACCCCGGTGGTGGGTCTGCGAACAGATTCAGACAAGGAAGTCCCAGAGGACAGAACGGCCAAAGAAGCCGTCCCTCCGGACCTGGCTGTCAAGGCAGTAATGTTTGGTAAATGTGTGCAGCGAGGCCCACGTAGCTGCCTGACATATATCCTGTAACGGAACACCGCGGCCTAAAGCCGTGGTAGCAGCCGTTGCCCTGGTGGAATGGGCACGCAGCCCAACAGGAGGCTCCTTCTTAGCCAAAGAATAGCAGGCCTTGATACACAAGATGACCCAGCGGGAGATGGTCCTTTTGTGTACCGCCCGACCTTTTTTGGCGCCCACGTAGCCAACAAAGAGCTGGTCATCCACCCGGAACTGTTGTGTGCGGTGATGTAAAAAGAAAGTGCACGTTTTGGGTCCAGACGGTGGAGCCTCTCTTCCTCTCTGGAAGGATGCGGAGGCGGAAAGAAGGTGGGCAAAGTGATGGTCTGCCCAATGTGGAAGGCAGTAACCACCTTTGGCAAGAAGGACGGACGCGTCCTAAGAACAACCTTGTCTGAATGAACAGACAGAAAGGGGGGTTTGCATGAAAGAACCTGGAGCTCACTCACCCGCCGAGCGGAGGTGATGGCTACCAGAAAGGCTGTCTTCAGAGTAAGAAGACGAAGAGGACAGTTATGCAGAGGCTCAAAGGGAGCGCACATTAAGAAAGTAAGAACCAAATTTAAGTCCCACTGAGGCATTATAAACGGAACAGGAGGAAAGAGGTGTGTAATGCCTTTAAGAAACCTGTTAACAACAGGGGACTTAAAAAGAGAGGGCTGATCAGGAAGCCTGAGGAAGGCCGAGATTGCACAAAGATAGCCCTTGATGGTACCCAGGGCAGAACCCTGCTGGGCCAGAGAAAGAAGGAACACAAGAACCTCAGAAAGAGGGGCAGAAGGGGGATTCACAGCCTTTGCTGTGCACCATGCCACAAACTTGTTCCACCTGCAGGCGTATACCACCTTAGTGGAGGGATGCCTGGCTGCCAGAATCACATCACAAACTTCGGGAGGCAAGTCGAAAGGAATCAACTGCCGCCGCTCAATCTCCACGCAAGCAGGTGTAGACTGGACAGGTTCGGGTGGAGGACCGTCCCCTGCGACAGAAGATCCTCCCGAAGAGGCAGACGGATCGGGGGATCGACGCTCATACTGAGTAGCTCGGGATACCAAACTCTTCAAGCCCAGTCCGGAGCCACAAGAATGACTTGGGCCCGGTCGCGCCGAATCTTCTTTAACACTCTGGGTAGAAGTGGTATAGGCGGAAAGGCGTACAACAGACCGCAACTCCACTCGCGACGAAAAGCGTCTCCGAGCGAGTGCCGCCTTGGAAATTCCAACGCGCAGAACTGCTGACATTGCGCGTTCTCTTCGGTGGCGAACAGATCTAACCAAGGCTCTCCCCACTGCTGAAAGAGACCTTGCGCCACCTCCGAGTGAAGACGCCATTCGTGATCCATCATGCACCTGCGGCTGAGTTCGCCTGCCCTGGCGTTCAGGGAACCTGCCAGGTGTTGAACCATCAGGAATATGCCCTGATGTTCCAGCCATGTCCAGAGGCGCAGAGCCTCCTGACATAGGGTCCACGACCCCACCCCGCCCTGTTTGTTGCAGTACCACATGGCGGTGGTGTTGTCTGTGAACACCTGCACTACCTTCCCTTTGACAGAGGGAAGGAATGCCTTGAGTGCAAGTCGGATCGCCCGGAGCTCCAGAATGTTGATATGGAGCCGGGACTCCGCCGGAGACCAGAGGCCTCTGATCTCCGCCTCTCCCATGTGACCGCCCCATCCCAGAAGGGACGCGTCCATCACAACTGTGTGCTCTGGCTGGGGAAGGGAGAGGGATCTGCCCATGACCCATTGCCGGTTCGAGAGCCACCACTGCAACTGTTTTGCAGTCCCCTCCGAGATCTGGACGTGATCGGACAGGTTGCCCTGGTGCTGCGCCCACTGGAACTTCAGGTTCCACGGCAGAGCCCGCATATGCCATCTGGCATGATCGACCAGCAGGATGCAGGAGGCCATGAGGCCCAGCAGCCTCAGGGTCATCCATACCGAAACCCAGGATAGAGGCCGAAAGATCCGAATCATAGCCTGAATATCCCGGACTCGCCGTTCGGGAGGAGAGACCCGAAACTGCATCGTGTCCAGAACTGCTCCGATGAAAAGGAGCTGTGGAGAAGGAATCAGGTGCGACTTCGGCACGTTGATGGAGAACCCCAGCGAGTGCAGGAGTTCGGCCGTAGTCTGGAGGTGGGAGACGACTGCCTGGGACGAGCCCGCCTTCAGCAGCCAGTCGTCGAGGTAGGGGAAGACTGGAACCCCTGCCCGGCGCAGGTGAGCTGCGACCACCGCCATCACTTTCGTGAACACCCGAGGGGCGCTGGTAAGGTCAAAAGGGAGCACGGTGAACTGAAAATGCTCGAGGCCTACCGTGAACCGCAGGTAACGCCGGTGGGCCGGCAGGACGGGAATGTGGAAATATGCGTCCTGCAAGTCCAACGCTACCATCCAGTCTCCAGGGTCGAGAGAAGTCAAGACCTGAGCTAGGGTGAGCACCTTGAACTTCTCCTTCCGGAGGAAGCGATTGACGTTCTGGAGGTCCAAGATAGGACGCATGTCCTCCTTGTCCTTTTTGGGCACCAGAAAGTAGTGGGAGTAGCAACCACGTCCTACTTCTGGGGTTGGAACGCGCTCGATGGCCCTCTTGGCCAAGAGGGCCACAACTTCCTTCTGAAGAAGCACCAAGTGATCCCCTGACATGCGGTGGATTTGAGGTGGCATGGCTGGGGGGATGGTCTCGAAGGGGAGGGAGTAGCCCCTTTTGACAATGTCCAAGACCCACCTGTCCGAGGTGATGGCACGCCAGTGGTGAAGGTGATGGCGGACCCTGCCCCCTACTGGCGTGCTGTGCACCTGAAAAGAAGGACTAGGAGGGCTTGGAGGCCGCTGACGGGGCGGGTTGGTGGCCTGACCCGCACGCTGGTTGCCTGACCCGCCACGGCGGGAGCCACGTCCTCGGCCACGCGAAGACGTTTGCTGCGCGGGCCGGTGGCTGGGCAGCGGATGTGACTGGGCGCCCCTTCCGTGACCACGAAAGGGGCGAAAAGCAGACGGCTGCGGAGGGCGTACAGCAGAAAGGCCCAGGGACTTGGCCGTAGCCCGCGAGTCCTTAAAGCGCTCCAGCGCATGGTCTGCCTTGTTCCCAAAAAGACCGATCCCATCAAAGGGCATGTCCATAAGATTGTTTTGGACATCACCCGAGAAACCAGTGGTTCTCAGCCAGGCGTGACGGCGCAGCACCACTGTCGTCGCAAGCGATCTGCCTAGCGAGTCGGCGGTATCAAGGCCACATCTGATGGTGTACTTTGCCTCATCTCTTCCCTCCGCAATGGTGCGGGTAAGCAGTGTCTGGACCTCCTCAGGACACTGGGGCAGAACTTGCGCCACCGAGTCCCACAAGGAGTGGGAATATCGGCCCAAGAGGCAAGTGGTGTTGACGGACCGCAAGCCAGCACTGGAGGAAGAAAAGACCTTCTTCCCAAATTGATCCAGGCGTTTGGATTCCCTATCCGGGGAGCGGTAGGGAAGGCGCTTTGGGAAGCAGAGGCTTGGACCACCAAGCTCTCAGGGGTGGGGTGTTGGGAGAGGAACAGGGGGTCGCCCGGAGCAGGGCGATGGCGTCGGGCCACGTTCCTATCCACAGGAGCCCCTGTGGTGGGCTTGGACCAGGTGTCCAAAAGAACGTCTGAAAGCGCCTCGTTAAACGGCAGCAGTGGCTCCGAGGAGGTAGCCGCCGGCTGAAGCACTTCCGTCAGGATGTTAGTCCTGACAGCCACTGTAGGCAACTGTAGGTGTAAGGCCCCAGCTGCTCTACGCAACACCGTTGCAAAGTTTGCTCCCTCCTCCGTAGCCACTGAAGGAGGAGACAGCATGCCAGAGTCAGGGGAGGTGTCCAGACCACTGGCATCCCCAAGCTCCTCAGCCCAGTCCTGATCAAACTCACATTGCTGTGTGAGAGGGTCATCAGACCCCTCTCAGTTCTCTTCGTCCTCCAATTCTGGTTCAAAATAAGGAGGAGGGACATGTGGGACCCAAGGTCTCATCGGCGTCGGAGCCGGCGTCGAGCGGCGCCGGTCCGGCGCCGGATTTGGATCCGGAGAGAACCGGGGAACGACGCCACCCGGAGCCCCGGGCGGTGTCGGGAACGGCACCGGAGAGATCGGCGCTGGTGGAGGTGTCGTCAGGTCAACCGGCGTCGATCGTGGTTGTGGCAGCACCGGAGCCGGGGTCGGAGCCGGGGTCGAGGCCGGGACCGAGGCTGGTGTGACAGGCGGCGCCGGGACCGGAGTCGCTGGCGGCGCAGCGCCGGAGGAACCCCATCAGGGTTCGCGGGGCCCGAAGGCGCACCGGGGGGACCTTGAGGCCCGAAGAGGCGGGCCATGGCCGACAGGAACTCCTGTATCTCGGCCGGAGACGCCCCCAAACCCGGGAAGGACGGGTAATGCGGGGGTGGCTCCACAGGCACTCCCGGAGCCGCGGGGACAGTGCCGACAGGACCCTCAGCCGAGTCGCGAGACCGGCGAGGGGAAGTCGTTGAGCGATGACGCTTCTTCGACTTCTTATGCTTCGACTTACCGGAGGAGTGCGAAGACTTGGACCCCGACGACCAATGAGGACTCTGCGACCGGCCTCTCGACCTCTCGCATGACCGGGGCTTGGTGTGGCGCGGAGCCGACTGCCGGACCTCGAGGAGCTTTCGAGACCGCTCTCGCAAAGCCTTCGGATGCAAGGCCCGGCAGTCGGGGCACGACTTGGTGTCGCGGCCGAGGCAGTAGAGACATTCCTGATGCGGGTCTGTGATCGACATCATTCGACCACAGGCGTCGCATGGCTTGAAGCCGGGCATCCCTACCGACACCTTCGGAGTCGAGAGACTTCGAGAAAACAGTGAAAAATCACCAAACAACGTAGTCAAAAAATGACTAGGGCACTGCTCTTCCTGGATCTGCGCTTACTGGCGCGGAAAAGAAAGAACTGACGTCAGCGCGCAGGGGCGGCGTCTAAGTACTGCCCGCGACGTCATCCCGGCGATCCCGACGACGGACGCGGAGCCGCACGACGCCGCCTACCGACGCGCAAGGGTACTGCTACGCAAAAACTTTCCGGATCCAGCCTGACGCCTGGGGATATTCTAAGGTAAGGAATCTGTCACTAACGTGTCTCTTTCAGATATGCTAACATAACATAACATAACATTAACATACTCTCTATAAAAGTCATGGTCATCTTCATCCTAGGGCAAACATTTGCATAAATGAAGGTATTGATTTAGGCTCATTTACATAATCGTACTCACAACATATCAAGTGTGTTAGGAACTCTGAGGCTATCTTTATGGTATAAAAGAACAATACCTTCACTAGATAGACAGAGGAGAAGCTTCCACGCTGACACAAGACACTGAGGTCCCGGCATGCTGAAGCTTCAGCATCTTAAGAGTACACTTGATTACTGTCATGTTTATATGCCTACCTACATTAACTGTTTTAGCACCATGGTAGAATTCTACCTTTTATTTACTCTGTTGGTGCTTGTAATCTTTTACATTTGTTTCTGTCTAATGATTGTCGCAGCAAACATGTTTTATACTAGAATGACGCTGGTTCAATAAATGCTTACTGAAAACCTCCCCATCGTTAATTCTGTGTATCTCTCTGAGACTAAGTGAGTACGATTGACTGAGCGAAAAGTACTGTACTGTTTCCACGATCATTTAAGAATCAAGGGTTGTCATGTTCGATAGTTGCCAGAAACTATTCGCTCCTTGGTAAGGTTAGGGGGCTTATGGTGGCCCTGTGAGCTAGCTTGTCTAAAGGCTAACATATCCTTTAGGGGTGTCCCGAATCAGTCTAGACACCAATCCCTTAGTTTATGTTGTCTAAACGCGCAGATCCTATGTATTTTTAGGACCTACACAACAAGCTAACCATGAATCTGTTGTGGGAGGAAAAGGAAACGAAGGAATGACTACAGGTAACTTAAATGCAATGCAAACCAAACAGTCCGTCAGCCCCAGAGAGACCCAAGTTACATTATTATATATCTAAATGTTCTCTGAACTAGGTTTGAAAAATAGCATATAAATTACAAATTATGTAGGAGTGAAGCAAACAACACACACAGTTCTAAAAAATGATTATTAAAAGAAAAACGATGCTGTGCTGCCAGATTGGGAGGTGCTTCTGCATTCTTCTTGGATTGTCCGTCAATCTTGGGTGCCTGTCTGATGCGGTCCGGTAAGGTAAGCGTGAATGTTATGGTGCTTTTCCCTTTTTGTTCAGATTTGTTCAGATTTTGTAAAACAAAATTGATATTGTAGAATCAAGGAGAAGGACATAAGGTAAACTTCATACGGAGTGCACCACAAAGACTCAGAGGCAGTACAAGAGAGAATGATAGTCCATTTTGTGATCAATCATTTTATGACTAATGTGCGATCAATTAGGTGAGAGCAATTACTACAACCAACAATCACACACAAGTGGCCACATGTATTGGGCTGATCAAACCCGCAACTGTCATGATCATCATAATAATAAGCACATACATAATGTTATGATCACCACTTGTCTGTCTCCATTTACCAACAACAGGCTCCCCATCCAACCACCACATAGTTTCAAATTTGAGCCAGCCAGCACAAACACTCAGCAACATTGCATTTTCCAAATCATGTAAAATCAATGCACCTCTCCCACCACCAATCTACAGAGTTGGGTAGGCATCTTTAAGTCATCACCAAATCTGTTGGTTTCTGTGCAGTTGATAACTTCCTTCTTCTGGTAGCAGTTGTTGAAGTAGTCACGCCCTGAGTCCTTCCATCATCCTCCTGACTCCGAGTAACGTGTCCAGCTCCGTACCAACTGAGTACAGACTCAAATGCGATAGATCAACCTGTAGTGCCATGCTGTTGATGAACAACTAGAGAAACATTGAGTAATTTTTTTTGTGTAGACTAGATTTTGTTTGTTAACTAAAGGTATTGGTCGGGTCTTTGAGATCAAGAATTGTGGCACAGATGTAATGTTTGGATGACTCAATGCCTCTTTGCACCCTTGTATTAACAGATAAGGGAAGATTAAGCTCTCCACCAACTCATATGCCTTTTTTTTTTGTCCATACCTGCGTATATTTCAGACTCTTCCTTTAACTGTTCCTTTACCATATGCAACATGGCCCATTGGACTGTCCTTGCTGACTTCCCATGTGAAAACCTCAAAAGCAAGCAGCATCTCTGTCAAGCATCTGATTAGGCCTCATTGGTCCATCAGAATGATCATGCCTTTCACAGTTGCATCCCTTCTTTGCATGACATATTCTGTGATCAGTCTGTACGCTCAAACAGACGTTGCAACATGTAATAAGCAGAGTTCCAACCCGTTGGCACCTACTGTATGAGTGCTTTAACCAGCGTTCTTTTATCACGTTAAATGACCCTCAGCGGCTTCCGGGTTTTAAAAGAATGGCTGAAATGAGTGCAGATTCTTCTGCCGGTTGGACAGTAAGTTGCTGACTCTGTATTCTTTTTTGAGAAAGTCCTGTACAATGATGTTGATGCAGTGAGCCAAACATAGGGCCCTGAAATAGCCACCATCTGCCAAGGCCTTAACTATATTACTGCCATTGTCTGTGGTAACAAATCCAATGTTAAGCCCTCTTGGTCGCAGCCATTCAAAGACCTTGTTGTTAAAGTCTTCCAAGATGTTTGCAGCAGTATGGGATTGCTCCATAGCGAACATGGCTACTGTTGCATACTTCCGAGCACCATTAAAAATCTCAGCAGTGTCAACACCTGCAGATATCTTTTCTCTAACCCCCACAAAAGAGATCCAGTGTGCAGTGATGCACATGTAATCAGTGGCTTGGAAACTGGTCCACATGTCTGTCCTCAGGTGGCTAGTGTGAACAGCACTCTGCTGCAAAGCTTGTCCAAGCAATTCCAGCACATCGTAATATAGCGCTGAAACAGCAACTTTGGCAAAATAAGACTAGTTGGGAACTTTCCATTTCAGGCAGATGGCTGCCACATATTCTAGAAAACCCACCCCTTCCACAAAAGAAAAAGGAAGGAGGTCCAGCGCTAACATTTTAGCCAGCGTCGCGTTGTATAAACGTGCTGTTGGGAGGTTGCATTGGTACTGCCCCTCCTGCCCAAACATGCCAGGAATAGTAGCCTGGATTCTTTTCTTTTCTGGTGCCACTGCTGCAAATGACTTCTTGAGAGCAGACCTTGGTAGGCTCAATGTGCATCTCAGTGGGGCAGTCACTGTAAGCTCGCTCTTGCCTTGGTGTCTCGACCTGAGTCTTGTGCCATTGTGATGCTGTTGATGTGGGAGATACTACTGTACTGCTGTACTGCTGGAGACAGGGCTGATGTGCGTAACAAAAATGTTTTCCTCTTCTTTACCTTCCACATGATTGGATCGGATTCCCTGATCAGCCTTTCACTCCCTTCACCAACACCACTTGCTGTTTTTTAGCCGCTAAAGTGCTCCTCCTATTTGATTGTGTGGTGTTTTTTCAAATGGGTTGTTTGGCCTCCGGTACCATAGTTTGTACCAAGCTTATCCCGACTAACACTTGCTCTGCAAATGGAGCATATGGCAATGACCGGATCCTTCTTGCTAACCGTAAAGAAGTCCCAAACTGGGGAGGTCCACTTTCTTACACTGGTGGCACTGCAAATGTCGGATGAACTAGCAGTAGGTGAGAGTTTTGACGTTTGCCTCTCTGAAGTGCCTTCTTCTACTGAGGTAGTTGTGGATGTAGGTCGCTGTCCGGGCCTTGCAAATATGGCTGCTGGCGGTCATGGTGATGGTATCTGTGCCACATCCCTCAGAGCAGGATGAGATGAGGTAATGTCTGTCTCCACTGGGGTTGGGCTAACACCTATGATGAGAGGCGGGTCATCCCGCTCTTCTATATCCATAACTCGAAGGCTTTCAGGAACCTTCCTTTTCCCTAGCCTCTCCTGGCGTGTCTCACTCTCAGACTGAGGCAGGATCTGAGTGAAGTCTTGATCATCAGAAGAGGGGCTTGGAGAAGAAGATGGTGGACTAACCCTGTTTTCTCTTGCTTGAGATCTGGAAGACAATTGATCTTCTGAAAGAGTGCCTTTTTCTACTTTCTCAGCATGAAGTTCAATCTCCTGAACGACTCCTACTTTGGGAGGAACTACTATTGCTGACTGCAGCTGTTGTTGCCAATTATCCAAGTTTCCTGCAATGATTGGGTACTACTTTGCGAAAGAGATAAGCCCATTTCAAAGTCACTGCTCTCTGACTGGCTGCCTCTATGCCAGACATTGGGTTGGGCTGGGTCCGCGGATGCAGGGGTGCTGCTCCTTGCTTGCTCCCTGGAGGCCGATGTGGCATGCACACATTGCTTTTGCCTGAAAAAGGTCTAGGGCGACATAACAGTGGTGGGAAGCTCTTTATTATCACTGGCCACTTTCTTGGTAGCACCTTTACTTGGGACCATCATGAAGCTGTCAGTTGGCAGTGGCACTTAGCTTCACAAGCTGAAGAGATTTCCGTGATGTGTGATCACGTGTCACGTCGTGCACAGGCCTTCTGTCTGGCAGTACTGTGGGTGATGTTGTCTCTTGTGCACCAAAAAGCAAACTAGCAAGAAGAACATCAGTGAAACGTGGCATTGTTGCAGTTCAATTAGTAGTACAAACAAACAATAGCATTTAGTGTGGTCACTGGTTACTTAAGTTATTATAAATAATTAACAATACAGTGTATCCATTCGTAAAACCACACCAACATAAAATTTCATGGTCTACACTCAGGAAGGATAAGAAAGAGCAACAACAACATACAGATGGATCTGTTTTCTTTATGTGCATCAAGTTGGGAATGGGATGTGGCACTCAGGGAGGTGCAGGTGACAATGGAATAATCCTTAGACAATTAATGCTGTTGTGTGCCTATAGCAGACATGTGGGTTGATGCCGGATGTTAGGAAAATGGGGAGGGGAAATTGTAATTTTTTTTTTTTTAAATTATAATTTAAATTAAAAAACAAAATTACATTAACACCTTCGCTGCTAGGCCTCCACCCCTCCATCCCACCCCCCCGGTGCTACACCTTTTTTTGGCTATTTGGGATAGTTTGCGCTTAGGCCCCTGTAATGTTTTGACCACATAAGGAATCCACGCCAAATCTTCCAACATCATGGGGATTCTAAAGGTACCCAGGGTTTGTGGATTCCCCTGGAGGGGACCCAGAAATTAGCCAAAATACAGCTAAATTGTTTTGGGGGGTGGGGGGGGAATGGGAATAAAGTGCTGCAAATGAAAGTATCTGGTTTTTTCCCTGCAAATGGTATCAACAAAGGATTTGTGGGGCTGAAATCACAATTTTCCCAGCTTTCAGGGACTGACAGACTTTTGTCAGAAAACCAATATTTTTTAACACAGTTTTGGTATTTTATTGGGATATAGCCTATTTTTGCTATTTTTTGTGCTTTCAACCTTCTTCCAGTTAATGGTAGAAATGGGTAGGAAAGTAATAATGGATCCTGGAAAGCTATACATTTTAGAAACGTAGACACAATTTTGAATTCAGCAAGGGGTCATTTGTGTAGATCCTTCAAGGTTTCTTTATAGAAACTAACAGTTGAAAATAGGAAAAATTGAAAATGAGTTGGAAAAAACAGCCATTTGTGCCAACGTTTTCACCTGTAACTACTTCTAATTATGACAGATGTTTGAAAGCAATATGCCATTACATTTGCTGGACCTTTTTGGTTGTGGGGATATATAGGACTTGTAGGTTCATCAAGAACCGGACGAACCCAGAGCCAATAACTGAGCAGCGTCTTGCAATGGTTTTTTACTATGTACCGGGTATATAGCAATTATTTTGGGAAAATATATATAGTGAAAAATCGGGATGAAAGACACCTATGTATTTCTGAAATTGAAACAAAATATAGCGTTTAGAAACAGTAGATATTTGCACATTTCCGAAATTGTGAGTACCCATACTAGCATGAGAATTATAGGACTTTTTTCAAAGTGACTTCTTTTTTACACATTGTCTTTCATTTGGAAGGCAGAAATGCATCAAAAGTCAATAGGTAATAACAGTTGCTCTACAATTCCGTGTTACCCTAAGTCTCCCGATAAAAATGGTACCTCACCTGTGTGGGTAGGCCTAGCGCCCGCGACAGGAAACAGCTCAAAACGCAACATGAACACACTTCATTTTTACAGTGAAAACAGACTATTTTTCTGCAGAGTGCCTAGCTGTAGATTTTGAACCCTAGCTCTGTCGGCACTGAGGGAAACCTAGCAAACCTATATATTTTTGAAAACTAGACACCCAGGGGAAATCATGATGGGGTGACTTGTCTGGCTCTCACCAGGTTCTGTTAACCAGAATCCCTTGCAAACCTCAAACTTTGTAAAAAAAAACACATTTTCCTCACATTTCTGTAGTGGAAAGTTCTGGAATCTGCATGGATCCACAAAATTCCACACACCCCGCATTCCCCAAAGTCT
The DNA here is from genome assembly GCA_963921515.1 of Calotriton arnoldi. Taxonomy (NCBI): domain Eukaryota; kingdom Metazoa; phylum Chordata; class Amphibia; order Caudata; family Salamandridae; genus Calotriton; species Calotriton arnoldi. The sequence goes on along the minus strand of CAWUFW010007413.1, from coordinate 437,177 downwards.
TCAGAGAAAAATGGTACCTTACTTGTGTGGGTAGGCCTAGTGGCCGCGACAGAACACGGCCCAAAACGCAACGTGGACACACCACATTTACACAGTGAAAACGGACCCTTTTTTTGCAAAGTGTCTAGCTGTAGATTTTGAACCCTAGCTCTGCCGGCACCTAGGTAAACCTAGCAAACCTATACATTTTCAAAGCAAGACACCCAAGGGAATACAGGATGGGGTGACTTGTCTGGCTCTCACCAGGTTCTGTTACCCAAAATCCCTTGCAAACCTCAAACTTTGTATAAAAAAAACACATTTCTGTGGTGGAAAGTTCTGGAATCTGCGTGGATTCACAAAATTCCACCCACCCGCATTCCCCAAATGCTCCCAAGAAAAATGGTACCTCACTTGTGTGGGTAGGCCTAGTGCCCGCGACAGGAAACGGCCTAAAACGCAACGTGGACACACCACATTTTCACAGTGAAAACTGACCCTTTTTTTGCAAAGTGCCTAGATGTAGATTTTGAACCCTAGCTCTGCCGGCACCTAGGGAAACCTAGCAAACCTATACATTTTTGAAAACTAGACACCCAGGGAAATCCAGGATTGGGTGACTTGTCTGGCTCTCACCAGGTTCTGTTACCCAGAATCCCTTGCAAACCTCAAACTTTGTAAAAAAAAAGACACATTTTCCTCACATTTCTGTGGTGGAAAGTTCTGGAATCTGCGTGGATCCACAAAATATCACCCACCCCGCATACCCAAGAGTCTTCCGAGAAAAATGTTTCCTCACTTGTGTGGGTAAGCCTAGTGCCCGTGACAGGAAACGGCCCAAAACGCAATGTGGACACACCACATTTTAACAGTGAAAACTGACCCTTTTTTTCAAAGTGCCTAGCTGTGGATTTTGAACTCTAGCTCTGCCGGCACCTAGGGAAACATAGCAAACCTATACATTTCTGAAAACTAGACACCCAGGGGAATCCAGGATGGGGTGACTTGTCTGGCTCTCACCAGGTTCTGTTACCCAGAATTCCTTGCAAACCTCAAACTTTGTAAAAAAAAAACACATTTTCCTCACATTTCTGTGGTGGAAAGTTCTGGAATCTACGTGGATCCACAAAATTCTACCCACTCCGCATTCCTCAAAGTCTTCCAAGAAAAATGGTACCTCACTTGTGTGGGTATGCCTAGTGCCCGCGACAGGAAATGGCCCAAAACGCAATGTGGACACACCACTTTTTTACAGTGAAAACTGACCCTTTTTTTGCAAAGTGCCTAGATGTAGATTTTGAACCCTAGCTCTGCCGGCACCTAGGGAAACCTAGCAAACCTATACCTTTTTGAAAACTAGACACCCAGGGGAATCAAGGATTGGGTGACTTGTCTGGCTCTCATAAGGTTCTGTTACCCAGAATCCCTTGCAAACGTCAAACTTTGTCAAAAAAACACATTTTCCTCACATTTCTGTGGTGGAAAGTTCTGGAATCTGTGTGGATCCACAAAATTCCACCCACCCACCCCGCATTCCTCAAAGTCTTCAGAGAAAAATGGTACCTCACTTGTGTGGGTAGGCCTAGTGCCCGCGACAGGAAACGGCCCAAAACGCAACGTGGACACATCACATTTTCACATTGAAAACTGACCCTTTTTTTGCAAAGTGCCTAGATGTAGATTTTGAACCCTAGCTCTGCCGGCACCTAGGGAAACCTAGCAAACCTATACATTTTCAAAAACTAGACACCCAGGGGAATCAAGTATTGGGTGACTTGTCTGGCTCTCACCAGGTTCTGTTACCCAGAATCCCTTGCAAACCTCAAACTTTGTCCCCAAAAAAACACACTTTCCTCACATTTCTGTGGTGGAAAGTTCTGGAATCTGCGTGGATCCACAAAATACCACCCACCCCGCATACCCAAAAGTCTTTCGAGAAAAATTATACCTCACTTGTGTGGGTAGGCCTAGTGCCCGTGACAGGAAACGGCCCAAAACGCAATGTGGACACACCACATTTTCACAGTGAAAACTGACCCTTTTTTTGCAAAGTGCCTAGCTGTGGATTTTGAACCCTAGCTCTGCCGGCACCTAGGGAAACCTGGCAAACCTATACCTTTTTGAAAACTAGACACCCAGGGGAATCAAGTATGGGGTGACTTGTCTGGCTCTCACAAGGTTCTGTTACCCAGAATCCCTTGCACACCTCAAACTTTGTCAAAAAAACATATTTTCCTCACATTTCGGTGGTGGAAAGTTCTGGAATCTGTGCGGATCCACAAAGTTCCACCCACCCCGCATTCCTCAAAGTCTTCCGAGAAAAATGGTTCCTCACTTGTGTGGGTAGGCCTAGTGCCCGCCACAGGAAACTGCGCAAAACGCAACGTGGACACACCACATTTAACGGTGAAAACTGATCCTTTTTTTGCAAAGCGCCTAGCTGTAGATTTTGAACCCTAGCTCTGCCGGCACCTAGGGAAACCTAGCAAACCTATACATTTTTGAAAACTAGACACCCAGGGGAATCCATTATGGAGTGACTTGTGTGGCTCTCACAAGGTTCTGTTACCCAGAATCCCTTGCACACCTCAAACTTTGTCAAAAAAACACATTTTCCTCACATTTCTGTGGTGGAAAGTTCTGGAATCTGTGCGGATCCACAAAGTTCCACCCACCCCGCATTCCTCAAAGTCTTCCAAGAAAAATGGTACCTCACTTGTGTGGGTAGGCCTAGTGCCTGCCACAGGAAACTGCGCAAAACGCAACGTGGACACACCACATTTAACGGTGAAAACTGACCCTTTTTTTGCAAAGCGCCTAGCTGTGGATTCTGAACCCTAGCTCTGCCGGCACCTAGGGAAACCTAGCAAACCTATACCTTTTTGAAAACTAGACACCCAGGGGAATCAAGTATGGGGTGACTTGTCTGGCTCTCACAAGGTTCTGTTACCCAGAATCCCTTGCACACCTCAAACTTTGTCAAAAAAACACATTTTCCTCACATTTCTGTGGTGGAAAGTTCTGGAATCTGTGCGGATCCACAAAGTTCCACCCACCCCGCATTCCTCAAAGTCTTCCAAGAAAAATTGTACCTCACTTGTGGGGGTAGGCCTAGTGCCCGCCACAGGAAACTGCGCAAAACGCAACGTGGACACACCACATTTAACGGTTAAAACTGACCCTTTTTTTGCAAAGCGCCTAGCTGTAGATTTTGAACCCTAGCTCTGCCGGCACCTAGGGAAACCTAGCAAACCTATACATTTTTGAAAACTAGACACCCAGGGGAATCCAGGATGGGGTGACTTGTCTGACTCTCACCAGGTTCTGTTACCCAGAATCCCTTTCAATCCTCAAACTTTGTAAAAAAAAACACATTTTCCTCACATTTCCCTTGGTGGAAAGTTCTGGAATCTGTGTAGATCCACAAAATTCCACCCAGCCCGCATTCCCCAAAGTCTTCCAAGAAAAATGGTACCTCACTCACGTGGGTGGGTAAAGTACCCGCGACAGGCAAGGGCCCAAAACGTATTGAGGAGACATCAAAATTACCTATCACAAAACAACCTGGTGTTGCAAGGGGGTCACCTGGGTTTTGGCCCCGGGCTCGGCGGCCATCTTGGGACACCTACCAAACCGACTGATTTCTGAAAACTAGACACCCGGGGGAGTACAGAGATGTATGGCTTGCGCAGACCCCCCAACGTTTTCCTACCCAGAATCCCTTGCAAACCTCAAATTTAGCTGCAAAAATCAAGTTTTTCTCAAATTTCTGTGTGGGAAAGTTCTGGAATCTCCATGGATCCACAAATTTCCTACCACCCAGCGTTCCCCCAGGTCTCCCGTTAAAAATGGTACCTCACTCGCGTGGGTGGGTCAAGTACCCGCGACAGGCAAGGGCCCAAAACGTATTGAGGAGACATCAAAATTACCTATCACAAAACAACCTGGTTTTGCAAGGGGGGTCACCTGGGTTTTTGGCCCCGGGCTCAGCGGCCGCCTTGGGAAACTATCCAAACCCACACATTTCTGAAAACTAGACACCCGGGGGAGTCCAGCGAGGTATGGCTTGCATTGATCCCCCAACATTTTCCTACCCAGAATCCCCTGCAAACCTCAAATTTAGCTAAACAAAACACATTTCCCCTATATTTTTGTGTGGAATCACTGTGCTGGCACAAATGTCCTACCCCACAGCGTTCCCCTCAATCTCCCGAGTAAAATTATACCTCACTTGTGTGGGTGTCCAATTCATAATTGACTAAAAACCTATTTTAAAAGAAATATAGCGCTTAGAATTCTCGGTGCTATACCCTTAATCCCTATGTTTTTGGCTCTTCCCAGTTACAGGCCCTTGCCCCACCCACACAAATGAAGGATCATTTTATTCGGGAGACTGAGGGGAACACTGTGGGGTAGGACATTTGTGCCAGCACAGTGATTCCACACATAAATATGTGGAAAATTTGTTTTTTTCAGCTAAATTTGAGGTTTGCAGGGGATTCTGGGTAGGAAAACGTTAGGGGATCCACGCAAGCCATACCTCGCTGGACTCCCCCGGGTGTCTAGTTTTCAGAAATGTGTGGGTTTGGTAGTTTCCCAAGATGGCCGCCGAGCCTGGGTCCAAAAACCCAGGTTGTTTTGTGATAGGTAATTTTGATGTCTCCTCAATACAATTTGGGCCCTTGCCTGTCGCGGGTACTTGACCCACCCAAGCGAGTGAGGTACCATTTTTATCGAGAGACCTGGGGGAGCACTGGGTGGTAGGAAATTTGTGGATCCATGCAGATTCCAGTACTTTCCCACACAGAAATTTGAGAAAAATTAGATTTTTTCATCAGAATTTGAGGTTTGCAGGGGATTCTGGGTAGGGAAACGTTGGGGGATCCACAAAAGCCATACCTCCCTGACTCCCCCGGGTCTCTAGTTTTCAGAAATGTGTAGGTTTGGTAGGTTTCCCTAGATGGCCGCCAAACCCGGGACCAAAAACTCATGTGACCCCCCTTGCAAAAGCAGATCGTTTTGTGATAGGTAATTTTGATGTCTCCACAATACGTTTTGGGCCCTTGCCTGTCGCGGGTACTTGACCCACTCACAAGAGTGAGGTACCATTTTTATCGGGAGACCTGGGGAACGCTGGGTGGTAGGAAATTTGTGTCAGCCCAGTGATCCTACAACTTTTCCACACTGAAATCGGGAGACTGAGAGGAATGCTGTGGGGTAGGAAATTTGTGCCGGTACAGTGATTCCACACAAAAAAAGTAGAACATTTATTTTTTTCAGCTAAATTAGAGGTTTGCAGGGGGTTCTGGGTAGGAAAACGTTGAGGGATCCACACAAGTCATACCTCGCTGGACTCCCCTGGGTGTCTAGTTTTCAAAAATGTGTTGGATTGGTAGTTTCCTAAGAAGGCTGCCGAGCCCCGGGCCAAAAACCCAGGTGACCCCCTTGTAAAACCAGGTTGTTTTGTGATAGGTAATTTTGATGTCTCCTCAATACGTTTTGGGCCCTTGCCTGTCGCGGGTACTTGACCCACGCACAAGAGTGAGGTACCATTTTTATCGGGAGACCTGGGGGGACGCGGGTAGTAGGAAATTTGTGGATCCATGCAGATTCCAGAACTGTCCCACACAGAAATTTGAGAAAAATTTGATTTTTATCAGCTAAATTTGAGGTTTGCAGGGGATTCTGGGTAGGGAAACATTGGGGGGTCCACGCAAGCCATACCTCGCTGGACTCCCCCGGTGTCTAGTTTTCAGAAATGTGTGGGTTTGGTAGGTCTCCCAGGATGGCCGCCGAGCCCGGGGCCAAAAACCCAGGTGACCCCCCTTGCAAAACTAGGTTGTTTTGTGATAGGTAATTTTGATGTCTCCTCAATACGTTTTGGGCCCTTGCCTGTCGCGGGTACTTGACCCATTCACCAGAGTGAGGTACCATTTTTATAAGGAGACTTGGGGGAACTCTGGGTTGAAGGAAATGTATGGATCCATGCAGATTCCTAAACTTTCCCACAAAGACGTTTGAGAAAAATTTGATTTTTTCAACTAAATTTGAGGTTTGCAAGGGATTCTGGGTAGGAAAACATTGGGGGGCCCACGCAAGCCATACCTCGCTGGACTTCCCCGGGTGTCTAGTTTTCAGAAATACGTGGGTTTGGTAGGTTTCCCAAGATGGCCACCAAGCCTGGGGCCAAAAACCCAGGTGACCCCCCTTGCAAAACCAGGGTGTTTTGTGATAGGTAATTTTGATGTCTCCTCAATATGTTTTGGCCCCTGCCTGTTGAGTGTATTTGACCCACCAATGCGAGTGAGGTACAGTTTCTATCAGGAGACCTGGGGGAACGCTGGGTGGTAGGAAATTTGTGGATCCACGCAGATTCCATAACTTTCCATCACAGAAATGTGAGGAAAATGTGTTTTCTTTTTACAAAGTTAGAGGTTTGCAAAGGATTCTGGGTAACAGAACCTGGTGAGAGCCAGACAAGTCGCCGCATCCTGGATTTCCCTGGGTATCTAGTTTTCAAAAATGTATAGGTTTCCTAGGTTTCGCTAGGTGCTGGCAGAGCTAGGGTTCAAAATCTACAGCTAGGCACCTTGCAAAAAAAGGGTCAGTTTTCACTGTGAAAATGTGGTGTGTCCACGTTGCGTTTTGGGCCGTTTTCTGTCTCGGGTACTAGGCCTACCCACACAAGTGAGGTAGCATTTTTCTCAGAAGACTTTGGGTGATGGGGGGTGGGTGGAATTTTGTGGATCCACGCAGATTCCAGAACTTTCCATCACAGAAATGTGAGGGAAATGTGTTTTTTTTTTTTACAATGTTTGAGGTTTGCAAGGAATTCTGGGTAACAGAACCTGGTGAGAGCCAGACAAGTCACCCCATCCTGGATTCCCCTGGGTGTCTAGATTTCAAAAATGTATAGGTTTGCTAGGTTTCCCTAGGTGCCGGCAGAGCTAGGGTTCAAAATCTACAGCTAGGCACTATGCAAAAAAAGGGTCTGTTTTCACTGTAAAAATGTGGTGTCCATGTTGCGTTTTGGGCCGTTTCCTGTTGCGGGCACTAGGCCTACCCACACAAGTGAGGTACCATTTTTATCGGAAGACTTTGGAGAATACGGGGTCGGTGGAATTTTGTGGATCTATGCAGATTCCAGAACTTTCCATCAAAGAAATGTGAGGAAAATGTTTTTATTTTTACAAACTTTGAGGTTTGCAAGGGATTCTGGGTAATAGAACCTGGTGAGAGCCAGACAAGTCACCCCATACTGGATTCCCCTGTGTGCCTAGTTTTCAAAAATGTATAGGTTTGCTAGGTTTCCCAAGGTTCCGGCAGAGCTAGGGTTAAAAATCTACAGCTAGGCACTTTGCAAAAAAAGGGTCAGTTTTCACTATAAAAATGTGGTGTGTCCACATTGCGTTTTGGGCCATTTCCTGTCACGGGCACTAGGCCTACCCACACAAGTGAGGTACCATTTTTATTGGAAGGCATTGGGGGATGTGCGGTGGGTGGAATTTTGTGGCTCCGAGCAGATCCCAGAACTTTCCATCACAGAAATGTGAGGAAAATGTGTTTTTTTTAAACTACGTTTGAGGTTTGCAAGGGATTCTGGGTAACAGAACCTGGTGAGAGGCACACAAGTCACCCCATCCTGGATTCCCCTTGGTGTCTAGTTTTAAAAAATGTACAGGTTTGCTAGGTTTCCCCATGTGCCGGCTGCGCTAGGGCCCAAAATCCACAGGTAGGCACATTGCTACAGGAAGTTGGAGACTCTGGGGTACTTCCTTCCTGTTGGAATTTTTTTTTAGAAAAAAGGACCCCTCGCACAAAAAAGCCAAGGCCAACGGTCCATTTGAGGAGGTTTTTTACTCCAAATCATCATTTTGGGAAGATTTAGATGCTTCTTAAGGAGAGAATCTTCCCTAAGTTGCAGCGGTGGTAGATCGTTTGCGATCGCTAAAGTCACAAAACATCCACCAGAAGTTGCTGGCACGGCCTTAAGCCATGTTAGCGACCACAAAATCTTGCGGGAGCTTGCGGGTGGCTAGCAAATTGAATGGCGCTCCCAAACAGCAAGGAAATCCTGTGGGCGCCCGCGACGGCCTAGCAAGTCACTCCCGTGCGCGCGAATGGACAATTCAAGCGTGCCAATAAAAAAAATGCCACTTCATTGCGGATTGCGGAGTTTATTGGTAACTCTGTGTTCTCCGTGGAACGCGGAGTTGCTGAATTCCCCAAACTCCATGAGCAGAGCAGAGTTTCACGGCCAGACCTACAAAGTACTGACAAAACCAATTCAGGGTAAAGAGCACAGTTGCTAGGGTCCTGATTAGCAGGATCCCAGCACACTAGGTCAAAAACTAGGTGTGGGCAGTGAACTCCACTCCGCTGGCAGAATTCCTGGAGTTCTGCCACTCCACACTCCGCTTGGAGCAGGGAATTTGGCCTCTGCCTTCTGTTGGCATAGCAGAGTTTACCGGCATGCGCCACTCAGCCCGAGTTTAAATCAAAACTTTTCGTGGGATGCAGCTCTCTCAGTAGGCGACACTTGGACCCGGTGAGAGGCAGCACGGAAGCTCACAGCAATGTGCAATGCTCCTAGCTCAGTTTGCGATCTCTGCAGGACTGAGCTAGGACGGGGAGCCTGGGGCAGAAAGCATTGGGCAGGCTGAGCCCCGGAGCCAGATACCCCAGGACAGGGAGCCAGTTTTCCCCAGGACAGGGAGGGGTGAACGCTGATAAGGACTGGAGGAGAAGCAGGCAGCCTGACTTGAACACATCAAGTGGAGTTAGATGGACACACACACCACCAGCTGCTGACTGCTGAGCTAACCCGGTTTATCTGATCCTCCGTCTCCCCCTCACCCGGGCAGCAGTTTGGGAGGGAGCAAGAGAGAGAAGCCCAGCGCTGCCTCATGCAGCCCGGACGGAAGCAGGGAGCATGGCCTACCAGCATAGGGAGAGTGCGATGGTAAGGGGCACTTTGGGGCTCTTTGGACAACATTGAGAATCTGTGGTGGTGGGGAGAGGGAATGGCCTGGTGAAGGGTATTGGTAGCGCCACCTTTGCCATGAGCAGAACTTTACCCGACAGTGTCCAGTGAGTCTCATGTAGTCCTGTGGACTGGAGTTTAAACGCAGCCGCCATTATTACTTTCTGCGCTCCCAGGCCCTTCTTTGTTTACACTTGTGTTCTTTTTGCATTCACGTGGCTGCAGGCCCAGCCAAGTCTTCTCTTTTGTTAAGGCAATTAATTAATGTTTCTCACTAAAGTGTCTAGCGTGCATTTTTCCCCTCTAATTGTTAAAAGATTTATATGCAGAGACTTGAGAGCTTCATTGACGGGTGGCCGAGCACTGCTCCGCCCACCCGTGGAACTCCGTGGAATTTCCCAGAGTTTCTCGATAACTCTACGGAATTCCACAGAGTGCACCTCCGTGAACTCTGCCCGGGCCTATCAAAAACACAGTCACCAGGCAAAAAGTGGGGGTAACCATGAAAGCAGATCCTACTTTCCTACAATACCCAATAGGGCTTTCGGGCTATCTAAAAAAATAGTAGCAGTACTGGTCCCTGAAGATTCAAAGATGAAAATAGATGAGTAATGGGGAGCACATAAGCACATATGCTGGGCTGTCAAAGAAGGAGTTGGTGGAGAGGTCTCTGCTACCCTCCGTAATTAGTATTGAGGCTATAATAAAAGGTTTGAAAAGCTCTAGGGCCCAAGGTCTTGATGGCCTTTCATCAAATATAATTAAACTTAATCCTAGTTAGTGGGCACATGTCCTGGCTCTGGTGTTTGGAGCAATAATAAATGAACACAATCAACCTGAAACCTGGTAAAGAAGCATTAGGGTCCTATCGTATAAAAAAGGTGAACGGGACCTGCTCTTTAGTTACCATATGATTACTCTGTTGGACATTCCTAGTAAAGGACAAGTTACTTACCTTCGGTAACGATATATCTGTAAGAAACATTAGTAGTGATAGATTCCTTACCTTAGAATATCCCCAGGCATCAGACTGGATCCGGAAAGTTTTCGTCAGCAGTACCCCTGCGCGTCGGTAGGTGGTGTCCTGCGGCTCTGCGTCCGTCGTTGGCGTCGTGGTCGCCGAGATGACGTCGCGGACGCTACTTAGACGCCGCCCACGCGCACTGACGTCAGTTCTGTACACAACTTTCAGCGCCAGGAACGCAGAGCCATGCAAGATACTGACCACTGGTGCATTGAAACTAGGGCCCTGAAAGGAATGACCTTAACCCTAGAAATCAGTTTGCAGAACGGGGAGGGCGGTAAGGAATCTATCACTACTAATGTTTCTTACAGATATATTGTTACCGAAGGTAAGTAACTTGTCCATCTGAAAGAAACACATAGTGATAGATTTGTTACCTTAGAATAGATACCCCAGCAATACCAACCCCGGTGGTGGGTCTGCGAACTAAGATCACACCAGAAAGTCACGGAGAACAGAACGGCCAAAGAAGCTGTCTCTCCGGACTTGGCTGTCTAGGCAATAATGCTTGGTAAACGTGTGCAGCGAGGCCCACGTGGCTGCCTGACAGATGTCTTGCAGGGGGACACCACATCCCAATGCAGTAGTGGCTGCAGTAGCTCTGGTGGAATGAGCACGCAGCCCCACCGGAGGTTCTTTTTAGCCAAAGAGTAACAGGCTTTGATACATAAGACAACCCAGCGGGAGATGGTTCTCTTATGGACCGCCCGACCTTTCTTGGTGCCAACGTAGCCAACAAAAAGCTGGTCGTCCACCCGGAACTGCACAAAATTGTCCGGATGGACTGAAAGGAAAGGAGGCTTACAAGAAAGAGCCTGGAGCTCACTCACCCACCTGGCGGAAGTGATGGCCACCAGGAAGGCAGTCTTTAAAGTCAAAAGACGAAGAGGACAGTTGTGAAGGGGCTCAAAGGGAGCGCACATCAAGTATGTCAGAACCAGATTCAAGTCCCACTGAGGCATCACAAAAGGAATAGGAGGAAAAAGGTGTGTAATGCCTTTGAGAAATCTATTTACAACAGGGGACTTGAAAAGAGAGGGCTGATCAGGGAGCCTGAGAAATGCCGAAATAGCAGAAAGGTAGCCTTTGATAGTGCCCAGAGCAGAGCCCTGCTGGGCTAAAGAGAGAAGGAACAGTAGTGCTTCAGAAAGAGGGGCAGAAAGGGGATCCATAGCCTTTGCTGTGCACCATGCCACAAATGTGTTCCGTCTGCAGGCGTATACCACTTTAGTAGAGGGACGCCTGGCTGCCAGAATAACGTCACAAACTTCAGGAGGCAAGTCGAAGGGAATCAACTGCCGCCGCTCAATCTCCACGCAAAGAGGTGGAGGCTGGACAGGTACGGGTGGAGGACCGTCCCCTGCTGCTGCGACAGAAGATCCTCCCGAAGAGGCAGTCTGATCGGAGGATCGATGCTCATACTGAGTAGCTCGGGATACCATATTCTTCTAGCCCAGTCCGGAGCCACAAGAATGACTTGGGCCCGGTCGCGCCTGATCTTCTTCAGCACTCTGGGCAGAAGCGGTATAGGCGGAAAGGCGTACAACAGACCGCAACTCCACTCGCGACGAAAAGCGTCGCTGAGCGAGTGCCGCCTTGGAAATTCCAACGCGCAGAACTGATGACATTGCACGTTCTCTTCGGTGGCGAATAGATCTAACCAAGGCTCTCCCCACTGCTGAAAGAGACCTTGCACCACCTCCGAGTGAAGACGCCATTCGTGATCGAGCATGCACCTGCGGCTGAGTTCGTCCGCCCTGGCGTTCAGAGAACCTGCCAGGTGTTGAACCACCAGAGACATGCCCTGATGTTCCAGCCATGTCCAGAGACGCAGAGCCTCCTGACAGAGGGTCCACGACCCCACCCCGCCTTGTTTGTTGCAGTACCACATGGCGGTGGTGTTGTCTGTGAACACCTGCAGTACTCTCCCTTTGACAGAGGGAAGGAATGCCTTTAGTGCAAGCCTGATCGCCCGTAGCTCCAAAAGGTTGATATGGAGCCGGGACTCCGCCGGAGACCAGAGGCCTCTGATCTCCGCCTCTCCCATGTGGCCACCCCATCCCAGGAGGGACGCATCCGTCACCACTGTAAACTCCGGTTGGGGAAGGGAGAGGGATCTGCCGTCGACCCAATGCCGGTTCGTGAGCCACCACTGCAACTGTCGTGCAGTGCCCTCCGAGATCTGGACGTGATCGGACAGGTTCCCCTGATGCTGCGCCCACTGGAACTTCAGGTCCCACTGCAGAGCCTGCATATGCCATCTGGCATGATTGACCAGCAGGATGCAGGAGGCCATGAGGCCCAGCAGCCTCAGAGTCACCCTGACCGAAACCCGGGACAAGGGCTGAAAGATGGGAATCAGAGCCCGAATATCCCGGACTCGCTGTTCGGGAGGATAGACCCGAAACTGCGCCGTGTCCAGAACCGCTCCAATAAAGAGGAGCTTCTGGGAGGGAATCAGGTGTGACTTCGGCACGTTGATGGAGAACCCCAGCAAGTGCAGGAGGTCGGCCGTAGTCTGTAGGTGGGAGACGACTGTCTGGGACGAGCCTGCCTTCAACAACCAATCGTCGAGATAGGGGAAGACTGAGACCCCTGATCTGCACAGATGAGCTGCGACCACCGCCATTACCTTGGTGAACACCCGAGGGGCGCTGGTAAGGCCAAAGGGGAGCACGGTGAACTGAAAATGCTCGTGGCCTACCGTGAACCGTAGGTAACGCCGGTGGGCTCGCAGGACGGGGATGTGGAAATAGGCGTCCTGCAAGTCCAGTGCCACCATCCAGTTTTGTGGGTCGAGAGCAGACAAGACCACAGCTAGAGTGAGCATCTTGAACTTCTCTTTGCGGAGGAAGCGATTGACGTTCCGGAGGTCTAAGATAGGACGCAGGCCTTTGTCCTTCTTGGGCACCACAAAGTAGTGGGAATAACAACCACGACCTACTTCCGGCGTCGGAACGTGCTTGATGGCCCCCTTGGCCAAGAGGGCTGCAACTTCCTGCTGAAGAAGCACCAAGTGATCCCCCGACATGCGGTGGTATTGAGGTGGCATGGCTGGGGGGGGTAGTCTCGAAAGGGAGGGAGTAGCCCCTCCGGACTATCTCTAAAACCCACCTGTCCGAAGTGATGGTGCGCCAGTGGGGGAGGTGATGGCGGAGCCTGCCGCCCACTGGCGTTTGATGGGCCTGAAAGTTCGGACTAGGAAGGTTTGGAGCCAGTGGTGGCCGGGGTGGTGGTGGACTGACCCGCCCGCTGGCCCCTTTGTCCGCCACGGCGTAACCCGCATCCGCGGCCGCGCTGCGATGATTGGTGCGTCGGCCTGTGGCTCTGTTGCGAACGCTGCGGGGCGCCCCTTCCTGTGCCACGAAAGGAGCGAAAAGCGGAAGGCAGAGGAGGGCGGACTGCCGAGAGTCCCAAGGACTTGGCCATAGCCCATGAGTCCTTAAACCTCTCCAACGCGATGTCCGCTTTGTCGCCGAAGAGGCGACGGCCATCAAAGGGCATGTCCATAAGGGTGTTTTGGACATCCCCCGAAAATCCAGTGGTTCTCAACCAGGCGTGACGGCGAACCACCACCGTCGTTGCAATCGATCTGCCCAGTGAGTCGGCGGTGTCTAGGCCACAACGAATCATGAACTTTGCTGCGTCTCTCCCCTCTGCAACAGCCTGGGAGAGAGCAGGCCGGGCCTCCTCCGGACACTGGGGCAGCACGTTCGCCACCGTATCCCACAGAGAGTGGGAATAACGGCCCAAGAGGCATGCGGTGTTCACGGACCGCAGCGCAGAGCTGGTGGAAGAAAAAATCTTCTTCCCAAACTGATCCAGCTTCTTGGATTCCCTATCCGGTGGTGCGGAAGGGAAGGCGGTTGGGGAAGCAGAGGCTTGGACAACCAAGCTCTCGGGAGTGGGGTGTTGGGAGAAGAAAATGGGGTCACCCGGAGCCGGGCGATGGCCCCTGTGGTGGGCCTGGACCAAGTGCCCAAAAGAACGTCAGAGAGGGCTTCATTGAAAGGAAGCAGCAGCTCTGCAGAAGTAGCTGCTGGCTGAAGCACCTCTGTCAGGAGGTTAGTCCTGATGGCCACAGTAGGGAGCTCGAGGTGTAGGGCCTCGGCCACCCTACTCAACACCACTGCATAACTGGCGCCCTCCTCCGTAGCCACGGTAGGAGGAGACAGCATGCCAAGGTCTGGTGAGGTATCCAGACCACTGGCGTCCCCCAATTCCTCAGCCCAGTCCTGTTCAGACTCGCAGGCTGCAGCGAGAGGGTCCTCAGACCCCTCCCAGTCCTCCCCTTGCTCCTCAGGCTGTTCAACAGGTCTAAAATAAGGAGCAGGGACATGGGGATAGAAATCCCCAAGCAGCGTCGAGAACGGCATCGATCGACGCCAGCTCGACGCCGCGTCCACTTCAGGGCTGAAACTGAGGTCAACGTCGTCTCGAGGTGCGGGCGGCGTCAGGATCGGTGCCGGTGGAGTCGACGTCGGTGGAGGCGTAACAAGGTCAACCGGCCTCGACCGGGATCCAGGCCTGGATCCAAGGGTGTCCTGCGGCGCTGGGGCCGGAGCCGACAGCAATGCCGGTGCCGGAGCCGCCGGCGAGGAAATGCGAGGACACCCATGCGGAACCGCGGGGCCCAACGGCCCAAAGAGGCGAGCCATGGCCGACAGGAACTCCTGTATCTGGGCCGGAGTCGCCGACGACCCCGGGAAGGGCGGGTAGTCGGGCGGCGACCATACCCTCAGCCGCGTCGCGCCACCGGCGAGGGGAAGTCGAAGAACGATCGCGTTTCTTCGACTTCTTGTGCTTTGTTTTACCTGACCCCGAGTGCGAAGACTTGTATCCCGAAGATCGATGATGATGACTCCGCGCACGGTCCCTCGACCTCCCTCTGGACCGGGACTTCGAATGGTGCGGAGCCGACTGCCGGGCTTCCAGCAACTTTCGGGACCGCTCCCGCAGATTCATCGGCGCCATGGCCCGGCAGTCGGAGCACGACTTGTGGTCGTGGTCGCGCCCCAGGATGGAAAGACACACACGGTGCGGGTCCGTCACCGACATCATGCGGTGACAATCCCTGCAGGACTTGAAACCGGGCATCCTACTGCACCAGGAGTCGAAGACTCGAAGAAAAACAGAGAAAAAAAGCCTCAAAAAGTCAGTCAAAAATTGACTGGGGGTTCCTGCTCTTCCCGGATCTGCGCTTGCTGGTGCAGAAAAAAAAGAACTGACGTCAGTGCGCGTGGGCGGCGTCTAAGTAGCGCCTGCAACGTCATCTCGGCGACCACGACACCAACGGCGGACGCGGAGCAGCACGACGCCACCTACCGACGCGCAGGGGTACTGCTGACGAAAACTTTCCGGATCCAGTCTGACGCCTGGGGATATTCTAAGGTAAGGAATCTATCACTATGTGTTTCTTTCAGATATGTAATGCAAAACACCTGATGGGTTTATTGGAAGACTAGGTAAGCAGTGGCAGAGTTTTATCAAAAATGGTTTCCGTAAAAGATATTCAACAATGGTTGGCTGTCTACTTTTAAATATTCTGGCTAAAGAATCCACCTTTAATAGAAAACAACCCTTCTATGCGTCATGCATTGATTTGTCAACAGCGTTTGACTCTATCAATTAGGGCATTACTCTGGGAAAAAAATCAGTAAATGGGATTGCCCTTCTAGGTTTATTAAAGTTGATAATTCAATTACATGAGGGCTCAAGGACAAGGGTGGAAATAGGGAGTAACAGAGCTCTGTCTACAAAAATAGCTACCCCTAATGGTCTTAGACAGGGGTGTATTCTGGTTCGGCTCCTTTTCTAAATTTATATTGCAGATGCTATGGTAGTATTAAACCAGGTTTGTTGTTTCCCACCAAAATTAGGAGCTGAGACCATCTCAGTAATGTTTCAGGCAGATCACACTGTGCTATTGGATCTTACGCCAGTGGGTCTACAGAGGCAATTGGGTGAGTTCTCAGGGTACTTCAATGATCAGAAAATAAATATTTCTAAAACTGAGGTCATGGTCTTTTCAAAAGGAAGTGTCTAGTCCATTAGGCATAGGTGTTGGTTAAGCAGAGTGCAAGTGGAAGTGGTAAAAGAATATAGATATTACAGCCGCCTCTTCAGATTTAACCTAAAGCACAAGTTACTAACTTGTGTAACGATATATCTGTAAGAGACAGTAGTTAGTGACAGATTCCTTACCTTAGAATATCCCCAGGCGTCAGGCTGGATCCGGAAGGTTTTTGCGTAGCAGTACCCTTGCGCGTCGGTAGGCGGCGTCGTGCGGCTCCGCGTCCGTCGTCGGCGTCATGATCGCCGGGATGACGTCGCGGGCAGTACTTAGACGCCGCCCCTGCGCGCTGTCAGTTCTGTACACGACTTTCCGCGCCAGGAACGCAGAGCCATGCAAGAAGCTGACATAGGTGTCTGAAAAATACTAGGGCCCTGAAAGGGATGTCCTTAACCCTAGAAATCAGTTCGCAGAACGGGGAGGATGGGTGGGCGGTAGGAATCTGTCACTAACTACTGTCTCTTACAGATATATCGTTACACAAGTTAGTAACTTGTGCATCTGAAAGAGACACGTTAGTGACAGATTCCTTACCTTAGAATAGATACCCCAGCAATACCGGTGGGTCTGCAAACAAAGATCAGACAAGGAAGTCCCGGAGGACAGAACGGCCAAAGAAGCCGTCCCTCCGGACCTGACTGTCAAGGCAGTAATGCTTGGTAAACATGTGCAGCGAGGCCCACGTAGCTGCCTGACAGATATCCTGCAGCGGAACACCGCGGCCTAAAGCCGTGGTAGCAGCCGTTGCCCTGGTGGAATGGGCACGCAGCCCAACAGGAGGCTCCTTCTTAGCCAAAGAATAGCAGGCTTTGATACACAAGGTTACCCAGCGGGAGATGGTTCTCTTGTGCACCGCCCGACCTTTTTTGGCGCCAACGTAGCCAACAAAGAGCTGGTCATCCACCCGGAAGTGTTGTGTGCGGTTGATATAAAAAGAAAGCGCACGTTTTGGGTCCAGACGGTGGAGCCTCTCTTCCTCTCTGGAAGGATGCGGAGGCGGAAAGAAGGTGGACAAAGTGATGGTCTGCCCAATGTGGAAGGCAGTAACCACCTTTGGCAAGAAGGACGGACGCGTCCTAAGAACAACCTTGTCTGGATGGACAGACAGAAAGGGAGGTTTGCATGAAAGAGCCTGGAGCTCACTCACCCGCCGAGCGGAGGTGATGGCCACCAGAAAGGCTGTCTTCAGAGTGAGAAGACGAAGAGGACAGTTATGTAGAGGCTCAAAGGGAGCGCACATAAGAAAGGTAAGAACAAAGTTCA
Source organism: Calotriton arnoldi (assembly GCA_963921515.1). Taxonomy (NCBI): domain Eukaryota; kingdom Metazoa; phylum Chordata; class Amphibia; order Caudata; family Salamandridae; genus Calotriton; species Calotriton arnoldi. The sequence goes on along the minus strand of CAWUFW010007413.1, from coordinate 419,855 downwards.
AGTCCCACTGAGGCATCACAAACGGAACAGGAGGGAAGAGGTGTGTAATGCCTTTTAGAAACCTGTTAACAACAGGGGACTTGAAAAGGGAGGGCTGATCAGGAAGCCTGAGGAAGGCTGAGATGGCACAAAGATAGCCCTTGATGGTACCCAGGGCAGAACCCTGTTGGGCAAGGGAAAGAAGGAACAGAAGAACCTCAGAAAGAGGGGCAGAAAGGGGATTCACAGCCTTTGCTGTGCACCATGCCACAAACTTGTTCCACCTGCAGGCGTATACCACCTTAGTGGAGGGACGCCTGGCTGCCAGAATCACATCACAAACTTCGGGAGGCAAGTCGAAAGGAATCAACTGCCGCCGCTCAATCTCCACGCAAGCAGGTGGAGGCTGGACAGGTTCGGGTGGAGGACCGTCCCTGCTGCTGCTACAGAAGATCCTCCCGAAGAGGCAGACGGATCGGGGATCTACGCTCATACTGAGTAGCTCGGGATACCAAACTCTTCGAGCCCAGTCCGGAGCCACAAGAATGACTTGGGCCCGGTCGTGTTGAATCTTCTTCAACACTCTGTGTAGAAGTGGTATAGGCGGAAAGGCGTACAACAGACCGCAACTCCACTCGCGACGAAAGCGTCGCCGAGCGAGTGCCGCCTTGGAAATTCCAACGCGCAGAACTGATGACATTGCGCGTTCTCTTCGGTGGCGAATAGATCTAACCAAGGCTCTCCCCACTGTAGAAAGAGTCCTTGCGCCACTTCCGAGTGAAGACGCCATTCGTGATCCATCATGCACCTGCGGCTGAGTTCGTCCGCCCTGGCGTTCAGGGAACCTGCCAGGTGTTGAACCATCAGGAACATGCCCTGATGTTCCAGCCATGTCCAGAGGCGCAGAGCCTCCTGACAAAGGGTCCACGACCCCACCCCGCCTTGTTTGTTGCAATACCACATGGCGGTGGTGTTGTCTGTGAACACCTGCACTACCTTCCCTTTGACAGAGGGAAGGAATGCCTTGAGTGCAAGTCGGATCGCCCGGAGCTCCAGAAGGTTGATATGGAGCCGGGACTCCGCCGGAGAACAGAGGCCTCTGATCTCCGCCTCTCCCTTGTGACCGCCCCATCCCAGAAGGGACGCGTCCATCACAACTGTGTGCTCTGGCTGGGGAAGGGAGAGGGATCTGCCCATGACCCATTGCCGGTTCGAGAGCAATGTTTTGCAGTCCCCTCCGAGATCTGGACGTGATCGGACAGGTTGCCCTGGTGCTGTGCCCACTGGAACTTCAGGTCCCACTGCAGAGCCCGCATATGCCATCTGGCATGATTGACCAGCAGGATGCAGGAGGCCATGAGGCCCAGCAGCCTCAGGGTCATCCGTACCGAAACCCAGGATAAAGGCTGAAAGATCGGAACCTACTTGGAACCTCTCTCCGAAATTCAGAAACGGTCAAGCATACAGTGTCACATGTATGCGGATGATACTTAACTGTATATGAACATTTCTTCACATGACGACATCACTACTCTCAACCATGCTCTTCTGAAAACCCACCAGTGGTTATCTCACAACCACCTTAAACTATATACACTAAAAACTAAATTCCTCTTGCTTGCCCCCCTCAATCATACTGCACCCATTCAGGACTGGCTCAAACAACTAACAGCTCTCAAAGGCACCCCACATGTTTTGAGCTCAACTAGATCATTAGGCCTAATCCTGGACAAATGCCTGAATATGCAAGATCACATTAGTGCGACAATAAGAGGAGTCAATCACCAACTATGTACATTAAGGAAAATCAAACCGTTCCTTCCACCTACTGATCTGAAACAAGCTGTCCAATCCCTAGTTATCTCCCATTTAGACTACGGAACTGCGACCCTGGCCACTTTGAACTCTGTTGCCAGACTCATCACACGCTCAAGAAAGCGTGACCACATCACACCAGAACTAATCCAATTCAACTAGCTCTCCATCGATACAAGGATCAGGTATAAGATAGCCTGCTTGGCGCACAAACCGCTCCATCAGAACATGACCACTTACCTGGCAAATAAACTCGAAATATCGGGTGGGAATCGTTCACTAAGAAGTTCAAACACTCTACTGCTGAAACTACCAAAGTTCAAAAAGAAGAGAACCTACAGCTGTGCCTTCTCCGGTCTTGCTCCAAGAATTTGGAACGCTCTCCCACCAGAAATCAGAATGGTCCCCTCGACCTCTGCATTTAAAAATTGTTTGCTCCTGAATAGTTACAGGTGACAATACTACTGTAGCCTTACAAACTAATGGAATTGAACTTACAACCCTGCCTTCCCTTATCTACTATGCAATCTTCATCTTGTTAGCTGTTTATATGTCTATTTCGGTCTCCAATGTGCTTCTACTGCATAAGTTTAGCTATCTATTATGTTTTCCTGTGCCAGCCTAACCAGCTGGCTTCGTTGTACAGCACTCTGATATTCTGCCGGGTCTTGTTCGCTCTCTATAAAACATTTCAAATAAATACAATAAATAAATAATAACTGGAAACGATGGCTCGGCTTGCCTAGAGGTTTGGTGAAGAATGCCCTGAGGCTGGAGCTCGCCCTGACTAATATAATATTTAAATACAAGCAGAGAATTTTTAATTACTGGGTCTGTCTCTTAAAATCAGATGGGGGCTCCCCGAGACAAACAATAAAATCCTATCTACAGAAGAAGAGCTCCGTCCAATGTGTTGTTAATTTACAAGATATTAAGGCCTCTTTGGCTATCCCATAAGGGTTTGACCAGCAAATCCTGTCTGTATCACAGCAGAAATATATATTGAAACACGTGATAAGGGAGTGTTCTAGAAAAAGGTGATTTAGATGATGTGGGCAACAGAGATACCCTGTAACACCTAATAGAGTTAGACTATGGTTATCAGATGCAGCCATATTCACGTGTGATAAAAAGTGGCTCTATTAGGACATTTTTGGCCTGGGCAAGTCCCGGACTTTATGAAGTGGAAGTTGATTAGAGGGGTTGTTTTGACAGAGTAAGAAGAAGTCTGCTACTCCCTGTTTTTAGAAATGTACATGCCCAATGCACTAGCGACTTAATGTCAGTAATATTTAAGTGCAACAACATGAGATTGTGTTTCACCATAGGGACATTTTTGTCTGTAGTCGCTGAATTGCTAGTTGAGCATAGTAGCTCTTAGCAGCAAAGGCACTGTTATGGAAGGGCAAGTTACTTACTTTCGATAACACCTTATCTGGTAGAGACATGATCTAGCCACAGATTTCTTACCTTTGAATTTCCCAGGCATTAGACTATATCCGGAAAATTTTACTTTGAGGAATACCCTTGCATGCCGTTAGGTGGCGTCGGTTGGCTCCATGAGACGTCGGTGGTGTTGTTTCCACTGTTGTGATGTCCTTGTCACCTACATAGACGGCACCTCGCCGCGCTGTCGTCAGTTACTTTTCACAACTTTCCACACCAGGAGAGCGGAGCCATGAAGTGCACTAACATTGATGTGTTTCTGAACAACTAGGGCCCTGAAAGGGAACAGCCCTAACCCTAAAAACCTGTTTGCAGTGTGAGGAGGATGGGTGGGTCGGTAAGGAATCTGCGGTAAGATCATATCTCTACCAGATAAGGCGTTACTGAAGGTAAGTCACTTGTCCATCTGATAGAGACATCTAGCCGAAGATTCCTTACCTTTGAATAGAAACCCAGGCAATACCATTCTTGCAGGAGGGACTGCAGACAAGTTTAGACCAGGAAGTCCTACAGGACAGAGCAGCCAAAAAGGCAGCCCCTGCTGACTTGACTGTCCAGGCAGTAGAGCTTGCTGAACCTGCACAGTGATGCCAATGTTGCTGCCTGACAAATGTTGAGGACTGGGACTCCACGTTGCAATGCAGTGGTAGCAGCCTTAGCTCTGGTAGAATGAGCCCTTAAGCCTTCAGGAGGCTGCTTTTTGGCCACAGCATAGCAGATTTTGATGCAATGGATGACCCATCAAGAGATTGTCATTTTCTGCACCACACGACCCTTCTTCACTCCTTCTACCCCACAAACAGTTGGTCGTCCACCCGGAACTCTTTAGTGTGGTCAAGGTAGAACAACAACCCTCTTTTTGGGTCTAGGCGGTGGAGTCGCTCCTCTTCTTTAGAGGGGTGTGGAGGAGAATAGAAAGTGGGCAGGATAACAGAGTGACAGACGTGGAATGGTGTTACCACTTTGGGTAACAAAGAGGCCCTAGTGCAAAGCACCAAATTATCAGGGAAGATGGTCAGGTAAAGAGGTTTAGAGGACAGCCTGCAATTTGCTCATCCTCCTGGAACATGTTATTGCCCAAAAAAAGGCTGTTTTGATAATGAGCATCCGGAGGGGGCAGTTGTGCAAAGGTTTGAATGGAGCACAAATCAGGATGGTAAGAACCAAATTAAGGTCCCACTGAGGCATGATGAAAGGGACAGATGGAAACACATGTACAAGCTCCTTGAGAAATCTATTTACAATAGGTGATTTAAATAAAGAGGGTTTGTCTCGCAACCTCAAAAAGACAGACAAGGCTGAAAGGTACCCTTTGAAAGTGTCCAGAGCAGAACCCTGCTGGGCAAAGTTCAAAATAAAAATTAAGAACATAAGAGAGGGTGAAGTAGAAAGTGGATCAATAGATCTTTTTGTACAATATTTTACAAACTTGTTCCACCGGCAGGTGTACACAGTCCTAGGGGAGGGTCACTTGGCCACCAAAACAACATTGCAAACTTCAGGAGGAAGGTTCAATGCTATCAACTGCCGCCGCTCAATCCCCACGCAAGAAGGAATAGAGTTGAAAGGTTCGGGTGGAGGACCCTCCCCTGCTGCTGCTGCAACAGAAGGTCCTCTCGAAGGGGCAGCCTGATTGGAGGATCGATGCTCAATTGGATATGCTTAGGGTACCAGATACTCTGTGCTCAGTCCAGGGCCGGACTGGGAACTGAAAGCAGCCCTGGCAAATTTTTCCAGACCAGCCCCCGTCCGGCGCGTAGCGACCGAGCGCAGCGAGCGAGCTTGACCACTACTAGGGGGATTTGGGGGGGTTCTCCCCACAAGAAAATTTTGGAAAAAAACAGACCAAAATGGTGAATTTTACAGCACATTTTTCATTACACATTCAATTGTATCAACTTTCAAAGCACAGTAAATAGTAGGTGATGACCTTAAAGAGCACCAGGTTACCCACCCAGTCATATGTACCCATAGACATTCTTACAGAGAGCACCAAAAATAGACACGAGTAGTGAATCAGAGTGCCACACTGATACATTAATTGAAGGATTTGGCAAAATCTATTTATTAACCTCTGTCCAACATAACCATGAAATCATTATATTGAATGGTAAACATATTCTCGCCATAGCACTCTGTATTTAATTATGCGTTTTTATATAGCGCGTACTTTACCCGAAGGTGTCAGAGCGATTTACAACAAAACCCGTTAAATTTCATAAGGACTTCAGAGTACATGAGTATGTGTTTCGTATATTGGATTACAGTATTTTATCGAAAATGTACAAATATCCCTTATGTCTAATTGAAGCTAAACGATTGTGGTGAATATTTGTGCACCTTTGTGTATTTTTCGGCTGCTTAACTTTAGACTCCGCCCACTTCATCCCCATAGCGCTACGAGTCCTGATTCTAATGCCAGAATGCGTCTTAGCACAATGCAGGCGAGGGGGGGGGAGGTCTTGGATTCAAACGGCATGAACTCACCCGACCGTCTAATCACCCCCACGCCCAAGAAGGTCGGTCATACATTTATTTGCTGTGCACACAGATGTGCAATTGTGCACACAGCTTATATTCCATTGCAGCTACAGTTGTGAAGCAGGGGCTGAGACGACAGCAGGCAGTAGTGACAGGCGTCACGGCCGTTGCGCTGCGCGCACCAAATCAAAAATTGTAATCATGATGATTGTCACGGTCTCTGACGGTGACAATCATCATGATTAAAATTTTTAATTTATTGCCTGCAGCCGCCCCGCGACGGTGCCAGGAGCAACTCAAGCCACCTGACCTCGCTCCGCCCTGCTCACAAAAATCCACTGCGCAGATTAGCGCCATAGGCCCATAGCGCTACGAGTCCTGATTCTAATGCCAGAATGCGTCTTCTTAGCACAATGCAGGCGAGGGGGGGAGGGGGAGTGGCGACGAGGAATCTATGTGGTGCCGTCCTTGTCCCATGTGACTTGTGGCACCAGTGTGCACCCCCGCAGTGCTACCCCCTCACGCGGGCAGTTGTTCCTACTCCTAGGGGGCCCACACTGAAGAACTCAGCCTATGTGCCTCCTTCACCGCAAGGAGGGCACAAGTTTGACACTGTGATCCACCGCACTACCTCCCAGCTGGCCCAATGTGCAGTGGGAAGATGAGCTGCCGAGGATAATAGACTATTACCCGCCAATGTGAAGCACCCCTGCCACGTGCCATGTGCAGGGCACACACGCATCTGCCATAGACAAAACAGGTCCTCAAAAGCGGGACCCTGGCACGTACATCGTGCTACAAATGTACGCACAGCCTGCATCTCACCTCGCAGCATTCAACAAATACAGGTGAGCACCCCAGAACTCAGCAAACTGTGAGGCAGAGCTTTAGAAAAAAAGAATACCTATTATAGCACAAGTCCTACAAGACTTCCATGTCACAAAACTCATCCAAGCCAGGACACCCAGCAGCCACTCCTAGGATTCAAACAGCATGATCTCACCCGACCGTAATCACCCCCAATGGGGGTGATTACGGTCGGGTGAGTTCATGCCGTTTGAATCCTCCCCCACGCCCAAGAAGGTCGGTCATACATTTGCTGTGCACACAGCTTATATTCCATTGCAGCTACAGTTGTGAAGCAGCCAGGGGCTGAAATGACAGCAGGCAGTAGTGAGTCACTAGTGACAGGCCGCAGGCGTCACGGCCGTTGCGCTACGCGTACCAAATCAACATTTTTGATCATGATGATTGTCACGGTCTCTGACGGTGACAATCATCATGATTAACATTTTTGATTTATTGCCTGCAGCCGCCCCGCGATGGTACCAGGAGCAACTCAAGCCACCTGACCTCGCTCCGCCCTGCTCACAAAAATCCACTGCGCAGATTAGAACCGGGCCGGGCCTATACCTTTTGCTTTGTTTTAATCCCGGGCCCGGCCCGCCCGCCCAGTCCCCACTGCCCATGATGATTGGATTGATTGCAGGCCGGACAAACTCCATAGCTGCCAAGGTTTCAAATTGCTTATGTGTGACATTTTCATAATTTCAGTGTAATTATGAGTGACATTCAACGACTATGAGTGACACTTTCTCGCAAGCAAATTCAAGCAATGAAGTCCGAGGACACAGATAAATATCAGAAACTACCCTCATTTGAGCAACAAGAAACTATGGTAGGGTGCAGACCGCAAGGCTTTCCAGAAGGCGCGGCTCCTCCTTCACCACCCCTTGAGCCAACACCTTACAAATGCTGTTTCGATTATGGTAAATGTATGCTCCCATAGTAACGTCTTGGACCAAACATTTTATGAAACTATCTTTCTAGAACAGAGCACAGCAATGAATTGTGTATCCACACTTTCCCTTGCATCAGCAATGACAAAATGGCTGCCTGTTGAGTTCTCCAGCCACTGTTGTAGGTGGTGTGTGTCAGGCTTCCACAGATCCACTGAATGATGCGTTTTAATTAAGTTCCTGTTTTTGGCATGGGAAAAATGCGTTTCCAGTGTGTCATGTGATTCTTATGTTTTGGAAAGGTTTGTGCATGTGCAGTAATTCCACGTATGAATTAATTGGAATTAGCAGGTACGATATAATCACATGCATCTGGAGAATTATGTGAAAACATTAGGATGTTTTTTGCAGCGTGCTGTGATACCCCGGCCAACTGACAACTCGCTGCCTGTGTCCCCATCCCAACTCATCACTAGTGTACATCATGTCGGGCTTACGTTCCCTTCATGAAGGGTTCCGTGTGGGCTGACGACTTAAAGTTCCCCAATTAATAGGCGACGAGCGCTCTGAGAACACACAACATTTTTTTATGTGATCGACATTACTGGCATTGTGTAATAAATAACGAAAATACTGAAAGTTAAGTGACAACTACTTGAAGTCTCTCTCTGACTCAGACCCTCACCCGGGCGCGGGGGCCCAAAAATAATTAGCCGGCTGCCATAATTTAGCCCCCCAGAGCGCGGGCGTACGGCTCGAGCTGCACAACCAGTGGTGCTGGGGGAGCACCGTGACTTCTGAGCCAGCCTTAGCCGAGCACCAGGATTACTGCGCCGCCCCGGGCGCTGTGAACAGGCAGTCACAGTGAGCAGCTAGGGTGCTGCCGGCCAGTCCGAACAGGACTTGGTCACTCACCTCCGCTTCCTACATCACTTTCCATGCTCTCTGACTGGACGTCACGTCTGCCCCTACCCCGCGTCGCCACAGTAACAAACTTGACTGGGGCAGGCCGCTCCCGGGTATCTCAGCAGTGTAGCTATTGGGCACTAACCCGCGGGCCAGGCAGTGACGTCACGTCAGGCTTTGTAGTGACTCAGCAGCGCCCCGGGAATCAATGCAAAAGAATACATTGTACATAGTGGCCAAATTCAAGCACCAGCACCACTGGAGTTTGTCCTTTTTCCCCGCAGCGCGGAGCGGAGACACAGAGTAACACAGTCTGTCTGACCTCCGCTCCGCTGCTGCTCCGAAACCGGCCCCCTGTCAAAAAACCGGCCCCCACCCCATCCAGCCTACCGGGGGATTGCCCGGTGCCCGGAATTACCAGTCCGGCCCTGGCTCAGTCCGGAGCACCAAAAATGACTTGGGCTCATTCGCTTCTGATCTTCTGGAGCACTATGGGTAGGAGTTGTGCGGGCAGAAAGCATATAGGAGGCCTGAGCTCCACTCGAGGTGAAAAGAGTCTCCAAGCGAGAGCCGCCTTGGAAACTCCAACAAGCAGAACGGCTGACATTGCGCATTCTCGGCGGAGGCGAACAGATCTAACCAAGGCTCTCTCCACTGCTGAAAGAGACCTTGCGCCACGTCAGGGTGGAGACACCATTTGTGATCGGCTAGGCATCGACGGCTAAGTTTGTCCACCCTGGCCTTGAGGGAACCTGCCAGGTGTTGAACCACCAGGGAGGTGTCCTGCTGTTCCAGCCATGTCCAGAGACACAGGCCCTCTTGATAAAAGGTCCATGACCCCACCCCACCCTGTTTGTTGCAGTACCACATGGCGGTGGTGTTGTCCATGGACACTTGAACCAGCTTTCCCTTGATTGAAGGTAAAAAAGCTTTTAACGCCTAGCGAATCGTTCGGAGTCCAGCAAGTTGATTCCGCCAGAGACCAGAGTCCTCTGATCTCCACCTCTCCCAGATGGCCGCCCCAGCCAAGGAGTGACGCATCTGTCAGTACTGTGTGATCTGCTTGGGGAAGGGAGAGGGGTCTGCCTCTGACCCAATCGCGGTTGGTCATCCACCACTGCAGGTCCTGTGCAATCCCCTCCAGGATATGGACCATGTTCAAGAGATTCCCCTGATGCTGTGCCCACTGGACCTTTAGGTCCCACTGCAGAGACCGCATATGCCATCTGGCATGTGTCACAAGCAGGATGCAGGAGGCCATGAGGCCCAGCAGCCTCAGAGTCATTCTCACTGAAATACAGGATAGAGGTTGAAATATTGGTATCATAGCCTGATTATCCTGGGCTTGCCGTTCAGGTGGATAAGCCAGAAACTGCACTGTGTCCAGAACAGCTCAGATGAAAGGGAGTGACGATACCCTGGTGCGAGCCCAGCTTCAACAGACTGTCGTCGGGATAGGGGAAGACTGGCACCCCTGATCTGCACAAATGAGCTGCAACCACCACTGTCATCTTGGTGAACACCTGAGGGGCACTCGTAAGGCCAAAGGGGAGCACGGTGAACTGAAATTGTTCGTGGCCTCCCGTAAACCGCAAAGAGAGCTGATGGGCAAGCAGGACGGGAATGTGAAATTGAAAATATGTGCCCTGCAAGTCCAATGCTACTGTAGGAGGCTGGCTTAGTATATGGTGCACATTTATGTAAGTGGGCACCCTGCACTTATCCAGACAGCCCTTATGGTGATTTTAGTGGTCTTAGACAACCTTTGAAAGCTCTCTAAGTGGGCGCTGTGCAGAGCAGCCTTCAGGCTTAGTCCAGAAGGAGAGTAAAGCAGCTTGTTTTACAAGAACATAATTTTATTGATATAGATTAAGTGAAAAAGAATTACATAGTGTATTTATAAAAATATGTATTTATTATTAGACACTCACTAACACCTACTAATAACCTACCCGGAGATATACAAAATGCGCACAATACTTTGCAAAGAAAACAGGTAAGTAGCACAAATACACAGTGGTCGCCAGGGGGAGACCAAACCATATACTAAAATAGTGGTATGCGAACCACGACTCAAGTCAAGACTATACCCGGAAGACGTAAAAGTGCTGGGGACCCAAGGTACCACCCGAGGTAAGTAACCAGGTACCCCACGGAGGCTGTGTGCAGTGTGGGAACACAACCGCTTGCTCAATTCAAGTCAATGGGTAAGTCGCGGTTGCAATTTTAAAGAAGAAGGACCCTTCCCAGTGGATCCTGAAAAACCCTGTGGAAGACAGAAAGTTGGAGAGCCACCCCACCCGTGGATACCGTAGGAACAGGATACCTACACCAGGGAAGCCGGTTGCATAGATGTGAAAAGGCATCGGAAACTGCTGTCGAACTCAATGGAGAACTTCAGGAAGATGCCGCTGTTTGGAGAAGGTGAAAGTGTCCGGTGGAACCCAAAGGTAGATTCAAGCTGAGAAGTACCTGCAAGCAGAGGGGACAGAGTCTATGCCACCCAGGAGTGACCAGGAGGCATGGAAGATGAATGCCCACCGATGTCGGGTGTTGCAGGAGAGTGGACGGTGATCTTGGAGATGCAGCTGTGTTGACCAGGTGATGCTGTGGAAGACCAGGAGCTATTCACGAGCTGCCCCACGTCGTAGGTCGAGAGATGAGAGGTCGTTGTCCGACGGGAGCACCAACAAGCCTTGGCAACTGCAACAAACATGGAAAGCGAAAAAGGTGCAGAGTCGGGACCAGCAAGGTCCAAGTGACTCACCACAAACAAGGGAGTCAGAGTAGGCCCCAAGCAATCAGGGGAGCCCACTGGAAGCAAAGAAGACCCTCAAAAGGCCGGAGACACTAGAGTCACAAGAGGACCTCGAGCAGGTCACCAAGATGCAGGCCCACGGTGCAAGAAATATGGTGAGGACGAAGATCTTGGTAACAGGAGATGCTTGAGGTTGGGGCTACTTGGAGCCCGAAGATCTTGGAGGAAGGAAGCCAACAAGCCTTTGCAACGGCAAGTTGACGCGGTGCACAGGGGTTCTGTTCCAGCGGTTCTGACGAGGGACACTGGCCTCAAACCTGGTGAGAGGACAGGGCAGGCCTCAAGGGAGTTGCAGAACCAGCACCTGTGTTGCTGAGCCTTTCAGAGTCTGTGGGAGCCCAGGATTGACGGACCAGTCAGCTGCGTTGCTTTTGCCTGCAGAAGCAGCGAAGTGACTCCTTCACTTCAAGGGAGATTACTTCAGGTGGCTTGGATGTCCACAGGCCTTGGAAGGTTCCTGTATGGAGCATGGGCACAGACGTTGCAGCAGACTTGCAGGATGATGAGAGCAGGAGCAGCAGGAGTCTTCCCAGTTGCAGTCTCGGGGCCCAGAGCAGTGTCCAGAAAAGTCCAGAGTGCCCATACGGTCGAAGACGAAGTGGTGTCTTGATATGAATCTTGGCCCACGACGAATCTAGGGACCCAACAAAAGGTAATCACATAAGTACCCTAAGGAAAGGGTTGGGACGATTCAAGGTTCCATCCCAGGGGAGGGGTCAAACAGTGGGGAGGATACTCCCATGTCCTTTGTCCAGGTTTGCGCCAGAGTGGGTGCCAACGGCTTCCTGAACTGGTTTGAACTGGACTGTGCAAGGAGGGCACCAAATGTGCCTTGCAAGCAGTCTTAGTGGTGCTGGAAGTGCCCCCACCCTGCCCCAATACACTAAACCCTGTCTGGGAGGAGGTCACCTCCCTGTGACAGGATATCTATTGTTCTGCCTTCCCCTGCTCGAGCTTGGCTCAGCAGCAGGAGAGCAGAAATAGGTCTCTGGTCGGCAGCAACCCTAGCTTGCTGTCCGGTTCTGGAAGACTGGTACAAGGAGCACTGAGGGCCGCCCTGAGGACTTTTACAGTGCATGGAATCATACCTCCCACGATGTTCACGGTATGGGGTATGATTCCAACATGCTTGATACCAAACATGACAGGGTTCGTTACAGACAGTTTAGAGATAGCCATCGCATATTGACGCATGGCCACTCTATATATTATATGGCTAATGCACTTACAAACCGGGAGAATGGGCTCCGTAGGCTGTAGGGGTGTCCTGCTCATGCAGGGGCACCCTCCCACTTAGAACCGAGCACCCTGCCTTCAGGATTGAAAGGCCTGCTTTAGGAGCGACTTCTAGGTTTTAAGTGCAGTGACCTCAGATGCAGGGAATCCTATATCTGTCATAAGTGGTGCTAGCACCAGCTTACACAGGCCACAATGGCAGGCCTGTTGTCACAGTTTGCGTGGTCTCCCATGGGTGGCATAATACAGGCTTCAGCCCATGGGGCACCCCTGGTGTACCTATGCCCTGGTACCCCTCAGTAACATATACTAGGGATTTATAAGGATACACCAGTAGCCAATGTGGGATGTATCTAAGTACTCCCCATAACCAATTTAAGGGAGAAGGCACAGAGGCGGGGGTCCTGATTAGCAGGATCCCAGTCAGACTAGTCAGAAACAGCATAGCACCAGGCAAAAAGTGGGGGTAACCATGAAAGCAGATCCTACTTTCCTACACAAACCACCCCCCCCCAAACATAAGGAGATGAGACTAACCTTGCCCAGCTGAGTCTTCATTTTCTAAGTGGAAATATCTGGAGAGTCCATCTGCAATGGCATGGTTACTCCCACGTCTATGTTTCACTGTATAGTCCATCCCCTGTAGGGAAATGAACCACATCAAAAGTTTGGGGTTTTCACCCTTCATCTGTTTAAGCCATAAGAGGGGCTTGTGGTCTGTCTGAACAATGAAGTGAGTGCCAAACAGGTATGGCCTAAGATTCTTCAAGGCCCAGACCACAGCAAAGGCCTTCCTCTCAATGGCTGGCCAATGTTTCTCCCTGGGGGTCAACCTTCTGCTAATAAAAGCTACTGATTGATCCTGGCCCTCTGCATTTAGTTTTGATAACACAGCCCCTACCCCTTTCTCAGATGCCTCTGTCTGGACAAAGAAAGTTTTAGAGTAGTCAGGACTTTTCAGAATGGGAGCAGTGCACATGGCCTGCTTTAGGTCATCAAATGACTTTTGACAGCTTGCTGTCAACTGAACTTTCTTTGGCATTTTCTTTGATGTAAGATCATTCAGGGGAGTCACAATGTACCCGTATCCCTTGACAAATCTTCTGTAGTACCCAGTCAGACCCAAGAAAGCTCTGACCTGAGTCTGGGCAGTGGGAGCAATCCAGTCCTTAATGATCTTTATTTTGCTCTCCAATGGTTGAACCTGTCCTCCACCTACCAGGTGGCCCAAGTACACAACCTTGCTCTGCCCTATCTGGCACTTGGTGGCCTTGAAAGTGAGGCCTGCCTTTTGCAGGGCCTCCAGAAAATTCCTGAGGGAGACCAGGTGATAATCCCAGGTGGAGCTAAAGACAGCAATATCATCCAGATATGCTGCACTACAGGCTTCCAGACCTGTTAGGACTTTGTTCACCAACCTCTGAAATGTGGCATTTGCATTTTTCAGACCAAATGGCATCACAATAAATTGATAATGCCCACTAGGGGTTGAAAATGCTGTTTTGGGCTTGGCATCCTCGGCTAGTCTGATTTGCCAGTAGCCAGCAGTCAGGTCAAATGTACTCAGAAGCTTGGCTGAGGCCAAAGTATCTATAAGTTCATCAGCCCTTGGAATAGGATGGGCATCAGTCCTAGTGACTGAATTGAGGCCTCTGTAGTCCACACAAAACTTCATCTCTCTTTTTCCACCCTTGGTGTGAGGTTTTGGTACAAGGACTACTGGACTAGACCACGGGCTATCTGAAGGCTGAATGACCACCTATTCCAGCATCTTTTGGACCTCTGTCCTGATGCAATCCCTGACATGGTCAGGCTGTCTGTAGATTTTACTCTTGACAGGCAGGATGTCACCTGTGTCCACTTCATGGGTACACCAGGTGGTCTGATTGAGTATCAGGGAGAACATGTGTCTGTACTGATTGAGGACTTGCAAGCCCATTGCACTGTGGATGGTAGGGTGTGGTAAACTTGTAGTTTACTCCACACTCTTTCCACATGGCAGTGATATAACTAGACATGAAGTTGGTACTTCTGTCTGTTAAGACTTCCTTATGGAAGTCCACTCTGGAAAAGATTCCCAGGAGGGCCCTGGCCACTACAGGAGCTGTAGTGGTTCTAAGGGGAATGGCCTCTGGGTACTTAGTGGCATGTTCTACCACCACTAGTATGTAACTGGACCCAGTTGCAGTTGGAGGGTTCAAGGGACCAACAATGTCAATCGCTACCCTTTCAAAGGGGACCCCAACCACTGGAAGTGGAATTAAGGGAGCCTTTGTAGTAGTACCTAACTTACCACTGGCTTGGCAAGTGACCCAGCAGTGACAAAACTCCTTGGTGTCTTCAGACATATGGGGTCTGTGAAAATGAGAGACAAGCCTGTCTCAAGTCTTGCTTTGCCCTAAGTGTCCTGCAAGATGAATATCATGTGCTAGGGAGAGGAGAAACCCTCTGAACTTCTGGGGTATTACCAACCTCCTGGTGGCACCAGGCTTGGGGTCTCTACCTTCTGAATACAGCAGTCCCTCTTCCCAATAGATCCTATGGGATCCACTGATATTTCCTGCTTCCTCTGCAGCAGCTTGCTGTCTGAGGGGTTCAAGAGAGGGGCAGGTCTGCTGCTCCAAACTCACGTCTGCCCTGGAAGGGCCCCCTGCCCCAAGAACTCCGCCTGGTCAGGCCCAAGTTACTCTGGGATAGTTCCTTCACAGGAACTGGGATCATCTCTCTCAGGAGGTCAATCTTCACTGAGAGTTTGAGAGGAGGGCAATTCCTTACCCTTCCTGCTCTTTCTCATAGGAGGCACCTGGTCTATTTTCCAGGATCTTGTACTCCTTCGGTGCTGAGCTGTTTGGCCTGAGCCCTGGTGACAGAAAAGAAACTGGCAGAAATGCCCATCCTTTCTGCATGAGTCCTGAACTCTACTTCAGCCCAGGCTGAAATTTCTAAATCATTGCCCAATGCACAAGTTACTAACTTGTGTAACGATATATCTGTAAGAGACAGTAGTTAGTGATAGATTCCTTACCTTAGAATATCCCCAGGCGTCAGGCTGGATCCGGAAAGTTTTGCGTAGCAGTACCCTTGCGCGTCGGTAGGCGGCGTCGTGCGGCTCCGCGTCCGTCGTCGGGCGTCGTGATCGCCGGGATGACGTCGCGGGCAGTACTTAGGCGCCGCCTCTGCGCGCTGACGTCAGTTCTGTACACGACTTTCCCGCGCCAGGAACGCAGAGCCATGCAAGAAGCTGACACAGGTGTCTGAAAAATACTAGGGCCCTGAAAGGGATGTCCTTAACCCTAGAAATCAGTTCGCAGAACGGGAGGATGGGTGGGCGGTAAGGAATCTATCACTAACTACTGTCTCTTACAGATATATCGTTACACAAGTTAGTAACTTGTGCATCTGAAAGAGACACGTTAGTGATAGATTCCTTACCTTAGAATAGATACCCCAGCAATACCAACCCCGGTGGTGGGTCTGCGAACAAAGATCAGACAAGGAAGTCCTGGAGGACAGAACGGCCAAAGAAGCCGTCCCTCCGGACCTGACTGTCAAGGCAGTAATGCTTAGTAAACGTGTGCAGCGAGGCCCACGTAGCCGCCTGACAGATAACCGGCAGCGGAACACCGCGGCCCAAGGCCGTGGTAGCAGCCGTTGCCCTGGTGGAATGGGCACGCAGCCCAACAGGAGGTTCCTTTTTAGCCAAAGAATAGCAGGCCTTGATGCACAAGGTAACCCAGCGGGAGATGGTCCTCTTGTGCACCGCCCGACCTTTTTGGCGCCCACGTAGCCAACAAAGAGCTGGTCATCCACCCGGAAGTGTTTTGTGCGGTCAATATAAAAGAGAGCGCACGCTTTGGGTCCAGACGGTGGAGCCTCTCTTCCTCTCTGGAAGGATGCGGAGGCGGAAAGAAGGTGGGCAAAGTGATGGTCTGCCCAATGTGGAAAGCAGTAACCACCTTTGGCAAGAAGGACGGACGCGTCCGAAGAACAACCTTGTCTGGATGAACAGACAGAAAGGGAGGTTTGCAAGATAGAGCCTGGAGCTCACTCACCCGCCGAGCGGAGGTGATGGCCACCAGAAAGGCTGTCTTCAGAGTCAGAAGACGAAGAGGACAGTTATGTAGAGGCTCAAAGGGAGCGCACATTAAAAAGGTAAGAACCAAGTTCAAGTCCCACTGAGGCATCACAAACGGAACAGGAGGGAAGAGGTGAGTAATGCCTCTTTAAGAACCTGTTAACAACAGGGGACTTGAAAAGGGAGGGCTGATCAGGGAGCCTGAGGAAGGCCGAGATAGCACAAAGATAACCCTTGATGGTACCCAGGGCAGAACCCTGTTGGGCCAAAGAGAGAAGGAACAGAAGGACCTCAGAAAGAGGGGCAGAAAGGGGATTCACAGCCTTTGCTGTGCACCATGCCACAAATTTGTTCCACCTGCAGGCGTATACCACCTTAGTGGAGGGACGCCTGGCTGCCAGAATCACATCACAAACTTCGGGAGGCAAGTCGAAAGGAATCAACTGCCGCCGCTCAATCTCCACGCAAGCAGGTGTAGACTGGACAGGTTCGGGTGGAGGACCGTCCCCTGCTGCTGCGACAGAAGATCCTCCCGAAGAGGCAGACGGATCGGGGGATCTATGCTCATATTGAGTAGCTCGGGATACCAAACTCTTCGAGCCCAGTCCGGAGCCACAAGAATGACTTGGGCCCGGTCGTGCCGAATCTTCTTCAACACTCTGGGTAGAAGTGGTATAGGCGGAAAGGCGTACAATAGACCGCAACTCCACTCGTGACGAAAAGCGTCGCCGAGCGAGTGCCGCCTTGGAAATTCCAACGCGCAGAACTGATGACATTGCGCGTTCTCTTCGGTGGCGAATAGATCTAACCAAGGCTCTCCCCACTGTAGAAAGAGTCCTTGCGCCACTTCCGAGTGAAGACGCCATTCGTGATCCATCATGCACCTGCGGCTGAGTTCGTCCGCGCCTGGCGTTCAGGGAACCTGCCAGGTGTTGAACCACCAGGAACATGCCCTGATGTTCCAGCCAGGTCCAGAGGCGCAGAGCCTCCTGACAAAGGGTCCACGACCCCACCCCGCCTTGTTTGTTGCAGTACCACATGGCGGTGGTGTTGTCTGTGAACACCTGCACTACCTTCCCTTGACAGAGGGAAGGAATGCCTTGAGTGCAAGTCGGATCGCCCGGAGCTCCAGAATGTTGATATGGAGCCGGACTCCGCCGGAGACCAGAGGCCTCTGATCTCCGCCTCTCCCATGTGACCGCCCCATCCCAGAAGGGACGCGTCCGTCACAACTGTATGCTCTGGCTGGGGAAGGGAGAGGGATCTGCCCATGACCCATTGCCGGTTCGAGAGCCACCACTGCAACTGTTTTGCAGTCCCCTCCGAGATCTGGACGTGATCGGACAGGTTGCCCTGGTGCTGCGCCCACTGGAACTTCAGGTCCCACTGCAGAGCCCGCATATGCCATCTGGCATGATTGACCAGCAGGATGCAGGAGGCCATGAGGCCCAGCAGCCTCAGGGTCATCCGTACCGAAACCCAGGATAAAGGCCGAAAGATCGGAATCATAGCCTGAATATCCCGGACTCGCCGTTCGGGAGGATAGGCCCGAAACTGCGTCGTGTCCAGAACTGCTCCGATGAAAAGGAGCTGTGGAGAAGGAATTAGATGCGACTTCGGCACATTGATGGAGAACCCCAGCGAGTGCAGGAGTTCGGCCGTAGTCTGGAGGTGGGAGACGACTGCCTGGGACGAGCCCGCCTTCAGCAGCCAGTCGTCGAGGTAGGGGAAGACTGAAACCCCTGCCCGGCGCAGATGAGCTGCGACCACCGCCATCACTTTCGTGAACACCCGAGGGGCACTTGTAAGGCCAAAGGGGAGCACGGTGAACTGAAAATGCTCGGGGCCTACCGTGAACCGAAGGTAACGCCGGTGGGCCGGCAGGACGGGGATGTGGAAATACGCGTCCTGCAAGTCCAACGCTACCAACCAGTCTCCAGGGTCGAGGGCAGTCAAGACCTGAGCTAGGGTGAGCATCTTGAACTTCTCCTTCCGGAGGAAGCGATTGACGTTCCGGAGGTCCAAGATAGGACGCATGTCCTCCTTGTCCTTTTTGGGCACCAGAAAGTAGTGGGAGTAGCAACCACGCCCTACTTCTGGGGTCGGAACATGCTCGATGGCCCTCTTGGTCAAGAGGGCCGTGACTTCCTTCCGTAGAAGCACCAAGTGATCCCCTGACATGCGGTGGAATTGAGGTGGCATGGCTGGGGGTGGTCTCGAAGGGGAGGGAGTAGCCCCTTCGGACAATGTCCAAGACCCACCTGTCCGAGGTGATGGTGCGCCAGTGGGGAAGGTGATGGCGGACCCTGCCCTCTACTGGCGTGCCGTGCACCTGAAAGGAGGGACTAGGAGGGCTTGGAGGCCGCGGACGGGTTGGAGGTGGTGGCCTGACCCGCACGCTGGTTGCCCGATCCGCCACGGCGGAATCCACGTCCTCGGCCACGCGAAGACGCCTGCTGCGCGGGCCGGTGGCTGGGCTGCTGACGTGAAGGGGCGCCCCTACCGTGGCCACGATAGGGGCGAAAAGCAGAAGGTAGCGGAGGGCGTGTAGCAGAAAGGCCCAGGGACTTTGCAGTAGCCCGTGAGTCCTTAAAGCGCTCCAACGCATGGTCTGCTTTGGACCCAAAAAGACCGACTCCATCAAAGGGCATGTCCATGAGAGTATTCTGGACATCCCCTGAAAAACCAGTGGTTCTCAGCCAGGCGTGGCGCCGGAGCGCCACCGTCGTTGCAATCGACCTGCCCAGCGAGTCGGCGGTGTCAAGGCCACAACGGATAGTGTATTTGGCCGCATCCCTTCCTTCCGCAATGGCGCGGGAAAGCAGTGCCTGGACCTCCTCAGGGCACTGGGGCAAAACATCCGCCACCGAATCCCACAGGGAGTGGGTATATCGGCCCAAAAGACAAGCGGTGTTAACGGACCGCAAGCCAGCACTGGAGGAAGAAAACCTTTCTTCCCAAACTGATCCAGGCGTTTGGATTCCCTATCCGGAGGAGCGGTAGGGAAGGCGGTTTGGGAAGCGGAGGCTTGGACAACCAAGCTCTCAGGAGTGGGGTGGACAGAAAGAAACAGGGGGTCGCCCGGAGCGGGGCGATGGCGTCGTGACACGTTCCGATCCACAGGAGCCCCTGTGTTGGGCTTGGACCAGGCGCCCAAAAGAACGTCAGTGAGGGCGTCGTTAAACGGCAGCACAGTCTCCGCAGAGGAGGCTGCCGGCTGAAGCACCTCTGTCAAGATGTTAGTCTTGACCGTCAAAGTAGGGAGCTGGAGACGTAAGGCCCCAGCAGCCCTACGCAACACCGTACCAAAATTGGCCCCCTCCTCCGTAGCCACGGGAGGAGACAGCATGCCAGTGTCAGGAGAAGTATCCAGACCACTGGCCTCCCTAGACTCTCTGTCCAGTCCTCATCATACTGACAGTTGCGTGTCAGAGGGTCATCAGACCCCTCCCAGTCCTCCTGGTCCTCCTCTGGTTCAAAATAAGGAGGAGGAGGGACATTTGGGACCCAAGGTCCCATCGGCGCCGGAGCCGGCGCCGAGCGACGTCGCTCCGGGTCCATGTCCGGAGCCGGAAGGAACTGGGGACGACGCCGCCCGGAGCCCAGGGGCGGCGCCGAGAACGGCACCGGAGACATCGGCGCCGGCGGAGGTGTCGTGAGGTCGACCGGCGTCGATGGGGGTTGTGGAGCCGGGATCGAGGCCGGGGCCGAAGCCGGAGCCGGGATCGAGGCTGGAGGCTCGGGCGACGCCGGGCCGGAGCCGCCGGCGACGCCGGAGCAACCCCATCAGGCCCGCGGGGCCCGAAGGCGCACCGGAGGGGCCTGAAGGCCCGAAGAGGCGGGCCATGGCCGACAGGAACTCCTGTACCTTGGCCGGATCCGCCCCCGAACCCGGGAAGGGCGGGTATGACGGGGGCGACTCCACAGGCAAGTCCGGGGCCGCGGGGCGGGGACGGTGCCGGGAGGGGCCTCAGCCGAGTCGCGAGACCGGCGAGGCGAAGTCCGAGAGCGACGATGCTTCTTGGACTTCTTGTGCTTAGACTTACCGGACGAAGAAGTCGACGACCGGTGTGCACTCCGCGAGCGACCCCTGGACCTCTCACGCGACCGGGGCTTCCGCGGAGCCGAATGCCGGGCCTCGAGGAGCTTTCGAGACCGCTCTCGCAAAGCTTTCGGGTTGAGGGCCTGGCATTCGGGACAAGACTCGGTGTCGTGGCCTCGGCCGAGGCAGAAGAGACACTCCCAATGCGGGTCGGTGACGGACATCATCCGCGCACAGGCGCCGCATCGCTTGAAGCCGGGCATCCCTACGACACCTTAAAGTTGGAAAAACCAGTGAAAAAATCACCAAAAAGTATGGTCAAAAATTGACCAGGGCACTGCTCTTCCCGGATCTGCGCTTGCTGGCGCGGAAAAAGAAGAACTGACGTCAGCGCGCAGGGGCGGCGCCTAAGTACTGCCCGCGACGTCATCCCGGCGATCACGACGCCGACGACGGACGCGGAGCCGCACGACGCCGCCTACCGACGCGCAAGGGTACTGCTACGCAAAACTTTCCGGATCCAGCCTGACGCCTGGGGATATTCTAAGGTAAGGAATCTATCACTAACGTGTCTCTTTCAGATAAACAATCTACTGGGAGGTCTGGAGATACTACAACTCTTTTAGGGCCAGTTACCCCTCCCCAGCTGAGATTCACGACTGCCAAGGAATGATCAGTCCTGACACTGCTAGCGTTGGTAACTTGGTACATTTGTCCAAGTATGATTTGTTCAAGGGACACAACTTTCTCTGTCACCATGGTGACACTGGCCCCTGTGTCCCTGAAAGCTATTGCTTCCTTTCCATTTATCAATGGTTGTTGTCTGTACTTGCCCAAGTTAGTGGGACTTACCAGTATGGTGGCAGGATCAATGCTACCATCACAGACCAACCCAACCTGAGCTGGAGTCCTGACTAGGCCAGAACCCATCTTAGTATGCAAGGTTAACCCCACTAATCCCTTGGTTGCTGTACTTCCACTTGTACTGGTTCTAGGGGGAGCAGGTGCCTTAGGGGCAGTGGTAGTTGAAGTTTCCTTGGCTTTTGGACAATCAGCATCACTTGTCCAATGGGTCTTTACCTTACATAAATAACACTAAGGTTTATTTTTGCCTTTCTTGGAGTTTTGGGACTCACCCCCAGATGCAGGTTTTTGGGGCCCTTGTGAGGACTCTTTCTTATCTTTACTCTTGTCCCCACCCTTATCCTGGGATTTAGAAGAATCTTGCTTCTTCTGGTCACCTCCATTACCATGGTTTTTTTTACTTAATCCTGGTGCGGACCCATTTGTCTGCCTTCTTTCCCAATTCAGAGTCCACCAGGTACTGGTGCAAAATTTGATTCTGTCAGTTATTTAGGATGTTCTCCCTCATTATCAAATTGTACAATCCTTCATAGTCCTGTACCTTGCTTCCATGACGCCAGCCTTCCAGAGCCTTAATAGCATCATCAATGAAATCTACCTAGTCCTGGATGTGTGCCTTCTCGGTGTCTCTGAACTTAATCCTATACTGTTCAGTGGTTAAGCTAAACCCATCAATGAGTGCACTCTTCAGAACTGAATAATTGTCAGCATCCTCTTCTCTAACAGTGAGGAGCTTATCTCTACCTTTGTTAGCAAAAGAGAACCACAGGATAGCTGCCCCCTGCCCTTGAGGGACCTTCTGAACCTTACAGGCCCTCTCGAATGCAGAGATCCATTTCTGGATGTCCCCCCCCCCCGGTAAGGAGGGACTATCCTGCTCAAGTTCCTGGTATCAAAAGAGTTTTCCCTGACTCTAAGGGCACTAGGGCTGCCACCATGGGACTCTAGTCCCAGATTTGTCCTAGCTTTTTGGACTTCCAGGGCCTCTCTGTCAAGGGCCAACTGGTTTTGCCTGAGTTGGAGTCTCACCTTCTCAAGCTTGATCAGCTGATATTCCCTACCCAAGGAGTCCTCTCTCTTTATAGAGATTGAGGTCCCTATGGACTGTTCTGAAGCATTGGACTCAGCAGAGGGAGATCTAGACCTCCTCTGTCTGCTCTGAACCCTCCCAGGAGGAATAAAGGTGGACCTACTTCTAGGGACACCCGCTGTGCCATCTGCACTATTCCCTGTCTCAGAGTTCACCAAGGTGGAGTCCTCAGACTCTTCCTGGTCATGCTCAGAATTAGGGTCAGTGGGGGTTACCCCTCCGGACCCATCTTCTGGAGCATCCCCACCCACCTTGTCCTGATCCCCCAACCTGTTAGGGTGCTGGAGATCATCCAGGATAAGCAACTCTAAGAGATGCTTAGTGGTTGGATTACTACCTGTCTTTAACTTCCTAGATATACACAGGGTCCTTAGTTCCTGGAAATTAAGACCACTGTATCTAGAAGACTGGGGTGCACTAGCATCCCAATCTAAAGACATGGTCACTATGTGTAGTGTGGTGTTGCACCTACCTAACCTAGTGTAAACTAAACTCTCTAAGGTTGGAGAAAGGGCTGTGCTGGACCCTTAACTACCTACCCTCAAGTTCAGTAGAACTTAATTATTTTAAAGAACAAGTTACTTACCTTCGGTAACAATGTATCTGTAAGAGACATAGGTTAGTTATAGATTCCTTACCTTATCTTAGAATTACCCCCAGGCGTCAGACTGGATCCGGAGATTTTTTTCTTAGCAATACCCCTGCACATCGGTGGGTGGCGTCGGTCGACACCGCGTCCGTCCTCAGTGTCGTGGTCGCCGGGATGATGTTGCGGTGCCTACTTAGACACAGTCCCTGCGCGCTGACGTCAGTTCTGACACGACTTTCCTCGCCAGAAGCGCAGAGCCATGAAAGACACTGACCACTGATGCACAACTACTAGGGCCCTGGAAGGGAGACCCTATCCCTAGAAATCAGTTGGCAGAGCGGGGAGGATGGGTGGGGCGGTAAGGAATCTATAACTAACCTATGTCTCTTATAGATACATCGTTACCGAAGGTAAGGGGAGAGGAGTTGGCCTAATGGCTAGGGCGGTCGACCTCGAATCTGGGGAACTGGGTTTGAGTCTCAGCAATGACGCTGAACATCCTGTAATTCCGGGCAAATCACTTAATCTCCCCGTGCCTAACAAAAAATGAATGTGTCCTCATGTAATGCAACTGGTGCTATGTAAAGCGCTCTGATACCCGATTCGGGTCAAGTTCGCGCTATATAAAACTCTCTAAAAAAAAAAAAAAGTAACTTGTTTATCTGAAAGAGACAGTTAGTTATAGATTCCTTACCTTAGAATAGATACCCCAGCAATACCAAATCAAACAAATCAAATAAAGCTTTATTCGATTTCTTAAAAGAATCATAAAAGCACATAAAAAATTACAGCATGATTATCAATTCATAAAATAATTTTAAAATTATGGGATATACAATCTCAAAATTCATTTTATATAAAAAACAGTAGTCCATTCACTTGATCACGCTCAGAGGGTCTCACATCATAATCGTTTTCCTACATTTAAAAACATTTTTTTAAAACACAATAATGGAAGTAATAACAAATTCGTTCTCTAGAAATTGTAAGACCAGAATCGCGGGATGGCATTGTCTAAGACCAAGTGATCTTAAAATCGGAAGGATCCACCTCCTTCTGTGGACAGAAGAAAATTTACAGAAGAAAAATACATGCAAAGACGACTGTGGAGATAAGTCATCGCACGGACATGTACACATCAGTCTGGACCAATCATTCAATTCAGGAAAACTGATTGATCTATGTATAATGCCTAATCTGAAGCGGGTTAGCAGGAACCCGTCTTAGTCGCCTATGATAATCCTTTTGTACGGCTGTAAGTTAAATGTGGTTAAGGTAAGATGGTGCGCCTGTACAGTTGATTTTGTCATTTCGGTAGTATTTCTATTTGTTTCCAATAAACGCAGACAACTACTTTTAAGATCTTTCCTGACAACTGTACTCATAGTATTGGGGTCATTATAATATTCTGGATAGCCAAGATTGCATGTGAATTTTTTATGTAGTTTAGCCATCTAATGTGCATGGCCCCCGCTAACTCCCTGCTGTCAATCAAGATTTAGCGATTAGGTAGCGTTTTCTCATTGGTCCAGATCCTGTGCCACAGTAGGACCGGCTGGATTTTTAAAATGTCCGTTAAATATGACATGCCCAATTCTGTATGGCAAATGTGGGTAGAAGTACTGTCTGGGACGGCCAGCAAAGACCTAAACCCCAGCAATACCATCCCCGGAGGAGGGACTGCAAACTAAGTTCACACCAGGAAGTCCTGGAGGACTGAACGGGTAAAATAGCCGCCCCTCCGGACTTGGCTGTCCAGGCAGTAATGTCTGGTGAATGTGTGCAGAGATGCCCATGGTGCCGCCTGGCTGATGTCAAGGAGTGGAACGCCACGTTCCAATGCAGTAGTAGCTGCCGTGGCTCTAGTGGAATGAGCATGCAGCCCCACTGGAGGTTCCTTTTTCGCTATAGCGTAACAAATTTTAATACACAGGACAACCCATCGGGAGATGGTGCGCTTTTGGACAGTCCGACCTTTCTTGGCATCCACATAGCCAACAAAGAGTTGATCATCCACCCGGAAATCTTTTGTGCGATCAAGGTAGAAGGACAGCGCACGTTTTGGGTTCAGACGGTGGAGTCTCTCCTCCTTGGAAGGGTGCAGAGGTGGGAAAAAGGTGGGCAAACTTATCGTTTGTCCTTTGTGAAATGTTGTAACCACTTTAGGAAGGAACGAGGGTCTCGTCCTAAGCACCACTTTGTACGGACGCACAGAGAAGAAAGGGGGCTTAGAGGATAGAGCCTGGAGCTCACTCACCCTGTGAGCGGAGGTGATGGCAACAAGAAAGGAAGTTTTCAAAGTAAGAAGCCTGAGAGGACAGTTGTGAAGAGGCTGAAAGGGAGCACACATAAGATAAGTTAAGACAAGATTCATGTCCCACTGGGGCATTATGAAAGGAGATGGAGGAAAGAGTTGAATAATGCCCTTAAAGAATCTGTTTACAATAGGGGACTTGAACAAGGAGGGCTGATCTGGCAGCCGAAGGAAAGCAGAAATAGCTGCACGATAGCCTTTTAGAGTGCCCAGGGCAGAGCCCTGCTGGGCCAAAGAAAGGATGAACAAGAGAACCTCAGAAAGAGGGGCAGAGAGGGGATTCACAGCCTTTGCTGTGCACCATACCACAAACGTATTCCATCTACAGGTGTATACCTTTTTAGTGGAGGGACGCCTGGCTGCCAAGATGACGTTACAGACTTCGGACGGAAGGTCAAAAGCTGTCAACTGCAGCTGCTCAATCTCCATGCAAGGAGGTGGAGGCTGGACGTGTTCGGGTGGAGGTCCGTCCCCTGGTGCTGCAACAGAAGATCCTTCCGTAGGGGTAATCTGATTGGAGGATCAATGGCCATGCTGAGTAACCCTGGGCGTAGTTTGCGTAGTAGCACTACACATAGCTACGCGAAGTACATTTTGTACTACACGTAGCTATGCAAATTGCGTAGTGCGTAGCTGTGTGCTTGACCTCACTGTACAATAATTGCCAAAAGCATCTTGCACAGTGCAAGTTAAGATAAAATAAATATCTCTGTCTTTATATGCTAAAAATGCATATAGTCATTTCACAAAAGTGAATATGATAAATTAACAAGCAGTGAGAGAGGTGATGATTTTGGGATCCTCCCTAACCTAGGGAGAGAACTTCGTTACTTCGTGGCTGATGGAAGGAAGCGCTTCCTTCCATCAGCCACGAAGTAACGACTATCATGTCGCCGCCTATACCAGCCTTATCTGACTTGCCTGTGTTTTTTCTACTATAGGTTCCTCCGGTATTTCGAGTGAGGGGTCTCAGCGAGTGCCTGCACTTTTCCCGTGGCACCTACTTCGCCCGATTGGTGAACACTCGATTCTCTAGCGACTATCGGGTCCTCTCTGTTTTAGGCCAGACGAGCCTTTTCCTGTTTTCAGCATCCTATTGCTGCCTACCGAACATCGGATTGCAGATTCTGTTTATTACTCTTGGAAACTCCAGGGCATGCATTAACCCAGCACCACGGCGGTCGTTTTTCATCTCCATGTAGAATTTTGCCTGTTATCTGATTCTTATTGCCACCCCAACTCAGGCGCCATTCCGTATCAGACTGTACCTAGATTATTTCATCGAGCTACCCCGTATGGCATCTTCTGGCTTGGTCAATCGGATAGTTGTTTGATCCATTGAAATTCTCCCACCACCTTACTTTTGTGGTATCCACGCCCTGATGAAGGTGTTTAGCCATATCCGGCCTGTACACCGAAACGCGCGTCGGTGCTTGTGATACTCCTACGATTGTTTGAATGTTGTGTTATTATATTATTGATATGTACTGAATATACTGGTATCTATTGCGTTGTTGTGTTGCTTTAGTTATTGTATGTATGTTGGTTGTTTATATAAAAGAGGTATGACAGTATGTTTGCAGTTGTGAGTTGTCTGAATGAGTGGTGGGACTATGTATATGTATATTTATTTATTTAATAATTAGTTTTGTATCATGATTGAGTATTTTGTATCTTTATTAAAAAAATAAATTTATTTTGTGATACCTCTGTCTCTTCTATTCTCCAGCACTGTAAAGATTTTTATATTATATGACGTTTAGCATATTGTTAAATAAATAGGTAGGGGATTCTTGTTTGTTTGATTGCTCCTTTGTTTCCCCTATGATCCCACTACCTCCATTTGCTCAGATAGGGGCCCCCGTTGTTTGAGTGCCCATACACAGAATTGCACTACGCAATTTAGCATAGCGAGCAACCCGATGCCTGTTTTTCTCGGGGAAAGTCTGGCTGGCAAGAGAGGGTGAATGCAGATGTTAATTTTTACACAACTCAATAGTTTTCTTTTATCGACCTAGAGAGGGTGAAAGGCTGAGGGGAGATCATCAGCCATATCGGAAGGCTTAGTGGATGCATTCGTCCAGTGAGCCTTCAGGCCCAGTTAAAGGCCCGAGACTGACCAGATTCCATTCAAACCTTCACCAGTATTACCAACGTATGTTCAGCAAAATTTCTCATCAACTCACATTCATCCATCTACCCATACACTCTCCTTCCTCCACTGAGCCATATACTCCCACCCACACACTCACCCATTCAGCTGTTCACCCACTCACACTCATTCACGCACTCAATCATACATTCTCATCTAACTACCCTCCCACTCATTCACATTGCCTTACCCACTCACTGTTATATTTTCAGTTATTTAAATAGGTTATTGAAAGCAGCAAGTTGCATTTCAGTCAACTCTTAGTGTTTTAACAAGCTTTCATCCACCCACCTTATCATTCTCACAGTCATCCACCCAGTTACTCACTCAACTACTCACTTAAGATCATTCCCCTACCTACCCATACTCAACATCTATTCCGCTTTTTCCCACCTTACATCATTCACTTACTCACTCATATTCACCCATCTGCATCAAGCTACCCACTGCCATCCACCCAAGTCTCTAACCTGGCTCCCCAGTTCCAGAGTCATTAAACCACACCTTTATTTATATTTCCAAACGTTATAGTGGCACGGTATAGAGATGAAAACATGGTTCAAGCCTGTCTAACTTCACTAAACTAAGACGTCCAGAATGCAGGTTTGTACATTTCACAACTCAGACATTTGTGTTGTTCTCAGTGAGTCGCATTCTTACCTGTATGACAAATGTTCCAGGGCCTTTCCCGCTTCACAAGTGAAACTTTCCTCAATGTGCTCTGATGCTTGTAATGTCTGACTGTATGTTCCCTACGTTATGTGACGCAGCTCCCATATTTATTTGCCTAAGTTATTTATGGTGTTCTGGCAGCTCGCAGTGCAGGATTGGATGGATTCTCATACATTCGGTGCTAAGTATGAATCAGCTCGTTCTGGCCGTAAACACAATAAATCAAGCCTGACTTGATGCCACATAGACTGATGAAATAGCTTTGTCTGTGGCGTCTTTCCCATGCTTCCTAAACCCACCCTTTCACATCTCGTCACAGGGTGGGGTGTGGTCAGTGAAGCTTCCTGACTCCACCTCACCCAGTGGCGAGATATTGAAGGGTGGGGTAAATGCTATTGAGTGGCATGCAAACTCGTGCAGCCCGGGCTTGAAAGCTAAATGCCTGAGGCTGATTGCAATGGACACTCTACAAGAAGGTGGAGAAATTGAGACACCATGGCACTGTGAGGAAAGACCATGGCTGTGCGTGAGTAAGCCCTCCTAGTGCTGAATCAGGCACATTCTCACGAAGAGGCATGCCTTGCAAAAATACCTAGTAATAAAACCTTTGTTTTCATTGTGTTTATTAACTTAACCTACAAGTAAGCTATGCAAGGAAAGGGGGGGGGGAAAGCGATACCAAAGGGGATGATGGACGGAGCGCTTGAGCAAATCAAACACTCACCCCCAGTCAACTGATCTGGGTTTAATCCATCATCATTCTTTAGCTCACTCCACCACCCCAGTTCAGACATGGCCATATGCAAATCAGTCTGACCCTGTGCCTCATGGGAACAGTCCAGCCCGAACTGCCAAGCCATGTCTTCCCTGGACTGGAAACAAGCATCCTGGGACCGGTTTCTGGCTATTCAGCCGTCATCAGCCAGGCTAGCTTGAATCCAGTGGCAAAGTGAGCAAGGGACCCACGTCTGGGCATACCCTGCCAACTTAGGGCGAACAAAGCGATACCAAAGGGGATGATGGACGGAGCGCTTGAGCAAATCAAACACTCACCCCCAGTCAACTGATCTGGGTTTAATCCATCATCATTCTTTAGCTCACTCAACCACCCCAGTTCAGACTTGGCCATATGCAAATCAGTCTGAACCGGAAGCACAAGTTACTAACTTGTGTAACGATATATCTGTAAGAGACAGTAGTTAGTGACAGATTCCTTACCTTAGAATATCCCCAGGCGTCAGGCTGGATCCGGAAAGTTTTGCGTAGCAGTACCCTTGCGCGTCGGTAGGCGGGCGTCGTGCGGCTCCGCGTCCGCCGTCGGGCGTCGTGATCGCCGGGATGACGTCGCGGGCATACTTAGGCGCCGCCCCTGCGCGCTGACGTCAGTTCTGTACACGACTTTCCGCGCCAGGAACGCAGAGCCATGCAAGAAGCTGACATAGGTGTCTGAAAAATACTAGGGCCCTGAAAGGGATGTCCTTAACCCTAGAAATCAGTTCGCAGAACGGGAGGATGGTGGGCGGTAGGAATCTGTCACTAACTACTGTCTCTTACAGATATATCGTTACTACGTTAGTAACTTGTGCATCTGAAAGAGACACGTTAGTGACAGATTCCTTACCTTAGAATAGATACCCCAGCAATACCAACCCCGGTGGTGGGTCTGCGAACAAAGATCAGACAAGGAAGTCCTGGAGGACAGAACGGCCAAAGAAGCCGTCCCTCCGGACCTGACTGTCAAGGCAGTAATGTTTTGTAAACGTGTGCAGCGAGGCCCACGTAGCTGCCTGACAAATAACGGGCAGCGGAACACCGCGGCCCAAGGCCGTGGTAGCAGCTGTTGCCCTGGTGGAATGGGCACGCAGCCCAACAGGAGGCTCCTTCTTAGCCAAAGAATAGCAGGTCTTGATGCACAAGGTAACCCAGCGGGAGATGGTTCGCTTGTGCACCGCCCGACCTTTTTGGCGCCCACGTAGCCAACAAAGAGCTGGTCATCCACCCGGAAGTGTTTTGTGCGGTCGATATAGAAGGAGAGCGCACGTTTTGGGTCCAGACGGTGGAGCCTCTCTTCCTCTCTGGAAGGATGCGGAGGCGGAAAGAAGGTAGGCAAAGTGATGGTCTGCCCAATGTGAAAGGCAGTAACCACCTTTGGCAAGAAGGACGGACGCGGTCCGAAGAACAACCTTGTCTGGATGAACAGACAAAAAGGGGGTTTGCAAGATAAAGCCTGGAGCTCACTCACCCGCCGAGCGGAGGTGATGGCCACCAGAAAGGCTGTCTTTAGAGTCAAAAGACGAAGAGGACAGTTATGCAGAGGCTCAAAGGGAGCGCACATTAAAAAGGTAAGAACCAAGTTCAAGTCCCACTGAGGCATCACAAACGGAACAGGAGGGAAAAGGTGTGTAATGCTCTTTAAGAAACCTGTTAACAACAGGGGACTTGAAAAGGGAGGGCTGATCAGGGAGCCTGAGGAAGGCCGAGATAGCACATAGATAACCCTTGATGGTACCCAGGGCAGAACCCTGTTGGGCCAGAGAGAGAAGGAACAGAAGGACCTCAGAAAGAGGGGCAGAAAGGGGATTCACAGCCTTTGCTGTGCACCATGCCACAAATTTAGTTCCACCTGCAGGCGTATACCACCTTAGTGGAGGGACGCCTGGCTGCCAGAATCACATCACAAACTTCGGGAGGCAAGTCGAAAGGAATCAACTGCCGCCGCTCAATCTCCACGCAAGCAGGTGTAGACTGGACAGGTTCGGGTGGAGGACCGTCCCCTGCTGCTGCGACAGAAGATCCTCCCGAAGAGGCAGACGGATCGGGGATCTATGCTCATATTGAGTAGCTCGGGATACCAAACTCTTCGAGCCCAGTCCGAAGCCACAAGAATGACTTGGGCCCGGTCGTGCCGAATCTTCTTCAACACTCTGGGTAGAAGTGGTATAGGCGGAAAGGCGTACAACAGACCGCAACTCCACTCGTGACGAAAAGCGTCGCCGAGCGAGTGCCGCCTTGGAAATTCCAACGCGCAGAACTGATGACATTGCGTGTTCTCTTCGGTGGCGAATAGATCTAACCAAGGCTCTCCCCATTGTAGAAAGAGTCCTTGCGCCACTTCCGAGTGAAGACGCCATTCGTGATCCATCATGCACCTGCGGCTGAGTTCGTCCGCCCTGGCGTTCAGGGAACCTGCCAGGTGTTGAACCATCAGGAACATGCCCTGATGTTCCAGCCATGTCCAGAGGCGCAGAGCCTCCTGACAAAGGGTCCAAGACCCCACCCCGCCCTGTTTGTTGCAGTACCACATGGCGGTGGTGTTGCTCTGTGAACACCTGCACCACCTTCCCTTTGACAGAGGGAAGGAATGCCTTGAGTGCAAGCCGGATCGCCCGGAGCTCCAGAAGGTTGATATGGAGCCGGGACTCCGCCGGAGACCAGAGGCCTCTGATCTCCGCCTCTCCCATGTGACCGCCCCATCCCAGAAGGGACGCGTCCGTCACAACTGTGTGCTCTGGCTGGGGAAGGAGAGGGATCTGCCCATGACCCATTGCCGGTTCGAGAGCCACCACTGCAACTGTTTTGCAGTCCCCTCCGAGATCTGGACGTGATCGGACAGGTTGCCCTGGTGCTGCGCCCACTGGAACTTCAGGTCCCACTGCAGAGCCCGCATATGCCATCTGGCATGATTGACCAGCAGGATGCAGGAGGCCATGAGGCCCAGCAGCCTCAGGGTCATCCGTACCGAAACCCAGGATAAAGGCTGAAAGATCGGAATCATAGCCTGAATATCCCGGACTCGCCGTTCGGGAGGATAGGCCCGAAACTGCGTCGTGTCCAGAACTGCTCCGATGAAAAGGAGCTGTGGAGAAGGAATCAGATGCGACTTTGGCACATTGATGGAGAACCCCAGCGAGTGCAGGAGTTCGGCCGTAGTCTGGAGGTGGGAGACGACTGCCTGGGACGAGCCCGCCTTCAGCAGCCAGTCGTCGAGGTAGGGGAAGACTGAAACCCCTGCCCGGCGCAGATGAGCTGCGACCACCGCCATCACTTTCGTGAACACCCGAGGGGCACTGGTAAGGCCAAAGGGGAGCACGGTGAACTGAAAATGCTCGGGGCCTACCGTGAACCGAAGGTAACGCCGGTGGGCCGGCAGGACGGGGATGTGGAAATACGCGTCCTGCAAGTCCAACGCTACCAACCAGTCTCCAGGGTCGAGGGCAGTCAAGACCTGAGCTAGGGTGAGCATCTTGAACTTCTCCTTCCGGAGGAAGCGATTGACGTTCCGGAGGTCCAAGATAGGACGCATGTCCTCCTTGTCCTTTTGGGCACCAGAAAGTAGTGGGAGTAGCAACCACGCCCTACTTCTGGGGTCGGAATGATATCTCGATGGCCCTCTTGGTCAAGAGGGCCGTGACTTCCTTCTGTAGAAGCACCAAGTGATCCCCTGACATGCGGTGGAATTGAGGTGGCATGGCTGGGGGTGGTCTCGAAGGGGAGGGAGTAGCCCTTCGGACAATGTCCAAGACCCACCTGTCCGAGGTGATGGTGCGCCAGTGGGGAAGGTGATGGCGGACCCTGCCCCTACTGGCGTGCCGTGCACCTGAAAGGAGGGACTAGGAGGGCTTGGAGGCCGCGGACGGGTTGGAGGTGGTGGCCTGACCCGCACGCTGGTTGCCCGATCCGCCACGGCGGAATCCACGCCCTCGGCCACGCGAAGACGCCTGCTGCGCGGGCCGGTGGCTGGGCTGCTGACGGAAGGGGCGCCCTACCGTGGCCACGATAGGGGCGAAAAGCAGAAGTCAGCGGAGGGCGTGTAGCAGAAAGGCCCAGGGACTTGGCAGTAGCCCGTGAGTCCTCAAAGCGCTCCAACGCATGGTCTGCTTTGGACCCAAAAAGACCGACTCCATCAAAGGGCATGTCCATGAGAGTATTCTGGACATCCCCTGAAAAACCAGTGGTTCTCAGCCAGGCGTGGCGTCGGAGCGCCACCGTCGTTGCAATAGACCTGCCCAGCGAGTCGGCGGTGTCAAGGCCACAACGGATAGTGTATTTGGCCGCATCCCTTCCTTCCGCAATGGCGCGGGAAAGCAGTGCCTGGACCTCCTCAGGGCACTGGGGCAAAACATCCGCCACCGAATCCCACAGGGAGTGGGTATATCGGCCCAAAAGACAAGCGGTGTTAACGGACCGCAAGCCAGCACTGGAGGAAGAAAACCTTTCTTCCCAAACTGATCCAGGCGTTTGGATTCCCTATCCGGAGGAGCGGTAGGGAAGGCGGTTTGGGAAGCGGAGGCTTGGACAACCAAGCTCTCAGGAGTGGGGTGGACAGAAAGAAACAGGGGTCGCCCGGAGCTGGGCGATGGCGTCGTGACACGTTCCGATCCACAGGAGCCCCTGTGTTGGGCTTGGACCAGGCGCCCAAAAGAACGTCAGTGAGGGCGTCGTTAAACGGCAGCACAGTCTCCGCAGAGGAGGCTGCCGGCTGAAGCACCTCTGTCAAGATGTTAGGCTTGACCGTCAAAGTAGGGAGCTGGAGACGAAGGCCCCAGCTGCCCTACGCAACACCGTACCAAAATTGGCCCCCTCCTCCGTAGCCACGGGAGGAGACAGCATGCCAGTGTCAGGGGAAGTATCCAGACCACTGGCCTCCCTAGACTCTCTGTCCAGTCCTCATCATACTGACAGTGTCGCGTCAGAGGGTCATCAGACCCCTCCCAGTCCAACTGGTCCTCCTCTGGTTCAAAATAAGGAGGAGGAGGGACATTTGGGACCCAAGGTCCCATCGGCGCCGGAGCCGGCGTCGAGCGACGTCGCTCCGGGTCCATGTCCGGAGCCGGAAGGAACTGGGGACGACGCCGCCCGGAGCCCAGGGCGGTGCCGAGAACGGCACCGGAGACATCGGCGCCGGCGGAGGTGTCGTTAGGGTCGACCGGTGTCGATGGGGGTTGTGGAGCCGGGATCGAGGCCGGGGCCGGAGCCGGGATCGAGGCTGGAGGCACGGGCGACGCCGGGGCCGGAGCCGCCGGCGACGCCGGAGCAACCCCATCAGGAGCCCGCGGGGCCCGAAGGCGCACCGGAGGGGCCTGAAGGCCCGAAGAGGCGGGCCATGGCCGACAGGAATTCCTGTATTTTGGCCGGATCCGCCCCGAACCCGGGAAGGGCGGGTATGACGGGGGCGACTCCACAGGCATGTCCGGGGCCGCGGGGCGGGACGGTGCCGGGAGGGGCCTCAGCCGAGTCGCGAGACCGGCGAGGCAAAGTCCTAGAGCGATGATGCTTTTGGACTTTTTGTGCTTCGACTTACCGGACGAAGAAAACTTCGACGCCGACGACCGGTGTGGACTCCGCGATCGACCCCTGGACCTCTCACGCGACCGGGGCTTCCGCGGAGCCGAATGCCGGGCCTCGAGGAGCTTTCGAGACCGCTCCGCAAAGCTCGGGTGGAGGGCCTGGCAGTCGGTACAAGACGCCGTGTCGTGGCCTCGGCCGAGGCAGAAGAGACACTCCCGATGCGGGTCGGTGACGGACATCATCCGCGCACAGGCGCCGCATCGCTTGAAGCCGGGCATCCCTACAACACCTCGAAAGATGGAAAAACAGTGAAAAAATCACCAAAAAGTATGGTCAAAAATTACCAGGGCACTGCTCTTCCCGGATCTGCGCTTGCTGGCGCGGAAAAGAAGAACTGACGTCAGCGCGCAGGGGCGGCGCCTAGGCACTGCCCGCGACGTCATCCCGGCGATCACGACGCCGACGACGGACGCGGAGCCGCACGACGCCGCCTACCGACGCGCAAGGGTACTGCTACGCAAAACTTTCCGGATCCAGCCTGACGCCTGGGGATATTCTAAGGTAAGGAATCTGTCACTAACGTGTCTCTTTCAGATACAACCATCATCCCCTTTTGTATCGCTTTGTTCGCCCTAAGTTGGCGGGGGTATGCCCAGACGTGGGTCCCTTGCTCACTTTGCCACTGGATTCAAGCAAGCCTGGCTGATGACGGCTGGAATGCCAGAAACCGGTCCTAGGATGCTTGTTTCCGGTCCAGGGAAGACATGGCTTGGCAGTTCGGGCTGGACTGTTCCCATGAGGCACAGGGTCAGACTGATTTGCATATGGCCATGTCTGAACTGGGGTGGTGGAGTGAGCTAAAGAATGATGATGGATTAAACCCAGATCAGTTGACTGGGGGTGAGTGTTTGATTGGCTCAAACGCTCCGTCCATCATCCCCTTTGTATCGCTTTGTTCGCCCCTAAGTTGGCGGGGGTATGCCCAGACGTGGGTCCCTTGCTCACTTTGCCACTGGATTCAAGCAAGCCTGGCTGATGACGGCTGGAATGCCAGAAACCGGTCCTAGGATGCTTGTTTCCGGTCCAGGGAAGACATGGCTTGGCAGTTCGGGCTGGACTGTTCCCATGAGGCACAGGGTCAGACTGATTTGCATATGGCCATGTCTGAACTGGGGTGGTGGAGTGAGCTAAAGAATGATGATGGATTAAACCCAGATCAGTTGACTGGGGGTGAGTGTTTGATTGGCTCAAACGTTCCGTCCATCATCCCCTTTTGTATCGCTTTGTTCGCCCTAAGTTGGCGGGGTATGCCCAGACGTGGGTCCCTTGCTCACTTTGCCACTGGATTCAAGCAAGCCTGGCTGATGACGGCTGGAATGCCAGAAACCGGTCCTAGGATGCTTGTTTCCGGTCCAGGGAAGACATGGCTTGGCAGTTTGGGCTGGACTGTTCCCATGAGGCACAGGGTCAGACTGATTTGCATATGGCCATGTCTGAACTGGGGTGGTGGAGTGAGCTAAAGAATGATGATGGATTAAACCCAGATCAGTTGACTGGGGGTGAGTGTTTGATTGGCTCAAACGTTCCGTCCATCATCCCCTTTGTATCGCTTTGTTCGCCCTAAGTTGGCGGGGGTATGCCCAGACGTGGGTCCCTTGCTCACTTTGCCACTGGATTCAAGCAAGCCTGGCTGATGATGGCTGGAATGCCAGAAACCGGTCCTAGGATGCTTGTTTCCGGTCCAGGGAAGACATGGCTTGGCAGTTCGGGCTGGACTGTTCCCATGAGGCACAGGGTCAGACTGATTTGCATATGGCCATGTCTGAACTGGGGTGGTGGAGTGAGCTAAAGAATGATGATGGATTAAACCCAGATCAGTTGACTGGGGGTGAGTGTTTGATTGGCTCAAACGTTCCATCCATCATCCCCTTTTGTATCGCTTGTTCGCCCTAAGTTGGCGGGGGTATGCCCAGACGTGGGTCCCTTGCTCACTTTGCCACTGGATTCAAGCAAGCCTGGCTGATGACGGCTGGAATGCCAGAAACCGGTCCTAGGATGCTTGTTTCCGGTCCAGGGAAGACATGGCTTGGCAGTTCGGGCTGGACTGTTCCCATGAGGCACAGGGTCAGACTGATTTGCATATGGCCATGTCTGAACTGGGGTGGTGGAGTGAGCTAAAGAATGATGATGGATTAAACCCAGATCAGTTGACTGGGGGTGAGTGTTTGATTGGCTCAAACGCTCCGTCCATCATTCCCTTTTGTATCGCTTTGTTCGCCCTAAGTTGGCGGGGGTATGCCCAGACGTGGGTTCCTTGCTCACTTTGCCACTGGATTCAAGCAAGCCTGGCTGATGACGGCTGGAATGCCAGAAACCGGTCCTAGGATGCTTGTTTCCGGTCCAGGGAAGACATGGCTTGGCAGTTCGGGCTGGACTGTTCCCATGAGGCACAGGGTCAGACTGATTTGCATATGGCCATGTCTGAACTGGGGTGGTGGAGTGAGCTAAAGAATGATGATGGATTAAACCCAGATCAGTTGACTGGGGGTGAGTGTTTGATTGGCTCAAACGTTCCGTCCATCATCCCCTTTTGTAATGCAAGGAAAGGGGGCACAGCCCCTGTGCCCTTATGCAGGAGCCGCTGCTGGTCCAGAACAGCTCTGATGAAAGGGAGCATCTGGGACGGAGTCAGGTGTGACTTAGGCATGTTGATAGTGAACCCCAGCGAGTGCAGGAGGTCCGCCGTAGTCTGGAGGTGGGAGAAGACAGCCTGGGGAGAGCCCGCCTTCAACAGCCAGTCGTCGAGATAGGGGAAGACTAGAACCCCTGATCTGCTCAGATGAGCTGCGACCACCGCCATCACTTTCGTGAACACCAGAGGGGCACTGGTAAGCCCGAAAGGGAGCACGGTGAACTGAAAATGCTCGTGGCCTACCATGAACCGTAGATAGCGTCTGTGGGCTGGCAGGAAGGGAATATGGAAATAGGAGTCCTGCAAGTCCAATGCCACCATCCAGTATCCAGGGTCGAGGGCTGACAGGACCAGAGCCAACATAAGCATTTTGAACTTCTCCTTCCAGAGGAAGCGTTTGTAGGCCCTGAGGTCTAGAATATGACGCAGGCCTTTGTCCTTCTTGGGCACCAGAAAGTAGCAGGAATAGCAACTACAACCTACTTCTGGCGCAGGGACACTCTCTATAGCCCCCTTGGCCAGGAGAGCTGTAACTTCCTGGCAGAGAAGCGCCAAATGTTCCTCCGGCAGGTGATCGAAAGATGGTGGCATGGAGGGAGGAGCAGTCTCGAAGGGGAGGGAGTAGCCCCTTCGGACTATTTGCAGAACCCACCTGTCCGACGTGATGGATTGCCAGTAGGGGAGGTGATGGCCAATCCTGCCACCCACTGGCCATTGATGGTCCTGAAGGGTCGGACAAGGAGGGTTTGGTGGGTGCATGGGGGAAAGGGTGAACTGGCCCGCCCGCTGGCTCCCAGACCCGCAAGATCGTTGGGTCTCACGTCCACGGCCACGCAGAGGCTGGGCAGCTTGTGTGAACCAGTGGCTATACTGGGCCGGAGATGGCGGGGTGCCCCTTCCGTAGCCACAAAAGGGGCAAAAGGCAGACTGGGGTGGACGGGAAGACGCAGCGAGGCCCATGGATCTGGCCGTAGCCCGAGAATCCTTAAAGCGCTCCAGCGCAAAGTCTGCCTTGTCGCCAAAAAGGAGACGGCTATCGAAGGGCATGTCCAGCAAAGTTGACTGGACATCCCCCAAAAAGCCAGACGTCCTCAACCAGGTGTAGCGCCTAAGGGCTATCGATGTAGCAATCGTTCTGCATATTGAGTCGTGGTATCCAGTCCACATCGAATCGTGAATTTAGCTGCGTCTCTCCAATCTGCCACTGCTTGGGAGAGAACGGCCCAGGCCTCCTCCAGGCACTGAGGCAGCACTTCCGTGACCGTATCCCAGAAAGTATGGGAGTATTAGCCCAAGAGGCACACGGTATTCATGGACCACAGTGCCAAGCTGGAGGAAGAGAACATGCGCTACCCAAGATGATCCAGCTTCTTGGATTCCCTGTCTGGGGGAGGAGAGGGGAATGCGCCCTTGGAAGAAAAGGCATGGATCACCAAGCTCTCTGAGGAAGGGTGTTGGGTGAGGAAAACCTGGTTGACCGGAGCTGGGCGGTGGTGGCGGGCAATCGTTCTTTCCACAAGAGCCACAGAGCTGGGCTTGGACCAGGTGCCCAGAAGGACGTCAGTGAGGGCTTCGTTGAAGGGCAGAGGGTTTCAGAGGAGGTTGCTGCAGGCTGAAGCACCTCTGTCAGGAGATTAGTTCTGACTGCCACTGACGGGAGCTCCAGGCCCAAGGCCTCGGCTGCCCGTTGCACCACCACAGCGTAGGACGCTCCCTCTTCCGTAGCCACGGTAGGGGGAGAAAGTATGCCAAGCTCTGGAGAAGTGTCCAGATCACTGACATCACCCAGGTCCTCTCTCCAGTCCAGCTCTTCAAGCTGGTCTGCCAAAGGGTCCAAGGACCCCTCCAAATTCCTCATCAACACCTTCTGGGCGATAGGGAACAACAGGGATGAACAGGGGAACAAAAGTACCCTCCAGCATCGGATTCGCTGTTGACTGACGTCGGTCCGGCTCCAGGTACATCTCGGGGGTGAGGATGGGGATGGTGTCAGCCGGGGGCGCCATTGCCGGGATCGGCACCGGGGAAGGTCGGGTAAGATTGACCGGCGTTATTCCAGATCCAGGCTTGGATCTGCGGGGGCCCTTGGCGCCTGGGCCGGAGCCGTCGGTATCAAAGACCCAGCACCCCGACTGGCTCCGCGGGGCCCAATGGCACACCGGCAGAGTCAGGCTGTCTAAAGATACGGTGGAGGGCTTTGTAAAATGTACGAAGCTGGGCAGGGGCCCAGGCTCCTGGAAAAGGGGGAGGCGCGGAGTCGTCCCTGATGGAGGCACTGGAGACGGAGCCTTAGAGCGACAACGCTCCGGGTCTCGTGTCGCATCAGCTGACCAACGGGGAGAAGGCGAAGAGCGCCGGTGCTTCTTCGCCTTCTTCTTGTGCTTCAACTTACCTGAGGACTTCGAAGACTTGGAATGGGATGAGGTGTGGGGACTCTGCGAGCGGCCTAGAGACCTTCTTCTTGAACGAGACCGAGAGCGACTCAGAGCCAACCGCCGGGCCTCCAAGAGCTTTCGGGCCGCTCCCACAACGACTTTGGATTCATGGCCCGGCAGTCGGAGCACAACTTCGGGCTGTGCTCCAGACCCCAGAGGCACACGAGGCGCAGGGCCCATCACAGACATCAGCCTGTGACAGGCCTCGCAAGGCTTGAACCCGGTCCGATGGTGGGACATCCCTCGCGCACCAGGAGTCGAAGACTCGAAAAAGAAGTCGACAAAACGTTGAAAAAGTTTAGTCAAAAAGTGACTAAAGGGGTAGCTCTCTCCGGATCTGCGCTAGGCTGGCACGGAAAAAGAAAGGACTGACGTCAGCGCGCAGGGGTGGCATCTAAGTAGGCACCGCGATGTCATCCCGGCAACCACGACGCCGACGACGGACGCGGAGTCGATGGACACCATCCACCAATGTGCAGGGGTACTGCTAAGAAAAATTCTACGGATCCAGTCTGATGCCTGGGGGTAATTCTAAGGTAAGGTAAGCAATCTATAACTAACTGTCTCTTTCAGATGTATTATATGTGCCTAATGGTAGTGATGGTTTTTCAATTAATCCACACAATGATTAGCTGGTAAAACAATGCAGGCTTGAATCCCAACCACTGCACACCAATGTAGGAGGCTGGCTTGGTATATGGTGCACATGTATGTAAGTGGGCACCCTGCACTAATCCAGACAACCCCTATGGTGATTTTAGTGGTCTTAGACAACCTTAGAAAGCTCTCTAAGTGGTAGCTGTGGAGAGCAGCCTTCAGGCTTAGTCCAGAAGGAGTGTAAAGCAGCTTGTTTTACCAGAACGTAATCTTATTGATATAGGTTAAGTGAAAAAGAACCACACAGTGTATTTATAAAAATATGTATTTATTATAAGATTCTCACTAACACCTACAAATATCTCCTACCCGGAGATATACACAATGCACAAAATATTTTGCATAGAAAACAGGTAAGTAGCACAAATACACAGTCGTCGCCAGGGGGAGACCAAACCACATACTAAAATAGTGGTATGTGAACCTCGACTCAAGTCAAGACTACACCCAGAAGACGTAGAAGTGCTGGGGACCCAAGGAACTGCCCTAGGTATGTAACCAGGAACCCCACGGAGGCCGTGTGCAGTGTGGGAACACGACCGCGTGCTCAATTCAAGTCAATGGGTAAGTAGCGGTTGCAATTTTAAAGAAGAATGACTCTTCCCAGTGGACACTGAAGAAATCCCATAGAAGACGGAAGGTTGGTATGCCACCCCACCCATGGATACCCTAGGAACCAGGATACCTACACCAGGGAAGCCGGGTGCTAAGGTGTGAAGTGGCGTCTGAAACTGCCGTCAAACTCAATGGAGAACTTCAGGAAGATTTATTTATTTGTTTATTTATTTATAAAGTTTTATATAGCGCGAACAAGATCCCGAGGGATAACAGAGCACTTTACAATATGATGGGAGGAAGGACAAAAGCAATATCTATAACAATATCCATAAGAGGAAGGGAGAGAAAGAAAATACAGTGCAAAATACAACTAGGAGGGTAATACAATAAACAGGTGTAGGCGGGCAGCTGTTTGGAGAAGGTGAAAGAGTCCGGTGGAACCTAAAGGTGGATTCAAGCTGAGCAGTACCTGTAGGCAGAGGGGACAAAGTCTATGCCACCCAGGAGTGACCAGGAGGCACGGAAGACAAATGCTCACCGATGTTAGGTGTTGCAGGAGAGTGAACGGTGACCTTGGAACTGCAGCTTTGTGGACCAGGCGACGCTGTGGAAGACCAGGGGCCGTTCACGAGCCGTCCCACGTCGGAGGTCGAGAGTTGAGGGGTCGGTGTCCGTCAGGAGCACCAACAAGCCTTGGCAACTGCAACCAATGAGGAAAGCAAAAAAGATGCAGAGTCGGGACCAGCAAGGTCCAAGTGACTCACCACAAACAGGGGAGTCAGAGTGGGCCCCTAGCAATCAGGGGAGCCCACTGGAATCAAAGAAGACCCTCAAAAGGACCCATAGGCCAGAGGCACTGGAGTCACAAGAGGACCTCGAGCAGCTCACCAAAGATGCAGGACCACGGTGCAAGCGATGTAGTGAGGACAAAGATCTTGGTCACAGGAGATGCTTGAGGTTGGGGCTACTTGAAGCCCGAAGATCTTGGAGGAAGGAAGCCAACAAGCCTTTGCACTGGAAAGTCAACGCGATGCACAGGGGTTCTGTTCCAGCGGTTCAGACGAAGGATACTGGCCTCAAACTTTGTGAGAGGACAGGGCAGGCCTTGAGAGAGTTGCAGAACCAGCACCTGTGTTGCTGAGCCTTTTGGAGTCTGTGGGTGTCCAGGATCAGTGGACCAGTCAGCTGCGTTGCGGTGCCTGCATATGCAGGGAAGTGACTCCTTCACTTCAAGGAAGATTCCTTCAGGTGTCTTGGATGTCCACAGGCCTTGGAAGATTCCTGTATGGAGCACGGGCACAGATGTTGCAGCAGACTTGCAGGACAACGAGACCAGGAGCAGCAGGAGTCTTCCCAGTTGCAGTCTCGGGGCCCAGAGCAGAGTGCAGCGAAGTCCGGAGTGTCCAGAAGGACAAAGATGAAGTAGTATCTTGATATGAATCTTGTCCCACAATGAATCTAGGGACCCACCCACAGGTTAGCCCTTAAGTACCCTATGGAAAGGGTTGGGCCGATGTTAGAATAGAAATATTAGTGTTTGAGCATTGCCTATGTAAAGTTAGCATTTGCGACACCATTTTCTGTTCAGACGCCATTTTGAACCACGAACAAAACTAAACCTTTGCTATTTCTGAGAAAAGGCCTCTGTTATGTTTCGTTTCTGCAATATTAGGTTTTGCTTAACTAATGAATAGACTGTTCATATTACTGCATGCCTTTCTCACTAGATAGAGGCCCTTTCCCACTTGTCTGATGGCGGGGACTTTGGGTTGTACTAGGTGGTGGGAGAAATGAGAATCAAAACTTATTTGTTTTGTATTTCACTGTCCAGCTGTATCTGCTTGGAAAATTCCACTGTGGGCGTGTTTCAGCCCAGTTGCGAGTTGTACATAATGAATCTTTTTGCTTGTCGATTTCAGTCCCTCTGAAGCACTCTTAGCGACTGGGCAGACTGGGCTCCGCTCTGAGTTTATATGAATAAACAGTTATTGGTTTGT
Source organism: Calotriton arnoldi (assembly GCA_963921515.1). Classification (NCBI taxonomy): domain Eukaryota; kingdom Metazoa; phylum Chordata; class Amphibia; order Caudata; family Salamandridae; genus Calotriton; species Calotriton arnoldi. The sequence continues at coordinate 377,010 of CAWUFW010007413.1, read as the reverse complement.
ATTCTCTACTGTCTGACCGACTCTTCATTTAGTATGGAAGGCTGAGAGGTGGTCATTAGTGACCCAGGTGACCCTAATTGGGCCACTTCCTTCAGTTGGTGCCCGAACAGGAACTCCTTCGGGTGATTGATTCATCCCCTTTCCGCAGACGGGGGGAGGCCGAGGACATCGTCAGGTCGGGCTGATGGCTCAGGAATCCCTGCACGAAGAGTATTATTTGCTCGCAGCTGCCCCTTCTGTCCTGCCGGACAGTACCTCGCCCAGTGGTCATCCCGACTGGAGTCCTGAACGGCGAATCCCTTGGATCTGACCGTTTGGTCTGAAGAGTCGGCAGTGGAGAATTGGTCTGTTTGTGCTACTCATATCAGGTGAGTTTGTTTTGGTTCTTTGTGGATATGGTACCATTGTGGTTTGAATTTGGTGCGGTCTGAGGACCATTTTTGATAAAAGTATTTGCAACTACTTTGCTAGGTAAAAATAAAAAACTTGTTTTCCTTTTAAAGTGCCTAGTCTTAGTAAAATCCTGTATTCGTGTTGTTGTTGTTGTTCTGCAGATGCTCGATTGGAAGAAGCTCAGCCGGCGCCTCCTGAAGGCAGCCCTAATTTTGATATGTATGTGAAACATGGTCTTGGCCCTATTATGTTTAGTACATTATGGCACAAATATACGAGGGACAATGCTGAGTTGCAGTGGCCGTTGACGGGCACTTTTGATGAACAACAAATTGGGTTTTTACAGGAGCAATTATTTAAGAAAAGAAGTAGATAGTCCATGTTTGATTCCCTTAGAACTTGATAGAAGGAGGCCAGACAGAGGCAGTTCAAGATGGAGAGAGATGCACAGAAAGGGAAAATGCAAACATTGACACAGAAAGCTGTGGCATATGATAGAGAAAAACGAGAGTCTGGAATTGAATGTGAGGATAGGAGACTTCGATTGCATATTGATAAGTCTTATTTGACCAAAGAAGAAGACAATACTTTTGTAGAGGAGTTGTTAGACCCTGCCCCCTTATGTCCCGCAGAGGATATATCCTGCTATTTCCTTACAGTCACAGCAGCCTGTTACGTCTGCTCCGGCTGTTCCTGTATCCACGGCTGTGGCTAAGGCACCTCCCGCTCCTTCTTTACCCTCGCCGTCTTTGGCACCTGTGACCCTCAGACCATCTACTGTTTCGACTCCTGTATCCTCTGTTCTCTCTCCTCCGGTGCAAGCACCAGCGACAATTGTACCTGTCACTTCTGTTGTTTCTCCTTCCATGGTTTTTCATCCTCCGACACCTTTGAATGTTGCGACGCCAGTACGCGGATTTGATGATAGAGATTTGATGAAATTCAAGGAGCAAATAGGCCCGTTAGTGCGATCTGGGGTGGGGGATGAAGAGAAACAAGTAATAGCTGACCAGGCTGCGCGGTGGGCCCGTAATGTGATTTATAGTATGGAGGATGTTTGGGAAGTCATGTGAGATTTTGAACCTTTTATACAGCAGCATGCCCTTAAGCATATGTCTGCTACATTGATTAGTCTTTGGCAACAACATATTTGGACCGAAGCGCCTCAGATTTTTATTTGATATTAGAGATTGTGTGTATGCTGCTGACTTGGAGCCAGGCCAAGTATTTGGGAATGTTACAACTCTAGTTGCTTACAGGGGTAGATTACATGAGAGGAGCCCTACTCCGGTATCTCAGTTTCCGATGAGGGAGTTCCATCCTATATATCACCCAGAAATACCTATGATAACAGACCAGCGCGGAAATGTTACTAGACCGGCTGTAGCGGCCCGTTTTCAGGAACAATGGGTTTATACTCAATGGAAAAGAAGTGAGGTTCTGGCCCTTAAGGCCCATTTGCCTGATCCTAGAAAGAATCCTACAGCTTATTATAAAGAATTGACAGAGGCTGCCTCTTCTACTATAATAACTCTTGCTGATATTGAAATGTTCTTTGGTCTTCTCGTTCCGGTTGATGTTTGGAGACATATTCATACTCAAGACCATATCGTGGAGTTGGGTGGTACATGGGATGTGATTAAAGGATGGGATCAGGAAAGGAAGCCAGGTGATAAACCCCGAGCCGAGATATTAGCTTTGCCAGGCCGCATTATTACATATATGCATTTCCTTATTCCGCCCAAGAAGGTAAGCTGGGATAAATTGACGGCTTGCCGACAGAAGAAGGATGAAAGCGTGCCTGATTTCTTTACCCGGTTCGAAGATACGTTTTTGGACTATAGTGGACAGGATATTTCTATTGAGGGAGGAGTTCGATTGTTTGATGACAGATTTGTTTCTAATCTTCTTCCTGAAATTGCGACTCGTTTACAGGCATCTGAGAGTACTTGGTCCACCTCTTCCCCCTCTGTTATTTTGAATATGGCTCAGTACTATGAACATCGACATCAGGAGGAAAAGGATAAGACTGATAAGAAACATAAGGATTTAAAGACGAAGGTGTTGTTACAGCAAGCATTTAGGGGAAATAGTAGGGGAAGGGGTGGTCCTCCCAGACAGCTTTCTCGTACCAGTAGACAGCCTTCAACGACACCTTTTAGGCCAAATCAGTGTGCCTATTGTAAGGAGGAGGGTCATTGGCATAGCCAATGCCCTGTGCTTTTACAGAAAGTTGCAGCTCATAAGGGCCGTGGTTCTGGAGGGAGAGGTCGTGGGACAGAGAGAGCTCAGAATGCTACTGCTTCACTGGGTCGTTCTGATAATAATTACTTTGATGACCCTCGTGATGGCCAGTATTATCATTATGATTACAATATGGATGAGGTGACAGGTATGTCCTATAGCTAGGACAGCCAAGGACAGGGAGAGGGACCAGTTTCGATACCTGTAGATCAGCGTGGTCCTTATGTCACAGCAGATTTGCAAGGCTCTACTAAGGAATTTTTGGTGGACACAGGTGCAACAAAAAGTTCTGTTTCTCGACATATGGTCCCTGGGGCAGCCCTGTCTAGCCACAATTATGTTTCGGTAGGTTTTACAGGTGTACCGGTTGTAAGCCCCATTTCCCGCCCCCTTGCATTGACTGTTGGTCCTTTGACTGTGGAGTCTCCGTTTTTGTTGACATCCAACTGTGGTGAGAGTCTGATGGGTTTGGATTTGTTGAAACAGTCGTATGCTACAATGTATTGCTCTCCTACGGGTGTCTATATCACAATGGGTCTGGATGTGAATACTAAGCAGTGTTTGTCTCAGGATGCACCCCTTCCAGCTGAATTTGCTGATGTCCCACTCACTCTATGGGCCACAGGTGACACGGACGTAGGACTGTTGCATATACCACCAGTTTCTATTCAAGTCAAAGAGAATGCTGTTTTGCCTCGTATTCCTCAGTATAAGATATCTCAGGCAGGAGAACGGGCTCTTCTTCAGAATATTCAGGATTTAATACAAAAGGGAGTAGTTGAGGAAACGTCTGGCAATATTTGTAATAGTCCTATTCTTCTGATTCTTAAAAGGGGACCCTCAGGTTCCTCTGAGGACGCTGATGATGTTTATCGTTTTGTGATTGATTTGTGCGAAGTTAATAAAATAGTGGTTCCACTTTTTCCTGTGGTTCCTGATATTACTGCGCTTTTGACAATGATTCCTTCCACCGCAAAATTTTTCTCTGTTGTTGATTTGAAAAATGCTATCTTCAGCATTCCTATCCATCCAGACAGTAGATATTTGTTTGGGTACACACTGGCTGGTAGGAGCTTTAGATTCTGTCGCGCTCCTCAGGGCTATACGGAAAGTCCTAGTATTTATAGTCAAGCATTAAAAGGCCAGTTGGATTCCTTGTCGCTTCCCCCAGGTAATGTATTGGTGCAGTATGTTGATGATCCACTCATAGCTTCTGATACGGAACAGGGTTGTAGAGACAGTATAGTTAAATTGTTGTTGCATTTGGCTCATCATGGACATAAGGCTTCCCTTTCTAAATTTCAGTATTGTCGACAGGAGGTCACTTACTTAGGTCACCTACTGTTGAAGGAGAGTAGGAGGTTGACCCCTGACCGCATCAGTACTATTGTTAAAATGCCCATTCCCCCAACTCAAAAAGATGTACGCGCTTTTATAGGTATCACTTCCTACTGTCACCAGTGGATCCCAAACTACTAGCTACTAATCAAACCTTTGCTTGCATTAACCACAAAAGAAGTGCATGAGCCTTTGCCTTGGACGCCTAAATGTCAGCAGTCTTTTGAGCAATTGAAAACTGCGCTTTGTTCGACTCTAGTGCTTAGTACACCTAACTACGGCAAGCTGTTTGTGCTCTATGCCCACGAGATGGCTGGTTGCACGCTTTCTGTCCTAACACAAAAATTTGGGGATAAGCAACGGCCGTGTGCATATTTCTCTGCTGTGCTTGATCCTGTCGCAAGGGCTCTCCCGAGTTGTCTCAGAGCGGTTGCAGCTGTGGCCACTTCAATCAGACAATCTGCTGGACTTGTGCTTGATACTGACCTCACAGTTATGGTACCCCATGCTGTGGATCCACTTTTGAATAAGACAGAGACACAGCACCTCATCAGTGCACGTCTTACCGGCTATGAATTGACATTGTTTGCTAAACACATTACAATTAAAAGATGTGCTACTCTGAATCCAGCCATGTTACAACCCCTCCCTTCTGAGAACGATGCAGTCGATAAGCATGATTGTATCTACCGGACGGAAGAAGAGACAAAGGGTCGGGTAGACCTGACTGATGTTCCCTTATCTGACCCCCAAGAAGAACTATATGTCGATGGCTCTTGTTTTAAATTACCAGATGGCACCACGGCGGCAGCTTAATATGCTGTCACTATGCTACGCACAGTGGTAGAGACATCAAGGGTCCCCTATCAGTCGGCTCAAGCTGCTGAGGTCGTTGCTCTTATTCGAGCTTGCAAATTGAGCGAGGGACTGGTTGTCAACATATATATTGACAGCCAGTATGCCTTCGGGGTCGCGCATAATTTTGGGTGACTCTGGGCAGAAATAGGGTTCCTTACTTCTCATGGCACCAAGATTCAGCATGGGCACCTCATATTGAGGCTTTTGTCCGCTTTAACGCTCCCCAAGAAGTTGGCCATAATCAAGTGTAGTGCCCATAGGAAGGTTACTGATGACGTGGGTAGAGGAAATGCTTTTGCAGATCAGACAGCTAAGGAAACAGCCCGAACAAAGATGAAATGCATGTTTGTAGCAGGTCCAGCTAGGTGGGTCCCTGAAGTTGTCATGTTTGATACAAAGTGAAGCCACAATGGAAGAATTAGCAGAATGGCAGAAAAGCACAGCACAGTTGAATGAGGAAGGATGTTGGATTGATAAATCAGGGAAGCAGAGATGGATGTTGCCGGATGCATATGTCCTCCCCGTGGTGACTATGGCACATGGTCCAGCTCATATTAGTGCCAAAGGCATTTGTAAATTGTTAGACCCTGTGTGGCAGAATGACAATATCTCTAAGACAGACGCACATTTGGTGAAATATTGCATAGTCTGCATGATGCATAATCCAGGGAAGGGTACCCCTACACCACCTGGTAATTTTGCCCCACCCACTTTTCCTTTTGAAGTCCTTCAAATGGACTATATTGAATTGGAGAGATGCAATAATCTGAAGTATGTTCTGGTGGTTGTATGTGCATTCAGTAAATGGGTTGAGGCTTACCCCAACAAAGACAATACAGCCATTACGACTGCAAAGGTACTCCTGAAGGAGTTCTTTCCTTGTTTCGGCTTGCCCAGAGTTATCTGGAGTGACAACGGAAGTCATTTTAATGCAAAAGTGATTCAATTAATTTGTGAGGGTCTTCATGTGAAGCATAAATTCCATGCTGCTAATCATCCACAGTCAGCAGGTTTGGTTGAGAAGTACAATGGTACTCTCAAACTGAAATTGGCAAAAATACAAGAGACTACAGGGCTAAAGTGGCCAGATGCTTTACCGTTAGCTCTTTTGTCGACAAGAACAACAGCTCATTCTAGGACAGGATTGTCCCCTTACGAGGTCATGTTTGGGTGCCTGGCAAATGTCTGGGGCGTCCCGCGTCCTTGTAAATTTTCCCAGATATTGAGTACCCTGTATGGCTTGATTATCTTGGCCAGGTAACAGAGAATTTACGTTCTATTCATCAACAGGTGCGTGAGTCCCTACCTTCTACACCAGAGGGACCCTGCCATGATATCCAGCCCGGTGACTACGTCCTATTGCGCAACTTTCAGAGGAAGAAAAGTTTGGAAGGGGCCTGAACAGGTACTATTGGTGACACGTACTGTTGTGAAAGTTGCTAGCATTAAGAACTGGGTTCATGCAACCCACTGTTGGAGGGTTCCTTTACCTCTACCCTATGATCAGTGGGTTAAGGGCGGCATCAGGGACTCAGAGTGCGAGCAGGTGCCTCGGTTTGTCCCATTCAGCGATGCCCAGCTAACGTGGATGCAGGGGGATAAGGAGAATGCAGATGTATTGAACGAGGCTGTTCCTCCAGAAATATGAGCTGTACAAGAGCATTTGTTCACTGACCATACAGTGCCTGGGGTTACCAGGTACAATTTGCGCCCTCGCCTGAGGGAAACTGCGTCTAAGGAGAAAAGAGATTAGGGATGGACTGCGTAAGACAGGTTGTACCGAAGTCTAGTACCAACGGCATTAGTTGAGATTAGTGAGGGATTTCTGCGTATTTCATTTTAGTTGTTTGAACATTAGATAGGGAAGACCGAAGTATACCCTGACGGTATACCATCTTGATCGACGTGGGATACGAGCTTAGGACAGAGCAAGCTCCACCGCCGGTGCTCAAGAGCGCCAACGTATTGATGGACAATAGGAGCCTGTACCAGTGAGGCTCTGATGGACACTGGGAACTTATATATTCTTCCTGCATTTTGATCCTCTCTTTATCAGTCGTTATGCATCCTTTTGGCAGACAGGTTGCTGAGGAAGAGCAACCAGTGATTCTTGTTGCTCAGTATAATATGGTGTGGACCCGCAAACAGAAAATAACATGTGTTGCTCTTGTGGTTTTACTGCTAATAATATTGTGTGGGGTGTCATGGGTTTTGGAAAATGATCAGGATGTGCCTTTACGTACCAAGGTTAAAGTTATTTCCCCAACAAGGAAGAAGAGGACAGCCCCGAATAATGTGTTTCTAGATACACACGAGATTCTTTGAAGAATGGACCGCTTGTTACCCCACTGAGTCCGCCACTAGTTTATGGACTGCATATCCCTTGTCCCTTGTGAATTACACTTACACTTGCCCACCGCAATTTACAGAAGTAAAGGGAGTTTTTGGTTTGGCTATCCAGGTCCTTGTTTAAATTATAGAAAGCCACTGGGGATGGGTTATCCAGGGTGTGATAACGACACATATTGCGACAACTTCTACATGGAAGAACAAAATGTCACACTGGTGGGTTGGCATTATAAGGAATTGATAGTTACCCAGGAGGCTGGTTATTATCCTGCTTGTTGTCCTATCGTGCATAGTATGGACACTTCTTTGTATATCAATTGTTCTGGAATAGTGCTGTACAAGAATACATGCCCCTGGTGAATGACAAAGATCCGAGTACATTTGGAATGAACACAAGTTTAGTTTAGTTTAGTTTAAGCATTTGTAGAGCGCATGGTTACACCACCGGTGTGTCCCCGCGCTAAGACGCTCAATAGGAGAGAAAGGGCGTGTGAGACAAGCGGACTACAGTGGTAGAGGTACTACGACCCCTAAGACCCATCGGACTTCACATAAAGCCATGTTTTCAGTTGCCTACGAAATCTTTTTTCGCATGGCTCTACTCGGAGTTCAATAGGCAACCTGTTCCACATTTTTGCTGCCTTATATCTAAAAGAGCGCTCGCCCATTCTAGCTCTAAATATTCTAGGCACCGTAGCCAATGCCAGCTCTGAAGATCTTAGACTGCGGCCAGGGATGTATTATTAATGAATGGAGATACTTCGGGCCTTTGTTTAGTAAGATACGGTGGCAGTAGCACATTGCCTTGAAGGACAAGAAATGCTGCAGTAGGTTACGAAGGACCGATTTATGCACACCCGGGGTTTTACTTTTTGTCTAACGTACATATTCTAACGTTCATAATGGTACAAACGATGTCGCTCTTTAGATGGTGTTGCCCCTAGGTGTGCCCTGTAAATACGCTAAGCCTAATGTCCGTTGGGTTAAGAGGACTCTGACCAAGGAATTCTGTGAGGGAGTGACTGATATAGAGGTCAATAATTATAGTAATGGGATCGCTTTTGGATACATCCTTTCTTCCATTTTTACTTTGGGTGGGACCGCCATGGCTTGGGGTGAGAAAGCCAGAGAATATTTTGGGTGCAAGTTACAAATATTATCTAATACTACCGTGGCAGCTTTACGCAACATCACCACTCAGTTGGAAAGCATGTGGATATATTCCAAACAGACTAGATACGCAGTTGATTTCATCTTAGCCCAGAGTGGTGGTGTATGTGCGGTAGTGGGAGACCAGTGTGTAGTCGGGATCAGAAATATGGAAAAGAATATTACCAAACGCACAAGTTACTTACCTTCGGTAACGATATATCTGTAAGAAACATTAGTTAGTTATAGATTCCTTACCTTAGAATTACCCCAAGGCGTCAGACTGGTTTTGGAAAGTTTTCTCGTCAGCAGTACCTCTGCGCGTCGGAAGGTGGCGTCGGTCGGCTCCGAGCCCATCGTCGGCGTCGTGGCCACCGGGATGACGTCGCGGCAGCTACTTAGACGTCTCCCTCGCGCGCTGACGTCAGTTCTGTACACGACTTTCCGCGCCAGAAACGCAGAGCCATGCAAGACACTGACCAATGGTGCACAAAACTAGGACCCTGAAAGGATGTCCTTAACCCTAGAAATCAGTTCGCAGAACAGGAAGGATGGGTGGGGTGGTAAGGAATCTATAACTAACTAATGTTTCTTACAGATATATCGTTACCGAAGGTAAGTAACTTGTGCATCTGAAAGAAACACGTTAGTTATAGATTCCTTACCTTAGAATAGATACCCCAGCAATACCAACCCCGGTGGTGGGTCTGCAAACCAAGATCACACCAGAAAATCCTGGAGAACAGAACGGCCAAAGAAGCCATCTCTCCGGACTTGGCTGTCCAGGCAGTAGTGTTTGGTGAACGTGTGAAGCAATGCCCACGTGGCCGCCTGACAGATGTCATTCAGAGGAACTCCTCTTCCCAAGGCAGTAGTGGCTGCCGTCGCCCTGGTGGAGTGAGCGCGTAGCCCGACTGGAGGCTCCTTGTTAGCCAGAGAGTAACAAGCCTTAATACACAACACGACCCATCGAGAAATGGTGCATTTGTGTACGGCCCGACCCTTCATTGCGCCCACGTAGCCAACAAAAAGTTGATCATCCACCCGGAACTGTTTCGTGCGATCCAGATAGAAGGAGAGCGCACGTTTTGGGTCCAGACGGTGGAGTCTCTCTTCCTCCTTCGAAGGATGCGGAGGCGGAAAGAAGGTGGGCAAAGTAATGGTCTGCCCAATGTGGAAGGCAGTGACCACCTTAGGAAGGAAGGATGGACGGGTTCGGAGAACCACCTTGTCCGGATGAACAGACAGGAAAGGAGGTTTTGAAGAAAGGGCCTGGAGCTCACTCACCCTTCTAGCAGAAGTGATGGCTACCAGGAAAGCAGTCTTAAGAGTCAAGGGCCGTAAGGGACAGCTATGAAGCGGCTCAAAGGGAGCGCACATTAAATAAGTTAGTACAAGATTCAAGTCCCACTGAGGCATAACGAAGGGGATTGGAGGAAAAAGATGTGTTAAGCCTTTTAAGAAACGGTTAACTACCGGGGACTTGAAAAGAGAAGGCTGATATGGCAGCCGAAGGAAGGCAGATATGGCTGACAGATAGTCCTTGACAGTGCCCAGAGCAGAGCCCTGCTGGGCTAAAGAGAGAAGGAACAAGAGTACTTCAGAAATAGGGGCAGAAAGGGGATCCACAGCCTTTGCTGTGCACATGCCACAAATTTGTTCCACCGGCAGGCGTATACCGTCTTGGTGGAGGGACGCCTGGCTGCCAAGATTACGTCACAGACTTCGGGAGGCAGGTGGAAAGACGTCAACTGCCACAGCTAAATCTCCACGCAAGGAGGTGGAGACTAGGCAGGTTCGGGTGGAGGATAGTCCCCTGCTGCTGCGACAGAAGATCCTCTCGAAGAGGTAGTCTGATCGGAGGATCGATGGCCATGTTGAGCAGCTCGGGATACCAGACTCTTCGTGCCCAATCCGGAGCCACAAGAATGACTTGGGCCCGGTCGCGCTTGATCTTCTTCAGCACTCTGGGCAGAAGTGGTATAGGCGGAAAGGCGTACAACAGACCGCAACTCCACTTGCGACGAAAAGCGTCGCCGAGCGAGTGCCGCCTTGGAAATTCCAACGGTGGTGCGGTAGGGAATGCGCTCGGTGACGCAGAGGCTTGGACAACCAAGCTCTCAGGGTTGGGGTGTTGGGAAAGGAAAAGGGGGTAGCCCGGGGCCGGGCGATGGTGTCGGGCCACGTTCTTATCCACAGGAGCCCCTGTGGTGGGCCTGGATCAGGTGCCCAAAAGAACGTCTGAAAGTGCATTGTTAAAAGGCAGCAGTGGCTCCGAAGAGGTAGCTGCCGGCTGAAGCACTTCCGTCAGGAGGTTAGTCCTGATGGCCGCTGTAGGGAGCTCAAGGTGGAGGGCCTCAGCCGCCCTACGCAACACCACTGCGTAACTTGCACCCTCCTCCGTAGCCACGGTAGGAGGAGACAGCATGCCAAGGTCAGGAGAGGTATCAAGACCACTGACATCCCGCAACTCCTCTGCCCAGTCCGGGTCAAACTCACATTGTGTTGCGAGAGGGTGCTCAGACCCCTCCCAGTTCTCTCCTTCCTCCGAAGGCTGATAAACAGGCCGAAAATAAGGAGGACGGACATAGGGATTGAAATCCCCCATCGGCGTCGGAATCGGCATTGAGCGACGCCGGTCCGGCGCCGTATCCACATCGGGGCTGAAACCGGGGGCGACGTTGTCCGGTGGGCCGGGCGACATCGGAGGTGGTGCCGGTGGGGTTGACGGCAGCGGAGGTGTCACAAGGTCAACCGGCGTCGACTGGGATCCATGCCTGGATCCATGGGGGTCCTGCTGCGCCGGGGCCGGAGCCGACAGCAATGCCGGAGGTGGAGCCACTGGCAGTAAAGAGCTAGGACCCCCAGTCGGGCCCGCGGGGCCCGAAGGCACGCACGGCGGGGCCCAACGGCCCAAAGAGGCGAGCCATGGCTGACAGAAATTCCTGCAGCTGGGCCGGAGTTGCTGACGGACCCGGGAAGGGCGGGTAGGCTGGCGGCGACTGCGTAGGCTCCGCCGGAGCCGCGGGGGAGGCACCGCCCATACCCTCAGCCGCGTCGCGTGACTGGCGAGGGGAAGTCAGAGAGCGACGGCGCTTCTTCGACTTCTTTGAGTGCTTCGTCTTACCTGACCCCGAGTGCAAAGACTTCGATCCCGATTAACGGTGGTGGCGGCTCCGCGACCGGTCCCTCGACCTCCCATGGGACCGGGACCTTGAACGGCACGGAGCCGACTGCCGGACTTCAAGCAACTTTCGGGACCGCTCCCGCAAAGTCTTCGGGCGTCATGGCCCGGCAGTCGGAGCACGACTTGTGGTCGTGGTCGCGCTCCAGGCAGTAAAGACACACGCAGTGCGGGTCCGTCACTGACATCATTCGATGACAGTCCCTGCAGGTCTTGCAGCCGGGCATCCCTACTGCACCAGGAGTCGATCGACTAGAAAAATAGAGACAAAAAGCCTCGAAAAAACTCAGTCAACAAGTGACTGGGGGTACCGCTCTCTCCGGATCTGCGCTTGCTGGCACGGAAAAAGAAAGAACTGACGTCAGCGCGCGAGGGCGGCGTCTAAGTAGCTGCCGCGATGTCATCTCGGCGACCACGACGCCAACCACGGACGCGGAGCCGCACAACGCCACCTTCCAACGCGCAGGGGTACTGCTGACGAAAACTTTCCGGATCCAGTCTGACGCCTGGGGGTAATTCTAAGGTAAGGAATCTATCACTAATGTGTTTCTTTCAGATTGCCACCGTAGGAAGCTCGAGGTTGAGAGCCTCAGCCTCCCTACGCAACACCACTGCGTACAACGCTCCCTCCTCCGTAGCCACGGTAGGAGGAGACAACATGCCAAGGTCAGGGGAGGTGTCAAGACCACTGACATCCCCCAGTTCCTCTCTCCAGTCCTGTTCACTGTCCAACTGGTCAGTCAGAGGGTCACCTGACCCCTCCCAGTCCTCCTCCTCATCCTCTGGTTGCCACTCAGGTTGAAAAGGGGCACAAGGAGTGAACAGGGGCACAAAAACCCCTCTTGGCGCCAGATCCGGCGTCGGGCGACATCGGTCGGCTCCGTGTCCACGTCGGGATGGAGGCCGGGGGGCCGACCGGCATCGGACGCGGTAGTGGTGCTGTCGGAAGCGGCGCTGGTGGAGGCCTAACGAGGTCATGCGGTGCCGATCTGGATCCAGGCCTGGATGCAAGGGGGCCGGACCCCCCGGCAGAGAAGGCCTGGACCCCCCAACCGAGTCCGCGGGCCCGAAGGCACGCCAGCGGGGTCGGTCCGCCCAAAGATGGCATGCATCGCCTCGTAGAACGTACGAAGCTGGGCGGGAGTCGCTCCGGGTCCCGGAAAGGGAGGGAAACACAGAGTCGACTCTTCGGGCTCTGTGCGTGGAGCCGCGGGAGGGGCACCACCCGCGTGCCTCGTCGGATCAGCCGACCGACGAGGAGAAGTCGAAGAGCGACGATGCTTCTTCGACTTCTTCTTATGCTTCGACTTACCCGACCCCAAGCGCGAAGACTTCGAAGATTTTGAACCGGAATGGTGATGGCTCCGCGACCGGTCCCTCGACCTCCCTCTCAACCGGGACCTTGAACTGCGCGGAGCCGACTGCTGTTGCTCAAGCAGCTTTCGGGACCGCCTCCACAAAGCCTTCGGCGCCATCGACCAGCAGTCGGAGCACGACTTGGAGTCGTGGTTGCGCTCCAGGCAAAAAAGACACACGCGGTGTGGATCTGTCACCGACATCATGCGATGACAGGAACCGCAGGTTGAAACCGGGCATTCCTCGTGCACCTTCGGAGTCGAAGACTCGAAAAAGAAGTCGACAAAAGTCGAGAAAAAGTAGTCAAAAATTGACTGAGGTACCGCTCTTCCCGGATCTGCGCTGGCTGGCGCGGAAAAAGAAAGAACTGACGTCAGCGCGCGAGGGCGGCGTCTAAGTAGCTGCTGCAACGTCATGCCAGCGACCACGACGCTGACGACGGACGCGGAGCCGACCGACGCCACCTTCCGACGCGCAGAGGTACTGCTGACGAGAAAACTTTCCGGATCCAGTCTGACGCCTGGGGGTAATTCTAAGGTAAGGAATCTATAACTAACGTGTTTCTTTCAGATACATATTAGACATCCTCAAGAATGTCAAGGGAATGGAAAGTGGGAATTGGAGTTGGTCTCTTTTCGGTAGTTGGGGCTGGATTCTTGAAAAAGTGATTTACATAATTGTGATATTGGTGCTTTGTTGTGCCCTTATTTGGTGCCTTACCTTCTGTTGCTCTTATTGCACCACCATTCTTACCCCTAAAAGGAAAATATCGATTCATGATACCAACGCTGCCATTATGGTACAGAAAGAGATAGACGACCTCATGCAGATAGATGAGGGCATTTTTGAGACTTCTTCCCTCCTTATAGTCTCCTTTCCCGATAATGAGAATATGGAATGCTCATAAGGAGTTTTAGTCATGGTCTCCTGTTTTTCTGATTTTATATTTTCCTTGTTGCTGTTAGAAAATGTTTTAGCTCATGCTAAACGGAGGGGCTGTTAGAATAGAAATATTCGTGTTTGAGCATTGCCTATGTAAAGTTAGCATTCGCAGCACCATTTTCTGTTCAGAAGCCATTTTGAACCACGAACGAAACTAATCCTTTGCTATTTCTGAGAAAAGGCCTCTGTTATGTTTCGTTTATGCAATATTAGATTTTGCTTCACTAATGAATAGACTGTTCATGTTACTGCATACCTTTCTCACTAGATAGAGGCCCTCTCCCACTTGTCTGATGACGGGTACAGGGTGAAACGACCTTGGGTTGTATTAGGTGTTGGGAGATATGAGAATCGAAACTTATTTGTTTTGTATTTCACTGTCCAGCTGCATCTGCTTGGAAAATTCCACTGTGGGCGTGTTTCAGCCCAGTTGCGAAATGTACATAATGAATCTTTTTGCTTGTCGATTTCAGTCCCTCTGTAGCACTTTAGGGACTGGGCAGACTGGGCTCCGCTCTGAGTGTATATGAATAAACAGTTATTGGTTTGTATTCTCTACTGTCTGACTGACTCTTCATTTAGTATGGAAGGCTGAGAGATGGTCATTAGTGACCCTGGTGACCCTAATTGGACCACTTCCTTCAACGATTCAAGGTTCCCTCCCAGGGGAGGGTCGGACAGTGGGGAGGATACTCCCATGTCCTTTTTCCAGTTTTGCTCCAGAGCAGGAGCCAATGGCTCCCTGAACTGGTTTGAACTGGACTATGCAAGGAGGGCACCAAATGTGCAAGCAGTCTCAGTGGCGCTGGCAAGTGCCCCCACCCTGCTCCAATACACTAAACCCTGTGACAGGATATCTATTGTTCTCCCTTCCCCTGATTGAGCTTGGCTCAGCATCAGGAGCGCAGAAACACATCTCTGGTCGGCAGCAGCCCTAGCTTGCTGTCCTGTTCTGGAAGACTGGTCCTGGGGGCACTGAGGGTCCCCCAGAGGAGCTGTATAGTGCATGGAATCATACCTCCCACACCGTTTATGGGCTGGGGGTATGATTACAACATATTTGATACCAAACGTGATAGGGTTTGTTACAGTCAATTTAGAGATAGCAATTGCTTAATGACGCATGGCCACTCTATATATTATATGGCTGATGCACTTACAACCCGGGAGAATTGGCTGCGAAGGATGGAGGTGATGGCTGAACCTGCCACTGACTGGCTGCTCATGATTTTGAAGGGCCGGACTACGAGGGCTTGTAGGCAGAGGTTGCAGGGGGGGTGGCGGACTGACCCGACCTCTGGCTGCCTTTCCCATGGGATCAGAACGAGCCGCACCCATAGCCGGGCAGAGGTTGATCAACTTGTGTGGTCTTGTGGCTGTGGTATGGCTGGTGCAGCTGAAAGCCCCTTCTGTGGCCATGAAAGAGACAAAAAACAGACGGGGGAAGTGTGGCCAATGAGAGGCCCAAGGACTTGGCCGTAGCCTGTGAGTCCTTAAACCGCTCCAGGTCCAAGTCTGCTTCATCTTGAAAGAGGCGGGAGCCATCAAAGGGAATGACCATAAGAGAAGTCTGGACATCCCTAGAAAAGCCAGTAGTCCTCAGCCAGGTGTGGCGTTGAACAGTCACCATTGATGAAATTGCGTTGCCCAGCGAGTCGGTCGTGTCAAGCCCACAACAAATGGCAAACTTTGCCACATCTCTCCCATCTGATACTGCTTAGGAGAGAATGGCCCGGGCCTCCCCCGGGACCTGTGGCAGCACTTGAACAATCGTTTCCCACAGGGAGTGGGAGTAACGTCCCAAAACGCATGTGGTGTTCACGGACCGCAAGGCTGGTGGATGAAAACATTTTCTTACCCCAAATATCCACCCTATTGGATTTCCTCTCAGGGGGTGTGGAAGGGAATGCACCCTGGAATGTAGAGGCTTGGACTACTAAGCTTTCGGGCTAGGGTGGTTGGTGAGGAAATTTGGGTTGACCAGTGTAGGGTGACAGCAGCGGGTGATTGTCCTGTTCAGAGAAGCCCCTGTGCTGGGCTTGGACCAGGTTCCCAGCAGGACATCAGTCAAGGCCTCACTAAAAGGCAGGTGGGGTTCGGAGGAGGAGACACCCAGCTACAGGTCCTCTGTCAAAATGTTCATCTTAAGTGCCACAGAAGGGAGCTGAAGGTCCAGGACCTCAGCTGCCCTTTGCACCACCACAGCGTATTAATCTTCCTCCTCTGTAGTCAAGGTAGGGGGAGAAAACAGACCAGAATCTGGAGAGGTGTCCAGTCTACTGGCCTCACCCAGTTCCTCATACCAGCCCATTTTTTGCTCTGGCTGCTCTTGTAAAGGGTCCAGTGACCCCTCCCAATCTTCCTCCATTCCTAGCCCTTCAGAATAAGGCTGAGGAACCAACCTAGGACCAAAGGGTTCTGTCGGTGCCAAAATCGGCATCGGTAGATAACGATCTGGCTCCGAGTCGTCGAGGATGAGAATGGGGCTGGCGCCGCCGGTGGACGCAAGGGGCATCAGGAGTCTCGGCTTGGGGGGCTGGTCCTGGGGAAGTTCACAGTAGCATGAGCAGCGTCGGTCCGGATCCATTACCGGAACCAGGGGGGTCATCAGCACTGGAGCCGTCAGTGCGGAACCCAAAGGCATGCCGGTACAGTCAGGCAGCCCAGATATGAGGCACTTGGCGACACAGAATTCTTTGAGCTGGTCGGGGGTCACTCTGGCTCACGGAAAGGTGGGGAAGCACACAACTGACCCAGATGCAGGTTCAGCCAAATGAGGCCTACAAAGCCGAGACGCCTCTGTTGAGTCAGCCAACTGATGGGGAGAAGTCAAAGCACCCTTCAACTTCTTGTGTTTTTTTATACTTCTTACCTGACCGTCTTGAAAACTTTGAGTGGGAGGAGGAAGACTTAGGGCTCCCAGAACAGTGCCTAGACCTTCCTTTCGGCCGGGATCAAGAACGAGACCTCCAGGGCAAACTACACGGTGCCAAGTGCCGGGCCGCAAGTAGCTTTAGGCACCGCTCCCTCAAAGCTTTTGGAGCCATAGCCCAGCAGTCAGAACATGACTTCGAGTCGTGGTCGCAGTCCAGGAAAAGACAAACCATGTGTGGATCTGCTACTGACATGGTGCGGTGACAGGCGCGACACGGCTTGAATCCAGAACTCTTCTTGGGCATCCTAAACACCAAAAAATGTTCAACAAAACATTGAAAAAGCCTATCAAAATGTGACAGAGAGTAGCTCTCTTCATGGATGTGCTCTAACTGGCGCAGAAAGAAAAGAACTGAAGTCTGCGCCCAAGGTGGAACCTATAAAGGTGACGCAGTCTTCACAATGGCAGAGACGACCCTGAAGATGTCACGCATAGCCAACTAGCGACACGCAAGGGTATTGCTCAAAGAAAGATCTTCTGGATCCAGTCTGACGCCTGGGAAATTAAAAGTTAAGGAATTTGCGGCTAGATGTCTCTATTAGATTAGGTAGATTCGATCCTAAACAGCGAGTTCTGCTTAATTGAGTTTACTTATTAGTACTATAGCACACCATAATATATGAAGTACATTCTGGATGGACCCCCATAGCATTACCCGCTGCAGTTTTAGTTAGATCTTTCTTTTTTAAATTGAGAAGGAAGGTTGGCTTTTTGCTGCTATATTGGTATTTTTGCACAAAAATATTTGTGTTGTGCACAAATAATTATGATATTGTTATACCATGGATAATTCCCTCTTCGTGGTTTATAGAAAACTTGGCATTTTGTATCAGGGCTGTGTCTCCTCCTGTGTTTACGGTCTATATTAAAAGTTAGGTTGTGCTATAATTGTATTTTGCACAAATAGGGATATTGTCATACTATAGGTAAATTCTGGCTGGCGTTTTTTAAAACAATTTTTCGCTGAAATTAGCCTTTTTTGCACAATCACAATCGTATTTTGCACAAATAATAAGGATACTGTCTAATAGGTAAATTCCTGATTGACTGGTACTGGGAACCTGGTTAGTAGGAACTCAGTACGCCTCAGTCAAAGTTGCATCAAAAACCAGGCAAAAGTGTGTGTGTGTGTGGGGGGGGTTTATTGTGGGGGGATACTGCACCAGACACCCAGTTTCTCACTGTGTTTTTAGAACATTTTGTATGTACGATCGGCATATTATAGATGCATATGTTTACTGGGTGTGATTAAATAATTTATGAAGAATGTAGGTTTTAAGAAGTATGCTGGTCTCTTCTATTTTTTAATGTATATCAATGTATTGTTTATATTGCCTTATTGGCAACATAACAAACTTTTAAATAAACTTTCACTATGACTAAGAAGACAGTTTTCATTGTCAAAACATGTAGAGGGCAACTATGCATCGGATCGAATGGCAAGCACATTAAAAATGTCAAAACCAAATTAAGGTTCCACTGGGGCACAATGAAGGGTTTTGGATGGACATGTGCTGAAGTCCTATCAGGAAATGAGTGCCTTGAATAGGAAGGGCTGATCCGGCAACCGTCAGAAAACTGATATGGCAAAACTATACTCCTTAACTGTGACCAAAGCAAAGCCTTGCTAGGCTATTGATAAAACAAACACCAAACCTTGGCTAAGGGTGCAGAGAGAGGATGAACATGTTTGGCAGTGCACCAAGCCATCCCAACGGGAGGTGTATACAGTCTTAGTTGAGGCATGTCTGGCTTCCAGAATGACTTTGTAGACTTCAGAGGGGAGGTCATAAACTGTCAGCTGCCACTGCTCATTCTCTGTGCATGAATGTGGAGCATGTGCAGGTTCGGGTACTTGACCCTGCCTTGTTGCTGCAACAGGAGATCTTTCGAAAGGGGCAGCCTGAAGGGAATACCAATGCTCTTGCTCAGGAGTTCAGGGTACCATATTCTCTGTGCCCAATTCGGAGCCACAAGAATGACTTGGGCCAGGTCTTCCTGATCATCTTGAGATCCCTGGGCATCAGTGGTATTGGCGGGAAGGCATACAGGAGCACTGAATTCAACTTGAGCCAAAACATGTCTCTAAATGATAGCCACCTTGAAAATTCCAATGCACAAAAGTGCAGGCATTGTGCCTTCTCTGTGGTGGCGAAAAGATCTAACCAAGCCAGCACAAACTCTCCCTACTGCAGGCAGTGGAGGTGGTGTCTGAGCTGGTCGTTTAATCGGAGCACCATTGGCCAACCACCCATGATATGAAGCACAGGAGGAACAGTGTCAGCCACCAGAAGAGAGTCACATAAGTGGAATACCAGCCTCAGAGACAGTGCCCCATGGCTGTACAAAAAGAAGTATATTTTTTGTGTTACACTGAGCATCAGGCACAATAGAACATGCAACATATTAACTGACCTTCCCTCAGCTGCCTCCTCAGCTTCTGGTAGTATTTCCTCCCCACTCTTTTTCCCACTTGGCTTCCTCCCCCTTTGAGCCAGTGAGGAGAGTCATGAGGAAAGCACGCCAAGAGAAAGCTTTTTATTAATAAAAAAGTACAATGATGGAAGGTGCGGGTGACCGGCAGGAGTTTACCCATTACACACTCAAGCTCAGGACCACATGGATCAGGTGGCAGTGGTTCCAGCTCTAGCAATGAGTTGCACATCACAACTTTCAGCAGCCGTTTTTAAAGTTAAATATATGTAGCCTGTAACAAGAGCCTCCTTGAAAAATGAGCACCACTCATGCTTCAATGGATATCATGCTATCATAATAGAAAAGAGGAAGTACAGTTAGTGACCTTCCATTTCAGAGCTTCTGGATTAGTTTCAGTGCCTTTTCTAGAAATGACCAAGATGCTAAAGTGGGGAGGGGGATTTCTTCTTTTTTTCTCCTTATACAAACTTAATTGCTTGGTTTTCCTCACATCAGTGTGTCACTCAAAGCGTTACACGTTTGGTAATAAAATGTCACTCATAGGCCCGATGAAAACATGTAAATGTCACTCATAAGTAGCCTGAAAACTTGGCAGCTGTGTCTCTCATGTCTGTATCTTTTTTCATGCTTGAATCAATCCCCAATCGTGGAGGTGTGAGCCTTTGTGCCTCTTAAGAGCAGTTAGTATCAAGTATTTCTGCCATAGAAACACAAAAGAAAATGCCTATTTAGTGGCCAAAAGAACATCTGAAAGTGCATTCTTAAAAGGCAGCAGTGGCTCCGAAGAGGTAGCTGCCGGCTGAAGCACTTCCGTCAGGAGGTTAGTCCTGATGGCCGCTGTAGGGATCTCAAGGTGGAGGGCCTCGGCCGCCCTACGCAACACCACTGCGTAACTTGCACCCTCCTCGGTAGCCACGGTAGGAGGAGACAGCATGCCAAGGTCAGGAGAGGTATCAAGACAACTGACATCCCCCAACTCCTCTGCCCAGTCCGGGTCAAACTCACATTGTGTTGCGAGAGGGTGCTCAGACCCCTCCCAGTTCTCCCCTTCCTCCGAAGGCTAATAAACAGGCCGAAAATAAGGAGGACGGACATAGGGGTTGAAATCCCCCATCGGCGTCGGAATTGGCATTGAGCGACGCCGGTCCGGCGCCGTATCCACATCGGGGCTGAAACCGGGGTGACGTTGTCCGGTGGGCCAGGCGACATCGGAGGTGGTGCCGGTGGGGTTGACGGCGGCGGAGGTGCCACAAGGTCAACCGGCATCGACCGGGATCCAGGCCTGGATCCATGGGGGTCCTGCGGCGCCGGGGCCGGAGCCAACAGCGATGCCGGAGCTGGAGCCGCTGGCAGTAAAGAGCTAGGACCCCCAGTCGGGCCCGCGGGGCCCGAAGGCGCGTCGGCGGGGCCCGACGGCCCAAAGAGGCAAGCCATGGCTGACAGAAATTCCTGCAGCTGGGCTGGAGTCGCCGACGGACCCGGGAAGGGCGGGTAGGCCGGCGGCGACTGCGTAGGCTCCGCCGGAGCCACGGGGGAGGCACCGCCCATACCGCCCAGCCGCGTCGCGTGACGGGCGAGGGGAAGTCGGAGAGCGACGGCGCTTCTTCGACTTCTTTGAGTGCTTCGTCTTACCTGGCCCCGAGTGCGAAGACTTCGATCCCGATTAACGGTGGTGGCGGCTCCGCGACCGGTCCCTCGACCTCCCATGGGACCGGGACCTTGAACGGAGCGGAGCCGACTGCCGGACTTCAAGCAACTTTCGGGACCGCTCCCGCAAAGTCTTCGGCACCATGGCCCAGCAGTCGGAGCACGACTTGGGGTCGTGGTCGCGCTCCAGGCAGTAAAGACACACGCGGTGCGGGTCCGTCACTGACATCATTCGATGTCAGTCCCCGCAGGTCTTGCAGCCGGGCATCCCTACTGCACCAGGAGTTGATCGACTAGAAAAATAGAGACAAAAAGCCTCGAAAAAACTGAGTCAACAAGTGACTGGGGGTACCGCTCTCTCCGGATCTGCGCTTGCTGGCACGGAAAAAGAAAGAACTGACGTCAGCGCGCGAGGGTGGCGTCTAAGTAGCTGCCGCGACATCATCTCGGCGACCACGACGCCAACCACGGACGCGGAGCCGCACAACGCCACCTTCCGATGCGCAGGGGTACTGCTGACGAAAACTTTCCGGATCCAGTCTGACGCCTGGGGGTAATTCTAAGGTAAGGAATCTATCACTAACGTGTTTCTTTGAGATTGCCACCGTAGGAAGCTCGAGGTTGAGAGCCTCGGCCGTCCTACGCAACACCACTGCGTACAACGCTCCCTCCTCCGTAGCCACGGTAGGAGGAGACAACATGCCAAGGTCAGGGGAGGTGTCAAGACCACTGACATCCCCCAGTTCCTCTCTCCAGTCCTGTTCACTGTCCAACTGGTCAGTCAGAGGGTCACCTGACCCCTCCCAGTCCTCCTCCTCATCCTCTGGTTGCCACTCAGGTTGAAAAGGGGCACCAGGAGTGAACAGGGGCACAAAAACCCCTCTTGGCGCCGGATCCGGCGTCGGGCGACATCGGTCCGGCTCCGTGTCCACGTCGGGATGGAGGCCAGGGTCGACACCGGCCAGGGGGCCGACCGGCATCGGACGCGGTAGTGGTGCCGTCGGAAGCGGCGCCGGTGGAGGCCTAACGAGGTCATCGGGTGCCGATCCGGATCCAGGCCTGGATGGAAGGGGGCCTGCGGCTCCGGGACCGGAGCCGCCGGCAGAGAAGGCCTGGACCCCCCAACCGAGTCCGCAGGCCCGAAGGCATGCCAGCGGGGTCGGTCCGCCCAAAGATGGCATGCATCGCCTCGTAGAACGTACGAAGCTGGGCGGGAGTCGCTCCAGGTCCCGGAAAGGGAGGGAAATGCAGAGTCGACTCTTCGGGCTCTGTGCGCGGAGCCGCGGGAGGGGCACCACCTGTGTGCCTCGTCGGATCAGCCGACCGACGAGGAGAAGTCGAAGAGCGACGATGCTTCTTCGACTTCTTCTTATGCTTCGACTTACCCGACCCCAAGTGCGAAGACTTCGAAGATTTTGAACAGGAATCGTGATGGCTCCGCGACCGGTCCCTCGACCTCCCTCTCGACCTGGACCTTGAACGGCGCGGAGCCGACTGCCGTTGCTCAAGCAGCTTTTGGGACCGCCTCCGCAAAGCCTTCGGCGCCATCGACCAGCAGTCGGAGCACGACTTGGGGTCGTGGTTGCGCTCCAGGCATAAAAGACACATGCGGTGCAGATCTGTCACCGACATCATGCGATGACAGGAACCGCAGGCCTTGAAACCAGGCATTCCTCGTGCACCTTCGGAGTCGAAGACTCGAAAAAAAAGTCGACAAAAGTCGAGAAAAAGTTAGTAAAAAATTGACTGAGGTACCGCTCTTCCCGGATCTGCGCGGGCTGGCGCGGAAAAAGAAAGAACTGACATCAGCGCGCGAGGGCGGCGTCTAAGTAGCTGCTGCAACGTCATCCCAGCGACCACGACGCCAACGACGGACGCGGAGCTGACCGACGCCACCTTCCGACGCGCAGAGGTACTGCTGACGAGAAAACTTTCCGGATCCAGTCTGACGCCTGGGGGTAATTCTAAGGTAAGGAATCTATAACTAACGTGTTTCTTTCAGATACATATTAGACATCCTCAAGAATGTCAAGGTACTGGAAAGTGGGAATTGGAGTTGGTCTCTTTTCGGTAGTTGGGGCTGGATTCTTGAAAAAGTGATTTACATAATTGTGATATTGGTGCTTTGTTGTGCCCTTATTTGGTTCCTTAACTTCTGTTGCTCTTATTGCACCACCATTCTTTCCCCTAAAAGGAAAATATCGATTCATGATACCAACGCTGCCATTATGGTACAGAAAGAGATAGACGACCTCATGCAGATAGATGAGGGCATTTTTGAGACTTCTTCCCTCCTTATAGTCTCCTTTCCCGATACTGAGAATATGGAATGCTCATAAGGAGTTTTAGTCATGGTCTCCTGTTTTTCTGATTTTATATTTTCCTTGTTGCTGTTAGAAAATGTTTTAGCTCATGCTAAAAGGAGGGTCTGTTAGAATAGAAATATTCATGTTTGAGCATTGCCTATGTAAAGTTAGCATTCGCAGCACCATTTTCTGTTCAGAAGCCATTTTGAACCATAAACGAAACTAATCATTTGCTATTTCTGAGAAAAGGCCTCTGTTATGTTTCGTTTCTGCAATATTAGATTTTGCTTCACTAATGAATAGACTGTTCATGTTACTGCATACCTTTCTCACTAGATAGAGGCCCTCTCCCACTTGTCTGATGACGGGTACAGGGTGAAACGACCTTGGGTTGTATTAGGTGTTGGGAAATATGAGAATCAAAACTTATTTGTTTTGTATTTCACTGTCCAGCTGCATCTGCTTGGAAAATTCCACTGTGGGCGTGTTTCAGCCCAGTTGCGAAATGTACATAATGAATCTTTTTGCTTGTCGATTTCAGTCCCTCTGTAGCACTCTTAGGGACTGGGCAGACTGGGCTCCGCTCTGAGTGTATATGAATAAACAGTTATTGGTTTGTATTCTCTACTGTCTGACTGCCTCTTCATTTAGTATGGAAGGCTGAGAGATGGTCATTAGTGACCCTGGTGACCCTAATTGGACCACTTCCTTCAACGATTCAAGGTTCCCTCCCAGGGGAGGGGTCGGACAGTGGGGAGGATACTCCCATGTCCTTTTTCCAGTTTTGCTCCAGAGCAGGAGCCAATGGCTCCCTGAACTGGTTTGAACTGGACTATGCAAGGAGGGCACCAAATGTGCAAGCAGTCTCAGTGGCGCTGGCAAGTGCCCCCACCCTGCTCCAATACACTAAACCCTGTGACAGGATATCTATTGTTCTCCCTTCCCCTGAT
Organism: Calotriton arnoldi; assembly: GCA_963921515.1. Taxonomy (NCBI): domain Eukaryota; kingdom Metazoa; phylum Chordata; class Amphibia; order Caudata; family Salamandridae; genus Calotriton; species Calotriton arnoldi. The sequence goes on along the minus strand of CAWUFW010007413.1, from coordinate 352,923 downwards.
TGAGCTTGGCTCAGCATCAGGAGCGCAGAAACACATCTCTGGTCGGCAGCAGCCCTAGCTTGCTGTCCTGTTCTGGAAGACTGGTACCGGGGGCACTGAGGGTCCCCTAGAGGAGCTGTATAGTGCATGGAATCATACCTCCCACACCGTTTATGGGGTGGGGGTATGATTCCAACATATTTGATACCAAACGTGATAGGGTTTGTTACAGTCAATTTAGAGATAGCAATTGCTTAATGACGCATGGCCACTCTATATATTATATGGCTGATGCACTTACAACCCGGGAGAATTGGCTGCGAAGGATGGAGGTGATGGCTGATCCTGCCACTGACTGGCTGCTCATGATTTTGAAGGGCCGGACTACGAGGGCTTGTAGGCAGAGGTTGCAGGGGGGGTGGCGGACTGACCCGACCTCTGGCTGCCTTTCCCATGGGGTCAGAACGAGCCGCACCCATAGCCGGGCAGAGGTTGATCAACTTGTGTGGTGTTGTGGCTGTGGTATAGCAGGTGCAGCTGAAAGCCCCTTCTGTAGCCATGAAAGAGACAAAAAGCAGACGGGGGACGTGTGGCCAATGTGAGGCCCAAGGACTTGGCCGTAGCCTGTGAGTCCTTACACCGCTCCATGACCAAGTCTGCTTCATCTTGAAAGAGGCGGGAGCCATCAAAGTGAATGACCATAAGAGAAGTCTGGACATCCCTAGAAAAGCCAGTAGTCCTCAGCCAGGTGTGGCGTTGAACAGTCACCATTGATGAAATTGCGTTGCCCAGCGAGTCGGTCGTGTCAAGCCCACAACAAATGGCAAACTTTGCCACATCTCTCCCATCTGATACTTCTTAGGAGAGAATGGCCCGGGGCTCCCCCGGGACCTGTGGCAGCACTTGCACAATCGTTTCCCACAGGGAGTGGGAGTAACGTCCCAAAACACATGTGGTGTTCACGGACCGCAAGGCTGGTGGATGAAAACATTTTCTTACCCCAAATATCCACCCTATTGGATTTCCTCTCAGGGGGTGTGGAAGGGAATGCACCCTGGAATGTAGAGGCTTGGACTACTAAGCTTTCGGGGTTAGGGTGGTTGGTGAGGAAATTTGGGTTGACCAGTGTAGGGTTACAGCAGCGGGTGATTGTCCTGTTCAGAGGAGCCCCTGTGCTGGGCTTGGACCAGGTTCCCAGCAGGACATCAGTCAAGGCCTCACTAAAAGGCAGGTGGGGTTCGGAGGAGGAGACACCCAGCTACAGGTCCTCTGTCAAAATGTTCATCTTAAGTGCCACAGAAGGGAGCTGAAGGTCCAGGACCTCAGCTGCCCTTTGCACCACCACAGCGTATGAAGCTTCCTCCTCTGTAGTCAAGGTAGGTGGAGAAAACAGACCAGAATCTGGACAGGTGTCCAGTCTGCTGGCCTCACCCAGTTCCTCATACCAGCCCATTTTTTGCTCTGGCTTCTCTTGTAAAGGGCCCAGTGACCCCTCCCAATCTTCCTCCATTCCTAGCCCTTCAGAATAAGGCTGAGGAACCAACCTAGGACCAAAGGGTTCTGTCGGTGCCAAAATTGGTAGATAACGATCTGGCTCCGAGTCGTCGAGGATGAGAATGGGGCTGGCGCCGCCGGTGGACGCAAGGGGCATCAGGAGTCTTGGCTTGGGGGCTGGTATTGTGGAAGTTCACAGTAGCATGAGCAGCGTCGGTCCGGATCCATTACCGGAACCAGGGGGGTCATCAGCACTGGAGCCGTCAGTGCGGAACCCAAAGGCATGCCAGTAGGGTCAGGCAGCCCAGATATGAGGCACTTGGCGACACAGAACTCTTTGAGCTGGTCGGGGGTCACTCTGGCTCACGGAAAGGTGGGGAAGCACACAACTGACCCAAATGCAGGTTCAGCCAAATGAGGCCTACAAAGCCGAGACTCCTCTGTTGAGTCAGCCAACTGACGGGGAGAAGTCAAAGCACCCTTCAACTTCTTGTGTTTTTTTATACTTCTTACCTGACTGTCTTGAAAACTTTGAGTGGGAGGCCGAAGACTTAGGGCTCCCAGAACAGTGCTTAGACCTTCCTTTTGGCCGGGATCAAGAACGAGACCTCCAGGGCGAACTACACGGTGCCAAGTGCCGGGCCGCAAGTAGCTTTAGGCACCGCTCCCTCAAAGCTTTTGGAGCCATAGCCCAGCAGTCAGAACATGACTTTGAGTCGTGGTCGCAGTCCAGGAAAAGACAAACCATGTGTGGATCTGCTACTGACATGGTGACAGGCGCCACACGGCTTGAATCCAGTACTCTTCTTGGGCATCCTACACACCAAAAAATGTTCAACAAAACATTGAAAAAAGCCTATCAAAATGTGACAGAGAGTAGCTCTCTTCATGGATGTGCTCTAACTGGCGCAGAAAGAAAAGAACTGAAGTCTGCGCCCAAGGTGGAACCCCTTAAAGTTGACGCAGTCTTCACAATGGCAGAGACGACCCTGAAGATGTCACGCATAGCCAACTAGCGACACGCAAGGGTATTGCTCAAAGAAAGATCTTCTGGATCCAGTCTGACGCCTGGGAAATTAAAAGTTAAGGAATTTGCGGCTAGATGTCTCTATTAGATTAGGTAGATTCGATCCTAAACAGCGAGTTCTGCTTAATTGAGTTTACTTATTAGTACTATAGCACACCATAATATATGAAGTACATTCTGGATGGACCCCCATAGCATTACCCGCTGCAGTTTTAGTGAGATCTTTCTTTTTTAAATTGAGAAGGAAGGTTGGCTTTTTGCTGCTATATTGGTATTTTTGCACAAAAATATTTGTGTTGTGCACAAATAATTATGATATTGTTATACCATGGATAATTCCCTCTTCGTGGTTTATAGAAAACTTAGCATTTTGTATCAGGGCTGTGTCTCCTCCTGTGTTTACGGTCTATATTAAAAGTTAGGTTGTGCTATAATTGTATTTTGCACAAATAGGGATATTGTCATACTATAGGTAAATTCTGGCCGGCCTTTTTTTAAACTATTTTGCGCTGAAATTAGCCTATTTTGCACGTTCACAATCGTATTTTGCACAAATAATAAGGATACTGTCTAATAGGTAAATTCCTGATTGACTGGTACTGGGAACCTGGTTAGTAGGAACTCAGTACGCCTCAGTCAAAGTTGCATCAAAAACCAGGCAAAAGTGTGTGTGTGTGTGTGGGGGGGAGGGGTTTATTGTGGGGAGATACTGCACCAGACACCCAGTTTCTCACTGTGTTTTTAGAACATTTTGTATGTACGATCGGCATATTATAGATGCATATGTTTACTGGGTGTGATTAAATAATTTATGAAGAATGTAGGTTTCAAGAAGTATGCTGGTCTCTTCTATGTTTTAATGTATATCAATGTATTGTTTATATTGCCTTATTGGCTACATAACAAACTTTTAAATAAACTTTCACTATGACTAAGAAGACAGTTTTCATTGTCAAAACATGTAGAGGGCAACTATGCATCGGATCGAATGGCAAGCACATTAAAAATGTCAAAACCAAATTAAGGTTCCACTGGGGCACAATGAAGGGTTTTGGATGGACATGTGCTGAAGTCCTATCAGGAAATGAGTGCCTTGAATAGGAAGGGCTGATCCGGCAACCGTCAGAAAGCTGATATGGCAAAACTATACTCCTTAACTGTGACCAAAGCAAAGCCTTGCTAGGCTAGTGATAAAACAAACACCAAACCTTGGCTAAGGGTGCAGAGAGAGGATGAACATGTTTGGCAGTGCACCAAGCCACAATCATGTCCCAACGGGAGGTGTATACAGTCTTAGTTGAGGCATGTCTGGCTTCCAGAATGACTTTGTAGACTTCAGAGGGGAGGTCATAAACTGTCAGCTGCCACTGCTCATTCTCTGTGCATGAATGTGGAGCATGTGCAGGTTCGGGTACTTGACCCTGCCTTGTTGCTGCAACAGGAGATCTTTCGAAAGGGGCAGCCTGAAGGGAATACCAATGCTCTTGCTCAGGAATTCAGGGTACCATATTCTCTGTGCCCAATTCGGAGCCACAAGAATGACTTGGGCAAGGTCTTCCTGATCATCTTGAGATCCCTGGGCATCAGTGGTATTGGCGGGAAGGCATACAGGAGGCCTGAATTCAACTTGAGCCAAAACATGTCTCTAAATGATAGCCACCTTGAAAATTCCAATGCACAAAAGTGCAGGCATTGTGCCTTCTCTGTGGTGGCGAAAAGATCTAACCAAGCCAGCACAAACTCTCCCTACTGCAGGCAGTGGAGGTGGTGTCCGAGCTGGTGGTTTAATCGGAGCACCATTGGCCAACCACCCATGATATGAAGCACAGGAGGAACAGTGTCAGCCACCAGGAGAGAGTCACATAAGTGGAATACCAGCCTCAGAGACAGTGCCCCATGGCTGTACAAAAAGAAGTATATTTTTTGTGTTACACTGAGCATCAGGCACAATAGAACATGCAACATATTAACTGACCTTCCCTCAGCTGCCTCCTCAGCTTCTGGTAGTATTTCACCCCACTCTTTTTCCGACTTGGCTTCCTCCCCCTTTGAGCCAGTGAGGAGAGTCATGAGGAAAGCACGCCAAGAGAAAGCTTTTTATTAATAAAAAAGTACAATGATGGAAGGTGCGGGTGACCGGCAGGAGTTTACCCATTACACACTCAAGTTCAGGACCACATGGATCAGGTGGCAGTGTTTCCAGCTCTAGCAATGAGTTGCACATCACAACTTTCAGCAGCCGTTTTTAAAGTTAAATATATGTAGCCTGTAACAAGAGCCTCCTTGAAAAATGAGCACCACTCATGCTTCAATGGATATCATGCCATCATAATAGAAAAGAGGAAGTACAGTTAATGACCTTCCATTTCAGAGCTTCTGGATTAGTTTCAGTGCCTTTTCTAGAAATGTCCAAGATGCTAAAGTGGGGAGGGGAATTTCTTCTTTTTTCTCCTTATACAAACTTAATTGCTTGGTTTTCCTCACATCAGTGTGTCACTCAAAGCGTTACACGTTTGGTAATAAAATGTCACTCATAGGCCCGATGAAAACATGTAAATGTCACTCATAAGTAGCCTGAAAACTTGGCAGCTGTGTCTCTCATGTCTGTATCTTTTTTCATGCTTGAATCAATCCCCATCGTGGAGGTGTGAGCCTTTGTGCCTCTTAAGAGCAGTTAGTATCAAGTATTTCTGCCATAGAAACACAAAAGAAAATGCCTATTTAGTGGCCGATTTCATTTCAAGACCGGAGGCTACCATTATGCATTAATCTTTTAATTGCCACTCCTGCAGCACCTTTAAAGAACTTTAGAACCACACAACAAACTAGAACCAGAACACATAGGCCATAAGTAGTCCATGCACATAACATTCCTCCTCTTTTAAACGCTGCTCCTGAAGAGATAAGTATACCTTTCTTTACTGAATAAATATCTAGATTAATTGGTTAAAAGCTTTGATTTGATATAGTTAGTATTTTTAATATATTGATGTAAGAAATGTTTATATCTATGTGTTAGTTATTAGGTTTGAACAAGCTTCTAATTTACAGAAGCGTGTGTTCTTTAACTAAATTAGTGGCTAAGTAGAAGAATATAAGCAAGTTAGTTTTTAATAGGTGCTTTTTGTGTGTTTTTTACGGAACTCGTTTTACAGAGTTACCACACAGAAAGATTATTTTCTGAGGTATTTGAAAATCTGAGCCTTGTTTTATACCTATGACACTTCAAAAGCTATTTTTCCCTGACTTATTCCTAACAAGAAATAAATTTGAGTAGAGGCCTATGTGTAGGAGGCTGGCTTAGAATATGGTGCACACTTATTCAAGTGGTGCACCTTGCACTAATCCAGGCAACCCTTATGGTAATTTTAGTGGTCTTCAATAACAATAGAAAGCTCTCAAAGTAATAGCTGTGGAGAGCAGCCTTCAGGCAGCCTTCAGGCTTCAGCCTTCAGGCTTATCTTGAAGGAGTGTTAAGCAGCTTGTTTTACCAGTTAAATTTTTAGTGTAAGTTAGATGAAAAGAAACCACACAGTGTTTAGCAAAAATAAGTCTATTTATTACACACACAATCACTAACACATTGGTATATCTCCTACACAAGAATACTTCAAAATAATCAGGTAAGTAGCACAAATATGCACTGGTCTCCAGGGGTAGTCAAAACCATATACTAAGAAAGTGGAATGCGAACTGCAAAGGAGAACAGGACTTGGACCAGAAAACTCAGAGGAGCTGTGGACACAAGGAACCACCCAAGGTAAGTACACAGGAACCCAATGGAGGCTGTGTGCAGAGTGGAAACACAGCTGCGTGCCCAATGGAAGTCAAAGGAGACGTTGCGGTTGCAGTTTTAAAGAAGATGGACCCTTCTACGAGGACCACTAAGAAACCCTTTGGAAGACAGAAGGTTGGAGAGCCACCCCACCCGTGAATGCCCCAGGAACCAGGTTACCTGCACCAGGGAAGCCGGGTGCATAGGGGTGACGTGCTGTCGAACCTGCCGTAGACTACAATGGAAGACTTCAAGGAAGATGCCTCTGGAGAAGCCTGTGAAGGAGTCCGGTTGAATCCAAGGGTGGATTCTTGAAGAGGAGAACCTGCAAGCAGAGGGGATAGAGTCTATGCCACTCAGAGGTGACCAGGCGGCACGGAAGCACAATGCCCACCGATGTCGGGAGGTTCAGGAGTGAAGAGAATGACCTTGTCGCTGCAGCTGTTTTTTAAAAACTTTATTTATCAATTTTCACAACAAACAGAATATAAGCAAAGGCCCATATACACTGGAAAATATTTTGTTATCTAGAAGTATGGTTAAAAGGTCAAGTAATTAAGACTGTATTATGCAGAAACATCAAGTAATCATGAGATTCAAGAACGGGCAAATAAGTACATTAGTGCAGAATTGCAGCACAAGTTACTAACTTGTGTAACGATATATCTGTAAGAGACAGTAGTTAGTGACAGATTCCTTACCTTAGAATATCCCCAGGCGTCAGGCTGGATCCGGAAAGTTTTTGCGTAGCAGTACCCTTGCGCGTCGGTAGGCGGCGTCGTGCGGCTCCGCGTCCGTCGTCGGCGTCGTGATCGCCGGGATGACGTCGCGGGCAGTACTTAGACGCCGCCCCTGCGCGCTGACGTCAGTTCTGTACACGACTTTCCGCGCCAGGAACGCAGAGCCATGCAAGAAGCTGACATAGGTGTCTGAAAAATACTAGGGCCCTGAAAGGGATGTCCTTAACCCTAGAAATCAGTTCGCAGAACGGGGAGGATGGGTGGGGCGGTAGGAATCTGTCACTAACTACTGTCTCTTACAGATATATCGTTACACAAGTTAGTAACTTGTGCATCTGAAAGAGACACGTTAGTGACAGATTCCTTACCTTAGAATAGATACCCCAGCAATACCAACCCCGGTGGTGGGTCTGCGAACAAGATCAGACAAGGAAGTCCCGGAGGACAGAACGGCCAAAGAAGCCGTCTCTCCGGACCTGACTGTCAAGGCAGTAATGCTTTGTAAATGTGTGCAGCGAGGCCCACGTAGCTGCCTGACAGATATCCTGCAGCGGAACACCGCGGCCTAAAGCCGTGGTAGCAGCCGTTGCCCTGGTGGAATGGGCACGCAGCCCAACAGGAGGCTCCTTCTTAGCCAAAGAATAGCAGGCTTTGATACACAAGGTTACCCAGCGGGAGATGGTTCTCTTGTGCACCGCCCGACCTTTTGGCGCCCACGTAGCCAAAAAGAGCTGGTCATCCACCCGGAAGTGTTGTGTGCGGTTGATATAAAAGGAAAGCGCACGTTTTGGGTCCAGACAGTGGAGCCTCTCTTCCTCTCTGGAAGGATGCGGAGGCGGAAAGAAGGTGGGCAAAGTGATGGTCTGCCCAATGTGGAAGGCAGTAACCACCTTTGGCAAGAAGGACGGACGCGTCCTAAGAACAACCTTGTCTGGATGGACAGACAGAAAGGGAGGTTTGCATGATAGAGCCTGGAGCTCACTCACCCGCCGAGTGGAGGTGATGGCCACCAGAAAGGCTGTCTTCAGAGTCAGAAGACGAAGAGGACAGTTATGTAGAGGCTCAAAGGGAGCGCACATAAGAAAGGTAAGAACCAAGTTCAAGTCCCACTGAAGCATCACAAACGGAACAGGAGGGAAGAGGTGTGTAATGCCTTTAAGGAATCTGTTAACAACAGGGGACTTGAAAAGGGAGGGCTGATCAGGAAGCCTGAGGAAGGCCGAAATGGCACAAAGATAGCCCTTGATGGTACCCAGGGCAGAACCCTGTTGGGCCAGTGAAAGAAGGAACAGAAGAACCTCAGAAAGAGGGGCAGAGAGGGGATTCACAGCCTTTGCTGTGCACCCTGCCACAAACTTGTTCCACCTGCAGGCGTATACCACCTTAGTGGAGGGACGCCTGGCTGCCAGAATCACATCACAAACTTCGGGAGGCAAGTCGAAAGGAATCAACTGCCGCCGCTCAATCTCCACGCAAGCAGGTGGAGGCTGGACAGGTTCGGGTGGAGGATCGTCCCCTGCTGCTGCGACAGAAGATCCTCCCGAAGAGGCAGACGGATCGGGGGATCGACGCTCATACTGAGTAGCTCGGGATACCAAACCCTTCGAGCCCAGTCCGGAGCCACAAGGATGACTTGGGCCCGGTCGCGCCGAATCTTCTTCAACACTCTGGGTAGAAGTGGTATAGGCGGAAAGGCGTACAACAGACCGCAACTCCACTTGCGACGAAAAGCGTCGGCGAGCGAGTGCCGCCTTGGAAATTCCAACGCGCAGAACTGATGACATTGCGCGTTCTCTTCGGTGGCGAATAGATCTAACCAAGGCTCTCCCCACTGCAGAAAGAGACCTTGCGCCACTTCCGAGTGAAGACGCCATTCGTGATCCATCTTGCACCTGCAGCTGAGTTCGTCCGCCCTGGCGTTCAGGGAACCTGCCAGGTGTTGAACCATCAGGAACATGCCCTGATGTTCCAGCCATGTCCAGAGGCGCAGAGCCTCCTGACAGAGGGTCCACGACCCCACCCCGCCTTGTTTGTTGCAGTACCACATGGCGGTGGTGTTGTCTGTGAACACCTGCACTACCTTCCCTTTGACAGAGGGAAGGAATGCCTTGAGTGCAAGTCGGATCGCCCGGAGCTCCAGAAGGTTGATATGGAGCCGGGACTCCGCCGGAGACCAGAGGCCTCTGATCTCCGCCTCTCCCATGTGACCGCCCCATCCCAGAAGGGACGCGTCCGTCACAACTGTGTGCTCTGGCTGGGGAAGGGAGAGGGATCTGCCCATGACCCATTGCCGGTTCGAGAGCCACCACTGCAACTGTTTTGCAGCCCCCTCCGAGATCTGGACGTGATCGGACAGGTTGCCCTGGTGCTGCGCCCACTGGAACTTCAGGTCCCACTGCAGAGCCCGCATATGCCATCTGGCATGATCGACCAGCAGGATGCAGGAGGCCATGAGGCCCAGCAGCCTCAGGGTCATCCGTACCGAAACCCAGGATAAAGGCTGAAACATTGGAATCATAGCCTGAATATCCCTGACTCGCCGTTCGGGAGGATAGGCCCGAAACTGCGTCGTGTCCAGAACTGCTCCGATGAAAAGGAGCTGTGGAGAAGGAATCAGATGCGACTTCGGCACATTGATGGAGAACCCCAGCGAGTGCAGGAGTTCACCCGTAGTCTGGAGGTGGGAGACGACTGCCTGGGACGAGCCCGCCTTCAGCAGCCAGTCGTCGAGGTAGGGGAAGACTGGAACCCCTGCCCGGCGCAGATTGAGCTGCGACCACCGCCATCACTTTCGTGAACACCCGAGGGGCACTTGTAAGGCCAAAGGGGAGCACGGTGAACTGAAAATGCTCGAGGCCTACCGTGAACCGTAGGTAACGCCGGTGGGCCGGCAGGACGGGGATGTGGAAATAAGCGTCCTGCAAGTCCAACGCTACCAACCAGTCTCCAGGGTCGAGGGCAGTCAAGACCTGAGCTAGGGTGAGCATCTTGAACTTCTCCTTCCGGAGGAAGCGATTGACGTTCCGGAGGTCCAAGATAGGACGCATGTCTTCCTTGTCATTTTTGGGCACCAGAAAGTAGTGGGAGTAGCAACCACGTCCTACTTCTGGGGTCGGAACATGCTCGATGGCCCTCTTGGCCAAGAGGGCCGTGACTTCCTTCTGCAGAAGCACCAAGTGATCCCCTGACATGCGGTGGAATTGAGGTGGCATGGCTGGGGGGTGGTCTTGAAGGGGAGGGAGTAGCCCTTCGGACAATGTCCAAGACCCACCTGTCCGAGGTGATGGGACGCCAGTGGTGAAGGTGATGGCGGACCCTGCCCCCTACTGGCGTGCTGTGCACCTGAAAGGAGGGACTAGGAGGGCTTGGAGGCCGCGGACGGCTTGGAGGTGGTGGCCTGACCCGCACGCTGGTTGCCCGAACCGCCACGGCGGTATCCACATCCTCGGCCACGCGAAGACGCTTGCTGCGCGGGCCGGTGGCTGGGCTGCTGACGTGACTGGGCGCCCCTTCCGTGGCCACGAAAGGGGCGAAAAGCAGAGGTTAGCGGAGGGCGTACAACAGACAGGCCCAGGGACTTGGCAGTAGCCCGTGAGTCCTTAAAACGCTCCAGCGCATGGTCTGCTTTGGAACCAAAAAGACCGACTCCATCAAAGGGCATGTCCATGAGTGTATTCTGGACATCACCTGAGAAACCAGTTGTTCTCAGCCAGGCGTGGCGACGTAGCGCCACCGTCGTTGCAAGCGATCTGCCCAGCGAGTCGGCGGTATCAAGGCCATAACGTATGGTGTATTTAGCCGCATCTCTTCCTTCCGCAATGGCGCGGGTAAGCAGTGTCTGGACCTCCTCAGAACACTGCGGCAAAACAGCCGCCACCGAATCCCACAGGGAGTGGGTATATCGGCCCAAAAGGCAAGCGGTGTTGACGGACCGCAAGCCAGCACTGGAGGAAGAAAAAGCCTTCTTCCCAAATTGGTCCAGGCGTTTGGATTCCCTATCCGGAGGGGCGGTAGGGAAGGCGGTTTGGGAGGCAGAGGCTTGGACAACCAAGCTCTCGGGGGTGGGATGTTGGGAGAGAAACAAGGGGTCGCCCGGAGCAGGGCGATGGCGTCGGGCCACGTTCCTATCCACAGGAGCCCCTGTGGTGGGCTTGGACCAGGCGCCCAAAAGAACGTCAGTCAGTGCATCATTAAACGGCAGCACAGTCTCCGAGGAGGTAGCTGCCGGCTGAAGCACTTCCGTCAGGAGATTAGTCCTGACAGCCACTGTAGGCAATTGGAGGTGCAAGGCTCCAGCTGCTCTACGCAACACCGTTGCGAAATTTGCTCCCTCCTCCGTAGCCACGGGAGGAGACAGCATGCCAGTGTCAGGGGAGGTGTCTAGACCACTGGCATCCCCAAGTTCCTCAGCCCAGTCCGGATCAAACTCACACTGTTGTGTGAGAGGGTCCTCCGACCCCTCCCAGCTCTCCTGGTCCTCCTCTTGTTCAAAATATGGAGGAGGAGGGACATTTGGGACCCAAGGTCTCATCGGCACCGGAGCCGGCGTCGAGCGACGTCGGTCCGGCTCCATGTCCGGAGCCGGAGACAACCGGGGAACGACGCCGTCCGGAGCCCCGGACGGCGTCAGGAACGGCACCGGGGACATCGGCGTCGGCGGAGGCGTGGTTAGGTCAACCGGCGTCGATGGGGGTTGCGGTACCACCGGAGCCGGGATCGAGGCCGGGGCCGGAGCCGAGGCCGGGATGAAGGCTGGCGGGACAGGCGACGCCGGGACCGGAGTCGGCAGCGACACCGGAGCAACCCCATCAGGGCCCGCGGGGCCCGAAGGCGCACCGGAGGGACCTTGAGGCCCAAAGAGGCGGGCCATGGCCGACAGGAATTCCTGTAGTTCGGCCGGAGTCGCCCCGAACCCGGAAAGGACGGGTAATGCGGGGCGGCTCCACAGGCATGTCCGGGGCCGCGGGGGCGGGGACGGTGCCGACAGGGGCCTCAGCCGAGTCGCGAGACCGGCGAGGCGAAGTCTTAGAGCGATGATGCTTCTTAGACTTTTTGTGCTTCGACTTACCCGAGGAGCGCGAAGACTTGGACTCCGACGACCGGCGGGGACTCCGCGACCGGCCCCTCGACCTCTCCCGGGACCGGGGCTTGGTGCGGCGCGGAGCCGACTGCCGGACCTCAAGTAGCTTTCGAGACCGCTCTCGCAAAGCCTTCGGGTGAAGTTTCCGGCAGTCAGGACACGACTTCGTGTCGTGGTCTCGGCCGAGACAATAGAGACACTCTAGATGCGGGTCTGTGATCGACATCATTCGACCACAGACGTCGCATGGCTTGAAGCCGGGCATCCCTACGACACCTAGGAGTCGATGAAGACTTGAAAGAAACAGTGAAAAAATTCACAAAACATTTAGTCAAAAATTGACTAGGGCACTGCTCTTCCCGGATCTGCGCTTACTGGCGCGGAAAAAGAAGAACTGACGTCAGCGCGCAGGGGCGGCGTCTAAGTACTGCCCGCGACGTCATCCCGGCAATCACGACGCCGACGACGGACGCAGAGCTGCACGACGCCGCCTACCGACGCGCAAGGGTACTGCTACGCAAAAACTTGCCGGATCCAGCCTGACGCCTGGGGATATTCTAAGGTAAGGAATCTGTCACTAACGTGTCTCTTTCAGATATTCAAAACAATCATACATGCATAACATAATAGTGCAAGGCTTGTACCTCTATGTGGTCAAATTTAAGAAGTTGCGTCCTGATCAATTCTCAAGCAGTAGTCCCTAAGGGGTTGCCAAATATCTTTTGGCCTGGAGGTAGGCAGTGGGAGCGAGGAATATATTTTACTAGTAGAGTCGCAAGTGATTAAACTGGTAAGCCGAGTTATAACACTATCTTCCTTTTAGCCAGCAATATAGCACAATAGCCGTGTATCTACGCACTGATTTTGGGATATCTGTCACATAGCCGAGTAGAGCTATGAAAGGGTCAGAGAGGAGCTCTATGCCAATCATTAATGAGAGTTGTTCAAATATTTCGCCCCAGTACCTACCAATGTGCGAGCAGGTCCAGGTGAGGTGTGGAAAGTCAGCATCCGGTGTGTTGCATTTCGGGCAGTTAGATGACCTGTCGGGATTAATTCTAGTGATTGTGCTGGAGGTGACGTATGCCCTATGTAGGGATTTAAAATGAAGCAGTATATGATGGTGGTGTGGAGAAATTAGTTTGTTTGCTCACAGCAGTAGTGCCATTCTTTATCCGATAGAGCATGACCCAGGTCACCTCCCCATATCTTTCTGTCCCGAGCGGGTTTCAGGGAAAGGCAGGCTTTATAAAGTTTTAGAGATCAGCCTACCCCCTCCGAATCGGATATTAATAATAACAATGGGGGAAATTCATCCAGAGCAATGGGAAAGGTAGGGACACAGGAGCAAAGAGCGACATAGAGCGGTCTCAAAAAAGGAAATGGTCCATCTTTGTAGCATGTGAAAACCTTGTATCATCTGTATGTGAGATATAATGACCGTTAGGAAAGGCAATCCTCAATGTGTGCAGGTCAAACCTTCTAAGGGGCATATTCTCAAGGACACATCGCCGAGTTATCGGCACTTTACCGCAGCCAAATCCGCGATAAAACTATCGCCCCATTCCCAAGCTGGTGCTAACAGCCCATAACACCAGTTTACCTGCGAAAGCAGTCGCAGAAAACATCGCCACAGATGACCTCGGCAACTAATGAGATGCAGAGTAGGCGTTCCCGTGCAAAAAGCCGCGACAACACCACTCCACAACATTCTCAACGACCAGCCCGATCTGCGATAAGACCACAAAACATGCGATAAGGCGCGTTAGCAGCAGGAAATTAACACCTGCTCTGACCTGGTGTAAAGTCGGACGACAACCTGCACCAGACAAGGGAGCACAGCCCATAGCCACACTTGAAGAACAACAGATGCCCTGGAGCAACCCATCATGCAGCCCGGAGCCCCAATAGGCCAACAACACCCACCGCCACCACCCCCAGGACCCCACTACCCCGGGCATCCCCCACAACCCCCCGCCCCTAGGACAAAGATATCGCACATCAACTCCACAAAACCATGAACCAAACAAATCGCCTGAAGTCGCATAAGCACAACACCCAACATACATGTGTGTTCGGAAAAGAGGGAAATCATACATCCATATCATAATATCCAAATAACACATTTATTACAGAACATAACAAAAACTGAAAATCAGAAGAGGCATGGCGGGACGTCCCACGACATCCAGTAAGTCACAGCCTGCAAAACAGAAATCTGTATAAGAAGCAGTGCCATGCGCCCATCAAATCATAGAGAGAAAGCGAAAGAGAGAGGGAGAGAGGGAGAGAGAGAGGGAGAGATGGAGAGAGAGAGGGAGAGGGAGAGAGAGGGAGAGAGAGGGAGAGAGAGTGCCGACACTGCGGACCTATGCCCCACTGCTCACCTGCTGCCACCGGTGTGTCTCCAACCACGTGCCGGGATTCACAGCAGTCCCCCAGGTCCCTCATCTGAAACAGTTTCCAGAGACATGGATGTCAGAGTCCATACAGTTGCCCACGCCACCATCGCTTGCCCACTCCTGCGCACACAGGCAGCTGCACCCCAGCCCCTCCCGCCGTCCAGCGCTGAATGCCCGCCCCTGTGCAACCAGGCCTCACTGCTCACCTTCCGCCATCGGCGTGTCTCCAAGAGGGCCCACCACGTTCCGGAGGGATCTCCAAGCCCGGGGCCCGCGACCATGGCACCCTCCACATCATACAGCCCCTCGTCGCGGGCCACCAGGTCACACACATGTTGCTGGGTCTAGATTTCGCAATGGCAGAGACCACATCTGTGGACACGGCATCATCGCAGGCTGCACACCCGCTCAGCGCTTGAGGTGCCACTAACGCACAAGTTACTAACTTGTGTAACGATATATCTGTAAGAGACAGTAGTTAGTGACAGATTCCTTACCTTAGAATATCCCCAGGCGTGAGGCTGGATCCGGAAAGTTTTTGCGTAGCAGTACCCTTGCGCGTCGGTAGGCGGCGTCGTGCGGCTCCGCGTCCGTCGTCGGCGTCGGGATCGCCGGGATGACGTCGCGGGCAGTACTTAGATGCCGCCCCTGCGCGCTGACGTCCGTTCTGTACACGACTTTCCGCGCCAGGAACGCAGAGCCATGCAAGAAGCTGACATAGGTGTCTGAAAAATACTAGGGCCCTGAAAGGGATGTCCTTAACCCTAGAAATCAGTTCGCAGAACGGGGAGGATGGGTGGGCGGTAGGAATCTGTCACTAACTATTGTCTCTTACAGATATATCGTTACACAAGTTAGTAACTTGTGCATCTGAAAGAGACACGTTAGTGACAGATTCCTTACCTTAGAATAGATACCCCAGCAATACCAACCCCGGTGGTGGGTCTGCGAACAGATTCAGACAAGGAAGTCCCGGAGGACAGAACGGCCAAAGAAGCCGTCCCTCCGGACCTGGCTGTCAAGGCAGAAATGTTTGGTAAACGTGTGCAGCGAGGCCCACGTAGCTGCCTGACATATATCCTATAACGGAACACCTCGGCCTAAAGCCGTGGTAGCAGCCGTTGCCCTGGTGGAATGGGCACGCAGCCCAACAGGAGGCTCCTTCTTAGCCAAAGAATAACAGGCCTTGATACACAAGATGACCCAGCGGGAGATGGTCCTTTTGTGTACCGCCCGACCTTTTTTGGCGCCCACGTAGCCAACAAAGAGCTGGTCATCCACCCGGAACTGTTGTGTGCGGTTGATGTAAAAGGAAAGCGCACGTTTTGGGTCCAGACGGTGGAGCCTCTCTTCCTCTCTGGAAGGATGCGGAGGCGGAAAGAAGGTGGGCAAAGTGATGGTCTGCCCAATGTGGAAGGCAGTAACCACCTTTGGCAAGAAGGACGGACGCGTCCTAAGAACAACCTTGTCTGGATGAACAGACAGAAAGAGGGGTTTGCATGAAAGAGCCTGGAGCTCACTCACCCGCCGAGCGGAGGTGATGGCCACCAGAAAGGCTGTCTTCAGAGTAAGAAGACGAAGAGGACAGTTATGCAGAGGCTCAAAGGGAGCGCACATTAAGAAAGTAAGAACCAAATTTAAGTCCCACTGAGGCATTATAAACGGAACAGGAGGAAAGAGGTGTGTAATGCCTTTAAGAAACCTGTTAACAACAGGGGACTTAAAAAGAGAGGGCTGATCAGGAAGCCTGAGGAAGGCCGAGATTGCACAAAGATAGCCCTTGATGGTACCCAGGGCAGAACCCTGTTGGGCCAGAGAAAGAAGGAACAGAAGAACCTCAGAAAGAGGGGCAGAAAGGGGATTCACAGCCTTTGCTGTGCACCATGCCACAAACTTGTTCCACCTGCAGGCGTATACCACCTTAGTGGAGGGACGCCTGGCTGCCAGAATCACATCACAAACTTCGGGAGGCAAGTCGAAAGGAATCAACTGCCGCCGCTCAATCTCCATGCAAGCAGGTGTAGACTGGACAGGTTCGGGTGGAGGACTGTCCCCTGCTGCTGCGACAGAAGATCCTCCCGAAGAGGCAGACGGATCGGGGATCGACGCTCATACTGAGTAGCTCGGGATACCAAACTCTTCGAGCCCAGTCCGGAGCCACAAGGATGACTTGGGCCCGGTCGCGCCGAATCTTCTTCAACACTCTGGGTAGAAGTGGTATAGGCGGAAAGGCGTACAACAGACCGCAACTCCACTTGCGACGAAAGCGTCGCCGAGCGAGTGCCGCCTTGGAAATTCCAACGCGCAGAACTGCTGACATTGCGCGTTTTCTTCGGTGGCGAACAGATCTAACCAAGGCTCTCCCCACTGCTGAAAGAGACCTTGCGCCACCTCCGAGTGAAGACGCCATTCGTGATCCATCATGCACCTGCGGCTGAGTTCGTCCGCCCTGGCGTTCAGGGAACCTGCCAGGTGTTGAACCATCAGGAATAAGCCCTGATGTTCCAGCCATGTCCAGAGGCTCAGAGCCTCCTGACATAGGGTCCACGACCCCACCCCGCCCTGTTTGTTGCAGTACCACATGGTGGTGGTGTTGTCTGTGAACACCTGCACTACCTTCCCTTTGACAGAGGGAAGGAATGCCTTGAGTGCAAGTCGGATCGCCCGGAGCTCCAGAAGGTTGATATGGAGCCGGGACTCCGCCGGAGACCAGAGGCCTCTGATCTCCGCCTCTCCCATGTGACCGCCCCATTCCAGAAGGGACGCGTCCATCAGAACTGTGTGCTCTGGCTGGGGAAGGGAGAGGGATCTGCCCATGACCCATTGCCGGTTCGAGAGCCACCACTGCAACTGTTTTGCAGTCCCCTCCGAGATCTGGACGTGATCGGACAGGTTGCCCTGGTGCTGCGCCCACTGGAACTTCAGGTCCCACTGCAGAGCCCGCATATGCCATCTGGCATGATCGACCAGCAGGATGCAGGAGGCCATGATGCCCAGCAGCCTCAGGGTCATCCGTACCGAAACCCAGGATAGAGGCCGAAAGATCGGAATCATAGCCTGAATATCCCGGACTCGCCGTTCGGGAGGATAGACCCAAAACTGCGTCGTGTCCAGAACTGCTCCGATGAAAAGGAGCTGTGGAGAAGGAATCAGGTGCGACTTCGGCACGTTGATGGAGAACCCCAGCGAGTGCAGGAGTTCGGCCGTAGTCTGGAGGTGGGAGACGACTGCCTGGGACGAGCCCGCCTTCAGCAGCCAGTCGTCGAGGTAGGGGAAGACTGGAACCCCTGCCCGGCGCAGATGAGCTGCGACCACCGGCATCACTTTCGTGAACACCCGAGGGGCGCTGGTAAGGCTAAAAGGGAGCACGGTGAACTGAAAATGCTCGAGGCCTACCGTGAACCGCAGGTAACGCCGGTGGGCCGGCAGGACGGGGATGTGGAAATATGCGTCCTGCAAGTCCAACGCTACCATCCAGTCTCCAGGGTCGAGAGCAGTCAAGACCTGAGCTAGGGTGAGCATCTTGAACTTCTCCTTCCGGAGGAAGCGATTGATGTTCCGGAGGTCCAAGATAGGACGCATGTCCTCCTTGTCCTTTTGGGCACCAGAAAGTAGTGGGAGTAGCAACCACGTCCTACTTCTGGGGTCGGAACGCGCTCGATGGCCCTCTTGGCCAAGAGGGCCGCAACTTCCTTCTGAAGAAGCACCAAGTGATCCCCTGACATGTGGTGGAATTGAGGTGGCATGGCTGGGGGATGGTCTCGAAGGGGAGGGAGTAGCCCCTTCGGACAATGTCCAAGACCCACCTGTCCGAGGTGATGGCACGCCAGTGGTGAAGGTGATGGCGGACCCTGCCCCTACTGGCGTGCTGTGCACCTGAAAGGAAGGACTAGGAGGGCTTGGAGGCCGCGGACGGGGCGGGGTTGGTGGCCTGACCCGCACGCTGGTTGCCTGACCCGCCACGGCGGGAGCCACGTCCTCGGCCACGCGAAGACGCTTGCTGCGCGGGCCGGTGGCTGGGCAGCGGACGTGACTGGGCGCCCCTTCCGTGGCCACGAAAGGGGCGAAAAGCAGATGGCTGCGGAGGGCGTACAGCAGAAAGGCCCAGGGACTTGGCCGTAGCCCGTGAGTCCTTAAAACGCTCCAGCGCATGGTCTGCCTTGTTCCCAAAAAGACCGACCCCATCAAAGGGCATGTCCATAAGAGTGTTTTGGACATCACCCGAGAAACCAGTGGTTCTCAGCCAGTCGTGACGGCGCAGCGCCACTGTCGTTGCAAGCGATCTGCCTAGCGAGTCGGCTGTATCAAGGCCACAACTGATGGTGTACTTTGCCGCATCTCTTCCCTACGCAATGGTGCGGGTAAGCAGTGTCTGGACCTCCTCAGGACACTGGGGCAGAACTTGCGCCACCGAGTCCCACAAGGAGTGGGAATATCGGCCCAAGAGGCAAGTGGTATTGACGGACCGCAAGTCAGCACTGGAGGAAGAAAAGACTTTCTTCCCAAATTGATCCAGGCGTTTGGATTCCCTATCCGGGGGAGCGGTAGGGAAGGCGCTTTGGGAAGCAGAGGCTTGGACCACCAAGCTCTCAGGGGTGGGGTGTTGGGAGAGGAACAGGGGGTCGCCCGGAGCAGGGCGATGGCGTCGGGCCACATTCCTATCCACAGGAGCCCCTGTGGTGGGCTCGGACCAGGTGCCCAAAAGAACGTCTTAAAGCGCCTCGTTAAACGGCAGCAGTGGCTCCGAGGAGGTAGCCGCCGGCTGAAGCACTTCCGTCAGGATGTTAGTCCTGACAGCCACGGTAGACAGCTGGAGGTGTAAGGCCCCAGCTGCTCTACGCAACACTGTTGCAAAGTTTGCTCCCTCAGTCAGGGGAGGTGTCCAGACCACTGGCATCCCCAAGCTCCTCAGCCCAGTCCTGATCAAACTCACACTGCTTTGTGAGAGGGTCATCAGACCCCTCCCAGTTCTCTTCGTCCTCCAATTCTGGTTCAAAATAAGGAGGAGGGACATGCGGGACCCAAGGTCTCATCGGCGTCGGAGCCGGCGTCGAGCGACGCCGGTCCGGCGCCGTGTCCGGATCCGGAGAGAACCGGGGAACGACGCCGCCCGGAGCCCCGGGCGCGTCGGGAATGGCACCGGAGAGATCGGCGCCGGTGGAGGTGTCGTCAGGTCAACCGGCGTCGATCGGGGTTGTGGCAGCACCGGAGCCAGGGTCGAGGCCGGGGCCTGGACCGAGGCTGGTGTGACAGGCGGCGCCGGGACCGGAGTCACCGGCGGCGCCGGAGAAACCCCATCAGGGCCCGCGGGGCCCAAAGGCGCACCGGGGGGACCTTGAGGCCCGAAGAGGCGGGCCATGGCCGACAGGAACTCCTGTATCTCGGCCGGAGTCGCCCCCGAACCCGGGAAGGACGGGTAATGCGGGGGCGGCTCCACAGGCACTCCCAGAGCCGCGGGGGTGGGGACGGTGCCGACAGGACCCTCAGCCGAGTCGCGAGACCGGCGAGGGGAAGTCGTCGAGCGATGATGCTTCTTCGACTTCTTATGCTTCGACTTACCGGAGGAGTGCGAAGACTTGGACCCCGACGACCGATGAGGACTCCGCGACCGGCCCCTCGACCTCTCGCGTGACCGGGGCTTGGCATGGCGCGGAGCCGACTGCCGGACCTCGAGGAGCTTTCGAGACCGCTCTCGCAAAGCCTTCGGATGCAAGGCCCGGCAGTCGGGGCACGACTTCGTGTCATGGTCGCGGCCGAGGCAGTAGAGACATTCCTGATGCGGGTCCGTGATCGACATCATTCGACCACAGGCGTCGCATGGCTTGAAGCCGAGGAATCCCTACCGACACCTTCGGAGTCGAGATAACTCGAGAAAACAGTGAAAAATCACCAAAAAACTTAGTCAAAAAATGACTAGGGCACTGCTCTTCCCGGATCTGCGCTTAAGAAAGAACTGACGTCAGCGCGCAGGGGCGGCGTCTAAGTACTGCCCGCGACGTCATCCCGACGATCCCAATGCCGACGACGGACACGGAGCCGCACGACGCCGCCTACCGACGCGCAAGGGTACAGCTACGCAAAAACTTTCCGTATCCAGCCTGACGCCTGGGGATATTCTAAGGTAAGGAATCTGTCACTAACGTGTCTCTTTCAGATTCTGTGAACCGCAACGCAACGCCACGTGGTGGGAGGCGCGCCCTGCCCTTGCCCAGGTCCACACTGCGGGCCAGCAGGTATCACACAAACCCATGCAAGTCCGGACTGCCAGGATGCGCATCATCGCAGGCTGCACACCCGCTCAGAATTTCACGTGCCCCTCACTCACTGCACCGCAAGACACCGTCCCATGGCGGGGTGCCTGTGACTGCCGCAGTGTATCCGGTGCCACCAAGTCTGTGCCCCTCTAGCCATGGACCCTTAATGATTGAGTCCTGTGGTGCGGATGCCATCATGTCACCCCCGGCACTGGACAATGTGAGGTGGCAGGGCCCTAGGCCCTCATGCGTAGATGGGACCTACACGGAGACACCCAGTTGTAGAGTTGAAATGGCATCCAGCACGTGCGCCAGCCCCTATTTATTGGCAGGGTCACATGTCCTGTGACGCCTGTGCTGGATGGGTGTGGTGTGGGTGTACACCAGCCGTGACAACTAGACCTGTGAGCTGCAGATCCCTGCAGTGAAGACCTGGGACATGTAGCGTTGTCCCCCCCCCCTGTGTGCGTAAGCGTAGTGGGCTGCCCTGGCGTATGCCAGTCCAGCGTAAGGGTGTGAACAATGACCCCGGGGCTCTGGGCGCGGTTCCGTCCTGGGCTGGACAAGGAAGCGACTAATGGATGTGTCTCTGTTGTAGTGTCGGCAACCCCCGGCCCGTAACGGAAATGTGCCACCCTGTGACAGAAGTCTCACAACATGTGCAACATGGACGTAAGGGGGAATCACTGACCCTACATTCATCCATACTTCCACACTTGAAAGATCATAGACATGACACACCAGTGTGAATATGAATGTTTATTGCTCATTCAAGGGAGTGTTGCAGCTGGAGCAGTACAGGGCCATGCCAACCCCACTCCACATTGTCGGCCCGTGTAGGGCCAGCCAGAGTCCTTCAGGGAGTGACCGGTACAGCAGGAGAGGAGGAGTTCAGTCCGCAGTCTGATAGCTGTGTCATTGGTGACCAAACAGAATATGGCAGTCCATGTCGAGGTCCGAGGTGAGTGTGGCAGAGTGCATCGGGGGACAGTGGAAGGTGATGATGCAGAGGGCAGCACCAAGCAGAAACAGGCCACATGGCGGAGATGCATGCTACTGCGTCCTTCTGACCACGAAGTCAGATTCATCCGCATCCTCGTCCGCTGCTGTTGCCTGTCCCTCACATGTGGGTGGTGGTGTTATGTCTGCCGCACTGGGTGGCACTGACACATCAGGGGCCGGAGAAGTGGATGGGGTGGTAGCAGCAGCATGCATCAGCCCTTGGCCTTGTGGCAGCAATGCCATGAGGGTGTTCCCTATGGCATGGAGGGACCCAGCTAGATCTCGCTGGTGTGCAGCCATGGCAGCCGCTCTTTCCGCCTGCGTCCGCTCCATGTTCTCCATGATCCTCCGCATGTGTCCCAGCTCCCGAGCGAGATCGCTGGAGGCACTCGGACTAGACAGTCGTTCCTGTCGCAGAGTCAGGACTCTAGCGATGTCAGCCATGGTTCGTTGGAGAGCATGGAGCGGACTGTGGGTGTCCGTTAGGGACTGTGAGTGGTCCCTGATGGGACTTAGATACCCAAGTATGGTGTCTAGTCTGGCTGCCATGCGGTCGAACCCCACCTGCACCTGTTCAGCCAGCTTCTCCTGGCACCCCAACACACGGCGTTGGAAGGCCATGTGTTCGTCGTGGGGGTCCTGGGAGGCGGCCGTGGTGGTGGGTGCTGCCTGCTGTGTGTACTGTGCAGGGGGTGGGTTCTCCTCGTGGCAGCTGGGCTGCCCTGCTCCTGGAAGTGGGCTGCGGAGGCTGTCCACGAGCTGTTGGAGGGCGTCGGAGTCGAAGGTTTGGTGGTCCTCTTCGTCATAAGAGAAGAGAGGTTCGGACTGCTCTGCAGGAGGTGTTGGATTTCCCCCTGCAATGTGGAGGGGAGATGCAGTTTAACAACGTGTTCACATGTATGTTGCCGCATTGTACAGGTTCACATACAGACTGCATGACAGTGTACATTGTGACTGTTTGGGGGGTGCTGCCTATTTGATGGGGGACAGTGGCCATTCCGACTACATCACGGATGTGTGTTTGTACTTGTACATTGTCAACTCACATTTCCCTGCAATGCCAAATGTGATTGTCCAGTTACTACGCACATGCGGCACCAGTTGTTTCCTCTGTTCTGTTGTGGACGTGTTGTGGTTTGTACCACGTCGTTGTCAATGTTGATGTGCTCTGCATGTAATGTGTGTGTGCCGCATTTTGGGTGATTCGCCCCTGCAGCTCTGATTTCGCTGCCCTTATCCCTTACATGCGGTGTGCCTCTGGGTTCTGTGCTTATGCAGTGCTGAGGTGTTGCATACCTGTGTGCATTGGTCTCTTGGTGGGAGTTGTGGGTCTGGGGCATGGTTTGTCCGCAGATGTGGTCTGCTTAATTGTGCATGTGTGCCATTGTGCCCATCTCCCCCGTCCCCCAGTCCCTGGTGGTTACTCACCCTGTTGCTGTTGTGTCCGGTCATGTTGAGCAGTGTCCAGTCCCCCCACTCCTGCCACCGTCTCCCCACTGATGACTGTGGAGACCATTTCCTCCATCTCGTCCAGCTCCTCCTGTGTCGCTGGGCTCCCACCTCCAGTCTGCATTGCTGCCTTCAGGTTGTTTGCGAGTTTCTGCTTGGTTTTGCGCTTCACATCATTCCAGTGCCTCTTGACCTCGTCCATTGTCCTCTTCAGCACTCCGACTGCATTCACCTTGTCCACGATGGACTGCCATATTCCATTCTTAGTTGCCAGTGACACAGTGGAGGTGACGAACAGTAGTTGATGGTGTTCTATCACCTCCGTGATCAGAATCCTGTTTTCCTGCGGACTGAACCGCTTCTTCCGACTCTTCTTGTCCTTGCCCTTCCCTGACCCAGAGGTCCCAGGCTGGACCTCCATGGGGCTTGTGGGGCTCTAGTTGTCCTCTGTGTTTGCTCCGGGTGCCTCCATTGTGCTTCGCTGTTGTTTGTCTTTTGTTTGTGTTTTTTTTTCTGTTTTTATAGTGCATTTTCCCGCATGACGCGTGGGAATTGCAGGCCTGTGGCTGGTTTTCGCAGATTTTGTATCGCGATTGGGGTCATCGCTACTATTTTCGCGTTGGGGTTTTGCGTTTTTGCGGCGTCGCGTTGCTTTTAATGCGTTCATTTGTCACGTTCTCGTGTGTCTATCGCATGGTATCGCCGTGTTGGGAATACCACGTTAACACAGCGTTATTTTCCCGCGATGGACTGCGATGTGCAGAGTTGGGTTAAGCTACACTTGCGGTGGTTATCACACGTTCTTCTGAATATGCCCCTTAGTGTACGTTGTACCATTAGTTCCCGTGTTGGGGGGATCCAGGGATTGTCGATCAGTGGGAGTAGGGGAGAGTATAGGGGACCTGTCCCCAAGAGTCAGTTAAGTTTTCGCCAATCCCAGTTCATAGTGGACAGTGTCTGCATATCTGTAGTGTTCAGTTGAATTCCTTTGGGAAGGATAGCAGACAAAGGGATCCTCTGCTTGATCCCCCTCTGATATGGAGTAAGGTAGTCTGGCATCTGCTGAAACCTATGGGACGCAAATTGATACTATTAAATAAACATAGTAGAAAATCAGGAACCCCAAATCTGCCTGTAAGGGTTTTAAGGGGGATGGAAGTAGACGACACTAGGAGATACAGAGATGATGACAGTTCTTTATTTCTTTTCTGGGTAAACAGGGGAGAAAGAAAGTAACTAGGGAACAATGCTTTTGGGATCCTTTCTTGTCCTCCAATGAAAATTCGATGTTCTGTCCGGAGTAATCCACAAGGTTGTTGCTATGTCTTGGGGAGTCCTGGAGGTGGCATGTCACTCAGGCCACGAAACAGGGACAGGAAAAACAACAAAACAGGAGCTTGTTTTAATATTCAATGGGTGAACTAGACCACCTATCCGCAGTTCTACCTTCACCAGTCACGGAGTGTGAGGGAGGGGGATGGTGAGGATACGGTCCACAGTAACAATAGCGCTCCTATCTTAAGAGTGTGCGCTCTACACCCTTGTGCCTCCCCACCACCCCCACCAAAATGACCCCCTCGAGGGTACTTGCCTTAGGCCATGGCCCGTATCCAGGGTCTTGGCGTTGGGACCCGGGGCGCCCACTCTGCTCCGTTGGCCGCCGGGGTCAGTCACAGTGTATTTGGAACTCTGCTCGCCTGCTCCTTCTTCAGTCGGGTCCAGCACTCCGTCCGAACTCCAGGGAAGTTCTCTTGTTCCCTCCTCGTCCTCCGTGCAGCTTGCTTTCTTCCTCATTTCTGATTTCTCCGGTCCAGCCCCTGGCGGTGACGTCACAGCACCTCCTTCATTTTCTTGTGGTAGGACTAGACCACTGGGCCCTTCCTGTCCGGGCTAAGTATCGGCACCATTCGGGTTGTGCTTCCTGCCAACCTCATCTTTCTCACATAGCTTCCCCCTTAGGAATGGCCATTGGGGCCATTCAGAAAACGGGGCTCGGGATAGGTAGTCGGTACGCAGACATAATATCGAGTTGTAAATATCGATATGCTATAATATCGATGTTTAAATTTCGATATGACAGAATATCGACCTGCAAGAATATCGACTACAAGAATATCGACATGCAGGTAGGAAATATCGTTTTACTTAATATCGAAGTTAGTAATATCGTAAGTCAAAATATCGTTGTTAATAATATCAAATTTTTTTTAGTGTTTTTTATGTTAGTATATGTGTTAAAAATATAGGTTATTTTTTTAATGTATGTTTGAATTTTTTATAAGTAATTAATTTTATGTTAATTTTTTGGGGTGTATTTTCGTTCCGTAGCGGGTTGTGGGTTTATAGGGGAATAGGGTGGGAAGTAATTTAATTATAATATATTAATTAATAATTTTTTTAAAGTTATTAATTTTTAAAATAAATAAATATTGCGTTTTAGTTCCGTAGCGGGTTGTGGTTTCATAGGGGAATAGGGTGGGAAGTAATTTAATTGAAATTAATTAATTAATACATTTTTCAATTAATATTAATGTATTTATTTAATAATTTATAATGTTAATTGTGTTAATTAATTGGTTATTAATTAAATTTTAATTGATTATTAATTAATAATAATTAATTGGTAAATATGGTAAATGTGAAATTATTTTAGGTGTGGGTTGTGGTTTTATAGGGGAGTAGGGTAGGAAGTAATTTAATTATAATTAATTAATTAATAATTTTATTAATTAATATTGATGTAATTAATATTTTCATATTGTTAATTGTGTTAATTTCTTTTTTATTAATTAGTTATTAATTAGATATTAATTATTAATAATTAATTGGTAAATATGTTAATTGTGTAATTTTTTTAGGGGTGGTTTGTGGGTTGATAAGGGAGTAGGGTGGGAAGTAATTTAATTGTAATACATTTTTTTATATTTTTATATATAATATTTATTTAAAGTTATTTTAAAGTGTTAATTGTGTGATCTAATTTATTTTTGATGGTTTTTAATTTGCTTGTTAATTGTTATTAATTAATTAATTAATTAATTGATATTTAATTATATTAATTGTGTAATATTTTATAATGTTGGTGTTGTTGTTTATAGGGTAATATGGTGGGAGGTTAATGATTTTTGAGAAATTAATTATTTGTTAATTAATGTTAATTATTTTGCAGGAGTGGGAATACTAATTTATTCCCCTCCGCTATCCAACACTTTCCCTACTGTTGCATTTGCTGGAGTGGGAATAGTAAATTATTCCCCTACGCTATCCAACATTTACCCTACTGTTACACTTGGTGGAGTGGGAATAGTCAATTATTCCCACTCGCTATCCAACACTTTCACTATTGTTACACTCGCTGGAGTGGGAATAGTAATTTTTACCCCCTCGCTATCCAACACTTTCCCTACTGTTGCATTCGCTGGAGTGGGAATAGTCATTTTTACACACCCGCTATCCAACACTTTCCCTACTTTTGCACTCACTGGAGTGGTAATACTAATTTTTACCAACCCCATATCGAACACTTTCCCTACTGTTGCATTTGCTGGAGTGGGAATAGTAAATTATTTCCCTACGCTATCCAATATTTTCCCTACTGTTACACTTGGCGGAGTGGGAATAGAAAATTATTCCCACCCGCTATCCAACACTTTCCCTACTGTTGCACTCACTGGAGTGGGAATAGTAATTTTTACCCCCCCGCTATCCAACACTTTCCCTACTGTTGCACTCGCTGGAGTGGGAATAGTAATTTTTACATACCCGCTATCCAACACTTTCCCTAGTGTTGCACTCATTGGAGTGGGAATAGTAATTTTTACCCACCCGCTATCCAACACTTTCCCTACTGTTGCACTCACTGGAGTAGGAATAGTAATTTTTAGTACTCCGGTATTCAACACTTTCCCTACTGTTACACTCGTTGGAGTGGGAATAGTAATTTTTATCCACCCGCTATCCAACACTTTCTCTACTGTTACACTCGTTGGAGTGGGAATAGTAATTTTTACCTTCCCGTTTTCCAACACTTTCCCTACTGTTGCACTAAGTGGAGTGGGAATAGTAATTTTTATCCACCCGCTATCCAACACTTTCCCTACTGTTGCACTCGCTGGAGTAGGAATAGTAAATTTTACCACTCCGCTATCCAACACTTTCCCTACTGTTACACTCGTTGGAGTGGGAATATTCATTTTTACCTCTCCGCTATCCAACACTTTCCCTACTGTTGCACTCAGTGGAGTGGGAATAGTAATTTTTACCCACCCGCTATCCAACACTTACCCTACCCTACTGTTGCATTTGCTGGAGTGGGAATAGTAATTTTTACCCTACGGTATCCAACACTTTCCCTACTGTTACACTTTGTGGAGTGGGAATAGTAAATTATTCCCTTCCGCTATCCAACACTTTCCCTACTGTTGCACTTGCTGGAGTGGGAATAGTAAATTATTCCCCTCCGCTATCCAAAACTTTCCCTACTGTTGCAGTTTTTGGACTGGGAATAGTAATTTTATTCCCTACGCTATCCAACATTTTCCTATTGTTATAGTTAATGTAGTGTAAAATATTTTTTAGAAATAAATATTAATTTTAATATTTTAATTTATTATATATATAATTTATTTTTATATTTATATTACAGCTTTATGTATATATATATGTATTTATACTTTTTATTATGTTTCTAACATTTTATAATTAAATAAAAGAATTATTTATTCATATTTTTAAGTTAATATATATATATATTTTTTTAAATATGTATGTTTTATTTTTTTATATATTACATTTATTGTTTATCATTTTTAACTATTTTAAATAATTGTAACTGTTTTTATTAATTATATTTCTTTTTTAATTAATTTTACATTATTTTTAAGACATTTTAAAAAAACGATATTTTATACAACGATATTTTAAACAACAATATTTTGTTTTCGATATTATTGTACTTACCTTTGTAGAGATAGGATGTCGATATTCTGGACTCGATATTGTTGTAGGTTGATATTCGGTCCGTTGATAATATGTCAGTGATCCAGGTAGTCATCTCCTATCTGTTTCAAGCCTGACACATGGATGGTCTGGAACGAAAAAGGTTGCAATGCTAGGAACCAGCGAAGGATACGGGAATTGGACTATTTGTTATGTGCCAACCATGTAAGGGGTGCATGGTCAGTGAGTATGAAAAATGGACGCCCCAGAAGGTAATATTGTAGGGCTTCTATGGCCTATTTAATGGCCAGACACTCTTTTTCGATCGTAGAATAATGGGTTTCAGGGGAATTAGTTTCCTACTAATATAGAGGAGTGGTTTTAAATCGTCGCTTGAGTCGGGGTGGTAAAGAACAGCACCCAGACCTAGTCCTGAAGCATCGGTTTGCAGAACAAATCTTTTGCTGAAGTCAGGACAATGCAGAACTGGTTCTTTGCAAATAGAGTCCTTCAGGGCTCGGAAACTTCTTTCATGTTCCGGTCTCCATATGGGTATATGTGAAGGATATTGTTTGTCAGAAGGTCGGAAAGGGGATTGGCCATTGCTGAGAAGTAAGGGATAAACCTACGGTAATACCCAATGAACCCCAAAAAGGTGCGTATGTCCCGTTTAGTTGTGGGGGTGGGGATTTTCCTGATTGCCTCTAGTTTGTCTACCTGTGGTTCTATGGGCCCTTCCTGTATTGTATACCCTAGATATTGGATGGTGTTTGTGACTAACAAGGATTTTTTTGTATTTATAGTTAGGCCTGCTGTTTGGATAGCAGTGAATACTGAAGCCAAGTGCACCAAATGCTCTTCCCAGGTAGGACTGAAAATGACTATGTCGTCCAGATAGGCAGCGGCATAGTTCTCATGGGGCCTAAGAATTCTGTCCATTAGTCGCTGAAAAGTGGCTGGTGCCCCATGTAAGCCAAAAGGAAGTACTTTGAAGTGGTATAGACCTGAAGGGGTCGAAAATGCTGTTTTCTCCCTGGCTTGAGGGGTCAAGGGAATTTGCCAATATCCCTTCGTGAGATCAAGGGTTGACATATATATAGCTTTTCCTAGCTGTTCGATCAGTTCATCGATTCGGGGCATGGGATAGGTGTCAAATTTGGTGATTCCGTTGACTTGTCTAAAGTCAATGCAAAAGCGCAAGCTACCATCTGGTTCGGGAACGGTTACCACGGGGAGCACCAATTACTCTGTGAGGGTTCTATTATCTGGGAGTGTAGCATGGCTGTCACCTCTCTCTCCACAGCCTCTCTTTGTGCTGCCGCAATGCGGTAGGGATTTAATTTCACTATCTTACTCTCCAAGGAAACTATGTCATGATGTACAAGGGAAGTTAACCCTGGGGTGGTGGAAAAAAGGCCTGGATAGTTTTCCGTAAATCAAGAAGTTGACTTTACTGTGCAGAAGCCATAACATTCCCCGTTTTCAATGGTTCTGTTTTTGTTTCCTGACTAGACAGCAAAGGGATGTCCACCTGTTTAGCAGTACTGACGTAATGGACGGGAATATGTTCTTCTCTGTGTGTGCGGGGTTCCTCCCACTTCTTTAGGAGTTTGCCATGATAAATCTGCTTGCCTCCTGCACGAAGGGGTAAAAGGACACTGTAAGTGACTGGGGTTATTTTCTTTTCTACGACAAAGGGACCCAGTATTGAGTCAGAAGTTTGTTATCTGTGGACGGGAGAAGTATGAGTACCTTGTACCCTAGGACAAACACCCGTAAATAACTACCCCGGTCTGTGTCGCTTGGGCTTTTTCCATGTGATCATGTACTAGGCCCCATAACTGTGTTAAAGTGTTGTTTAAGTTGGCAGCATATTCCAATAAGGGCTTCCCTTCCTCGTCTTCGCCCTCCCATTGTTCCGCTGCTATGTCCAAGAAAGATCTGGGTTTTCTCCCAAATATTAGTTCAAAAGGGGAGAAACCCGTGGATCGCTGTTCATGCGATCTTATCGCAAACAGAACCAACGGTAGCTTCCTATCCCAGTCCTTTCCTGTCCCTGAGATGACCTTGCGGAGCATACTTTTGAGGGTTCTGTTGTAACGTTCCACAAGGCCATTGGTTTGGGGATGATATACAGAAGTCCGTATCTGGCCAATACCAAGCACTTTGCAAATATGTGACATGAGGCGGGACATAAAAGGGGGTCCTCTGATCCGTTAGGATTTCCGACGGGAACCCCACCCTTGAAAAAAGGAAATCATGGCTTGGGCTACACTCCTTGTGGTCATACTAGACAGAGGGAAGGCCTCGTGGTATCGACTAGCATAGTCTATTATAACAAGAATGTATCGGTGCCCCCTCGCGGAGGAAGTTAGGGGTCCTACCAAGTCCATACCGACCCTTTCAAATGGGATGCCGATTATGAGTAACGGACATAAGGGTGCTTTTCTTACATTGACCGTAGTTGTGTATTGACACCTGACACATGTAGCACAGTGTTTGGCAACATCCCTATACATCCCAGGCCAGTAAAACTTTTCAAACAGGTACTTCAATGTGTTCCCTTTACCATAATGCCCCCCACCCATCTGGTTGTGGGCTAAGTGTAAGACCTGTTCTCGGAAGGGTGATGGGACTAGTACTTGTGTAGTGTGGTTTGTTTCCCCTTTTATAGCCCGATACAATAAGCCTCTTTTTACTAAAAAAATAGGGTCCTACCTGCTCAGGTTCTTGTTCTCGGGCTCCCTCCCAGGCATGTTTGGGCCTGTTGCTCCATTACAAGCTGCAGGTGTCTTTGTCCTTCCGCTAACTGGGTTATTATTCCCTCTATGGGCATGGGTTGTGTCACGATTCAACACTAAGGGGTTGATTCCGATTTCGGCTGAAAAACGTTGTTCCCGACACGGACCCGTCATATTTTCCGACCGAACCGTACACACACCTTCCAAATGGCTGAGTACGATGCGATGCTTAAAATTTACAACCAACTTGGCCGGAAATTTTTTTTACGCCGTGTCGGCCGGAAAGGAGCCTGACGCGATAGACCCGTACGTGCAATATTCGAGATAGCCAAGCGTCAACCCGACGCAACAGACTCGGACGCGAACGATGCCACGTACTCCAGCATTAACACAACCCAATAGACACGTACGCGAACGATTCTACACAGCCAAGCACATACACGACACGACAGACTCGTACGCGAACGATGCTACATAGCCTAGTATGAATGGAACAGACTTGGACAAAACAAATAACACAAGAACAAGCATCATGTACCGTCAAAACGACTTACATAATTTGGAAAAATAATACAATAGAAACAGAAAAAAGACTACCAAAAAATGCATTGTCACCTCCCAAAAAACTAAATTTAAATATTAAGACACACCCACAATTCAACCTATATTAAGGGAGCAACAACTTCCCAACACCATTTGCTACTTCGACAGACATGCAAGCAGACCACACTACTACACAGACAACTCATCTACCCACTACAAACACACACAACTCATCCACCACACAAGCTCCACACAACTAGCATGACAGAAACACACCTCCACTCACACTCACTCACCCTCACCTTCACACACACATACATCTCCACCACCACCCATCACCATGCCCCCAAAGAAGAATCCAAAGTTCTTAGCTGCTGAGTTGGAAGTCATGATAGATGAAATCATTCGAGTTGAGCCACAGTTATTTGGCACCTTGGCCCAACAGACCTCCCAGTCCCAGAGAACCAAGATGTGGGAGAGGATTGTCAATAAGGTGAATGCCCAATCACCTACCTTGCGCACAAAGGAGGATATCCAGAACTGGTACTATGATGTACGCAGGAGGGTTAAGAAGCTTATTGCCAGAGAACATGCCCTGAGCAACAAGACTGGCGGTGGCCGTCATAAACCGGTGCGTTTCACCACCTGGGAGGTGAAGGTGCGGGACCTCCTCCCACCGGAGGCCATAACTGGATTAGCTGGAATACCGGAACCTGGTGAGTACATGTCCAAATAGTCTAAAATTACCTCAAATACACAGCCACAGACATCACAGCCAGACATCTTGAATGTAACTTTGTACTCACTGTCATTGAACTATGGTACATGCTGGCCCATTTGGTCTGGGTGGGAGGAGGAGTGGAAGCTATGACTACTGCCACCAGCACCCACTTGTCACACACACCCCCCACTCCCACAATAACACACCTGTCACTATGCTGTTCCTGAGAGTGAATGCAAATGCCCTGTCAAGATGGCTGACACTGGCTTTCGGTGTGGGGAACACAAGGCCCTGTTGGCAGTCGTGTCCAGCATGACTGCAGTCACCTCTGTCAGACATCTTGAATGTAACTTTGTACTCACTGTCATGGAACCATGGTACATGCTGGCCCATTTGGTCTGGGTGGGAGGAGGAGTGGAAGCTATGACTACTGCCACCAGCACCCACTTGTCACACATACACACCCCACTCCCACAATAACACACCTGTCACTATGCTGTCCCTGAGAGTGAATGCAAATGCCCTGTCAAGATGGCTACACAGGGGCATCGTGTACGTATTTGGAAAAACTGACAGCCAGTTCTTGGCCTACTCACACAACTACAGACCATAACCTTAACTGTACATTCCACACACTGACAGGTAAAGATTAGTCACATGTGCCCTCACTGTGCATGCTACAAATTTGCGTTGAGGACAGGACACAGTCTAATTAGCAGTCACACCACATAACACAAACCACACACAATAAAAACACACATCAGGGACAATGCCCATCTGACAGTAGATGTGAGGTGCAATGCAAGATGGCTGACACTCTTGCGTTGTGTCATGTGCACAAGGCATTGTTGTGTTTTGCATTGTACTTCAACATCAGTCAGCGGTGTCAGCATCCTTGAACTACACTACCCTCACTGTCATTGATCCTCTGTCAATGATGAGTAAGCTGCTCTGTTTGCCATTGGGAAGAGGGGTAGAAGTCAACGCAGCCTAACTCAAGCACTAAACACACTGTACCTCACAGCTCTGACCATGAAAAGGTAACTGATCATCCTTGGGAAACTCCTCTGTCCATGGAGAACAAGTAGATTGTACATGAAGTGAACATGCGCAAAAGTAACCAGCGACAAAATCAACTACAGAAAGATATTCACATGTGTGCAAAGTGATGAGAAATATCAACACAAATATGTCTTCTCACATTGCATATGTTTACAAACCATGCAAAAACAACACAGGCATAACAACGACCGTGTTGTTACATTGCAGAACATCACAACGCAAAACATCACACAAACTTGGTGTAGGTTCTGCGCAGGATTACGAACTGATACAATTCACCATTACAAGTCCAGTGTTTGCACCAGTAGGGAATGTCAAACCATACAAATATCAGATTATACAACAACTCATATTAGCGACTCCCCTACTGCATGTCAATGTAATGACTTGTATCCCAATGGACTGCCATGTAACAATCCATTTTTCATAACAAACGCGTTGCAATTGCATTCAATGTCACACATGTGATGTCATTGATGGTTCACATCAACACATTCATCCAAGCTAAATTTGTTAATGCTTACACAGATTCAGGAGAGTGAGTTTGTATGTCACCTCAGCAATGTGACAGTTACAACATGCACAAAGGCAAGCACAGATGCACAAATCTTGCTAAACATCAGAATTGTTACAATATGTATGTCATAGTGAAAACACTGTTGTGTGAAATAACAACACACCTGGGTCATGCACAGTGTGACACTTGACAATCAATTTCTTCGTACAGTCAAGGATAAACATACATGCACATCGATGCACAGAGCTGGACATGCTCAGTAAAGCACATCTTTACAAAATCACAATGTTCCATGAACAAATATCCCAGTGTCTGTGACGATTGATGAGTATAAATTTGAAGGAAACGCTACATTATCCACAACATCTTCACATTTGTCTGTGTATGACACCATAACACGTGAAAATACACAACTAACATTGTGTCTCTTTTCTACCCATAGGCACTCCTGAACTGAGGTCAGCATCTGGACATGATTCAGAGTCCACCAGCACCTCCAGCACTACGTCGGACACTGAGACCTCCAGTGGGGATGACTCTCACACCTCCCCGGGCGATGGGGAACAACCTGGCACCTCCGGTGTGGGCCAGCATGCGGCACCAGTACGATCAGCAGCACCAGCGACCACTCCTGCAACATCTGTGAACATCCAGATGCCCAGGATCCTCACGGACACACCCAGACAACAAAACCCTGGGAGCACAGCAACACAGGCCACTCTGGAGTGGGCAGGAAACACCAGCCCTGTCAACAATGAAGGAGGACAGGAGCTGTCAGTGCGTGCAACGTAAGGCAATGTCCGTGCGGGTAGGGTTAGGAGTGGTGTGAGGGTGCGTGGTGAGAGGGCACGTCCCACAGCTGGTGTCGGAGATCAAGCTGACCCCGACTTGCAACACATATATGATGTATATCGCGAATGCACCGGAGACTTTGGCCAGGTTGTTGGGATCCTCAGGGACATCAAACATCAGCAGGCTGCACATTTTGACCGGATGGACCACCATATGGACCGTATGGACCAACACATGGACCGTATGGAGTCCAACTGGTCGAAAATAGACGATCTCACAGCGGTGCAAAGGGACATTCTCACATGCCTACGCCAGATAACTACCAACATTACCCCACCTCCCCGTGTGCACTCCACACCTGTTGACTCAACATCTGCAACTGCCACAGTGAGGGATGAGGAGTCTGGTGTAGAGTCCCCTCCACTGCAACAGCCTGATACTGAGGGTCCCCCCCTCCGAAGTGGAGGGGCCGTCCAAGGAAGACTGGCAAGTGAGAGACTGATGGCCATGCATCCCCCCAGGAAGTAAAGAAATGCTCTGGATATCCTCCATTGTGTGCAAAGCATTCACTTTGTTGACAGTCCCTGGACTCTCTCACATGGGATGGAGTGTGTAAGTTGGACTACTTGCTAAAATTACTGTGGACTTTGCTTGGAAGATTTTCATCTAACAACACTTCCAACTTCTCTATGAACTTTGGATTTAAAACTTTGGGATGCAATTACCCTTAACTGTAAGATTGCTCATATGCACATTAATAAAATCATATTCACACGATCCCTGTGTCATCTGTGAATGATACACTGTACCCACAATTGAAATTATGATCAGTATAACCTGGCACTGTCTCCAAATGTGGTGCATGAGTTCTGTGGTAGGGAATCTGCACATACAGGACTATGCACAATAAAATAGGCCGTTGTTGAAAGATGCTTGGACATTCCTTGCACATCAGAACCCACAATAAAAAGACCCACTACCTCTAGTGTCTCATTAGCTCAACTAAACATACAGAAGATACACACTGTTTCCACCACCCAGAACACAGTACTATCAACCTCTCAGAGTCGCCGTAGCAATGCACACCTTCTCGCTCACTCACCCATGCTTGTCCACAAATATATAATGCAGAGTCTATGTAAAGATTAAAATGTTACGTTTAAGAAAGAACAATCTCTGTCCGTTGTCCTACAATGCAGTATACGAGCTCACACCAGCAGCATAATACATGAAAATCAAACAAAATTCATTTTCACAATTCCATAGAAGACAAAAGTTGAAATGTGTTTCTATGAACACTGTGGAAATCACCACCCTCCCTGTGATGGTGACATATTTATCATACTAATGAAGATCTCTGTGCCAAATCGGGTGAACCGCTCACCTTAGAAACTAGGAGTACTGGTTACAGCATATGCACAGCAAAGCTCTGGTTCGTAGAAGGAAACTTCCATCTGTGTAGATGAATCCCTTGTGCTTCAATGTAATGCAAGTATTTCTCTTTTGTGTAAAAAAGTGTAGCATTTCATGGATAAACAATACGTGCTGACTAGATCTTCCATTACAAAGAGTCTTGTTTTTCAACCTTGTGGCGCAGCGCTTGAACAGTACCAAAATGATCTCATGTGGACTCAAAGGCATCTTGCACAACAAGCAGAGAAAGAATGTGCGCCAAAATGTAAGACCCAAAGCTAAAATGTAAGCTTGGCTCAGGGTAACTTAGCATAATCCACCATGATCCTAGGGACCAGCTAACAATTCATCTACCGTCTTGTGAAGAAATGTCACATGACACATACCAGAGATAGACACGCAAGGTCACCACAACACACATAGCACATGCAACATTTAAACATTGCACACACTGTTGTCCAATTAAACCATTGAACCGCACAAACAATGACCATTGTCTAATGAAATGAACACCATGGCATAAATATAGTATATAAACTATTGTGGCATGTGTGGAAACAGACAAGGCAAACATCAATGTGTGTAACAGGTTTATTACACAGGCACAAGCTCTGCTCAACACAAAAGCAAACTGATTACAGTTCCAAATATTCTAATAAACAAAAGAAATGACAAATCTGACCTAAAACATTGTCTGTCAGAGAGTACTGTTCCAAATTGAAATTCCATTATGGAACAGCATTGTGTGTACCCACACAACAGCCAAAGGAGCCTGTGAAGGAGAGACATAGTACAGTCTTAATTACAACTTGCTATGATGACATATCCATTAATTGACTCACTATTGTCCATTGTAACTTCTGAACACAAGCTAGGAGTAAATTCAACAATGTAGTGGTGACCATCATAACTTAACATACACTGTACAACAACAATGACCCTGTAAATTAGCATACACACACGTATCACAACATATTGTTCTACATACACACATCACGCTTAGGAAAGGCATCATCAAACATCTTTGCATACTTACACTCATGTAAAAAAGTTGTTAATGAGCTGTCTCCTGACATCCACCTCCTCCTCCTCGTCACTGGCAACGTGCCCCAGGCCTGGATCCTCCCTTGATGGAGGCCGTTGGTCCCTGTCATCCTGGATGAGCGGTAGCTCATTCCTCACGGCCAAGTTGTGAAGCATGCAGCACACGATTATGATCTTGCACACCTTAGCCGGGGAATATTGAATGCAAAAACAACAATTGATGGACAGAATGCAGAACAATGTCATACATTCACCCCAGTACAGAGATCTGGGCCTAAATCCATCGTTTTTTTGCTCACCATGCCATTCCAGTTTGAACCCAGCCATATGCAAATCAGTCTTGACCCTGTGCCTCATGGGAACAGTCCAGCCCGAACTGCCAAGCCAGGTCCTCCCTGGACTGGAAACAAGCATCCTAGGACCGGTTTCGGGGTTTCACCCCTCTTCAGCCAGGATAGCTTGATTCCAGTGGCATGGAGAGCACGGGACCCACGTCTGGGCATACCCGTCCCACTCGGGGTGACAAATGCAAAAACAACAATTGATGGACAGAATGCAGAACAATGTCATACATTCACCCCAGTACAGAGATCTGGGCCTAAATCCATCGATTACAGTTCCAAATATTCTAATAAACAAAAGAAATGACAAATCTGACCTAAAACATTGTCTGTCAGAGAGTACTGTTCCAAATTGAAATTCCATTATGGAACAGCATTGTGTGTACCCACACAACAGCCAAAGGAGCCTGTGAAGGAGAGACATAGTACAGTCTTAATTACAACTTGCTATGATGACATATCCATTAATTGACTCACTATTGTCCATTGTAACTTCTGAACACAAGCTAGGAGTAAATTCAACAATGTAGTGGTGACCATCATAACTTAACATACACTGTACAACAACAATGACCCTGTAAATTAGCATACACACACGTATCACAACATATTGTTCTACATACACACATCACGCTTAGGAAAGGCATCATCAAACATCTTTGCATACTTACACTCATGTAAAAAAGTTGTTAATGAGCTGTCTCCTGACATCCACCTCCTCCTCCTCGTCACTGGCAACGTGCCCCAGGACTGGATCCTCCCTTGATGGAGGCCGTTGGTCCCTGTCATCCTGGATGAGCGGTAGCTCATTCCTCACAGCCAAGTTGTGAAGCATGCAGCACACGATTATGATCTTGCACACCTTAGCCGGGGAATATTGAAGGGCACCTCCTGTCCGGTCCAGGCAGTGAAATCTGGTCTTCAGCAGCCCAAATGTGCGCTCTATCACTCGCCTAGTCCGCCCATGTGCCTCGTTGTAACGGACATCAGCTGGGGTGAACGGGTTCCTGAGTGGTGTCAGCAACCAGGGCATGTTGGGGTATCCAGAGTCTCCTACATTTATCAAATATAAATGATCAGTTGAGCAAAAACAGGGTACAACATGACAGACAATGAACACACAACTGAAACTGACAACATGACTCACCAACAAGCCAGGCATGCTCAATCCTGAGCTGGGACATCAGCTGGGGTATCCGACTTA
Source organism: Calotriton arnoldi (assembly GCA_963921515.1). NCBI lineage: Eukaryota > Metazoa > Chordata > Amphibia > Caudata > Salamandridae > Calotriton > Calotriton arnoldi. The sequence goes on along the minus strand of CAWUFW010007413.1, from coordinate 314,405 downwards.
TCCTCATTATGTATGCGTCGTGGGCAGATCCCGGGAAACGCACACATACATGGGAGATGATCTGGTCCGCCAAACATACCACAAGGGCATTGATCGAATGAAATTGTTTACGATTTCTGTAAACCTGTTCATGGGCTCGTGGTGCGACCAAACCCACATGTGTCCCATCAATCGATCCAATCACATGTGGCATGTGTCCCAGAGCATAGAAGTCATCTTTAATGGCACGGAACTGTGGCGGTGTAGGAAACTGTATGTACAGGTTGAGGAACCCCAACATGGCCTCACACACATCCCGGAGCACTCGACTAAACATCGTCTGCGACATCCCACCAGCATCAGCCACAGTAAACTGGAACGATCCAGTCGCAAAATAATGTAGTGCCGCAATCACCTTCACCTTGGGGGTCAGGGCAAAGGGATATGTGCGTCCAGGTTGCAAGTGTGGTGACAACTGGTCTGTCAATTCAGAAATTAATTGCCTCGTGAACCTGTATTTCCTCATGCACTCAGGTTCCACCATGGTCGCAAGATCAGGGAAGGGTCTGTGGACATTTGGTCTCCTGCGGAACATATGACAAAGTATGTACACATATTACTATTACACATAAAAATCATGTAATCTAGATTCGACATATCGCATTACACTTTCAATAAAGACACAGTGAAGTCAGATGTGTGAGGTTGAGCTAATCCACAAATGACAGCTATGTGAGCCTGAACATACACTCAATTTTGTCATGGATCTTCGACGGATACAGTGTTGTACTGTGACTATTCACTGTTGTCTGTCACTCTCCATGTGATCAATCGTAACATACACAACACACACCTAATTGAGTATCAAACATAGATGTCAAGGTCAACTAGCACATGTTCTAAAGGTACCCAGACATGGATCATGTATTCCAACCTAGCAACAACACTAGATACAGACAGCTTGTCACCATGCACACCACTGTCATGGTGTGGACATTGTCATGATGTGATATCAGACCTACATGTCCTATCACATACACAGAACATTGATGATGTGTAGCACATATGTATTTGACATGCATACATGTAATTCAGTGACACATAGACACAACAGCAGCTCACATGACAAATAAAAGATGAGGTATGTTAACAAACTGTTAAAACTTTCAAAACTCAGTTTTGGCGTTAAACAAGTCTCCCATACTGTGGACACAGTCAAAAGGAATTCACACATCGGACTTTAATACATAATCAGATGATGCGGTGATTCTGTGTGGATGCAACCTGTGTAAACACAATGATCCCCTGGGACTGTGTCCAAGCATAGGAGGATGATCTGTGAAGTGGTCACTCACACTTGTCATATTCCTCACAAACAATGCAATAGTTGCACTGTAAGCTAGGATCATCATGGGAGTAGTCTTGTCTTTGTCTGTGTAACATTTGACATGTGCTTCACTCCATCCACACAGGGCATACAGCATGACATGAAACTTACATATACTGTCTGACATGATGAGTGAGTATTGCATGGACGCGTCTGCCGCATATTGACCGAGCAGGACTGCCAGATTGCATGCTTGATAGAATGGTGTTCAACGCGGGTGAGTTTTCAAAATATGCGTCTGCCGCATTCTGACCGAGCAGGACTGCCAGATTGCATGCTTGATTCAATGGTGTTCGACGCGGGTGAGTTTTCAAAATACGCGTCTGCCGCATCCTGATCGAGCAGGACTGCCAGGTTGCATGCTTGATTCAATGGTGTTCGACGCGGGTGAGTTTTCAAAATACACGTCTGCCTTATCCTGACCGAGCAAAACTGCCAGATTGGCTGTTGGTCGTCATGGTGACAGACGCGCATTTTGCATCGTGCACGATTCGCGTGCGGTACGATTCCGTTTAGTTGTTACACAAATGTATCAAAATCAAAACTGTCATGATGCAGATATTTTGAACGTTGCGGTAGGCGTGTCCGATGCGTACTATCTCATGGATTGGACTAATTCATAGGATACGAACGACTCCGACCTATCGCTTTGGACGCATGGGACAGAATCTGCCTCTGCAGCACAGATATAAGGCTGTCTCTTCCCCTGCGAGCTCACTTGCCTGCACTACATGCTCCAGATTGACATCTCTGCTACCACTGCTGCTGTCTCTGTATCCTCTGGCTCCAAGAATGGCACGTACTGTGGAGAGGGCCCCAGCCTTCACAGAGGAGGAGAACAAGGCCCTGCTGGACAGCCTCCTCCCACAGTACAGCAAGCTGTATGGGAAACCAGGGGAGCAGGTGAGTGTGCAGTCCACATCCTCTCTCATTGTGCATGCTGTCTGACTAGCACTAATGGCATTGTGTACACCAGTGGCTAGCATGCTCACTGAGTAGTTGTTACCCCCAAAGTGTGTAGGTACCTGTAGTGACCAGGTACTGCGCTGGGAAAGTGCATTTTTACACAGTTATGATACCCAGGCACTGGTTCCATGTTGTTGATGCAGGACAAGTTTCGTTCACCATAGTTGCACAACCTGTGTGAATCAGATGCCCTTGTGAAAAAAGGATAAGTTACTTACCTGTAATCCTAGTTTTCTTCCAGGGGTATCCTCATCAAAGTCATAAGCACATGAATATTCCCGCCCATGCACGGGACCCCGGAAACACATCACATATATGTGAAAAACCATATATGTAGCTCTATATATATATCCATATATATATATAAAAACACACAATGCAGCCTCCCATAGACATGCTGAGCAATGTTGCAAGGAATTCTCATGCACATAAACATATTCCAATAAAGCAGGGAGAAAGAAAACTTTTGAAAACTGCTTTAATATACAGCAGAAAAACACAATCCTGCAAGGAATAATGAAGAAAACATTGCCAGCACATAGGCTGCATTGTAGAAACATTAGTGTAGAAAGCTGAAAAGCTAACCCACATAAACACTCAGATAAACTGGCACCGTGCCTTTAAGGCAGCCATGACCCCTAGCTTCCCATCATGCCTCAGGGGTGACAGTTAGGTCAGTTGATCTTTCCGGCTCCTTTTGTCAGGACCCTGGTAACTTCAGCTCTACCCTTTTTTTCTGATTTCTGTCAGAAAATTCTTCAATTTTTGAGTCAAAAACCTTTTACTTCGACGTCCTTGTGGTGTTGAAGTATTTCTCTACTGTTTTTAGAGAGTTGAGCATTGTTTTTCAGCAGAATGCCCTCTCTTTTTGACCCTTGACCTTCCTGTGGCAAGAAGAAGGCTAAATCAGACTTCCATCCTGTCTGTATTCTATGCCTTCCTTCTGAACATAATCCTAAATCCTGCCAGCATTGCCGGCTGCTGTCCAACAGAACTCTAAAGGACAGGGAAAGGATTCGTCTCCGTGGACTGGCTGAGAAGAGAAAATCACCTTCTAGAGACAAGCCTCTGATGAAGAAGAGGAAAGAGAGCTCATCTAGAAGTAAGATTCCAGTATGCTCTCCATCGGCGTCGGGCTCGGCGCCTCAAATCCCTTCATCGGCAACGATCAGGGTCTCCAGCATTCGGCGTCGAAGCAAGCATCTCAGTCGACGTCACCCAGACGACAGTCGACGTCGAGACACGCCTCGTCACCTGAGGCTAGACACTCATCGCCTCCGTCGTCGTCCAGGCGGCGTTCGACGTCGAAGGCAAGATCCTCTATGACTATTGATGAGGATCCCCTGGAAGAGAACATGTATATCCAACTGTGTGATGCACAAACATGTTGCATGTGTAGTAATGGTCTTTTACCTTTGTCATCCTCACAGGTTGATGCCCATCAGAAAAATGAGATCTGGCTGACCATTGCCCGGGCAGTTCGATCTGTGGGGGTCCACAGGCGCCGCATCCGCAACTGCCAGAAGAGGTAGCAGGACCTACGTGGCTGGACCCGTCGGATTGCAAGAGTCCAGCTGAAGCTGTCGCCTCCTCGCAGAAGGGGCGGACACCGGACCCTGACCCACCACATGCTCCGGATTCTGACAGTGGTCTTCCCTGACCTGGATGGGCAGTTAAAGGCCAGACAGCAGCAAGGAGGGGGTAAGTGCATGCCTTGTCTGTGAACTGTGTCTAACATGATCTTTGCACTCCCTCAGCCTGGTTACGCTACCACAGTTCGTCTGTCTGCTTGAACAAGAGTCATGTGCATAAATTAGGTTATGGCCCTTCCTCATCTGATACACAGGTTTGGCCCTTTCAGTCTGTGACTTGTCTCACTTGGGCTGTGTGTCCCTGCTGTTGTCCAAGGTTGAGGTGGGAAACAGCATCTGTTACCGTTACAATATTTTGGCCTTCATGAGTGAGGCAATTGATTGACATATGTCTGCACATTGCCAGATATCTAACATGTACTCTGTGTGGGCCATTAATACGTGTCCTGATTGCTGCTCTGCCTCACCATATGTGTCTGGGGTGTTTACCACACATCCATGCAGCAGGTGGGACAATGTTGGGGCCTCTGAAGTATGTACATCATGTGTGTCACACATGCATAGACACATGCCTAGTGTTCAGGGTAATCCCATGTTGCACATGGACCAGGTCAGGTATGCCTACTCCAGACATGAAGTACACTCTGTTCTCCTACTCATGTGTGTCAACCTACATTTAGTGCATTGTGAACTGTGCAATCAGGTGTCAGCCTCTGTGTCATTGTGGAGTGGCCTAGCTTTTTAGACTCCTGGGGTGTCAAACAGTTTGGGGTGGGCAGCCAGCTGAGATGTGGGTGTTGGATCATCACAATGGGGTCTAACATAGGTGTGTAATCACTTGACTGTGCCTAATGGTGTATTCGACATTTAAGTGCAGGCAGCTATAATTCATTCTCATCAGACTGTGATGTGATCATGTTGACAGACTTGTGCTTGCTGTCACTCAACTGTGGCATTTGTATGAGGTGGGATCATCAGTAGCCTTAAGATGTGGGTAGCAGTGGGGGAACATGTGCACTTGACAGCTGCAGGGCTTACATGCACCACAAATACATGATTGTGATACAGTGCAGACTGTTTGTTCTCAGATGCACTGCCCCTGTGACTGAAGCCAGTAATGACTGATTACTCAGACTGGCCTGTAGCATGGTATGCCACTTGCAAATGTGTATCCTGCAGTAATGTCAGTTGTCCTACATGCACTCAATTGTGGCATCGGCCATCAATACATGTGCACATCATGGTGTCTGGTGAAGGAAGCATATCCATATTACTGACAATGACTTTGGCCATCCCTTATGCTGACACATGTACTGAGTCGGTGGCAGGATATGGCATATGTGCGTACTGGCACATTTCCATCACTAATCTTGCAGTCCAGACAACTGTCTATGTGGTGCATGTGTGCACATATGAGTAGTGGCTAACTACATGCACCAGACTGATGGGTCCATGGACAGGTAGGATATGAGGGGCATGGTTGACTGGCAGACTGACATGTGTCTTTTTCAAATATGTGTCAGCACTTTTGCCAATATACTGCAAATGATGCTCAGCCATGCGCTGTAATGTGCTGTACTGACTGTGATGTGTGAGGTCAATACAGGTGACTGATGTGGATCTGTTTACCCTGTTTATTTGCAGTTACATCTACGGATACTGGAGGAGACAGCTCCACGGACCAGGAGGAGCCGCAGAGGCAGACAGGGTCCGCTGCAGAGGAGTTGGAGGGACCCAGTGGCACGGAGGGTGAGGGGAGCCACACTGAGGAGACCTCAGCTACAACCACCTCGGCTGAGGAACACAGCAGCTTCAGTGATGACTCCCTTGTGGATGCGGGTGTCAGCAGACCCCAGACAACACCTAGCGAGTCTGTCCCCACCACCACCACCATCTCCACCCTCACATCTGCTCCCATCCCAGATGTCCGTGGAGGCTCCCGTGTAAGGGAGCATGTCTCCTTCGTGCCAGGCATCGCACCCCCTGCCCCTGTCTCCCCTGCTGCCCTGAGTGTGGAGTCTGTGGACTTACTTAGGCAGATCCATGTAGGGCAGACCACAATGCTGAGTGTCCTCCATTCTCACACCAGTCTGTTGACACAACTGGTGTCCTTCATGGAGGGCATCTCATCGAACATGTCTGCCCTACATCGGACCATTCAGGCCATGGCCTCCACACAGGCGGCAGCAGTGTCCCTCCTCTAACAGGCCCTCACCCCTCCTACCTCTGCCACATCCACAATCCCCACTACCCTGCCTGTCCAACAAACACACACACCGGCACATGCATGCACCACATCAGACACAAGCAGCACACAGACACGCAAGACAAAATCCAGACACACAAGCACGCACACTCCGGGGACTGATGGCACACACACAGGGGAAAGGTCACAGACACACAAACAGGCATCCACAAGCACTCCGCAGTCCTCAGATGCCTCTCCCTCCAAAACACCTTCCCTTGCCTCACCTAAAACCCCCCTTCCAAGCAGCTCTTCCTCAGTGACCTTGGCCTCTTCCCCACCGATCCATCTGCTCCAACTTACAAGGGGAAGAGGAAGTCACCACGCACAGAGGGGAGTTCCCCTGCCACACGGACATCCTCCCCCAGGCGCACAGACACTGAGGCCCCCATCCGCAAATCCCCCCGGACCAGGAAGGGCAAGACCCCACCAAAACCACGCACTTCCACCACACAGTCTCCGTCCTGCAGCCCCCAGGCCACCACTCCACAGGTCCCACAGCCATTCCCTGCCCCAGGTTCACCCACACACCAATACCACAACCCCAGAATGCTTAGGCCCTCCCCCCTACCACATGCACTTCCACCCCCACCTCACATGCTCAGCCTGTTCCTGCCACTGGTGTGGAGACCGTGTCTCCCCTCTCTGTCCTGCCCACCTCATCTGAACCCCATTTCACTCCTCTTGAGATTGGCACTGCAGTAGGGAGCACATCCACCCCATCTGACTTGGGCACTGCAGTGGAGACCCCGTCCACACCATCTGTCCTGCCCACTGCAGTGGTGCCGGCAACCACCCCATCTGACTTGAGCCCTGCGGTGGTGACGGCACCCACCACATCTGACTTGGGCCTGGCAGTGGTGACGGCGCACACTGTGTCAGACACCTCCACTGCAGTTGCCAGCGACACTCCTGCACCCACCACCCCTCCCCTGCCCCATTCTGCTGTCCCCTGATCATCCTGTCCCTGCGTTGCCTGGCATGCCCCTAAAGATGCCCCTCCAAGGGGAGATGTCCCCTAGTCGTAGCAGTGCAGGCAAGCGAGAGAGGAAGATTTCTTTGTATTCCCCCCTAAAGGACTACATCTAATGGACTGGCCATTGGCCTTATCGTTCTCCTGTTGAGATTTACAAAGGCAAAGGCTGTATAAAGCATTATTTCATTTATTTAGAAGATTTGCATTTCGTGTACCTAATTTGTTTAATTAGCCTAATGAAATTGCTGTTGGAATCTTGTTTTATGAAAATAATGAATTAGCTATGTGATGGACTGCATGTGGTCCATGGTATATGTGTCCTATTGCACAAGTTACTAACTTGTGTAACGATATATCTGTAAGAGACAGTAGTTAGTGACAGATTCCTTACCTTAGAATATCCCCAGGCGTCAGGCTGGATCCGGAAAGTTTTTGCGTAGCAGTACCCTTGCGCGTCGGTTGGCGGCGTCGTGCGGCTCCGCGTCCGTCGTCGGCGTCGTGATCGCCGGGATGACGTCGCGGGCAGTACTTAGACGCCGCCCCTGCGCGCTGACGTCAGTTCTGTACACGACTTTCCGCGCCAGGAACGCAGAGCCATGCAAGAAGCTGACATAGGTGTCTGAAAAATACTAGGGCCCTGAAAGGGATGTCCTTAACCCTAGAAATCAGTTCGCAGAACGGGGAGGATGGGTGGGGCGGTAGGAATCTGTCACTAACTACTGTCTCTTACAGATATATCGTTACACAAGTTAGTAACTTGTGCATCTGAAAGAGACACGTTAGTGACAGATTCCTTACCTTAGAATAGATACCCCAGCAATACCAACCCCGGTGGTGGGTCTGCGAACAAAGATCAGACAAGGAAGTCCTGGAGGACAGAACGGCCAAAGAAGCCGTCCCTCCGGACCTGACTGTCAAGGCAGTAATGCTTTGTAAACGTGTGCAGCGAGGCCCACGTAGCTGCCTGACAAATAACCGGCAGCGGAACACCGCGGCCCAAAGCCGTGGTAGCAGCCGTTGCCCTGGTGGAATGGGCCCGCAGCCCAACAGGAGGCTCCTTCTTAGCCAAAGAATAGCAGGTCTTGATGCACAAGGTAACCCAGCGGGAGATGGTCCTCTTGTGCACCGCCCGACCTTTTTTGGCGCCCACGTAGCCAACAAAGCCATCCACCCGGAAGTGTTTTATGCGGTCAATATAGAAGGAGAGCGCACGTTTTGGGTCCAGACGGTGGAGCCTCTCTTCCTCTCTGGAAGGATGCGGAGGCGGAAAGAAGGTGGGCAAAGTGATGGTCTGCCCAATATGGAAAGCAGTAACCACCTTTGGCAAGAAGGACGGACGCGTCCGAAGAACAACCTTGTCCGGATGAACAGACAGAAAGGGAGGTTTGCAAGATAGAGCCTGGAGCTCACTCACCCGCCGAGCGGAGGTGATGGCCACCAGAAAGGCTGTCTTTAGAGTCAGAAGACGAAGAGGACAGTTATGTAGAGGCTCAAAGGGAGCGCACATTAAAAAGGTAAGAACCAAGTTCAAGTCCCACTGAGGCATCACAAACGGAACAGGAGGGAAGAGGTGAGTAATGCCTTTTAAGAACCTGTTAACAACAGGGGACTTGAAAAGGAGGGCTGATCAGGAAGCCTGAGGAAGGCCGAGATAGCACAAAGATAACCCTTGATGGTACCCAGGGCAGAACCCTGTTGGGCCAGAGAAAGAAGGAACAGAAGGACCTCAGAAAGAGGGGCAGAGAGGGGATTCACAGCCTTTGCTGTGCACCATGCCACAAATTTGTTCCACCTGCAGGCGTATACCACCTTAGTGGAGGGACGCATGGCTGCCAGAATCACATCACAAACTTCGGGAGGCAAGTCGAAAGGAATCAACTGCCGCCGCTCAATCTCCACGCAAGCAGGTGTAGACTGGACAGGTTCGGGTGGAGGACCGTCCCCTGCTGCTGCGACAGAAGATCCTCCCGAAGAGGCAGACGGATCGGGGATCTACGCTCATATTGAGTAGCTCGGGATACCAAACTCTTCGAGCCCAGTCCGGAGCCACAAGAATGACTTGGGCCCGGTCGTGCCGAATCTTCTTCAACACTCTGGGTAGAAGTGGTATAGGCGGAAAGGCGTACAACAGACCGCAACTCCACTCGTGACGAAAAGCGTCGCCGAGCGAGTGCCGCCTTGGAAATTCCAACGCGCAGAACTGATGACATTGCGCGTTCTCTTCGGTGGCGAATAGATCTAACCAAGGCTCTCCCCATTGTAGAAAGAGTCCTTGCGCCACTTCCGAGTGAAGACGCCATTCGTGATCCATCATGCACCTGCGGCTGAGTTCGTCCGCCCTGGCGTTCAGGGAACCTGCCAGGTGTTGAACCATCAGGAACATGCCCTGATGTTCCAGCCATGTCCAGAGGCGCAGAGCCTCCTGACAAAGGGTCCAAGACCCCACCCCGCCCTGTTTGTTGCAGTACCACATGGCGGTGGTGTTGTCTGTGAACACCTGCACTACCTTCCCTTTGACAGAGGGAAGGAATGCCTTGAGTGCAAGTCGGATCGCCCGTAGCTCCAGAAGGTTGATATGGAGCCGGGACTCCGCCGGAGACCAGAGGCCTCTGATCTCCGCCTCTCCCATGTGACCGCCCCATCCCAGAAGGGACGCGTCCGTCACAACTGTGTGCTCTGGCTGGGGAAGGGAGAGGGATCTGCCCATGACCCATTGCCGGTTCGAGAGCCACCACTGCAACTGTCTTGCAGTCCCCTCCGAGATCTGGACGTGATCGGACAGGTTGCCCTGGTGCTGCGCCCACTGGAACTTCAGGTCCCACTGCAGAGCCCGCATATGCCATCTGGCATGATTGACCAGCAGGATGCAGGAGGCCATGAGGCCCAGCAGCCTCAGGGTCATCCGTACCGAAACCCAGGATAAAGGCTGAAAGATCGGAATTATAGCCTGAATATCCCGGACTCGCCGTTCGGGAGGATAGGCCCGAAACTGCGTCGTGTCCAGAACTGCTCCGATGAAAAGGAGCTGTGGAGAAGGAACCAGATGCGACTTCGGCACATTGATGGAGAACCCCAGCGAGTGCAGGAGTTCGGCCGTAGTCTGGAGGTGGGAGACGACTGCCTGGGACGAGCCCGCCTTCAGCAGCCAGTCGTCGAGGTAGGGGAAGACTGAAACCCCTGCCCGGCGCAGATGAGCTGCGACCACCGCCATCACTTTCGTGAACACCCGAGGGGCACTTGTAAGGCCAAAGGGGAGCACGGTGAACTGAAAATGCTCGGGGCCTACCGTGAACCGAAGGTAACGCCGGTGGGCCGGCAGGACGGGGATGTGGAAATATGCGTCCTGCAAGTCCAACGCTACCAACCAGTCTCCAGGGTCGAGGGCAGTCAAGACCTGAGCTAGGGTGAGCATCTTGAACTTCTCCTTCCGGAGGAAGCGATTGACGTTCCGGAGGTCCAAGATAGGACGCATGTCCTCCTTGTCCTTTTGGGCACCAGAAAGTAGTGGGAGTAGCAACCACGCCCTACTTCTGGGGTCGGAACACGCTCGATGGCCCTCTTGGTCAAGAGGGCCGTGACTTCCTTCCGTAGAAGCACCAAGTGATCCCCTGACATGCGGTGGAATTGAGGTGGCATGGCTGGGGGGTGGTCTCGAAGGGGAGGGAGTAGCCCCTTCGGACAATGTCCAAGACCCACCTGTCCGAGGTGATGGTACGCCAGTGGGGAAGGTGATGGCGGACCCTGCCCCTACTGGCGTGCTGTGCACCTGAAAGGAGGGACTAGGAGGGCTTGGAGGCCGCGGACGGGTTGGAGGTGGTGGCCTGACCCGCACGCTGGTTGCCCGATCCGCCACGGCGGAATCCACGTCCTCGGCCACGCGAAGACGCCTGCTGCGCGGGCCGGTGGCTGGGCTGCTGACGTGAAGGGGCGCCTCACCGTGGCCACGATAGGGGCGAAAAGCAGAAGTCAGCGGAGGGCGTGTAGCAGAAAGGCCCAGGGACTTGGCAGTAGCCCGTGAGTCCTCAAAGCGCTCCAACGCATGGTCTGCTTTGGACCCAAAAAGACTGACTCCATCAAAGGGCATGTCCATGAGAGTATTCTGGACATCCCCTGAAAAACCAGTGGTTCTCAGCCAGGCGTGGCGTCTGAGCGCCACCGTCGTTGCAATAGACCTGCCCAGCGAGTCGGCGGTGTCAAGGCCACAACGTATAGTGTATTTAGTCGCATCCCTTCCTTCCGCAATGGCGCGGGAAAGCAGTGTCTGGACCTCCTCAGGACACTGGGGCAAAACATCCGCCACCGAATCCCACAGGGAGTGGGTATATCGGCCCAAAAGACAAGCGGTGTTAACGGACCGCAAGCCAGCACTGGAGGAAGAAAAACCTTTCTTCCCAAACTGATCCAGGCGTTTGGATTCCCTATCCGGAGGAGCGGTAGGGAAGGCGGTTTGGGAAGCGGAGGCTTGGACAACCAAGCTCTCAGGCGTGGGGTGGACAGAGAGAAACAGGGGTCGCCCGGAGCTGGGCGATGGCGTCGCGACACGTTCCGATCCACAGGAGCCCCTGTGTTGGGCTTGGACCAGGCGCCCAAAAGAACGTCAGTGAGGGCGTCGTTAAACGGCAGCACAGTCTCCGCAGAGGAGGCTGCCGGCTGAAGCACCTCTGTCAAGATGTTAGGCTTGACCGTCAAAGTAGGGAGTTGGAGACGTAAGGCCCCAGCTGCCCTACGCAACACCGTACCAAAATTGGCTCCCTCCTCCGTAGCCACGGGAGGAGACAGCATGCCAGTGTCAGGGGAAGTATCCAGACCACTGGCCTCCCCTAGACTCTCTGTCCAGTCCTCATCGTACTGACAGTGTCGTGTCAGATGGTCATCAGACCCCTCCCAGTCCAACTGGTCCTCCTCTGGTTCAAAATAAGGAGGAGGAGGGACAGTTGGGACCCAAGGTCCCATCGGCGCCGGAACCGGCGTCGAGCGACGCCGGTCCGGATCCATGTCCGGAGCCGGAAGGAACTGGGGGACGACGCCGCCCGGAGCCCAGGGCGGCGTCGAGAACAGCACCGGAGACATCGGCGCCGGCGGAGGTGTCGTTAGGTCGACCGGCGTCGATGGGGGTTGTGGAGCCGGGATCGAGGCCGGGGCCGAAGCCGGAGCCGGGATCGAGGCTGGAGGCACGGGCGACGCCGGGGCCGGAGCCGTCGGTGACGCCGGAGCAACCCCATCAGGGCCCGCGGGGCCCGAAGGCGCACCGGAGGGGCCTGAAGGCCCGAAGAGGCGGGCCATGGCCGACAGGAATTCCTGCACTTTGGCCGGATCCGCCCCCGAACCCGGGAAGGGCGGGTATGGCGGGGGCGACTGCACAGGCATGTCCGGGGCCGCGGGGACGGTGCCGGGAGGGGCCTCAGCCGAGTCGCGAGACCGGCGAGGCGAAGTCCTAGAGCGATGATGCTTTTGGACTTCTTGTGTTTGGACTTACCGGACGAAGAAGACTTCGACGCCGACGACCGGTGTGGACTCCGCGATTGACCCCTGGACCTCTCACGCGACCGGGGCTTCCGCGGAGCCGAATGCCGGGCCTCGAGGAGCTTTCGAGACCGCTCTCGCAAAGCTTTCGGGTTGAGGGCCTGGCAGTCGGTACAAGACTCCGTGTCGTGGCCTCGGCCGAGGCAGAAGAGACACTCCCAATGCGGGTCGGTGACGGACATCATCCGCGCACAGGCGCCGCATCGCTTGAAGCCGGGCATCCCTACGACACCTTGAAAGATGAAAAAACAGTGAAAAAATTCACCAAAAAGTATGGTCAAAAAATGACCAGGGCACTGCTCTTCCCGGATCTGCGCTTGCTGGCGCGGAAAAAGAAGAACTGACGTCAGCGCGCAGGGGCGGCATCTAAGTACTGCCCGCGACGTCATGCCGGCGATCACGACGCCGACGACGGACGCGGAGCCGCACGACGCAGCCTACCGACACGCAAGGGTACTGCTACGCAAAAACTTTCCGGATCCAGCCTGACGCCTGGGGATATTCTAAGGTAAGGAATCTGTCACTAACGTGTCTCTTTCAGATACAGTATGTATCAGAGTCATCATTGGCTGCAATTGCAGGTTGTCAGGATCCACAATGTTTTGGACAAGGAATGTGACATGCTTTTGACACAATCCCATCTTTGACTTACACTTTTGCACATAGGTTGTGCTGACATTTGTACACATTGTACATGTTTTTAATGGTACAACCGTCTACGGTGGACATGCAGAATGGCGCATTGATGATGAAAATAGTTATCGGAGTGCCATTCTGACATGGTAGACCCCTGCCAAGACCAAGCTTGCCACAGCTGACCTTCCACAGTAGTGATATCACCTCATGGCAGTGTGTTAATCTGTGACATATCCTGAGCCCATGGTGTGTGTCATGTGAGCATTAATCTCTGTATTCAAACGCCATTTCATACCAAGACTGTAGTCCCTGCAGATGTTCCTGTTTGAGAAGCTTGCTGTGTGCTGAGTAGTACAGTTCTTTTTCAACCGAGTTGACTTTGAGTGTCCGGGATGTGGGTGCACCAGTACAATGGTGTCATTATGGTGTCATCCCTGGTTGGGTTGAGATGAGGGCCTGCACTGTGGGCAAAGTCACATGTGGCACATTTATTATTTCCCGAGTCACATTTGTGCTAGCATCATCAGGATGTTTTTGATATGTCATCTGTTTTTGTGAGTTTGGCACTTGTATGTGTGTATGACTGCTCACACTCAGCAGATTGTACCGTTCCCTGTAGCCTGATGGCAACATGTCTTATTTGTGGGTCTCCTTGAGTGTTTCATTATTATGAGACAGTCTTAATGTTCCAAAGGTGTCCCAAACATTTCACATTCTGCACATGTACTCCATCCTAAATGGTGGAAGAAATTTCATCATGTGTGACGACTAGCTATGTGTGTTGTGTTTGTTAAACACAGATCCCACCACCACCCCTGGAGTTGTAATGGGTGCATGTACAATGTCACCAGTCAATGTAGGCTTAGATGTGGCACATTGCTGCAGATCAAGGTGTGTTGTGTTTAGACTGGCCAAATTTGAGTTGTCTCTTGGCAAGGCCCCTACCTGCAATGTGGCCTTACATTCAGGCCATGCCCTGTGAGTCATGTTTGGGTATGTGAGATGACAGTTGTTGTTGCAAGGCACGTGACACAGTGCGCAAGAGTGAGTGTGCTGAAATGTATGGCCCACATCCTAATTTATCTTCGCAGAGGGTCAGCAGACAGGATACTGTCACCACAGTGTTGTGGCCTTGAGGGTACTGCGGAAGAGAGTCAGTCTCTTGTTGTATTGTTTGTTGTTCCACCAAGCTTGTTACGCTAGTGACAGTTATGCACCCACTTATGAAACAATGCCTGATTGCCCACATTCACTATCCCAATTAATGAAATACTTTGGGATTGTACTCAACACGCATATGTCTCAGTGGAGTTCTGCCCCCCATCGTGTGTGTTGGCCCAGCCTAGAGACACTTACACACACACATGTTGTGTTTGTTCTGCAGTGTGTGGCTGGTTGTTTGTCTTTGTGCATCTTCACCCATGTATTTCAACTTTCTTTGAAGGGCATGTGGTGGATGTTTTGTTGAGTTGTTTTCTCTACTGGCCCTGGGACTCCTACATCTTCAGTCTGAACATTCCTTCTGTTTCGAAATTGCCATTGGTGCCACAATGTGTAACTGGATCTCAGCACAACTCTAGTTTCAGACAGAATCCTTTGTATTTGTGTATGTTTGCGGAACAATATGTGTGCCTAGGCATTTTGATGGTCACATCTTACATTGTCCAATTGTAAATTTGTGGCAGTGTTAGCCCCCAATAACAGTGATTGGCTGCACATAGCGGAGGATATTTTTGCACACACAAAAATCTTTACCTCAACAGTTCTGTGTTTGTTTGGCACACAATCACTACTTTATCAATACATAGCTTGTGTGTTTAGGCCCAGAAGCATACATGTTTTGTTGAACATGCTGGGGGGTGTGTGACACACATTCCCATGTTTTTCACTATAGTGAGGGGGGGCTTATGCCCCATGACACCTATGTGCTTGACAATGCTGGGGTATTGAACCCCACAATCAACTTTTTGTCACTACTGTGATGGGGGTTATACCCCATGACACCTATGTGCTTGACAATGCTGGGGGATTGAACCACACACTCACATCTTTGTCATTACAGTGATGGTGCTTTGACAAATAATTTTCTTTATGTGTCAATTTTACTGCCTGTTTACACACAAATGCACAATTTTGACATTACAGCAGTGGGGGAGTGTTCTGACTCCACACCCTATAGTCAGAGAATGCTGGTAGTGATAGGCATCCACCCCCCTATGGTTAGGATATGCAGGTAGTGATAGGCATCCACCCCCCTATAGTTAGGATATGCTAGTAGTGATAGGTATCCACCCACCTATGGGGTGGACAATGCTGGGAGTGATAGTCATCCACCCCTATGGTTAGGATATGCTAGTAGTGATAGGCATCCACCCCCCTATAGTTAGGATATGCTAGTAGTGGTAGGCAACCACCCCCCTATGGGGTGGACAATGCTGGGAGTGGTAGGCATCCACCCCCCTATGGGGTGGACAATGCTGGTAGTGATAGGCATCCACCCCCCTATGGTTAGGATATGCTAGTAGTGATAGGCATCCACCCGCCTATAGTTAGGATATGCTAGTGGTGATAGGCATCCACCCCTCTATAGTTAGGATATGCTAGTAGTGATAGGCATCCACCCCCCTATAGGGTGGACACTGCTGGGAGTGGTAGGCATCCACCCCCTTATGGGGTGGACAATGCTGGTAGTGATAGGCATCCACCCCCTATGGTTAGGATATGCTAGTAGTGATAGGCATCCACCCCCTATACTTAGGATATGCTAGTGGTGATAGGCATCCACCCCCTATAGTTAGGATATGCTAGTAGTGATAGGCATCCACCCCCTATGGGGTGGACAATGCTGGGAGTGATAGTCATCCACCCCTATGGTTAGGATATGCTAGTAGAGGTAAGCATCCCCCCCCATGGGGTGGACAATGCTGGGAGTGGTAGGCATCCACCCCCCTATGGGGTGGGCAATGCTGGTAGTGATAGGCATCCACCCCCCTATGGTTAGGATATGCTAGTAGTGATAGGCATCCACCCCCCTATAGTTAGGATATGCTAGTAGTGATAGGCATCCACCCCCCTATGGGGTGGACAATGCTGGGAGTGATAGTCATCCACCCCTATGGTTAGGATATGCTAGTAGTGGTAGGCATCCCCCCCCTATGGGGTGGACAATGCTGGGAGTGGTAGGCATCCACCCCCCTATGGGGTGGGCTATGCTGGTAGTGGTAGGCATCCACACCCCTATGGTTGGGTTATGCTAGTGGTGATAGGCATCCACCCCCTATAGTTAGGATATGCTAGTAGTGATAGGCATCCACCCCCTATGGGGTGGACAATGCTGGGAGTGATAGTCATCCACCCCTATGGTTAGGATATGCTAGTAGTGGTAGGCATCCACCCCCCTATGGGGTGGGCAATGCTGGGAGTGGTAGGCATCCACCCCCCTATGGGGTGGACAATGCTGGGAGTGATGGGCATCCACCCCCCTATGGTGGGGTTTCCATTTGTGTGCTCGTGACATTTTGGTGTGTGGTAGGTGTCTGACTCACCTTCTGCGTCGTGCGCGTCGGTAACGGTAGGCGTACAGTATAGGGAAGACATGCGCGATTGGATAAATGGCTGCTCCATCTCGTCCCCGTTGATCGTGTTCTGGCGTGAATCGGAGCTTCAATACGCCTCGTCCGAATGCTGTGACGTGTTGGAAGCGGCGCCCTGTACGACGCGTAGAAAAAACGCATTGTACTTGCGTTTCCGAAAACTGGTTGGGAAACGCCTCCGTACGACTCGATTTCCGTTTTTCCTGAGCCTGTTCGGTCGTGAAATAGGGCACGAATCGGAGCGAACGATTGGGTCGGAAATTTGCCTGTAATACACATCGTACTTGCTCGTTTGTAGAAAAAAGCTCAGGATACGAGTCGGTCGTGAGGTAAGCCTACGAATAGCATTGGGAAGGCTTTTTTTGCGAGATCGGAATCGGGCCCTAAATGGGGGGAAAATATCACACTTCTGACACCACTGCACAAGTTACTAACTTGTGTAACGATATATCTGTAAGAGACAGTAGTTAGTGACAGATTCCTTACCTTAGAATATCCCCAGGCGTCAGGCTGGATCCGGAAAGTTTTGCGTAGCAGTACCCTTGCGCGTCGGTAGGCGGCGTCGTGCGGCTCCGCGTCCGTCGTCGGCGTCGTGATCGCCGGGATGACGTCGCGGGCAGTACTTAGGCGCCGCACCTGCGCGCTGACGTCAGTTCTGTACACGACTTTCCGCGCCAGGAACGCAGAGCCATGCAAGAAGCTGACATAGGTGTCTGAAAAATACTAGGGCCCTGAAAGGGATGTCCTTAACTCCTAGAAATCAGTTCGCAGAACGGGGAGGATGGGTGGGCGGTAAGGAATCTGTCACTAACTACTGTCTCTTACAGATATATCGTTACACAAGTTAGTAACTTGTGCATCTGAAAGAGACACGTTAGTGACAGATTCCTTACCTTAGAATAGATACCCCAGCAATACCAACCCCGGTGGTGGGTCTGCGAACAAAGATCAGACAAGGAAGTCCTGGAGGACAGAACGGCCAAAGAAGCCGTCCCTCCGGACCTGACTGTCAAGGCAGTAATGTTTTGTAAACGTGTGCAGCGAGGCCCACGTAGCTGCCTGACAAATAACGGGCAGCGGAACACCGCGGCCCAAGGCCGTGGTAGCAGCCGTTGCCCTGGTGGAATGGGCACGCAGCCCAACAGGAGGCTCCTTCTTAGCCAAAGAATAGCAGGTCTTGATGCACAAGGTAACCCAGCGGGAGATGGTTCGTTTGTGCACCGCCCGACCTTTTGGCGCCCACGTAGCCAACAAAGAGCTGGTCATCCACCCGGAAGTGTTTTGTGCGGTCGAGATAGAAGGAGAGCGCACGTTTTGGGTCCAGACGGTGGAGCCTCTCTTCCTCTCTGGAAGGATGCGGAGGCGGAAAGAAGGTAGGCAAAGTGATGGTCTGCCCAATGTGAAAGGCAGTAACCACCTTTGGCAAGAAGGACGGACGCGTCCGAAGAACAACCTTGTCTGGATGAACAGACAGAAAGGGAGGTTTGCAAGATAAAGCCTGGAGCTCACTCACCCGCCGAGCGGAGGTGATGGCCACCAGAAAGGCTGTCTTTAGAGTCAAAAGACGAAGAGGACAGTTATGCAGAGGCTCAAAGGGAGCGCACATTAAAAAGGTAAGAACCAAGTTCAAGTCCCACTGAGGCATCACAAACGGAACAGGAGGGAAAAGGTGTGTAATGCCTTTAAGAAACCTGTTAACAACAGGGGACTTGAAAAGGGAGGGCTGATCAGGGAGCCTGAGGAAGGCCGAGATAGCACAGAGATAACCCTTAATGGTACCCAGGGCAGAACCCTGTTGGGCCAGAGAGAGAAGGAACAGAAGGACCTCAGAAAGAGGGGCAGAAAGGGGATTCACAGCCTTTGCTGTGCACCATGCCACAAATTTGTTCCACCTGCAGGCGTATACCACCTTAGTGGAGGGACGCCTGGCTGCCAGAATCACATCACAAACTTCGGGAGGCAAGTCGAAAGGAATCAACTGCCGCCGCTCAATCTCCACGCAAGCAGGTGTAGACTGGACAGGTTCGGGTGGAGGACCGTCCCCTGCTGCTGCGACAGAAGATCCTCCCGAAGAGGCAGACGGATCGGGGGATCTATGCTCATATTGAGTAGCTCGGGATACCAAACTCTTCGAGCCCAGTCCGGAGCCACAAGAATGACTTGGGCCCGGTCGTGCCGAATCTTCTTCAACACTCTGGGTAGAAGTGGTATAGGCGGAAAGGCGTACAACAGACCGCAACTCCACTCGTGACGAAAAGCGTCGCCGAGCGAGTGCCGCCTTGTAAATTCCAACGCGCAGAACTGATGACATTGCGCGTTCTCTTCGATGGCGAATAGATCTAACCAAGGCTCCCCCATTGTAGAAAGAGTCCTTGCGCCACTTCCGAGTGAAGACGCCATTCGTGATCCATCATGCACCTGCGGCTGAGGTTCGTCCGCCCTGGCGTTCAGGGAACCTGCCAGGTGTTGAACCATCAGGAACATGCCCTGATGTTCCAGCCATGTCCAGAGGCGCAGAGCCTCCTGACAAAGGGTCCAAGACCCCACCCGCCTTGTTTGTTGCAGTACCACATGGCGGTGGTGTTGTCTGTGAACACCTGCACTACCTTCCCTTTGACAGAGGGAAGGAATGCCTTGAGTGCAAGCCGGATCGCCCGGAGCTCCTGAAGGTTGATATGGAGCCGGGACTCCGCCAGAGACCAGAGGCCTCTGATCTCCGCCTCTCCCATGTGACCGCCCCATCCCAGAAGGGACGCGTCCGTCACAACTGTGTGCTCTGGCTGGGGAAGGGAGAGGGATCTGCCCATGACCCATTGCCGGTTCGAGAGCCACCACTGCAACTGTCTTGCAGTCCCCTCCGAGATCTGGACGTGATCGGACAGGTTGCCCTGGTGCTGCGCCCACTGGAACTTCAGGTCCCACTGCAGAGCCCGCATATGCCATCTGGCATGATTGACCAGCAGGATGCAGGAGGCCATGAGGCCCAGCAGCCTCAGGGTCAACCGTACCGAAACCCAGGATAAAGGCTGAAAGATCGGAATCATAGCCTGAATATCCCGGACTCGCCGTTCGGGAGGATAGGCCCGAAACTGCGTCGTGTCCAGAACTGCTCCGATGAAAAGGAGCTGTGGAGAAGGAATCAGATGCGACTTCGGCACATTGATGGAGAGAACCCCAGCGAGTGCAGGAGTTCGGCCGTAGTCTGGAGGTGGGAGACGACTGCCTGGGACGAGCCCGCCTTCAGCAACCAGTCGTCGAGGTAGGGGAAGACTGAAACCCCTGCCCGGCGCATATGAGCTGCGACCACCGCCATCACTTTCGTGAACACCCGAGGGGCACTGGTAAGGCCAAAGGGGAGCACGGTGAACTGAAAATGCTCGGGGCCTACCGTGAACCGAAGGTAACGCCGGTGGGCCGGCAGGACGGGGATGTGGAAATATGCGTCCTGCAAGTCCAACGCTACCAACCAGTCTCCAGGGTCGAGGGTAGTCAAGACCTGAGCTAGGGTGAGCATCTTGAACTTCTCCTTCCGGAGGAAGCGATTGACGTTCCGGAGGTCCAAGATAGGACGCATGTCCTCCTTGTCCTTTTTGGGCACCAGAAAGTAGTCGGAGTAGCAACCACGCCCTACTTCTGGGGTCGGAACATGCTCGATGGCCCTCTTGGTCAAGAGGGCCGTGACTTCCTTCTGTAGAAGCACCAAGTGATCCCCTGACATGCGGTGGAATTGAGGTGGCATGGCTGGGGGGTGGTCTCGAAGGGGAGGGAGTAGCCCTTCGGACAATGTCCAAGACCCACCTGTCCGAGGTGATGGTGCGCCAGTGGGGAAGGTGATGGCGGACCCTGCCCCCTACTGGCGTGCCGTGCACCTGAAAGGAGGGACTAGGAGGGCTTGGAGGACGCGGACGGGTTGGAGGTGGTGGCCTGACCCGCACGCTGGCTGCCCGATCCGCCACGGCGGAATCCACGTCCTCGGCCACGCGAAGACGCCTGCTGCGCGGGCCGGTGGCTGGGCTGCTGACGTGAAGGGGCGCCCCTACCGTGGCCACGATAGGGGCGAAAAGCAGAAGTCAGCGGAGGGCGTGTAGCAGAAAGGCCCAGGGACTTGGCAGTAGCCCGTGAGTCCTTAAAGCGCTCCAACGCATGGTCTGCTTTGGACCCAAAAAGACCGACTCCATCAAAGGGCATGTCCATGAGAGTATTCTGGACATCCCCTGAAAAACCAGTGGTTCTCAGCCAGGCGTGGCGTCTGAGCGCCACCGTCGTTGCAATAGACCTGCCCAGCGAGTCGGCGGTGTCAAGGCCACAACGAATGGTGAATTTAGCCGCATCCCTTCCTTCCGCAATGGCGCGGGAAAGCAGTGTCTGGACCTCCTCAGGACACTGGGGCAAAACATCCGCCACCGAATCCCACAGGGAGTGGGTATATCGGCCCAAAAGACAAGCGGTGTTAACGGACCGCAAGCCAGCACTGGAGGAAGAAAAACCCTTCTTCCCAAACTGATCCAGGCGTTTGGATTCCCTATCCGGAGGGGCGGTAGGGAAGGCGGTTTGGGAAGCGGAGGCTTGGACAACCAAGCTCTCAGGAGTGGGGTGGACAGAGAGAAACAGGGGGTCGCCCGGAGCTGGGCGATGGCGTCGTGACACGTTCCGATCCACAGGAGCCCCTGTGTTGGGCTTGGACCAGGCGCCCAAAAGAACGTCAGTGAGGGCGTCGTTAAACGGCAGCACAGTCTCCGCAGAGGAGGCTGCCGGCTGAAGCACCTCTGTCAAGATGTTAGGCTTGACCGTCAAGGTAGGAAGTTGGAGACGTAAGGCCCCAGCTGCCCTACGCAACACCGTACCAAAGTTGGCTCCCTCCTCCGTAGCCACGGGAGGAGACAGCATGCCAGTGTCAGGGGAAGTATCCAGACCACTGGCCTCCCCTAGACTCTCTGTCCAGTCCTGATCGTACTGACAGTGTCGTGTCAGAGGGTCATCAGACCCCTCCCAGTCCAACTGGTCCTCCTCTGGTTCAAAATAAGGAGGAGGAGGGACAGTTGGGACCCAAGGTCCCATCGGCGCCGGAGCCGGCGTCGAGCGACGTCGCTCCGGGTCCATGTCCGGAGCCGGAAGGAACTGGGGGACGACGCCGCCCGGAGCCCAGGGCGGCGTCGAGAACGGCACCGGAGACATCGGCGCCGGCGGAGGTGTCGTTAGGTCGACCGGCGTCGATGGGGGTTGTGGAGCCGGGATCGAGGCCGGGGCCGGAGCCGGGATCGAGGCTGGAGGCACGGGCGACGCCGGGGCCGGAACCGTCGGCGATGCCGGAGCAACCCCATCAGGGCCTGCGGGGCCCGAAGGCGCACCGGAGGGGCCTGAAGGCCCGAAGAGGCGGGCCATGGCCGACAGGAATTCCTGTACTTTGGCCGGATCCGCCCCCGAACCCGGGAAGGGCGGGTATGGCGGGGGCGACTCCACAGGCATGTCCGGGGCCGAGGGGGCGGGGACGGTGCCGGGAGGGGCCTCAGCCGAGTCGCGAGACCGGCGAGGCGAAGTCCTAGAGCGATGATGCTTTTTGGACTTTTTGTGCTTCGACTTACCGGACGAAGAAGACTTCGACGCCGACGACCGGTGTGGACTCCGCGATCGACCCCTGGACCTCTCACGCGACCGGGGCTTCCGCGGAGCCGAATGCCGGGCCTCGAGGAGCTTTCGAGACCGCTCTCGCAAAGCTTTCGGGTGGAGGGCCTAGCAGTCGGTACAAGACTCCGTGTCGTGGCCTCGGCCGAGGCAGAAGAGACACTCCCAATGCGGGTCGGTGACGGACATCATCCGCGCACAGGCGCCGCATCGCTTGAAGCCGGGCATCCCTACGACACCTTGAAAGATGGAAAAACAGTGAAAAATCACCAAAAAGTATGGTCAAAAAATGACCAGGGCACTGCTCTTCCCGGATCTGCGCTTGCTGGCACGGAAAAAGAAGAACTGACGTCAGCGCGCAGGGGCGGCGCCTAAGTACTGCCCGTGACGTCATCCCGGCGATCACGACGCCGACGACGGACGCGGAGCCGCACGACGCCGCCTACCGACGCGCAAGGGTACTGCTACGCAAAACTTTCCGGATCCAGCCTGACGCCTGGGGATATTCTAAGGTAAGGAATCTGTCACTAACGTGTCTCTTTCAGATGTAAGGGTTTTAAGGGGGGAGTAGACAACAGTTAAGTTTTCGCCAATCCCAGTTCATAGTGGACAGTGTCTGCATATATCTGTGGGATTCAGTTTAATTCCTTTGGGAAGGATAGCAGACAGAGGTATATTCTCTGCTTGATCCCGCTCTGATATGGAGTAAGGTAGTCTGGCATCTGTGTGAAAACTATGGGACGCGAATTGATACTGCGCTATTAAATAATATAGTAGAAAATCGGGAGCCCCAAATCCGCCTGTAAGGGTTTTAAGGGGGAGGGAAGTAGACGACACTAGGAGATACAGAGATGATGAGAGGTCTTTATTTCTTTTCTCGGTAAACAAGGGAGAAAGAAGGTAACTAGGGAACAGTGCTTTTGGGATCATTTCTTGTCCTCCAATGAAAATTCGATGTTCTGTCCGGAGTAATCCACAAGGTTGTTGCTATGTCTTGGGGAGTCCTGGAGGCAGCATGTCACTCAGGCCACGAAGCAAGGACAGGAAAAACAACAAAACAGGGGTTTGTTTTAATATTCAATAGGTGAACTAGATCACCTGTCCGCAGTGCTACCTTCACCAGTCACGGTGTATGAAGGAGGGGGTGGGGGAGGATACGGTCCACAGTGACAATAGCGCTCCTATTTGAGCAGTGTGTGCTCTACACCCTTGTGCCTCCCCACCATATATCTGTAAGAGACATATATTAGTTATAGTTTCCTTCCCTTAGAATTACCCCCACGCATCAGACTGGATCCGGAGAATTTTTCTTCAGCAGTACCCCTGCGCATCGGTAGGTGGCGTCGGTCAACTCCGCGTTTGCCATTGGCGTTGTGGTCGCCGGAATGACGTCGCGGTATCTACTTAGTTGCTGCCCCTGCGTGCTGACGTCAGTTCTTTACCCGACATTCCACGCCAGAAGCACAGAGCCATGCAAGACACTGACCACTGGTGCACAAAACTAGGGCCCTGAAAGGGAGTCCCTTACTCTAGAAGTCATTTCGCAGAACGGGGAGGATGGGTGGGGCGGTAAGGAATCTATAACTAATATATATCTCTTACAGATATATCGTTACCGAAGGTAAGTAACTTGTTCATCTGAAAGAGACTATTAGTTATAGATTCCTTACATTAGATTAGATACCCCAGCAATACCAACCCCGGAGGTGGGTTTGTGAACCAAGTTCACACCAGAAAGTCCTGGAGAACTGAACGGCCAAAGAAGCCGTCTCTCCGGACTTGGCTATCCAGGCAGTAATGTTTAGTAAATGTGTGCAATGATGCCCACGTGGCTGCCTGGCAGATGTCATTGACAGTAGTGGCTGCCGTCGCCCTGGTGGAATGGGTGCGCAACCCTACTGGAGGTTCCTTTTTCGCCGAGGAATAACACATTTTAATGCAAAGAATGACCCATCGAGAGATGGTTCATTTTTGCACGGCCCGACCTTTCTTGGCGCCCACATAGCCAACAAAGAGCTGATCATCCATCCGGAATTGTTTGGTGCGATCCAGATAAAATGAGAGCGCATGTTTTGGATCCAGACGGTGGATCCTCTCCTCCTCTTTAGAAGGATGCGGGCGGGAAGAAGTGTTGGTCTGTCCTATGTGGAAAGAGGTAACCACTTTGGGAAGAAAAGAAGGTCTAGTTCGAAGGACAACCTTGTCTGGATGAACAGCAAGGAAGGGAGGTTTAGAAGAAAGAGCCTGAAGTTCACTCACCCTGCGAGCAGAGGTGATGGCAACCAGAAAAGCAGTCTTTAAGATCAAGAGTCTGAGTGGACAATTATGTAACGGCTCAAAAGGAGCGCACTTAAGGTAAGTCAGAACAAGGTTCAAGTCCCACTGGGGCATTACGAAAGGAATAGGAGGAAACAGCTGAGTAATGCCCTTAAGGAAACGATTTACAATACGGGGCTTGAAAAGAGAAGGCTGATCAGGAAGGCAAAGAAAGGCCGAAATGGCCAAAAGATAGCCTTTAAGGGTGCCCAGCGCAGAGCCCTGCTGAACCATAGAAAGCAGGAAGTGGAGAACCTCAGAAAGGGGGGCAGAAAGGTGATCCACAGCCTTTGCTGCGCTCCATGCCACAAATTTGTTCCATCTACAGCCATATACTGTTTAAGTAGAGGGACGCCTGGCTGACAAGATAACATTACAGACTTCAGGAGGAAGGTCTAAGGCTGTCAACTGTTGCCCGCTCAATCTCCACGCAAGGAGTTGGAGGCTGGACAGGTTCGGGTGGAGGACCGTCCCCTGCTGCTGCGACAGAAGATCCTCCCGAAGGGGCAGTCTGATCGGACGATAGATGGGCATGTTCAAGAGCTCGGGATACCAGACACTTCGTGCCCAGTCCGGAGCCACAAGAATCATTTGGGCCCGGTCGCGCTTGAACTTCTTCAGCACTCTGGGAGGAGTGGTATAGGCGGAAAGGCGTATAGAAGACCACAACTCCACTCGTGACGAAAAGAGTCGCCTAGCGAATGCAGCCTTGGAAATTCCAACGCGCAGAACTGCTGACATTGCGCGTTCTCTTCGGTGGTGAATAGATCTAACCAAGGCTCTCCCCACTGCTGAAAGAGACCTTGCACCACCTCCGAGTGAAGACGCCATTCATGATCCATCAAGCACCGGCGGCTGAGTTTGTCCGCCCTGGCGTTCAGGGAACCTGCCAGGTGTTGAACCACCAGGGACATGCCCTAATGTTCCAGCCACTTCCAGAGACGAAGGGCCTCCTGACAGAGGGTCCACGACCCCACTCCGCCCTGTTTGTTGCAATACCACATGGCGGAAGTGTTGTCTGTGAACACCTGCACTACTCTTCCTTTGACAGAAGGAAGGAATGCCTTCAGTGCTAGATGAATCGCCCGGAGCTTCAGAAGGTTGATGTGGAGCCAGGACTCCGCCGGAGACCAGAGGCCTCTGATCTCCGACTCTCCCATGTGGCCGCCCCATCCCATGAGTGACGCATCTGTCACCACTGTGAACTCTGGTTAGGGAAGGGAGAGGGATCTGCCGTTGACCCAATACTGGTTCGTGAGCCACCACTGCAACTGATTGGCAGTCCCCGCCGAGATCTGGACGACATCGGACAGATTCCCCTGATGCTGCGTCCACTGGAACTTCAGGTCCTACTGCAGAGCCCGCATATGCCACCTGGCATGATCCACCAGCAGGATGCAGGAGGCCATGAGGCCCAGCAGCCTCAGGGTCATTCTCACCGAAATCTGGGATAGAGGCTGGAACATCTGTATCATAGCCCGAATATCCCAGACTCGCTGCTTGGGAGGATATGCCCAAAACTGCGCTGTGTCCAGAACCGCTCAGATGAAAAGAAGCTTCTGAGAAGGGTTCAGGTGCGACTTTGGCACGTTGACTGTGAACCCCAGCAAATGCAGGAGGTCCGCCGTAGTCTGGAGGTGGGTGACGACAGCCTGGGGCGAGCTCTCCTTCAACAACCAGTCGTTGAGATAGGGGAAGACTGGAACCACTGATCGGCGCAGATGAGCTGCGACCACCGCCTTCACTTTCGTGAACACCCGAGGGGCACTGGTAAGGCCAAGGGGGAGCACGGTAAACTGAAAATGCTTGTGGCCTACCGTGAACCGTAGGTAACGCCGGTAGGCAGGCAAGACAGGGATGTGAAAGTACGCGTCCTGCAAGTTCAACGCTACCATCCAGTCTCCAGGGTAGAGGGCAGACAAGACCTGAGCCAATGTTAACATTTTGAACTTCTCCTTACGGAGGAAGCGGTTGACGTCCCGGAGGTCTAAGACAGGATGCAGGCCTTTGTCCTTCTTGGGCACCAGAAAGTAGTGGGAGTAGCAACCACAACCTACTTCTGGCACAGGGCACTCCCTTGATAGCTCCCTTGGCCAAGAGAGCCGTAACTTCCTGACGGAGAAGGGCCAAGTGATCCTCCGACATGCATGGAGTGTTGGTGGCATGGATGGAGGGGTAGTCTTGAAGGGGGGGAGTAGCCCCTTCGGACTATCTGCAAAACCCACTTGTCCGACATGATGTTGTGCCAGTGGGGGAGGTGATGGCGGATCCTGCCGCCCACTGGCAACTGGAGGCCCTGAAAGGTCGGACTAGGAAGGCTTGGAGGCTGCTGCAGAGGGGGCACTGGTGGACTGGCCCACCCGCTGGCCCCCAGACCCACGGTGCTGGGTCCCACGTCCCCGGCTGCGCAGAGGCTGAGCAGCTTGTGCCGGCCTGTGGCCCTGGGTGGAACATGGAGGGGCACCCCTTCCGTAGCCACGAAAGCAATGAAAGGCGGACTGCACAGGGCACGAGGTGGTAGCGAGGCCAAAGGATCTGGCCGTAGCCCTAGAGTCCTTGAAGCGTTCAAGCGCTTTGGCTGCCTTGTCGCCAGACAGGCGACGGCCATCAAAAGGCATGGCCAAAAGGGTTGATTTGACATCCCCGGAGAAGCCAGTGGACCTCAGCCAGGCACAGTGTCTCAGGGCTACCGACGTAGAAATTGTCCTGCCCAGCTTGTTGGCAGTGTCCAGCTCACAGTGGATGGCGAACTTTGCTGCATCTCTACCCTCGGCAAGCGCACAGGAGAGTACAGTCCGGGCATCCTCCGGGCACTGTGGCAGCACTTGCACGACCGTATCCCACACGGAGTGGGAATAATGGCCCAAGAGACATGTGGTTTTCACCGACCGCAGTCCTAAGCTGGCGGAAGAAAACATCTTCTTCCCAAGATGGTCCAGCTTCTTGGATTCCCTATCTGCGGGAGCAGTAGGGAACGCGCCGTTTGAGGTTGAGGCTTGGACCACCAAGCTCTCAGGGGTAGGGTGTTGGGAGAGGAAAAGTGGGTCGCCCAGTGCTGGGCGGTGGGGTCCGGCAATCATCCTGTTCACAGGAGCCCCTGTGCTGGGCTTGGACCAAGTGCCCAGTAGGATATCCATGAGGCCCTCATTGAAAGGCAGCAGGGGCTCCGAAGAGGCTGCAGCCGGCTGAAGCACCTCAGTCAGGAGGTTAGTCCTGACTGCCACCATAGGAAGCTCAAGGCCCAAGGCCTCAGCCGCTCTATGCAACACCACAGCGTAAGAGGCTCCCTCGTCCGTGGCCACAGTAGGGGGAGAAAGCATACCATGGTCTGGGGATGTATCAAGACCACTGGCTTCACCCAACTCCTCTCTCCAGTCTGGCTCCTCTAGCTGGTCTGCCAAGGGATCAACAGACCCCCCCCCCAGTCCTCCTCATCCTCACCTGGCTGCTACTCAGGGTGAGAAGGAACACCAGGGATGAACAACGGTACAAAAGTACCCCCTGGCGCCGCTACTGGTTCGGGTTGACGCCAGTCCGGCTCCGTGTCCATATCAAGGGGGAGGCCGGCTTCGATGCCGGCAGGGGACACAACCGGTGTCGGAGGCAGCGTACGTGTTTGTCAAAGGAATCGGCACCAGGGGAGGTGTCGTAAGGTCGACCGGCGCTGATCCGGATCCAGACCTGGATCCCTGGGGGCCCTCTGGTCTAGAGATCCCAGCCGAGTCTGCGGGGCCCGAAGGTGCGCCGGCGGAGTCGGGCTGCCCAAAGATGGAGTGGAGAGCTTCGTAAAATGCACGAAGCTGGGCAGGGGACGCTCCAGATCTGGAAGGGAGGGAAGCTCGGAGCTGTCCCTACTGGCTCCGCGGGCGAAGCCGAAGGACAACGACCTTCCGCATCCCGCGTGGCATCAGCCGACGGATGGGGAGAAGGCGAAGAGCGACGGTGCTTCTTCGCCTTCTTGTGCATCGACTTACCTGAAGACGAAGACTTCGATGATGAATGGTGGTGGTCACTCTGCGACCGGTTCCGCGA
Source organism: Calotriton arnoldi (assembly GCA_963921515.1). Taxonomy (NCBI): domain Eukaryota; kingdom Metazoa; phylum Chordata; class Amphibia; order Caudata; family Salamandridae; genus Calotriton; species Calotriton arnoldi. Next base: position 285,538 of record CAWUFW010007413.1, on the reverse strand, counting down.
CCTCCCTCTTGATGGGGACCTCGAGCGGGGCGGAGCCAACTGCCGAGCCTCCAGAAGCTTTCGGGACTGCTCCCGCAAAGACTTCGGGTACATGGCCCGAAAGTCGGAGCACGACTTCGGGTCATGGTCACGCTCCAGACACCAGAGGCACACAATGTGTGGGTCCATGACCGACATCAATTTGTAGCAAGAGTCACAAGGTTTGAAGCTGGTACGTCGATGGGACATCCCCACGTGCACCAGGAGTTGAACAACTCAAAAAAAGATGTTGACAAAAGTCGAAAAAACTTTAGTCAAAAAGTGACTAAGGGTACCGCTCTCTCCGGACCTGCGCTGGCTGGCGCGGAAAAAGATAGAACTGACGTCAGCGCGCAGGGGCGGCATCTAAGTAGATACGGCAAAGTCATTCCGGCGACCACGACGCCAACGAATAATGCAGAGTCGACCAACACCACCTACCGACGCTCAGGGGTACTGCTGAAGAAAAATTGTCTGGATCCAGTCTGACGCCTGGGGGTAATTATAAGGTAAGGCATCTATAAGTAATAGTTTCTTTCAGATCTGTGACTACAGGCCTGCCATTGCAGCCTGTGCGAGTTGGTGCTAGCATCTCCCGCAACACTTATAAGTTTCCTAATATCTGGGGTCACTACACTTTTAAACTATAAGTCACCCCTATGGTAGGCTCTTCATTCCTGAGGGCAGAGTGCTTAGTTATAAGTGTGAGGGTGCCCCTGCATGAGCCTGGAGTCAATTCTCCAGGCTTTGTAAGCTCGGTCAGCCATTTTAATACATATAGTAGGCATCAGTCATTACGAGATGTCTAACTATATAGTGGCTGCACCGAACATGGTCATATTTGGTGTCAAACATGTTGGAATTATACCCCAACACCGATTCCAGTGTATGAAGTGAAGTATGATCCCATGTACTGGTGGCTCCCTTGGGGTACCCCCCTGTACTACCGGTGCAAGCCTTTCAGGGTCTGACAGCAAGCTAGTGCTGCTGACGACCACAGACACAATTGTGCTTTCCTGCTTCTGAGACAAGCTTCAGCAGGGGAAGGTAGAACAATAGGTTTCCTGTCGCAGGGAGGTGTGACTACCTCCCAGACAGGACTTAGTGTATTGGGCTGGGGGCGCTTGCCAGCGCCACCAGACTGCTTTGAAGGGCACAATTGGTGCCCTCCTTGCATATTCCAGTTTGAGCCAGTTCAGGGATCCCTTGGCTCCTGCTCTGGTGCAAAACTGAACAAAGGACATGGGAGTATTCTCCCCTCTGTCCAGCCCCTCCTCTGGGAGGGACCCTGAGTCATTCCAACCTTTTCCTCAGGGCACTTACAGGCTTACCTGTGGGTGGTTCCATAGATTTCTTGTGGGACAAGACTCAAGACTGAAACCATGTCACTCTTCAACCATCTGGACACTTGGACTTCGCCTGGAACCGAGACTGCATCAAGGAAGACTCCTGCAGATTATGGTCTCACTGTTCTGCAAGTCTTCTTCATCGTCTGTGTCTGTACTTCTTCCAGGATCTTCAACAGACCTGTGGGCTTCAAGGACACCCGAAGTAATCTCTCTTGGAGTGAAGGAGACACTCCCCTGCATCTGCAGATACTGCAACAAAGCTGACTGTTCTGCTGTCCAATGAACTTCAAAAGGCTCAGCAACACAGGTGGTGGTTCTGCAACTCCCTTGCGGCCTGACCTGTCCTCTCTGCAATTTTGAGGCCAGTATCCCTCGCTGGAACTGCTGGGACCGAACCTCTGTGCACCGTGTTGACTTGCTGCTGCCAAGGCATGTTGGCTCTGCAATCCAGAGATCTTCGGGCTACAAGAAGCTCCAGCCTCCAGCAACTCTTCCTGCCAAGTACAGCATCCTCACCACATCCTCTGCACTGTGGGCCTTCCTTCTTGGTGAGCTGCTTGAGGTCCTCTTGCGACTCCTGTGTCTTCAGCCTGTGGGTCCTCTTGAGGGTCTTCTGCTTGCTCGGGGCCTGCTCTGACTCTCCTGCTTCTGGTGAGTCTCTTGGACCTTGATGGTCCCAACGTTGCTCCTTCTTCGCTCTCCATGCCAGTTGCCACTGCCAAGGCTTGTTGGTGCTCCCGCTGGACACCGACCCACTGGTTCTTGACTTCCAATGTGGGACAGCTCATGCACGGTTCCTTGTCTTCCTCAGCATCGCCTGGTCCTCACAGCTGCAGCGACAAGGTCACCGTCAACACTTCCGAAGCCTCCGACAGCAATGGGCATTGCCCTTCTGTGTCTCCTGTTGACCTCCGAGTGGCATAGACTCAGTCCCCTCTGCTTACAGGCTGTTCACTTCCAGAATCCACCCTTGGATACCACTGAACTCTTGCACAATCTTCTCGAGCAGCATCTTTTCTGAAGTCCTCCATTTTGGTCTACGGCGGTTTCTAACGTCACTTTTCACCTATGTACCCGGCTTCCCTGGTGTAGGTATCCTGATTCCTGGCGTATCCACAAGTGGGGTGACTCTCCAACCCTCTGTGTTCTGAGGGAGGTGGTGGCATTCTCCAGACCTGAGATGAACTCCTTGTTAGCATCAAGACGGGTGCTATGGCGTTCAATTCTTTCCCCTATATGATCTAAACGGCCATTTAAAGTGTTGAAGAACAAGTTACTTACCTTCGGTAACAATATATCTGTAAGAGACATATATTAGTTATAGATTCCTTACCTTAGAATTACCCCCAGGCGTCAGACAGGATCCAGAGATTTTTCGTCAGCAGTACCCCTGCGCGTCGAAAGGTGGCGTCGGTCGGCTCCGCGTTCGTCGTTGGCGTCGTGGTCGCCAGGATAACGTCGCGGCAGCTACTTAGATGCCGCCCTCGTGCGCTCACGTCAGTTCTTTACACGACATTCCACGCCAGAAGCGCAGAGCCATGCAAGACACTGACCGCTGCTGCACAAAACTAGGGCCCTGAAAGGGATTCCCTGACCCTAGAAGTCAGTTAGCAGAACGGGGAGGATGGATGGGGCGGTAAGGAATCTATAACTAATCTATGTCTCTTACAGATATATCGTTACCAAAGGTAAGTAACTTGTTCATCTGAAAGAGACAATTAGTTATAGATTCCTTACCTTAGAATAGATACCCCAGCAATACCAACCCCGGAGGTGGGTCTGTGAACCAAGTTCACACCAGAAAGTCCTGGAGAACAGAACGGCCAAAGAAACCGTCTCTCCGGACTTGGCTGTCCAGGCAGTAGTGTTTTGTGAACGTGTGCAGAGATGCCCACGTAGCTGCCTGACAGATGTCATTGAGGGGGACTCCCCGTCCCAAAACAGTGGTCGCTGCCGTTGCCCTGGTGGAATGGGCGTGCAATCCCACTGGAGGCTCCTTCTTTGCCAAAGAGTAGCAAGCTTTGATGCACAAAACGACCCAACTAGAGATGTTCCGTTTGTGCACGGCCCAACCTTTTTTGGCGCCCACGTAGCCAACAAAGAGTTGGTCATCCACCCGGAATTGCTTGGTGCGATCCAAACAAAATGAAAGTGCACGTTTTGGATCCAGACGGTGGAGACTCTCTTCCTCCTCAGAAGGATGGGAAGGCGGAAAGAAGGTGGGCAAAGTGATGGTTTGACCAATGTGGAAAGAAGTAACCACCTTGGGAAGAAAAGAAGGTCTGGTTCTCAGGACGACCTTGTCTGGATGAACAGCCAGAAAAGGAGGCTTTGAAGAAAGAGCTTGTAGCTCACTCACCCTGCGAGCAGAGGTGATGGCAACCAGAAAAGCAGTCTTTAGAGTAAGAAGTCTGAGAGGACAGTTATGAAGCAGCTCAAAGGGAGCGCACATAAGGTAAGTAAGAACTAAGTTCAAGTCCCACTGAGGCATTACGAAGGGAACAAGGGGAAAAAGATGAGTAATGCCCTTAAGAAAGCGATTTACAACAGGGGACTTGAAAAGAGACGGCTGATCAGAAAGCCTAAGAAAAGCTGAAATGGCTGAGAGATAGCCCTTAAGAGTGCCCAGGGCAGAGCCCTGCTGGGCCAAAGAAAGGAGGAACAAGAGAACTTCAGAAAGAGGGGCAGAAAGGGTATCCACAGCCTTTGCTGTGCACCATGCCACAAATTTGTTCCATCTGCAGGCGTATACCGTCTTAGTGGAGGGACGCCTGGCTGCCAAGATAACATCACAGACTTCGGGAGGAAGGTCAAAGGCTGTCAACTGTCACTGTTCAATCTCCACGCAAGGAGGTGGATACTGGACAGGTTCGGGTGGAGGACCATCCCCTGCTGCTGCGGCAGAAGATCCTCCCGAAGAGGCAGTCGGATCGGAGGATCGATGGCCATGTGTAACAGCTCAGGATACCAGACTCTTCGTGCCCAATCCGGATCCACAAGGATGACTTGGGCCCGGTCGCGCTTGATCTACTCCAGCACTCTGGGCAGTTGTGGTATAGGCGGAAAGGCGTATAGCAGCCCACAACTCCACTTGCGACGAAAAGCGTTGCCTAGCAAGTGCTGCCTTGGAAATTCCAACACACAGAATTGCTGACATTGTGCGTTCTCTTCGGTGGCGAATAGATCTAACCAAAGCTCTTCCCACTACTGAAAGAGACCTTGCGCCACTTCCGAGTGAAGACGCCATTCGTGATCCATCATGCACCTGCGGCTGTGTTCGTCCGCCCTGGCGTTCAGTGAACCTGCCAGGTTTTGAACCACCAGGGATATGCCCTGATGTTCCAGCCATGTCCAGAGACGAAGGGCCTCTTGACATAGGGTCCACGACCCCACCCCGCCCTGTTTGTTGCAGTACCACATGGCGGTGGTGTTGTCCGTGAACACCTGCACTACTCTTCCCCGGACAGAGGGAAGGAATGCCTTGAGTACAAGACGAATCGCCCGGGACTCCAACAGGTTGATGTGGAGCTTGGAATCCACCGGAAACCTGAGGCCTCTGATCTCTGCCTCTCCCATTTGGCCGCCCCACCCTAGAAGTGATGCATCCGTCACCACCGTGTACTCCGGTTGGGGAAGGGAGAGGGATCTGCCTTTGACCCAATCCCGGTTCGTTAGCCACCACTGCAATTGCCGTGCAGTGCCCTCCGAGATCTGGACGCAATCGGACAGGTTCCCCTGATGCTGTGCCCACTGGCACTTCAGGTCCCACTGCAGAGCCTACATATGCCATCTGGCATACTCCACCAGCAGGAGGCCATCAGACCCAGCAGCCGCAGGGTCACCCTGACCGAAACCCCGGATAGAGGCTGAAAGATCGGAATCATAGCCTGAATATCCCGGACTCGCTGCTCGGGAGGATAGACCCGAAACTGCATCGTGTCTAGAACTGTTCCGATGAAAAGAAGATTCATGATAAATAGACCCTTTTTCTTTCTTTTTTTTTCCCCCCCCCTCCCTCTTTTAGAGTGTGACTACAAGCCCCTCTACCCCTGGCTTTGACCATGATGTAATAATATAGCATCTACAGAAGTACGTCACATGGATTATCTTTTCTATGTTTTATGTTGTAATGTCACGTGGTGTCTTGTTTCACGAGTGCTATTTTATGAGTGGTGTCACCCATTACAGAGTGTGGCATGTTCATGACACACTATTTGAGCACATAGGATAGACCATATGAGCACCCACAATATACGGGTGCGATATTTTGATAGTTGCATGCACAATCATGCTAATGCGACCTGCCAGCACGGCTGACAGGTCACTTTTTTTAATATATCTTTTTGCTTTCTAATTATAGACACAGATTAATCACTAGAACCGTATGTATATACTGCGCATTAGGTGTGCATGGTTTGTGTCCTTATTACAGGATTCACTATCATTGGTACACACGGGGCTGGACCCCGTGGAGTCCTGATGAAGAGCTATTAGGGGAACAGCTCAAAACATGTTGACAAAAACACATTACTGAGACAACCAGACTCACTAAGGTCAGGTTTCTTCTCAGTAAACGACCCCTGATTTTTAACCATACCAACTAGGGGCGGGCATAAAAGAGTGGCCAACTAGTTAGGTATTTTTACATTTTCTTTCCCTTTCCACTCCACATCACTGCACTACACATAGGGGCCGATTCCGATCTCGGCCGGTAGGGCTCCGAATCGGATTTGGCTTAACCGGATCCGATTCGGAGCCCTATTGCCCGACCGATTCGTACGCGCGTCCGGGCGAGCGAGTACGATGCGAAATCGCCGACCGACTCGTCCAGGCGTCCCGACCGCTCCGACCGACTCGTACCCGGGTCTAACCGCACCGACCGACTCGCTCGGACTCGACTCGCACCGCGCAATGGAGACGTTCCCCGGCCGGGTAAGTACGATGCGCGCCGCGAGCAGTCCGACCGACACGCGCACTCCGGCTCGAAAGAGCAGTCGGAGCCGTACTTTGGGGGTCCGACATGTAGCCGCGCGAGTCGCACACAGGGGGGACCCATGGGTCCCCCCTACCTGTGCGTGTACGGCGCGAGTCGCTTCGCCGCGTACACGCTGTAGGGGGCGCCCTTGTCCGCCTCGCACCCATTGAGTCAATGGGAGCCCGCGTACGCGTTGTACGACAGGCTCCCCATTGAGTCCGACCGACTCGAGTCCGATGGCATACGTGCGCATCGTACTCGTTCGGTCGGGCTGCACGGGTCCGATTCGGTCGGAAATCTCTCCGGGACCGGCTCGGTCGGAGAGATTTCCGGCCCGAATCGGAATCGGCCCCATAGTCTACAATAAAAAGTGCTCCTACGTAATTCGCAAGTCGCAGCATGCCTCAATCCGTAGAGGATTGAGAGGAACCCCAATGATGAAGCATGCCACCTAGGGACAACCCTGGTGGGTGAGGGGTCTCTAGAAAAAAAGTATTTTTTCTAGACAAGGTATTACAATGAATTCTTCCTGGATCAAAGGGGACCCTGCGCGTCAGACATACAACGTAGTGTTTTTTTTTATTACAGATGTGGACGTGAGGACTGAGGAGCAGGACGGAGAGGGGCAAGGCAGGAGAGGCGGCAGACAACAGGTAAGTGCCTTCTTTTATGTTTTTAAAGACTTTGGGAGCGGGAGGGAGCGGCTAACTCCGCTCTGCCACGGAGACGGAGTTTTTTGCCTACTCCCCGTTCGCCACGGAGTGCGGAGTAGGCAAATCTCCGCAAACTCCGCTGGCGGAGCGGAGTTACCTGCCCAGAATTACCCTTGATGCCCACAGGTCTTCTGGAGAACCTGAATGAAGCACAAACACAGACAAGACAAAAGACTTGAACAGAGGAACAAGTTACTTACTTCGGTAACGATATATCTGTAAGAAACATTAGTTAGTTATAGATTCCTTACCTTAGAATTACCCCCAGGCGTCAGACTGGATCAGGAAAGTTTTTTCGTCAGCAGTACCTCTACGCGTCGGAAGGTGGCATCGGTCGGCTCCGCGTCCGTCGTCGGCGTCGTGGTCGCCGGGATGATGTCGCGGCAGCTACTTAGACGCAGCCCTCGCACGCTGACGTCAGTTCTGTACACGACTTTCCGCACCAGAAACGCAGAGCCATGCATGAGACTGACCACTGGTGCACAAAACTAGGGCCCTGAAAGGATGTCCTTAACCCTAGAAATCAGTTCGCAGAACGGGGCGGATGGGTGGGGTGGTAAGAATCTATAACTAACTAATGTTTCTTACAGATATATCGTTACCGAAGGTAAGTAACTTATTCATCTGAAAGAAACACGTTAGTTATAGATTCCTTACCTTAGAATAGATGCACAAGTTACTAACTTGTGTAACAATATATCTGTAAGAGACAGTAGTTAGTGACAGATTCCTTACCTTAGAATATCCCCAGGCGTCAGGCTGGATCCGGAAAGTTTTTGCGTAGCAGGACCCTTGCGCGTCGGTACGCGGCTCCGCGTGATCGCCGGGATGACGTCGCGGGCAGTACTTAGACGCTGCCCCTGCGCGCTGACGTCAGTTCTGTACACGACTTTCCGCGCCAGGAACGCAGAGCCATGCAAGAAGCTGACATAGGTGTCTGAAAAATACTAGGGCCCTGAAAGGGATGTCCTTAACCCTAGAAATCAGTTCGCAGAACGGGGAGGATGGGTGGGGCGGTAAGGAATCTGTCACTAACTACTGTCTCTTACAGATATATCGTTACACAAGTTAGTAACTTGTGCATCTGAAAGAGACACGTTAGTGACAGATTCCTTACCTTAGAATAGATACCCAAGCAATACCAACCCCGGTGGTGGGTCTGCGAACAAAGATCAGACAAGGAAGTCCCGGAGGACAGAACGGCCAAAGAAGCCGTCCCTCCGGACCTGACTGTCAAGGCAGTAATGCTTGGTAAACGTGTGCAGCGAGGCCCACGTAGCTGCCTGACAGATATCCTGCAGCGGAACACCGCGGCCTAAAGCCGTGGTAGCAGCCGTTGCCCTGGTGGAATGGGCACGCAGCCCAACAGGAGGCTCCTTCTTAGCCAAAGAATAGCAGGCTTTGATACACAAGGTTACCCAGCGGGAGATGGTTCTCTTGTGCACCGCCCGACCTTTTTGGTGCCCACGTAGCCAACAAAGAGCTGGTCATCCACCCGGAAGTGTTGTGTGCGGTTGAGGTAAAAGGAAAGCGCACGTTTTGGGTCCAGACGGTGGAGCCTCTCTTCCTCTCTGGAAGGATGCGGAGGCGGAAAGAAGGTGGGCAAAGTGATGGTCTGCCCAATGTGGAAGGCAGTAACCACCTTTGGCAAGAAGGACGGACGCGTCCGAAGAACAACCTTGTCTGGATGAACAGACAGAAAGGGAGGTTTGCATGAAAGAGCCTGGAGCTCACTCACCCGCCGAGCGGAGGTGATGGCCACCAGAAAGGCTGTCTTCAGAGTCAGAAGACGAAGAGGACAGTTGTGCAGAGGCTCAAAGGGAGCGCACATAAGAAAGGTAAGAACCAAGTTCAAGTCCCACTGAGGCATCACAAACGGAACAGGAGGGAAGAGGTGTGTAATGCCTTTTAGAAACCTGTTAACAACAGGGGACTTGAAAAGGGAGGGCTGATCAGGAAGCCTGAGGAAGGCCGAGATAGCACAAAGATAGCCCTTGATGGTACCCAGGGCAGAACCCTGCTGGGCCAGGGAAAGAAGGAACAGAAGAACCTCAGAAAGAGGGGCAGAAAGGGGATTCACAGCCTTTGCTGTGCACCATGCCACAAACTTGTTCCACCTGCAGGCGTATACCACCTTAGTGGAGGGACGCCTGGCTGCCAGAATTACATCACAAACTTCGGAAGGCAAGTCGAAAGGAATCAACTGTCGCCGCTCAATCTCCACGCAAGCAGGTGGAGGCTGGACAGGTTCGGGTGGAGGACCGTCCCCTGCTGCTGCGACAGAAGATCCTCCCGAAGAGGCAGACGGATCGGGGGATCCACGCTCATACTGAGTAGCTCGGGATACCAAACTCTTCGAGCCCAGTCCGGAGCCACAAGAATGACTTGGGCCCGGTCGTGCCGAATCTTCTTCAACACTCTGGGTAGAAGTGGTATAGGCGGAAAGGCGTACAATAGACCGCCTTGGAAATTCCAACACGCAGAACTGATGACATTGCGCGTTCTCTTCGGTGGTGAATAGATCTAACCAAGGCTCTCCCCACTGAAGAAAGAGTCCTTGCGCCACTTCCGAGTGAAGACGCCATTCGTGATCCATCATGCACCTGCGGCTGAGTTCGTCCGCCCTGGCGTTCAGGGAACCTGCCAGGTGTTGAACCATCAGGAACATGCCCTGATGTTCCAGCCATGTCCAGAGGCGCAGAGCCTCCTGACAGAGGGTCCACGACCCCACCCCGCCTTGTTTGTTGCAGTACCACATGGCGGTGGTGTTGTCTGTGAACACCTGCACTACCTTCCCTTTGACAGAGGGAAGGAATGCCTTGAGTGCAAGTCGGATCGCCCGGAGCTCCAGAAGGTTGATGTGGAGCCGGGACTCCGCCGGAGACCAGAGGCCTCTGATCTCCGCCTCTCCCATGTGACCGCCCCATCCCAGAAGGGACGCGTCCGTCACAACTGTGTGCTCTGGCTGGGGAAGGGAGAGGGATCTGCCCATGACCCATTGCCGGTTCGAGAGTCACCACTGCAACTGTTTTGCAGTCCCCGCCGAGATCTGGATGTGATCGGACAGGTTGCAATGGTGCTGCGCCCACTGGAACTTCAGGTCCCACTGCAGAGCCCGCATATGCCATCTGGCATGATCGACTAGCAGGATGCAGGAGGCCATGAGGCCCAGCAGCCTCAGGGTCATCCGTACCGAAACCCAGGATAAAGGCTGAAAGATCGGAATCATAGCCTGAATATCCCGGACTCGCCGTTCGGGAGGATAGGCCCGAAACTGCGTCGTGTCCAGAACTGCTCCGATGAAAAGGAGCTGTGGGGAAGGAATCAGATGCGACTTCGGCACATTGATGGAGAACCCCAGCGAGTGCAGGAGTTCGGCCGTAGTCTGGAGGTGGGAGACGACTGCCTGGGACGAGCCCGCCTTCAGCAGCCAGTCGTCGAGGTAGGAGAAGACTGAAACCCCTGCCCGGCGCAGATGAGCTGCGACCACCGCCATCACTTTCGTGAACACCCGAGGGGCACTGGTAAGACCAAAGGGGAGCACGGTGAACTGAAAATGCTCGAGGCCTACCGTGAACCGCAGGTAACGCCGGTGGGCCGGCAGGACGGGGATGTGGAAATAAGCGTCCTGCAAGTCCAACGCTACCAACCAGTCACCAGGGTCGAGGGCAGTCAAGACCTGAGCTAGGGTGAGCATCTTGAACTTCTCCTTCCGGAGGAAGCGATTGACGTTCCGGAGGTCCAAGATAGGACGCATGTCCTCCTTGTCCTTTTTGGGCACCAGGAAGTAGTGGGAGTAGCAACCACGTCCTACTTCTGGGGTCGGAACATGCTCGATGGCCCTCTTGGCCAAGAGGGCCGTGACTTCCTTCTGCAGAAGTACCAAGTGATCCCCTGACATGCGGTGGAATTGAGGTGGCATGGCTGGGGGTGGTCTCGAAGGGGAGGGAGTAGCCCCTTCGGACAATGTCCAAGACCCACCTGACCGAGGTGATGGGACGCCAGTGGTGAAGGTGATGGCGGACCCTGCCCCCTACTGGCGTGCTGTGCACCTGAAAGGAGGGACTAGGAGGGCTTGGAGGCCGCGGACGGGTTGGAGGTGGTGGCCTGACCCGCACGCTGGTTGCCCGAACCGCCACGGCGGTATCCACATCCTCGGCCACGCGAAGGCGCTTGCTGCGCGGGCCGGTGGCTGGGCTGTTGACGTGACTGGGCGCCCCTTCCGTGGCCACGAAAGGGGCGAAAAGCAGAGGTTTGCGGAGGGCGCACAACAGAAAGGCCCAGGGACTTGGCAGTAGCCCGTGAGTCCTTAAAGCGCTCCAGCGCATGGTCTGCTTTGGACCCAAAAAGACCGACTCCATCAAAGGGCATGTCCATGAGTGTATTCTGGACATCACCCGAGAAACCAGTGGTCCTCAGCCAGGCGTGGCTACGCAGCGCCACCGTCGTTGCAAGCGATCTGCCCAGCGAGTCGGCGGTATCAAGGCCACAACGTATGGTGTACTTTGCCGCATCCCTACCTTCCGCAATGGCGCGGGTAAGCAGTGTCTGGACCTCCTCAGAACACTGGGGCAAAACAGTCACCACCGAATCCCACAGGGAGTGGGTATATCGGCCCAAAAGGCAAGCGGTGTTCACCGACCGCAAGCCAGCACTGGAAGAAGAAAAGGCCTTCTTCCCAAATTGGTCCAGGCGTTTGGATTCCCTATCCGGAGAGGCGGTAGGGAAGGCGGTTTGGGAGGCAGAGGCTTGGACAACCAAGCTCTCGGGGGTGGGCTGTTGGGAGAGAAACACGGGGTCGCCCGGATCAGGGCGTTGGCGTCGGGCCACGTTCCTATCCACAGGAGCCCCTGTGGTGGGCTTTGACCAGGTGCCCAAAAGAACGTCAATCAGTGCATCATTAAACGGCAGCACAGTCTCCGCAGAGGAGGCTGCCGGCTGAAGCACTTCCGTCAAGAGATTAGTCTTGACAGCCAGAGTAGGCAATTGGAGGTGCAAGGCTCCAGCTGCTCTACGCAACACCGTTGCGAAATTTGCTCCCTCCTCCGTAGCCACGGGAGGAGACAGCATGCCAGTGTCAGGGGAAGTATCTAGACCACTGGCATCCCCAAGTTCCTCTGCCCAGTCCTGATCATACTCACACTGCCGTGTGAGAGGGTCTTCGGACCCCTCCCAGCTCTCCTGGTCCTCCTCTAGTGAAAAATATGGAGGAGGAGGGACATTTGGGACCCAAGGTCTCGACGGCGCCGGATCCGGTGTCGGGCGACGCCGGTCCGGCTCCATGTCCGGACCCGGAAAGAGCTGGGGAACGACGCCATCCGGAGCCCCGGACGGCGTCAGAAACGGCACCGGGGACATCGGCGTCGGCGGAGGCGTGGTTAGGTCAACCGGCGTCGATGGGGGTTGCTGTATTTGGGCCGGAGTCACTCCCGAACCCGGAAAGGACGGGTAATGCGGGGGCGGCTCGACAGGCACGTCCGGGGCCGCGGGGGCGGGAACGGTGCCGACAGGGGCCTCAGCCGAGTCGTGAGACCGGCGAGGCGAAGTCTTAGAGCGATGATGTCTCTTAGACTTTTTGTGCTTCGACTTACCCGAGGAGCGCGAAGACTTGGACTCCGACGACCGGCGGGGACTCCGCGACCGGCCCCTTGACCTCTCCCGGGACCGGGGCTTGGTGTGGCGCGGAGCCGACTGCCGGACCTCGAGTAGCTTTCGAGACCGCTCTCGCAAAGCCTTCGGGTGAAGTTTCCGGCAGTCAGGGCACGACTTCGTGTCGTGGTCTCGGCCGAGACAGAAGAGACACTCCAGATGCGGGTCCGTGATCAACATCATTCGACCACAGACGTCGCATGGCTTGAAGCCGGGCATCCCTATCGACACCTAGGAGTCGACGACTCGAAAAGAAAACAGTGAAAAATCACCAAAAGATTTAGTCAAAAATTGACTAGGGCACTGCTCTTCCCGGATCTGCGCTTACTGGCGCGGAAAAAGAAGAACTGACGTCAGCGCGCAGGGGCGGCGTCTAAGTACTGCCCGCGACGTCATCCCGGCGATCACGACGCCGACGACGGACGCGGAGCCGCACGACGCCGCCTACCGACGCGCAAGGGTACTGCTACGCAAAAACTTTCCGGATCCAGCCTGACGCCTGGGGATATTCTAAGGTAAGGAATCTGTCACTAACGTGTCTCTTTCAGATACCCCAGCAATACCAGCCCCGGGGGTGGGTCTGCGAACCAAGATCACACCAGAAAATCCTGGAGAGCAGAACGGCCAAAGAAGCCGTCTCTCCGGACTTGGTTGTCCAGGCAGTAGTGTTTGGTGAACGTGTGCAGCGATGCCCACGTGGCTGCCTGACAGATGTCATTCAGAGGAACTCCTCCTAAGGCAGTAGTGGCTGCCATCGCCCTGGTGGAATGAGCGCGTAGCCCGACTGGAGGCTCCTTTTTAGCCAGAGAGTAACAAGCCTTAATACACAACACGACCCATCGAGAAATGGTGCGTTTGTGTACGGCCCGACCCTTCTTTGCGCCCACGTAGCCAACAAAAAGTTGATCATCCACCCGGAACTGTTTTGTGCGATCCAGATAGAAGGAGAGCACACGTTTTGGGTCCAAACAGTGGAGCCTCTCTTCCTCCTTCGAAGGATGCGGAGGCGGAAAGAAGGTGGGCAAAGTAATGGTCTGCCCAATGTGGAAGGCAGTGACCACCTTAGGAAGGAATGATGGACGGGTTCGGAGAACCACCTTGTCCGGATGAACAGACAGGAAAGGAGTTTTTGATGAAAGGGCCTGGAGCTCACTCACCCTTCTAGCAGAAGTGATGGCTACCAGGAAAGCAGTCTTAAGAGTTAGGAGCCGTAAGGGAAAGCTATGAAGCGGCTCAAAGGGAGTGCACCTTAAATAAGTTAGCACAAGATTCAAGTCCCACTGAGGCATAACGAAAGGGATTGGAGGAAAAAGATGTTAAGCCTTTTAAGAAATGGTTAACTACCGGGGACTTGAAAAGAAAAGGCTGATCTGGCAGCCGAAGGAAAGCAGAGACGGCTGATAGATAGCCCTTGACAGTGCCATGAGCAGAGCCCTGCTAGGCTAAAGAGAGAAGGAACAAGAGTACTTCAGAAACAGTGGCAGAAAAGGGATCCACAGCCTTTGCTGTGCACCATGCCACAAATCTGTTCCACCGGCAGGCGTATACCTTCTTAGTGGAGGGATGCCTGGCTGCCAAGATTAAGTCACAGACTTCGGGAGGCAGGTCAAAAGACGTCAACTGCCGCCACTCAATCTCCATGCAAGGAGGTGGAGACTGGACAGGTTCAGGTGGAGGACCGTCCCCTGCTGCTGCTACAGAAGATCCTCCCGAAGAGGCAGACGGGTCGGAGGATCGAGGGCCATGTTGAGCAGCTCGGAATACCAGACTCTTCGTGCCCAATACGGAGCCACAAGAATGACTTGGGCCCGGTCGCGCCTGAACTTCTTCAGCACTCTGGGCAGAAGTGGTATAGGCGGAAAGGCGTACAACAGACCGCAACTCCACTCGCGACAAAAGACGTCGCCTAGCGAGTGCCGCCTTGGAAATTCCAAAGCGCAGAATTGCTGACATTGCGCGTTCTCTTCGGTGGCAAATAGATCTAACCAAGGCTCTCCCCATTGTTGAAAGAGACCTTGCACCACCTCCGAGTGGAGACGCCATTCGTGATCCATCATGCACCTGCGGCTGAGTTCGTCCGCCCTGGCGTTCAGGGAACCTGCCAGGTATTGAATCACCAGGGATATGCCCTGATGTTCCAGCCATGTCCAGAGGCGGAGGGCCTCTTGACAGAGGGTCCAAGACCCCACCCCGCCCTGTTTGTTGCAGTACCACATGGCGGTGGTGTTGTCCGTGAACACCTGCACTACTCTTCCCCGGACAGAGGGAAGGAATGCCTTGAGTGCAAGACGAATCGCCCGGAGCTCCAGAAGGTTGATGTGGAGCCCGGACACCGCCGGAGACCAGAGGCCTCTGATCTCCGCCTCTCCCATGTGGCCGCCCCATCCCAGAAGGGACGCGTCCGTCACCACAGTGTGGTCTGGTTGGGGAAGGGAGAGGGATCTGCCATTGACCCAATCCTGGTTTGTGAGCCACCACTGCAGTTGACGTGCAGTGCCCTCCGAGATCTGGACAGATTCCCCTGATGCTGCGCCCACTGGTACTTCAGGTCCCACTGCAGAGTCCGCATATGCCACCTGGCATGATCGACCAGCAGGATGCAGGAGGCCATGAGGCCCAGGAGCCTCAGAGTCATTCTGACTGAAACCCAGGATAGAGGCTGAAAGATCGGAATCATAGCCTGAATATCCCGGACTCGCTGCTCGGGAGGATAGGCCCGAAACCGCGCTGTGTCCAGAACCGCTCCGATGAAGAGGAGCTTCTGAGAGGGGAACAGGTGTGACTTCAGCACATTGATGGAGAACCCCAGCGAATGCAGGAGGTCGGCCGTAGTCTGGAGGTGGGAGACGACTGCCTGGAGCGAGCCCGCCTTCAACAGCCAGTCGTCGAGATAGGGGAAGACTGAAACCCCTGATCTGCGCAGATGAGCTGCGACCACCGGCATCACTTTCGTGAACACCTGAGGGGCGCTGGTAAGGCCAAAGGGGAGCACGGTAAATTGAAAATGCTCGTGGCCTACCGTGAACCGTAGGTAACGCCGGTGGGCCGGCAGGACGGGGATGTGAAAATAAGCGTCCTGCAAGTCCAACGCTACCATCCAGTCTTGCGGGTCGAGGGCAGACAAGACCTGAGCAAGCGTCAACATCTTGAACTTCTCCTTCCGGAGGAAGCGGTTGACGTCCCTGAGATCCAAGATAGGACGCAGGCCCTCACCCTTCTTGGGGACCAGAAAGTAGTGGGAGTAACAACCACGACCTACTTCTGGGACATGAACGCGCTCGATGGCTCCCTTGGCCACGAGAGCCGTAACTTCCTGCTGGAGAAGGGCCAGATGATCCCCCGACATGCGGTGGTATCTTGGTGGCATGGCTGGAGGGGTACAATATAAAGAAGCTCCCTGGAGGGGTAGTCTCGAAGGGGAGGGAGTAACCCCTTCGGACTATTTTCAAAACCCACCTGTCCGACGTGATGGTGCACCAGTGGGGGAGGTGATGGCGAATCCTGCCACCCACTGGCGTTTGATGGGCCTGAAAGGTCAGACTGGGAGGGTTTGGAGGCTGCTGCGGAAGGGGGTTGGTGAACTGGCCTGCCCGCTGACCCCCGGACCATGACGGTTGTTCCCACGTCCCCGGCCGCGCAAAAGTTGGGTAACTTGCTGCGGCCTGTGGCTCTGGGTGGGACGTAGCGGGGCACCCCTTCCATAGCCACGAAAGGGGCGAAAAGCAGACTGCGCAGGGCGGGTGGAGAGGCCCAAGGACTTGGCCGTAGCCCGTGAGTCCTTGAAACGCTCTAGAGCGTTGTCTGCTTTGTCGCCAAAAAGGCGACGGCCATCAAAGGGCATGTCCATCAAGGTGTTCTGGACATCCCTTGAAAAGCCAGTCGACCTCATCCAGGCGTAGCGACAAAGCGCTGCCGACGTTTAAATAGTCCTGCCCAGAGAGTCGGCGGTGTCCAGCCCACAACGTATGGCAAACTTTGCTGCATCGCTCCCGGCAGCCACAGCCTGGGAGAGCACTGCCCGGGCCTCCTCCGGACACTGAGGCAGCACCTGCGCCACCGTATCCCACACGGAGTGGGAATAACGGCCCAAGAGACATGCGGTGTTTACCGACCGCAGTCCTAAGCTGGCGTAAGAGAAAATCTTCTTCCCAAGGTGGTCCAGCTTCTTGGATTCCCTTTCTGGGGGAGCGGTAGGGAATGCGCTTTTGGAAGTGGAGGCTTGGACAACCAAGCTCTCCGGGGTGGGGTGTTTGGAGAGGAAAGTGGGGTCGCCCGGAGCCGGGCGGTGGCGTCGGGCAATCATCCTGTCCACGGGAGCCCCCGTGTTGGGCCTGGACCAGGTGCCCAAAAGGACGTCGGAGAGGGCCTCATTGAACGGCAGCAAGGGCTCCGAAGAGCTCGCAGCCGGCTGAAGCACCTCCGTCAGGAGGTTAGTCCTGACCGCCACCGTAGGAACCTCGAGGTTAAGAGCCCAGCCGCGGTTGGAGGAGACAACATGTCAAGGTCAGGGGAGGGGTCCAAACCACTGGCATCCCCCAGTTCCTCTCTCCAGTCCTGTTCACTTTCCAACTGGTCAGTTAAAGGGTCACCTGACCCCTCCCAGTCCTGCTCATCATCCTCTGGGTGCCACTGTGGTTGAAAAGGGACACCAGGAGTGAACAGGGGCATGAAAACCCCACCCGGTGCCGGATCCGGCGTCGGACGACGCCGGTCCAGCTCCGTGTACACGTCGGGATGGAGGCCGGGGTCGACGCCGGCCGGGGGGCCAACCGGCATCGGATACGGTAGTGGTGCCGTCGGAAGCAGCGCCGGTGAAGGCGTAATGAGGTCAACTGGCGCCGATCCGGATCCAGGCCTGGATCCAAGGGGGCCCTGCGGCGCCGGGCCGGAGCTGCCGGCAGCGAAGACCTAGGCCCCCCCAGCCGAGTCCACGGGGCCCGAAGGCGCGCCAGTGGGGTCGGTTCGCCCAAAGATGGCATGCATCGCCTCGTAGAATGTACAAAGCTGGGCGGGAGTCGCTCCGGGTCCCAGAAAAGGAGGGAAACTCGGAGTCGACTCATCGGGCTCCGCGCGCGGAGCCGCGGGAGGTGCACCACCCGCATGCCTCGTCGGATCAGCCGACCAACGAGGAGAAGTCGAAGAGCGACGATGCTTCTTCGACTTCTTCTTGTGCTTCAACTTACCCGACCCCGAGTGCGAAGAGTTCGATGATTTTGAACCGGAATGATGGTGGCTCCGCGACCGGTCCCTCGACCTCCCTCTCGACCGGGACCTCGAACGGCGCGGAGCCGACTGCCCATGTTCAAGCAGCTTTCGGGACTGCTCCCCCAAAGCCTTCGGCGCCATCGACCGGCAGTCAGAGCACGACTTGGAGTCGTGGTCGCGCTCCAGGCAAAAAAGACACACGCGGTGCGGATCCGTCACCGACATCAGTCGGTTACAGGAACCGCATGCCTTGAAGCCAGGCATCCCTCGTGCACCTTTTCGGAGTCAGAGACTCGAAGAAAGAAGTCGACAAAAGTCGAGAAAAAGTTAGTCAAAAAATGACTGAGGTACCGCTCTTTCCAGATCTACGCTGGCTTGCGCGGAAAAAGAAAGAACTGATGTCAGCATGAGAGGGCGGCGTCTAAGTAGCTGCCGCAACGTCATCCCGGCGACCACGACGCCGACGACGGATGTGAAGACGACCGACGCCACCTTCCGACGCGCAGAGGTACTGCTGCCGAAAAAACTTTCCGGATCCAGTCTGACGCCTGGGGGTAATTCTAAGGTAAGGAATCTATAACTAACGTGTTTCTTTCAGATAGACCAGGAGCAGCAGGAGTCTTCCTTGATGTAGTCTTGGTTCCAGTCAAAGTTCAACGAAGTCCAAGTGTCCAGACGGTCGAAGAGTGTCTTGGTTTCAGAGGTGTGTCTTGTTCCACAACGAATCCAAGGCCCCACCCACAGGGGAGCCCTTAAATACGCTAGGAAAGGGTTGTAATGACTCGTGGGTCCCTCCCAGAGGAGAGGCTGGACAGAGGGGAGGATACTCGTCGCGGTTCCTGAACTTGCTCGAACTGGAGTAAGCAAGGAGGGCACCAAGTGTGCCCTTCAATGGTTCACTGACAGAATATCGACCAACAAACTATTGCGATAAAGAAATATCGTTACGAAAATATCGATGACAAAAATATCCTCATCATATACTAATAATGGTAAGTACAACAATATCGAGAAAAAATATCGATATCATTAATATTGTTGTACTAAATAAAGTTTTTAAATACATATAAAATAAATTAATAAATATTAAATATATTAAATAATAACAATTACAAAAAGATGTAATATATATTTTAACAAATATAACAAATTACCTTAATTAAAAAAAAAGTTAAACACATATATAATAATTAATATATTTACATATTACAATTTATTCAAAAACCACAAACTATTATAATAAATATATAAAAAACTTACAATTCCCACTTCACACAACAATAAAAAAACTAGGTGAAATTTACAAATCTCCCTCCACCAAATGCAATAGTAGTAAAATATTTAATTGCAGATAGTTTTTTTTTACTATAACCATTCCAGCCACTACAACAGTAGGGAAACTGTAGCAATACAGAGGGGTAAAATGTACTAATCCTACTCCACTAGAACATCAGTAGGGAAAGTTTTGGATTGCGCAATAGTAAAATTTGCTATTCCCACTCCACTCAGTATAACAGTAGCAAAACTGTTGGATTCTAAAGGGGTAAAATGTACTATTCCCACTCCAATAAGTGCAACAGTAGGGAAACTGCTGCAATACAGAGTGATAAAATGTACTAATCCCACTCCATGAGAACAACAGTAGGGAAAGTGTTGGATTGCGGAAGGGTAAAATGTACTATTCCCACTCCATTCAGTACAACAGTAGGGAAAGTGTTGGATTGCGGAGGGGTAAAAGGAATAATTCCACTCCAGTCAGTACAACAGTAGGGAAAGTGTTGGATTGCGGAGGGGTAAAATTTACTATTCCCACTCCAGTCAATACAGCAGTAGGGAAAGTGTTGACTAGCAGAGGGATAAAATGTACTATTCCCACTCCCATCAGTACAACAGTGTGGAAGGTGTTGGATTGAGGAGGAGTATAATGTATTATTCCCACTCCAATCAGTGCAACAATAAAATGCAAAAAAATATCTTGAACAAAATAACATTACTTCAACAAATTAAATAGAAAAATATAAATGTTGAAAGATTATACAAATATATTTACTGCTAAAAATATAAAAAAAACTAAAAACATATTACAATGTTAAATACATAACACAAATCGCTACGAATATTATAAATAATATATAAAAATAATTTTCATACAAATACACTTTATTTAAAAATTATTTTTTAACAAAAGATTAATTACAAAAATTTAATTTAATTACTTGCCACCATATAACCCCACAAAACTCTCAACCTGCACCAAAAACTTAATTTTAAAACAAATATTTACACTATTAATATAAATAATTATCAACACACCAATTATCATTAATTAAATATTAATTATTAATTAAAAATAATGTACTTCTCACAATATACCCCCCACAGCACACATAAAAATTAACAAAAAATATTTACACAATTAACATAATTAATCATCAAATTATAAATTAATAAGAACATAATTATTAATTACCTGCAATTAATTTACTTCCCACCCCAAAACCCTACAAAACCCACAACCCACAACCCACATATAAAATCTAAAACAATTAGCACAATTAACATTAATTATAAATTGAACAGATATTATTTATTAAAAACGAAATATAATTCATTAAAAGTCATCCACTTCCAACCTTTACCCCTATGAATCCCATAACCCACACCTAAAATCAAACTAAAAAAACAATTTATTACACAATTAAAATCATTGTCAATTAAATAATTAAGAACATTTAACAAGTAATTATTAATTAATATAAATTGATTTACTCCCCACCCTTTACACCTATAAACCCCACAACCTGTACCAAAAAAATCTAATTAAACATTTAACATAAACAATTATCAATTAAATAATATTGATTAACAAATAATAAGAAATTAATTAAAAATAAATTACTTCCCACCCTTTCCCCTATAACCACACAACCCACAACCCAAAAATATAATTAAACAATTAATATAATTATCAATTAATTCATTAATAGTAATTTAGGGGCCCATTACGATGGCGGGCGGAAGCACAACCGCCGTGCTGGCGGATGCAAAAACCACCAGTTACCGCCGGCACGCAGCAGTCCACACGCCCGCCCAATTACGATGCGAAAAGCAGGCCAAACACCGCCGGCAAGCCAGCAACACCGTCCGCCATCAAAGTGCGCCCGTACACGTAGCGGCGCAGCCCAACTGACACACACCGTCCGACGAAACACGTCCCGCCCGGCGCATAAATTACGATGCCGCAAACAAACGGCTCCCACGGCTAAGAGACACCGCACGTGAAAGAGAGGCGGTAACACGGACGCAGAGCACGGACAACGAAGAAGCGGCACCCCGGGCATGAATCCAGCACTGCAGGCCCTTCCCATGCTTCTGCTGATGCACCACCAAGGACGCAACGTACCGCGGAGACACAGGTAGGCACACACACAACAAGTGCACGCAAACAGCGCACACAGTGCAAGGGCGGAAAAAGCGGACAACCCCCCACCAGCGCGTGTACACTACACATCCACCATTGCATCCACATATGACACACAGGCCAAATCCTAACATCGCGGAACACATGTGTACACACCACCTGGGACTAGGAACCAACCACCCCGTCACGGCCACAAAGCGCCGATGACGCCGCCACACATGCGCACAACGCAGAGGCCAACCGCAGCGCCATGCATGCGTTGCACACAGACACAGGGACACAACCAAGCAGCACACACATCAGCCCCACCCCGAACGCACATGACACGTGACAGGCCTGCCACAGACATGTCCCCAACGCCCAATTCACGGACAACACCCAACGCCACACAACCGACGCACACATGTCAGTGAAGTCACGCAACAGCAGGACACACCCCAGTGTAACAAACATGGCGTAGCACACAGCGGCGGCAACACCAACTAGGAGAAGCAGAGCCCCTTCGGGAAGAGGAACGCCAGTACCACACTGAAAAACCCATACCACCCTGCACATATGAACAAGACATATGAAACGGAACACCAAAGAGCCCGGGGACCGACAACAGGTGGCCCAAGAATAACATCCACACACAAGGCCCAACGCAGAGCGGAAAGGCAGCCTGCCGCCCACACAAGGGAGAGCAGACAGCACTGAATGACCTTCCATTCCAACTCCGAAACCACAGCCCTACGACAGAAGCCGGTGAATACAGCCATTGTCCAAGAATAGACCAACACAGGCATGCCGAGGAGACCGACCACAGGGCAGATAGCGCATATCACAGAAGCACACAACGGACGGGGAAGAAAGAAGAAAACACTCCCCCATGTCGGCCACATGCAAGTTAATTGGAAGGAGTCACACAGCACTGACCTTGAACTGTCTGAGAAGCATGTGGGAAGAGGGCCCGTGTCCTCCAAACAAGCCAACAGAACACAAGTCCTGTCTCCCTACGACTACACAGAGCTCACAGCAACCTCGGAGCGTGCACATTGCAGACTGCACACACAGCCGGAGCACGCCATCTCAACGAACCGCTGCGAAATGGCAACCGCAACACACCTACCCAACTACGCCGAACAGCTCAAGCTGTACAAAACCAACACGATACATACATTGGGATGCGATCTCCTGTCCCTGCTGAACGTAAGTTACCGACTGACTTACCGCATCACATTGTTCAGCTGCGTCATGCCCGTCTTCTACTGTCGGAGGTGTCCCTACCAGCATCCCGTCGAGATATGCCTCTCCAACCCGGCATGTCTGAAGGCGGACCTGCTACCACTACTCCTCCCTCTGGACGCACACGACAGGGCCTGCTCTGCCTATGGGGGCATGGCGTATGTGGCCAACATCGCACCCGCACTGAAATGGGACCACTGTGCCTCCACACGACGGATCATCGAGAACAGCTACATCGAATGTCACCCAGCATGCCCCATCATGGTCCTCCAAGGGACAACTTACGAACAACACCTTGAGAGCCACCATCCGCTTCATTGGCTGGCAAACATGTACACCACCAATGACATGGAAGCCCTGCTGGACGGCATCGCATACCTGACAACCTGTAAATACGTCGGACCACAACGCAGGTTCCCCGAGTGACCTATGAAGTCCAACCCCGCACCCATGCTCAGCTTCCGCACGGACTGGACAGTCACCACCACAACAGCCATACCAAACGACCGGCAACTGTAACCACACCATCAACGACATCGCCATGACATCGGATATGACCGGGACATGCACACTGTTCCCCATCACATCCAGGAACACCGCATGCATCGTGGGAGGCAGTGGCATGGGCTCCGTGTATCGCACCCACATGGACGGAACTGCACGAACAACCAGGACACGACATGGATCCAGCGCACATGGACACACACACCGCTCAGTGGACATGAATAGTTCGCCTGGAGTCTGTGGGTGCTGCACCCCTCCCACCCCCGCCCCGGGAATCCCATACCAGGACCTTTGCATGGACGACAAGTGCATACAACAACAACACGACCCCAGTGACTGTGACATGTCCAGTAACCACCACAGTGCAACAACAAGTGGCACGCCGCTGCATGCACGCAAGCACATGCCCTGATGTCATCTCACATGCACGCGTGCATGAGGAACAACCGCAGCAAACCTGTCACATGGAACTGAGATGGACTGTGCCCATGATGCCGAGCGGTCTGGTAGGCTACATGTATACCGTCTGTGTCAAAGTCCGCAGCTCCGCAGCTATACGTAAATGTACATTAGCACAGCCTTGGCCAAGCAGATGTAACTCTGAAGCCCACATCCCACATGCAACAGCCAATCACATGTAACCCCACACCCTATCCAATTTGTAATCATGCTCAGTATATCCTCAACATGTATTCCGCTGCCAGTAGTGTCCACTATACTGCATCACAGAGGACAGAAGACTCAATATAATGTTTGAAACCAAAACTGTCTCCGCTGACTCATTTCACAAGTACGAATGAGAGAGGATGAGAGTATGTGAAGTACACGGCAGTCGTGACATGACCATGTAGTCCACTGGTATTGGATGTCAACGCAAATGAGTAGCACTACTGTGGAAGACACACATGTGTCGTGTGAAGTCGTATGGACGCAGTGCTCAGGTGGGTGGGTGCGACGGGTAGATGCGCACATGCCAAGTTGGAGCACGCCGTGTTGGGAGGGGTCATGAACAGTACACCACCGCTTCCCTGGGCATTGTGAGAGGACACCTGTCGGGGGGAGTGAACACGTGTGTGCACAGCAGCCGGGCACACGTACAAAGCGGTACCAGGCGCACCTCAGCCCACCCTCTGTGGACAAGCTGGATCCTGTTGTGCGCCCGCCATGCCCCTTGACAAGGCACACACAGCCCCAGTCGACCAGGTGTAACCCCAACATAGTCAATCCGCACAGGCGATACAGGGCACGGGATGGCAGTGGAGCATGGTGTGTGAGAGGTCTCCTCGCGCTCCTCCTGGTCATATCACGCAGGCAATAGAACCTCAACGTCCAGCATGGCAAAAAGTCAAATGGAAGTGTAGGGGGACGCACCACAGCACGAGCAGCACTGACGTCACGGGAGGTGGCTCGCACCATCCCATCCATTGCCCATCATACCAACCACGCCACATGCCATTGCGACTAAGTGCAAGCGCGTGCGCCACCACCCCTGAGCCCTCCCCAGAGAGGCCAAAGAGTGAATGTGTGGGCCATCAGCCACAGACGGACGCGGCCTGGCCGCAAGGGCAGCCACAGCCACTGGGTGTCGCAGGTGGCGGATCCGGAAGGCGAAGACTGTGATGCATAGTCCATGCAGGCCGGGTCTCCATTTGGGGCACCACGCAGGTGGACGGCGTCCCGCCACACATCATACCCTGAGACAGCCCACTCGTGCAACTGGACCCACACATACACTCCTTGCCCTCTCTGGTGCGAGCTTGGGGCTGCCTGTGCAAGCGCTAGCCTCGCAGGTGAGCATGCATATTGGGTGAGCGAGGGGAGGACATGAGGGCTGGGGCGAAGATGACTGTATCACTGTCAGTTAGTACAAGGGATGACCCAGATGTGGAAAGGAAGAGACGTGTCCCGTGTGTACTGCAACTAGTCGCCAATCCAACTACCCCCCCATGTCCGGAATGTAAGCCCGCACCTAGGCCCGCCCATCCGCCACATCGAACATACCACCAGCACGACAACCTTCCCATTCGAAACACTGACTGGGGGTGGCGACCAGTGAACAATCATGTGTAGCCTACCCACGCGTACATGTGGGCCCTCCATGATCCATGTCACCTGCGGCAAAGACATGACATGCGCAATGAGGGAAGTGAGGAGAGCTGCCCGCCCCACGCGCAGAAGGTGCATCAGCTCCACAGACCCAGCAGCGAGTCCAGCAGGGGTCACATGTGCAGGGGCAGCTGTGCCTGGTGTGAAGGCACATGCATATAGACAGCACATCGACCAATGTGTAGTCTGCCCACATCCACAGTCCATCATCATGCGGACATAGGAATTGAACACAGGGCAACACATCTTAGTGGGTGCACCCACCGTGACCAACAATGCGCAATCATCGACGTACCCGCCCTGTGCATGGCCCCCCACCCAACGGAGGCACATCCAGTGCCACCATCCCACACACACAAGCCTTCCACGGAACATGCTGTGTCCAATGGTCAGTACAGAGTCAGCGCCCATCTGGTGGATCCTGAACAGGAGACACATGCACACACATGCCAGCTCCCACTATGTACGACTGCCACCTGGCACGTGCAATGTAACCTCTCACCTGTGACGTGTGACTGCAAGCACACAGCCGTCTTGGCATGGGGCTGTCAATGTGGACACCTGTCAATGTTTCGGGAGGTGTGATCCGTACAGTGCTGTACATAGGGTGCAGTGCTGACACCTACTACTGTCTCATATCCCCTCGTGCCACAGGTCCCACTTGTTTTGGCCGCTCAGCCTGTGCCCACATCGTCGTCGTCGTGTGCCATACTCATCCAGCCGCGGAAGCAGTTCCATGCTCAGCAGACATTCATGTTGCCGTGGCGTTGCCGCTTGACGGATATGCAGTCAGTCCCCATCAGCACGCCCCGCAAGTCATTGGGGCCTAGATCCCCATGTGCATGCACATGGCAGTGGTTCGTATCACTAGCCATTGCCATTGTTGGGAGACCTGTGTAAGTGTATTGTGGCCGTGCCGTCCCAGCTTGACAGCTGGGCTGTGGCTCATGTGCTTGCTCAGTCATGTCAGTGATGTGTATGCGAAATTGCTATGTGTCGTGTGCATTGACATGTGTCCTCTGCCATTGTCCCTAGGCGGAGACCGAACATTGACCGCCCATACCAATTGCTGGCGGACATGGACGATACAGAGGTTATTAGGAAGTTTCGGCTGGACAGGCCAACCCTGCATCGACTGTGTGCCATGTTAGAACCCCATCTCCGTCCCCGCAGGGTGTATCCGACTGCTGTCACCCCCACGGCTAAGGTGATGGCCGCCATGCATTTCTTCGCCACTGGGTCATTCCAGCACACAGTGGGCATTGGAGGAGGGATGTCCCAGCCCATGTTCAGCAAGGTGCTGAGGGATGTACTGGCAGCCATGATGCTGTACCGAAACAGGTACATCCGCTTCCCCAGGGCTCGTGAATTGGCGGCAGTGAAGGGTGCATTCTATGCCCTTGGCAGAATCCCACACGTCGTTGGAGCCATTGACTGCACACATGTCGGCCTTGTTCCACCACAGGCCACTGAGCACCTGTACCGCAACAGGAAGCACACGTACTCCCTGAATGTGCAAGTGGTGTGCCTTGCGGACATGGTGATCACCCACGTGTGTGCAAAGTTCCCAGGCTCGGCCCATGACGCACACATAATGCACAACAGCATCTTGCCACGACTGATGTCCAATATGCAACAGGATCGTGCCTGTATTGTCGGTGAGTATGTGGAGTGGTGTAGCGTGCTGGCTGTGCGATGCTGTCCCCTGTCCAGTTGGATTAGCAACGGTTCTCTGTGTCCCTCACACCCAGGTGACTCTGCGTATCCGAATGGGGCATGGCTGCTCAGTCCATTGAGGAATCCTCGCACCCCAGCAGACGATCGCTACAATGAGGCACATGGGAGGACCAGACGTGTGGTCGAGCGTACCTTTGGCCTCCTCAAGTCCAGGTTCAGGTGCCTGGACCGCACCGGGGTGCGTTGGCATACTCCCCACAGAAGGTGTGCCAGATAGTGGTGGCGTGCTGCATGCTGCACAATCTGGCCATTCGGAAGCAGATCCCCCTCATCGTGGATGACGGAGATCAACCAGGGCCCCAGCCCGCAGACCAGGACAGCTCGAGTGAGGAGGACAGCGGAGAGGAGGAAGCTGGGAATGTGCGCCAGCAGCTCATCGCCCGCTACTTCACTTGACGGTGAGTGTCCATGTACGACGGCTGATGTGGCTGTATCTGTGCAGGTGTGTGTGTGCTGTGTCAGGGTGGCCGTTTGTTCACTGCGTGCTGTGTGTCAACGCTCCATGGCCAGGGTAGTATGCCACTGTTGGTGGCTGTGGCATTGTGCCCTATTGCTCTGTGCGATGTGTGTACATTGCTTGTAGTTGTTGACATGTACTGTGTGATGGGTGTGTGACACACTCATTGAATGTGCTCCTGTTCTGTCTCCCACCCCTAGGTCCCTACAGGCCCTCCGGTTCCATTGCCATGCCACGCATCAGGTGCCTTTCCGCCCAAGGTGGCCGTTGTATTCCGTACAATTAAAACACAGGGCACAAACAGCAGTTAGTGAAAAAGGTGCATTTATTACTAACTGTGACATGTGATTGTGTGTAAGGTGATGACAAAAGTGGTGCGTGCAGTGACAATGAGCTGTCGGTCATGGCTGCGTGATGATCAGGGTGTACCCACTGGTTCTATGTCCATAGTCCAACACACACATGCCATCCAGATGGCTGTGTGGAGTGGGATCGTAGTCCAAGTCAATGCAGTGGCTGGTCAAGGAAGGCTGGCGGAAGGCTGGCTGGCTGCCTCACTTGCGGCTGGAGCGTGCGAAGTCCTCCCGGGAGATCTGTTTCCTCTTCGGACGGCCCCTTCCACGTTTGCGAGGGGGGTGCCTGCTTGCGACATGCTGGTGGTTGAGGTGTGATCACTGGCTGTGGACGCAGGGGAACTGGACACTGCTGCTCCACCCTGCGCCCCGGCAGGTGGTGGCGGAGGGGGAGCTGCTGTCCCTGGCTGTGACCTCACCGCCACCACCAGCTGTCCCATGAGGTCCACGATTTGGCCCATACGGGCGTCCATGGACCTCAGCACCCCCAGCACCTCACGCGTGTCTGAGGCAGACCGGACCCATTGTCCTTGGGCCTCTTCATAGGCCCCAAGGACTCTGGCCATGTGAGGCAGGGCATGGCTCCCAGGGGAGGCTGGCGTTTCCCTGACCCTGCTCCTCCTACAAGTCCTGCTGCCACCGGCCTGCCCACTAGCCACATTGCTCACCACGGTCCTCGCTGTGGCTCCCAGGGTGGATCCAGTCGTCCGGGCCACCACCTGCGCTGGGGCTGGTGCCAGCGAAGACGTGGCGGTGGTGGCGGCGGTGGTGGTCGGTGCGGCGATGGTGGCGGTTGCGGCAGTGGTAGTGGCCACAATGACCGTGGGTGTGGCCGCAACGACAGTGGCAGCAGGGGGCTGGGAATGTTCAGCAGCCCTGGATGATGGGTTGGTGGGTAGGAGGGGTCCTGGGGAGCGGCTGGGCCCTGCCACACCAGATGGGCCTGCTTGGTGGTCCGTGTCCGAAGAGGAGGACAGATCCTCCAGATCCGTGTGTCCTCGTTGGGGGCTTGTAGGCTGGCTGTGCTGGCTGCTGTCTCCATCCCCAGCATCCAGCAGTTCGTCACCTGTGGAGAGAATGAGATTTGTTATTGTGTTGCACCTGGCGAAGTATGTATTTGTCGTCTGACATTGACAGTTCGTGCAATCTCGTACATGGGTTTCCCGGAGGCGTGTGTGTGGCTGTAGCATCTGTAGTTGTGTGTGCTTGGCAATGGGACTGTGTGCTGTGCACATGTGGCATGGGACGGATTGGCCATGCCGATGGGTGTGTTGCTGTGCCCCTACTTATTGTGACTCTGGTGTATGCGGGCTCCTGGCCCATCCTGGGTCTGGTTTGTACTTTGCTTTTGGGGTTCAAATGGAACGCTTAGGAACGCATATGGCAACATGGGGGCTATGCCCCAGATTCGCATTTGGGAGGGGATATGCTTTTGGGGTTCAAATGGAACGCTTAGGAACGCATATGGCAACATGGGGGCTATGCCCCAGATTCGCATTTGGGAGGGGATATGCTTTTGGGGTTCAAATGGAACGCTTAGGAACGCATATGGCAACATGGGGGCTATGCCCCAGATTCGCATTTGGGAGGGGATATGCTTTTGGGGTTCAAATGGAACGCTTAGGAACGCATATGGCAACATGGGGGCCATGCCCCAGATTCGCATTTGGGAGGGAATATGCTTTTGGGGTACATGCTGTGAGCCATGGGTGCCGAACGTGACATGTGTTGTGGCAGCATGACAGTGCATGGTTTGAGGTGTGTGCATGCTTGACATGGCCTGCATATTTGCTGTCTGTTGTGATTACTGGCCATGGCATTGGACGCATCGTTATGAGTGAGTGATGGTTGTGTGCCAGCCAACGTATTGCAGTTGTCCCATCTCCTTGGTGTGCGTGCTGCCCTGTGCCATGTGCATCACTGCAGTGCTCGGGGGGTGTGGCCCATGTTGTGTGTTGTTGCTCACAGTGTGTCGTGCACTTCATTGACTTCTGGCACATGGTTGGTCATGGGCATGTATCTTAGCGTGACTGCTGTATGTGTGGCAGCTGTGCGGATGACATGCCTTTCATGAGACTGGGGCTGACGGATGGGATGGATGGTATGTTGTTTGTGCATGGTGTGTCTGTGTGTTTGATGGGTTCAGTGGTGTTCGTGTGCATTTATGTTGTTCCGCTCTGTTGCGTCTAGTGTTGTTTGTCTTACATAGGCGTAGTTGTGGGGTGTGTGGTTGACAGGCAGTAGGGGCTACATGGACAGGACTTCAATGGTGTTTCGGTTGTGTGTGATGAGTTGCACAGTGGCTGCCGT
Source organism: Calotriton arnoldi (assembly GCA_963921515.1). Classification (NCBI taxonomy): domain Eukaryota; kingdom Metazoa; phylum Chordata; class Amphibia; order Caudata; family Salamandridae; genus Calotriton; species Calotriton arnoldi. Next base: position 255,517 of record CAWUFW010007413.1, on the reverse strand, counting down.
GTGGGACTATATTCAGTGTGGCTTGTGCATGCAGACGTGGCTCCTTGGGTGTTGCTATGTCTGTGATGGGTCATGTGGGGTGTGAGTCTGTTGTTCATGTCCGTGTGCACATTGTTCACTTGTTCGTGACGGTGGGCGGTGCTGCGTGTTCGTCTGCTACGTGACATGTCCCATGTGTTGGTCGTGTTATGGTCCTCATGCCTCCAGTTATCCAGCCTTGTCCAGTTTCCCACCTGCAAGTTGTTCGTGCGTGCACTGTACTGGATGCCACATGGCTCTAAGCGGGGGTGCTCCATGTTGCAGGTCTGTGGGGGTGGGGGGTGTTGTGGGTCGTGGGGGTGGCTGGACACCCACTGACACCGATTGCTGTGGACCGTGATGTCTGCCTTTCGGCTGTCGTTGTGCACTGCGGTGGCTGACACGTGGCTGTGGGGTGTGGGGGATGCTCCTCCTTGCTGTGCTGTGGGACTGGGGCCTGGTGTGTGTTGTACTTGGGCTGTCCACCGTCCCACCCACTGCACTTTGTGTTCCTGCCACTTACCTGTTACTTGTCGGTTAGTGCAGCTGTGGCGGACACATGGGTGTGGTGGGTGCTCGTTGTGGCACTTCTGGCATATTTGGGGACCTGTTGGTGGTTACGTGGCTGGCTTAGTGTACACATGTCCCCACGCATCTTACAGTTGTTCGGTTTGGGCTGTGTGTGGTAGTGTCTGTTGCATGTGTGTGTGATGTGTTGTGTATTGTGTGCTGGACATGGGGGTGTTTGTCCCTGGGAGCTGTGGCATGGTGGTAGTGCATGTGAGTACATAGCGGTGTGCTGGTATACATTAGTTTGTACTTACCAGCCTCCACTCCCCTGCTAATCCGGCGAGGATCTCCGGATGGATTACGACTCGCACCTTCTCCTCCCACGCTTTGAAGGTCTTAAAGAGCGCGGGATTCCCTCCGCCAGTGACGGCAGCCAGCTCTCTGTTTTTGCCCTCCTTCTTCTTGACCAGGCTCTTGACGTCATTCCAACGTTTGTTAATCTCGACTCTGTTCCTGGGCAGGGTCCCGACTGCATTGACCTGGTCTACGATCCGGTTCCACATTCTGTTTCTGGTGGCTAGTGGTGTGTGCTGGACCATGTTCCCATAGATTTGTGGGTACACCTTGATGATCTCGTCGACCATGACCGTCAGCTCCATGGGCGTGAACTTGGGCATCCTTTGTGGTGCCATGGTGTTTGTGGTGCTGGTGCGGTGTGTGTTGTGTAATGTGCAGGGGGTTTGTGGTGCCGGTGTTTGGTGGTGGTGGTGGTGTTTGGTGGTGGTGGTGTTTGGTGGTGGTGGTGGTGGTAGTGATGTGTGCGTTTCTGTGGTGTGCTGCTGTCCTTGCTGTGTCACTGTGTCCTCTCCTCTCCTCTCTGGTTTGCAATGTAGCAAGGGGTTGTGGTCTGTGGGAGTGCTGCTTTTGTACTCACCTATGTGGGTGTGTCCTAATGCACAAGTTACTAACTTGTGTAACGATATATCTGTAAGAGACAGTAGTTAGTGATAGATTCCTTACCTTAGAATAGAATATCCCCAGGCGTCAGGCTGGATCCGGAAAGTTTTGCGTAGCAGTACCCTTGCGCGTCGGTAGGCGGCGTCGTGCGGCTCCGCGTCCGTCGTCGGCGTCGTGATCGCCGGGATGACGTCGCGGGCAGTACTTAGGCGCCGCCCCTGCGCGCTGACGTCAGTTCTGTACACGACTTTCCGCGCCAGGAACGCAGAGCCATGCAAGAAGCTGACACAGGTGTCTGAAAAATACTAGGGCCCTGAAAGGGATGTCCTTAACCCTAGAAATCAGTTCGCAGAACGGGGAGGATGGGTGGGGCGGTAAGGAATCTATCACTAACTACTGTCTCTTACAGATATATCGTTACACAAGTTAGTAACTTGTGCATCTGAAAGAGACACGTTAGTGATAGATTCCTTACCTTAGAATAGATACCCCAGCAATACCAACCCCGGTGGTGGGTCTGCGAACAAAGATCAGACAAGGAAGTCCTGGAGGACAGAACGGCCAAAGAAGCCGTCCCTCCGGACCTGACTGTCAAGGCAGTAATGCTTAGTAAACGTGTGCAGCGAGGCCCACGTAGCTGCCTGACAGATAACCGGCAGCGGAACACCGCGGCCCAAGGCCGTGGTAGCAGCCGTTGCCCTGGTGGAATGGGCACGCAGCCCAACAGGAGGCTCCTTCTTGGCCAAAGAATAGCAGGTCTTGATGCACAAGGTAACCCAGCGGGAGACGGTCCTCTTGTGCACCGCCCGACCTTTTTGGCGCCCACGTAGCCAACAAAGAGCTGGTCATCCACCCGGAAGTGTTTTGTGCGGTCGATATAGAAGGAGAGCGCACGTTTTGGGTCCAGACGGTGGAGCCTCTCTTCCTCTCTGGAAGGATGCGGAGGCGGAAAGAAGGTGGGCAAAGTGATGGTCTGCCCAATGTGGAAAGCAGTAACCACCTTTGGCAAGAAGGATGGACGCGTCCGAAGAACAACCTTGTCTGGATGAACAGACAGAAAGGGAGGTTTGCAAGATAGAGCCTGGAGCTCACTCACCCGCCGAGCGGAGGTGATGGCCACCAGAAAGGCAGTCTTCAGAGTCAGAAGACGAAGAGGACAGTTATGCAGAGGCTCAAAGGGAGCGCACATTAAAAGGTAAGAACCAAGTTCAAGTCCCACTGAGGCATTACAAACGGAACAGGAGGGAAGAGGTGAGTAATGCCTTTTAAGAACCTGTTAACAACAGGGGACTTGAAAAGGGAGGGCTGATCAGGGAGCCTGAGGAAGGCCGAGACAGCACAAAGATAACCCTTGATGGTACCCAGGGCAGAACCCTGTTGGGCCAGAGAGAGAAGGAACAGAAGGACCTCAGAAAGAGGGGCAGAAAGGGGATCCACAGCCTTTGCTGTGCACCATGCCACAAATTTGTTCCACCTGCAGGCGTATACCACCTTAGTGGAGGGACGCCTGGCTGCCAGAATCACATCACAAACTTCGGGAGGCAAGTCGAAAGGAATCAACTGCCGCCGCTCAATCTCCACGCAAGCAGGTGTAGACTGGACAGGTTCGGGTGGAGGACCGTCCCCTGCTGCTGCGACAGAAGATCCTCCCGAAGAGGCAGACGGATCGGGGGATCTATGCTCATATTGAGTAGCTCGGGATACCAAACTCTTCGAGCCCAGTCCGGAGCCACAAGAATGACTTGGGCCCGGTCGTGCCGAATCTTCTTCAACACTCTGGGTAGAAGTGGTATAGGCGGAAAGGCGTACAACAGACCGCAACTCCACTCGCGACGAAAAGCGTCTCCGAGCGAGTGCCGCCTTGGAAATTCCAACGCGCAGAACTGATGACATTGCGCGTTCTCTTCGGTGGCGAATAGATCTAACCAAGGCTCTCCCCACTGTAGAAAGAGTCCTTGCGCCACTTCCGAGTGAAGACGCCATTCGTGATCCATCATGCACCTGCGGCTGAGTTCGTCCGCCCTGGCGTTCAGAGAACCTGCCAGGTGTTGAACCATCAGGAACATGCCCTGATGTTCCAGCCATGTCCAGAGGCGCAGAGCCCACCCCGCCCTGTTTGTTGCAGTACCACATGGCGGTGGTGTTGTCTGTGAACACCTGCACTACCTTCCCTTTGACAGAGGGAAGGAATGCCTTGAGTGCAAGCCGGATCGCCCGGAGCTCCAGAATGTTGATATGGAGCCGGGACTCCGCCGGAGACCAGAGGCCTCTGATCTCCGCCTCTCCCATGTGACCGCCCCATCCCAGAAGGGACGCGTCCGTCACAACTGTATGCTCTGGCTGGGGAAGGGAGAGGGATCTGCCCATGACCCATTGCCGGTTCGAGAGCCACCACTGCAACTGTTTTGCAGTCCCCTCCGAGATCTGGACGTGATCGGACAGGTTGCCCTGGTGCTGCGCCCACTGGAACTTCAGGTCCCACTGCAGAGCCCGCATATGCCATCTGGTATGATTGACCAGCAGGATGCAGGAGGCCATGAGGCCCAGCAGCCTCAGGGTCATCCGTACCGAAACCCAGGATAAAGGCCGAAAGATCGGAATCATAGCCTGAATATCCCGGACTCGCCGTTCGGGAGGATAGGCCCGAAACTGCGTCGTGTCCAGAACTGCTCCGATGAAAAGGAGCTGTGGAGAAGGAATTAGATGCGACTTCGGCACATTGATGGAGAACCCCAGCGAGTGCAGGAGTTCGGCCGTAGTCTGGAGGTGGGAGACGACTGCCTGGGACGAGCCCGCCTTCAGCAGCCAGTCGTCGAGGTAGGGGAAGACTGAAACCCCTGCCCGGCGCAGATGAGCTGCGACCACCGCCATCACTTTCGTGAACACCCGAGGGGCACTGGTAAGGCCAAAGGGGAGCACGGTGAACTGAAAATGCTCGGGGCCTACCGTGAACCGAAGGTAACGCCGGTGGGCCGGCAGGACGGGGATGTGGAAATACGCGTCCTGCAAGTCCAACGCTACCAACCAGTCTCCAGGGTCGAGGGCAGTCAAGACCTGAGCTAGGGTGAGCATCTTGAACTTCTCCTTCCGGAGGAAGCGATTGACGTTCCGGAGGTCCAAGATAGGACGCATGTCCTCCTTGTCCTTTTTGGGCACCAGAAAGTAGTGGGAGTAGCAACCACGCCCTACTTCTGGGGTCGGAACATGCTCGATGGCCCTCTTGGTCAAGAGGGCCGTGACTTCCTTCTTTAGAAGCACCAAGTGATCCCCTGACATGCGGTGGAATTGAGGTGGCATGGCTGGGGGGTGGTCTCGAAGGGGAGGGAGTAGCCCCTTCGGACAATGTCCAAGACCCACCTGTCCGAGGTGATGGTGCGCCAGTGGGGAAGGTGATGGCGGACCCTGCCCCCTACTGGCGTGCCGTGCACCTGAAAGGAGGGACTAGGAGGGCTTGGAGGCCGCGGACGGGTTGGAGGTGGTGGCCTGACCCGCACGCTGGTTGCCCGATCCGCCACGGCGGAATCCACGTCCTCGGCCACGCGAAGACGCCTGCTGCGCGGGCCGGTGGCTGGGCTGCTGACGTGAAGGGCGCCCCTACCGTGGCCACGATAGGGGCGAAAAGCAGAAGGCAGCGGAGGGCGTGTAGCAGAAAGGCCCAGGGACTTGGCAGTAGCCCGTGAGTCCTTAAAGCGCTCCAACGCATGGTCTGCTTTGGACCCAAAAGACCGACTCCATCAAAGGGCATGTCCATGAGAGTATTCTGGACATCCCCTGAAAAACCAGTGGTTCTCAGCCAGGCGTGGCGTCGGAGCGCCACCGTCGTTGCAATCGACCTGCCCAGCGAGTCGGCGGTGTCAAGGCCACAACGGATAGTGTATTTGGCCGCATCCCTTCCTTCCGCAATGGCGCGGGAAAGCAGTGCCTGGACCTCCTCAGGGCACTGGGGCAAAACATCCGCCACCGAATCCCACAGGGAGTGGGTATATCGGCCCAAAAGACAAGCGGTGTTAACGGACCGCAAGCCAGCACTGGAGGAAGAAAAACCTTTCTTCCCAAACTGATCCAGGCGTTTGGATTCCCTATCCGGAGGAGCGGTAGGGAAGGCGGTTTGGGAAGCGGAGGCTTGGACAACCAAGCTCTCAGGAGTGGGGTGGACAGAAAGAAACAGGGGGTCGCCCGGAGCGGGGCGATGGCGTCGTGACACGTTCCGATCCACAGGAGCCCCTGTGTTGGGCTTGGACCAGGCGCCCAAAAGAACGTCAGTGAGGGCGTCGTTAAACGGCAGCACAGTCTCCGCAGAGGAGGCTGCCGGCTGAAGCACCTCTGTCAAGATGTTAGGCTTGACCGTCAAAGTAGGGAGCTGGAGACGTAAGGCCCCAGCAGCCCTACGCAACACCGTACCAAAATTGGCCCCCTCCTCCGTAGCCATGGGAGGAGACAGCATGCCAGTGTCAGGGGAAGTATCCAGACCACTGGCCTCCCCTAGACTCTCTGTCCAGTCCTCATCATACTGACAGTTGCGCGTCAGAGGGTCATCAGACCCCTCCCAGTCCTCCTGGTCCTCCTGTGGTGCAAAATAAGGAGGAGGAGGGACATTTGGGACCCAAGGTCCCATCGGCGCCGGAGCCGGCGTCGAGCGACGTCGCTCCGGGTCCATGTCCGGAGCCGGAAGGAACTGGGGGACGACGCCGCCCGGAGCCCAGGGCGGCGTCGAGAACGGCACCGGAGACATCGGCGCCGGCGGAGGTGTCGTGAGGTCGACCGGCATCGATGGGGGTTGTGGAGCCGGGATCGAGGCCGGGGCCGGAGCCGGAGCCGGGATCGAGGCTGGAGGCACGGGCGACGCCGGGGCCGGAGCCGCCGGCGACGCCGGAGCAACCCCATCAGGGCCCGCGGGGCCCGAAGGCGCACCGGAGGGGCCTGAAGGCCCGAAGAGGCGGGCCATGGCCGACAGGAACTCCTGTACCTTGGCCGGATCCGCCCCCGAACCCGGGAAGGGCGGGTATGGCGGGGGCGACTCCACAGGCAAGTCCGGGGCCGCGGGGCGGGGACGGTGCCGGGAGGGGCCTCAGCCGAGTCGCGAGACCGGCGAGGCGAAGTCCGAGAGCGACGATGCTTCTTGGACTTCTTGTGCTTAGACTTACCGGACGAAGAAGACTTCGACGCCGACGACCGGTGTGCACTCCGCGAGCGACCCTGGACCTCTCACGCGACCGGGGCCTCCGTGGAGCCGAATGCCGGGCCTCGAGGAGCTTTCGAGACCGCTCTCGCAAAGCTTTCGGGTTGAGGGCCTGGCATTCGGGACAAGACTCGGTGTCGTGGCCTCGGCCGAGGCAGAAGAGACACTCCCAATGCGGGTCGGTGACGGACATCATCCGCGCACAGGCGCCGCATCGCTTGAAGCCGGGCATCCCTACGACACCTTAAAGTTGGAAAAAACAGTGAAAAAATCACCCAAAAGTATGGTCAAAAATTGACCAGGGCACTGCTCTTCCCGGATCTGCGCTTGCTGGCGCGGAAAAAGAAGAACTGACGTCAGCGCGCAGGGGCGGCGCCTAAGTACTGCCCGCGACGTCATCCCGGCGATCACGACGCCGACGACGGACGCGGAGCCGCACGACGCCGCCTACCGACGCGCAAGGGTACTGCTACGCAAAACTTTCCGGATCCAGCCTGACGCCTGGGGATATTCTATTCTAAGGTAAGGAATCTATCACTAACGTGTCTCTTTCAGATGGTCTGTTGTTTTCAGGTGTGTTGTGTCTGGGGTTCTGGCCTTTGTATTTTTTGTTTGTCCGGGGGGGTGTTTTCGGGATGTGTACTGTGCTTGTGTATTTGTGCGTGCCTTGCTGTGTGGACTTGTTGGCCATGTTGTGTGCTATTGGTTTTGTGTGCGGATGGTTTCTGTGCAGGTACGTTGGCGCCATGGCTTCTGCCGTGTCGATTCTCATCGGCGTTGTTAGCGCTGGCGGGCGGTATATTTGTGGTTTTTCCACGCTCATGTCGGTGCGATCGTAATTTCACGTGCGGTGTGTCGGCTGTGAGGGCGGGCGGTTTTGTGTTGTCGTGCGTGTTTCCGTCCGTGGCGGGCGGTTTGACTCCGACTCGGACGTTGGCGGGCGGTATTTTGTGTGATTTTTCCGCCGATGGCGGTATTCGGTTTGTGTAATCGTAATGGCGTGGTCGGTGTTCAGGCGGTGTGTGCGGGCGGATTTTTGCCGCTTCCATGCCTGGCGGCTTTATTTACGCCGGGTATCGTAATGGGCCCCTTATAAATCATTATTAATTAATTTAAAACAAAATACTTCCTACCCTTTAACCTATAACCCCACAACCCAAAAAAAGTTAACAATTAACATATTTAACTGTCAATAAACTAATTATTAATAAACAATTAATTAATGAGTAAATTACTACCCACACTTCACCCCTATAAACCTCACAAACCGCACATATAATTTACTTTAAAAAAATTATAACACAATTAACATAATTAAATATCACTAAAATAAATAATTTTAAATATAAAATAATCATACATTTATTTAATTAAATTACTTCCCACCCCATAAAACCCACAACCCACTACGGCAGTGGTTCCCAAACTTTTTCAACCCATGGCTCCCTTGGCTTATTGGCCGTTGGCCGTGGCTCCCTATTATGCTAATTTTTTTTGCGGGTGGATGGCCTCGGGAGTACTTACACTTTTCTCCATGAAAATAATTGGGATAAAGTTGGGTCATGTACCCCATGACATGCCTAACAGTCATGGGGTACTCCTGTAGTGTAGAATGGGATGGAACACCTAGTTCAGTTGGGACATTTATCACACACAATAAATGTCAATTCTTTTATAAGAAGAAAAATGACTTAATTTACTTTAGGAAGATGTACTTTATAACTTCAGGAAGCCAAATATGCGCCACAGGTCACCACCACAAACATTGTGTGGGTGTTGGAAGAAATGAAGCCACACAAATGAGGTAACATTGAATTCAAGCATTTAAACAGGTAGAGACGCCAAACTGAATATGCCTTCTAAAACAACAAGCTCCACCAACTGTCCGTTCCAGCCATCTACAGCCTCCCAACACTCCAGAATCAAGAACAGGAGAACACGCTCTCAATAATACAAGTAAGCATAAGTAAGCACCACTTACAAATAACAATAACGGTTAATAAATAATATGCTTACCTATAATATTGTTGTAGAGCCTTTGAGGCAACTTCTTAGGAAAGGTGTGTCTTTCGTTTGGGTGAAGGAACACGATGTAGCTTTTGAGAAAGTCAAAGTATTCAGTTATGCGCTCTTAATAAAGAGTGCTCTGCTGCCATCTGGATAAAGAGGTTTCATGCTTTTACCAAATAACTCACATTTCTGTGATGTTACCGGCAATTTATGGCCTGAAATCGAAATTCCGAAACCTTTGGAGCGCGGCGCCCCTGGCTAGTCTGGAGGGCGCACCAAGGAGCCGCGGCGCACAGATTGGGAACTACTGCACTACGGAGCTAAATTTAATAACTAAATTTAACAAATATATTAAATAACAAACAATTATACAAAATATAACATCATATACATTTAAAATATATCCTATCATACATAACTATAGGAAAGTGCCCCTTTTTGCATGGTTACCCCCCACTTTTTGTCCTGACTTCTGATGCAACCAGACTTTATGTGCCCTGGGTCCCTGCCAATCAGGTTCCCAGGGCCTATGTATTTTCCAAAACTGTACCTTTGTACCCACATTGGCAAATCTCAGGGCACAGGTAAGCCCTTTATGTAAAAGGCACCATGGGTATCAACAGCACTGTGACCAGAGAAAGACTCTAAGGGTTGTAGAACCTACTGTGCCACCCTTAGAGGTCCTGTACCTTAACACCCACACACTGCCATTGCAGGCCATTGCAGGCTGCGTGCTTTGGTGCAGATAAAGGTGAAGAGTCGACAAGGCACACATCCATGTGTGCCATACCTACAACCCACGGCCTGTGGCCTAGGTAAGTCACCTTTCTAACAGGGTGCACTAGCCCTCAGGTGAGGGTACAGTGGCATGAGCCCTGTACCCCTACAGTGTCTAAGTCCACTCTTAGACATTGTAAGTGTAGTAAAGCCATAAAGAGTATATAACCTGAGAATTGGTCATTACGAACTCCACAGCTACGTAATGGCTTTACTAAAACCTGGGAAGTTTAGTAGCAAACCTCTCAGCACATTAAGCCCACACTGATGCCAGTGTAGGAGTGAATGTAAAATGTACTCAGAGGGCATCTTAGAGATGCCCCCTGAAAAACGACCAGCCCCAGTGTGGTTTCTGAATGGATGCCCGACATTTGCCACCACCAGTCAGATTTCTGGACCCCTGGGTAAAGAGCCTACACTCTCTAGGTCAAGAGACAAAGCCCATCCTGGGCAGAGGTGTCATGCCCAGGATGGGCTTTGTCAGTGGATTTAATCAGAGTGGACAGCAGGCTGCGTCCGTCGGAATGGTGCCGGGAGCGGGAGCTCCACGGTCATCGTGCGCTGAACTGTGCCAGCCAGGAGGACGACGGGCTGTGCACGGTGGACTGCGCTCCCCTGCCCGAGGAGGAGGACTGCGGTTTGTACCCCGAGAACAGCCACAAGGAGGACAGCAATTTCTGCCCTGAAGATGGCAGCAGCCCCCTGCGCCCCCAGGACTCTGCCGACGCAAAGGTTTTTATTTTTCCCCGGGATTCTTCCCCCATTGACCCTTTTCTCCATTGGGGATCTATGGACTTTTCCCTTCTGTATTTTACAATCCCCCTCGATTTAATTCTAATTGCGGACTTCTTCAACAGGACCCGTCAACCCAAAACCTGAACTGCTGATTTTAGACTGAGGACGGCAACATCATCACACAAGTAAGGCTGCCTGCGAGTCTTGAAAATACGGGCTGATGTCTTTTCTAATTACGGCCAGCGCGTATCTGCCTGTCTGCCTGACTGACCCTAACATGGCGGCTGATCGTGATCCCTAGAAGTGTGGCTGTACATGGAAAGCCAGTCGCTTCAGTTAAAACTAAAGATCACCGTGATCTGTTCTTAAATGGGTTTAATTGGATCTGATTTTTAACTGCTAACCACTGATTTCGGCCAAGGTATGACTGCCTGACCCTAACATGGCGCCCGATCGTGACTTCTAGAAAGGCGGCCGATCACAAATATCACGTCGCTTCTACTAAAGTACACCGCGGTCTGCGCGCCTTGATTTGGACAACGTATGGGCTTGAATGGATAAGACTTATCATGCTGTTATGCAGTGTTTGTGACAATCTTGTTTCTGCCTGAATGTCTGCCTGCTGAGGAACCCATCGCTCCATCGAATCATCTCCACGATCACCGCGATCTGCGCACCTCGGTCTAGACCTCACCGGGGTGTGAGGCGATCTGATCTAGGCTGTTGACCTGTTAAACTGTTGAACTGCTGACACAATGTGTTGTGCACAGCAGGAAATCTATCTCTAACAAGAGCCCTAACATGAGGGCCATTTACGAACCATAAAATGGCAGTGGTCAGTGAGTGTAACCCAGCACCCAGCCACACCATCTCTCAGCTCACTCTATTAACCTGGCTCTATCAACTAGGCTTCTGACACTGTCCTCACAAATACAGACGAACCTAGGAAAGCCTTATACTTAAACCACGCAAACACCAAATGAACCTTGCTATAGGAGAAAAGGAGAATAGATGGTGACATATAGAGACACTGATAACCAGGCCTCATACTAGCCTCATGAAATCCTCCTGAAATCCTATGCTGTATAATAAGAAGAACTGTATAATAAGAAGAACTGAGAAGAACAGCGCCTCCCAGTAACACCGTGACCGGTGCTCTCGATGGAACTTTTTGACGATGCCCCCTGGGTGGAAACCATAGCTGTCTGTACTTACCGCTGTGCCTGAGCAACCTTGGCCAATGCCCGGTGGAGCTGTCCTATGCAGTTATAGAGGAGTTTGGCTCTGGTTCACCCCTCGGCCGTCACCTACCCAGCCGGACATCGGACATTGTTTTCCCCGTCTCCCAGTTGTGTTTCTTTTCCCTCCCCCGCCTCCTCCCTCCGTGATTCTTTGACTGCCTCCCCTTTTCCAGCCTGACTTTTCTTTGTCCCCTGAAGTTCTTTCCCCCTTGCCGGTTTTTTCTATGTTATGCTATGCTTTAGTAACTCATGTAACTATGTTATACTGTTTCCCTTTCTATGTTATGTGACGCTCCAGCAACTGATGTAACTATGTAACAATGTTCTGAAACAATGTCCTACCTCATGTAAAGTGCTCTGATACCTCTGGGTCTAGCCAGCGCTATATAAACTTTTCAATTAAATAAAATAAAATAAATGCCTCCTCCCCCAGGATGGGCTGGGTCCACAAAGGGCAAGCTTCAAAGGCCTGCTGCCTTTGGAAGCTGTCCCTGCCTTTTGCTGACCCACGCAACTGGCTCCCATCGGTTCTGACCCCACTTTGGGTGAGAGAATCCGCAGGAAAACCAAGCTAGGAAGAGAGGTCTGCCCACCTTTGCCAACCCCACCCCTCAGGTGGGAGAGGCGAGGTGAAGCACACTTCTCAGTCCCCTCCATCTTGAAGATTAGGGGACTCAGCCAATTAGGGAGAAGCTCATGCTCCCTTGCACGGGAGGGTGGTATAATAGGGGGTGTACCCACCCCAAGGAAGGGACCCATTTAACACCCCTAAATCTAGTATTTAGGGGCAATCCTGAACTTTGCCTCCTCATATTTGAGGAAGAAAGAAAAAGGACAGAAGAGCTGTGCTGACCAAGGAAGAAGAGGACACCTAAAGTTTTGACCCTAGCCCCACGTCCTCGCCCACCTCCAATCTGCCTACAGCGAAGAACCCAGCATGTCCAGCAGCCCCCCAGGAGCCTGGAGGACCTGCTCTGCACTAACCTTACAGTCTCTGTCTCCCGTGATCACCGGATTTGCTCAACAAAGACTCCAAGACCAGAATTCGGATTCTGCACCAGACGCCCATGGCCCGAGTTCGAGAGGCCCAACACCACAAGGAGGTCTCCCCGGCGATCCTGACCTGGGATCTGGTGATCCCCGCCCTTCCTCAAGCTTCAAGATGACACCTGCAGTCTCAACCTGGAGTGTCCCCCGATCACGACCGGAACTGGTAAGAAAACTCGACGCTAGAAGGCACCCCTGCACCTGACACCCCATGGTCTTGGTGGCCCAACCAATGGTGTCCAGGCATCTCCCAAGATCACCACTTACCTCTCCAGCCGGTGGTCACCTCCAGGAAGTCTCCCAGCCCGAGCCTGCTGCAAGTTTGCAGAACCGAGGGTCTCCATTGAAAAGCACAGGGTCCCGATGTCCTTTTTGCATCCTGCAACCGCCTGCCCCAGTGGCGCTTATGGTGCAGCTCCTGTGCTGGTCATTGGCCCCTCCAGTGTTGACCTTAACCCTAGGAGATTTGCTCCCACACCCGAGTGGCCTGCTTATCAGCAGTCCCCAACCGGAGGCCCCCTTAGCCCCATTGACTAACATTGGACCCCTGTACTCTGCACCCGGCCGCCCAAGTGCCGCTTGTGGTGCAACTCGACTGCTCATATGGACCTTGGGGAACCTTGGTCCTAACCCCCAAAACTCACACTCATAAGTCATGCACTTACCCGAGAAACCGCTAACACTTTTCTCCCATAGGAACCCATGTTAAGAGATTTTTGGGCCTAAAATTTTCTAAGGTGCAGATTATGATCTAGTTCGGAAACTCTTCCGACCGAATCGGTTTCAGAATCGTTTCCAGACAAATCGGGTTCTGCGAGTCCGGCCAACCGATTACGATGCTTCCCAACATCGTTCGGTCAGATTCCCATTGAAAAAAGAGGAAAACCATGCACCCTGTGACGGGCACCCCATGGTGTCTCCCTCACTGTTCATGGTTTAACAGGGTGGTCCCATGGGTATCCCCATGCGTCCCAACTGGAGACCTCAGGGTGAAGGGAGGTCTGCTCCGGGCCCCGATGTCAGATTCCGACAGCCGTTCTGTGTCGGCAAACCGAATCAGAACGGCTGTCTGAATCGGTCATTGTAATCGCTCGTTCAGAAACCGTGTCCATATTCCTGTACGAATCGGCTCCGAATGACTCGGGCTGTCCGAATGCCGTTTGGAACCGATTCGGACAGCCCGAACGGTTTCCTTGCATTGTAATCGGTTGTTCGATTCGGTCGGAAACATAGGTTCTGAATCAGATTCGCCGAATCCGAATCCCGTTCGGAGCCTTTCCGGACGGCATCGTAATCGACCCCTAAGTGTTGAACCGATGTTTGTATGGAGAAAAGAGAACTAAAACTGCAAAGTATAAAAAGTCTTACTTACCGTGTATGTTGAGATCCCAGTACTTAAAGTAACCCAAGAGTAACTAAAAAGTAACCGGAAAGTAATTATGTGTAAATCAAACTGCATCTTAAAGTGATACAGCCTGTAACTACTGCAAATCCATCATGAATTGCATTTCGGTGTAAAGTATATTTACCTACCTGTACCAAGTCCTGCTTGCTTCTAGAAATTAAATACAAGTGTACCTTTTTTATACTTACCCAATTGATCTGGATTCAGTCTCTGAGTGTGTGTATCAGTCTTGATTGAATGAATACAATAAATGCTTAACACACCCTCTGGATAAGCCGAACTGCTCGCCCACACTACCACAAGGAGAGCTGTTAATACTTACCTAATTTAGCCTGTGCTATACCTCTGGGGACTCTCTGGACTCTGTGCACACTATACCTTACTTTGGTATAGTATATACAAAGCCAGCTTCCTACAGTAACAATAATTTTTTTAAACGATATTTTAAACAATTATATTTTTGCAAACAATATTAATGACTTCGATATTTTAAAAATCAATATTTCTTACCTAAAAATCAATATTCTTGACATAGATATTCTTGCTGTCAATATTTTCATGTCACAATATTTCTGACCCAATATTCTTGCCTGTCGATATTTTAAACTCTATATTCCGTCTGAATACCCCCTTCAGTGCACTCTGGTGGTGTTTCAAAGAGCCTCCACCCCAGCCCAATAAACTAAGTCCAGTCAGGGAGGTGGTCACACCTCCCTGTGACAGGAACCTATTGTTCTACCTTCCCCTGCTTAAGCTCAGCTCAGCAGCAGGAGGGTAGAATCGTGTCTGTGGTCGGCAGCAGCACTAGCTTGCTGGCAAGAACCTGAAAGGCTATCAGGAGTACAGGTGGTCCCCGAAGGAGCGCCCCAGTACATGGGATCATACTTAAAGCACCGGAATCGGTGTTGGGGTATGATTCCAACATGTTTGATACCAAACATGCCCAATATGTTTGATACCAAACATGCCCAGGTTTGGTGCAGCCATTATATAGTTAGGCATCTCGTAATGATTGCTGTTCACTATATACCTTAAAATGTCTGACTGCACTTACAAAGCCTGGAGAATCAACTCCGGGGTTTGTAGGGGTGTCCTGCTTATGCAGGGGCACCCTCACATTTGTAACCAAGCACCCTGCCCTCAGGACTGAAGGCGGTACCACAGGGGTGACTTATAGGTCTTAAGTGCAGTGACCTCAGATATAAGGAAACTTATAAGGAAACTTATATCTGTCGTGAGAGGTGCAAGCACCAAATCACACAGGCTGCAATGGCTGGCCTGTAGTCACAGTTTAAGTGGGTTCCCATGGGTGGCACAATACATGCTGCAGCTCATGGGAGACACTGGTGTACCTATGCCCTGGTATCGCAGTACCATATATTAGGGACTTATAAGGGTACACCAGTAGCCAATTGTGGATGTACCAAAGTACTTACCAGAGCTAATTTAGGGGAGAGAGCACAGTTGCTGGGGTGTGGATTAGCAGGATCCCACCAGACTACTGTCACAACACACTGACACCAGGCAAAAAGTGGGGGTAACCATGAAAGCAGATCCTACTTTCCTACACCAACCCAAGCACACTCTCGGCCGAACGAGGGCTCAGACGAAGAGACTCCGTCTTCGCATCAGGTGACGGATGGGGAGAAGTCGAAGCACGCTTCGACTTCTTGTGGTTTTTGTGGTTCTTCTTACCTGACCCCTTCGAGGACGTTGAATGGGAGGACAAAGATTTGGAGCACCCGGAGTGGTGCTCGACCTTCCTCTCGACCGAGACTGGGACCGGGAGTGGCAACGAGACCTCCGAGGAGAACTTCGAAGTGCCTGACGCTGGACCGCAAGTAGCTTTAGGGATCGCTCCCTCACAGCTTTAGGAGCCATGGCCCGGCAGTCGGAGCATGACTTTGGTTTGTGGTCACACTGCAGGCATCAAAGGCACATGAGGTGGGGATCCGTGACCATCATGGCGCGGTGACAGGCACCACACGGATTAGAATAGCAAGGTCTTTTTGGACATGATGGACCTACACACCAATGAAAACATGTTGACAAAAAGTTTTTTAAAAGTCTGTCAAAAAATGACAGGGTGTAGCTCTCTTCAACAGATCTGCGCTGGTTGGTAATGAAATAAAATAACTGACGAACAAGTTACTTACCTTCGGTAACGCATTATCTGGTAGAGACTCTATCTAGCTGCAGATTCCTTACCTTTGAATTTCCCAGGCGTCAGGCTGGATCCGCAAACTTTTGCTGAGCAATACCCCTTGCGCGCGACGTCGGGTGGCCCCATTCGGCTACGCGTGTCGTCGATGACGTCAGTAGCGTTGGTTATGACGTCGCTGTGCCTACATAGGCGCCACCAAGGCGAGCGGATGTCAGTACTTTTCGTTTTTCCACGCCAGAAGCGCAGAGCCACGAAGTGACTGACGTAAACGTGTACAAAACTAGGGCCCTGAAAGGGGAGAAACCCTAGACATACAACATCAGTCCGCAAAGCAGGGAGGCATGGGTAGGGCTGTAAGGAATCTGCAGCTAGATAGAGTCTCTACCAGATAATGCGTTACCGAAGCTAAGTAACTTGTTCATCTGATAGAGACTTCTAGCTGCAGATTCCTTACCTTTGAATCAGATACCCAAGCCATACCATCCCGGCGGTGGGTTGCGGACTCATGGACAAGACTAAAATGTCTTGCAGGACTGAGCGGGCAAAGTGCCCATCCCTGCGCACTTGACCATCAAGGCAATAATGTTTTGCGAACGTGTGCAATGATGCCCACGTTGCTGCCTGACAGATGTCTTGGACTGGGACACCCCGTGCCAAGGCTGTAGTCGCAGCCTTTCCCCTGGTGGAATGGGCCCTTAATCCCTCAGGGGGCTGCTTCTTCGCCAAGGCATAACAAATTTTGATGCAGAGAACAACCCAGCGAGAGATGATTCTTTTTTGCACTGCCTTTCCCTTCTTTGCTCCCACATACCCCACAAAGAGTTGGTCATCCACCCAGAACTCTCTTGTGCGGTCAAGGTAGAACGACAACGCTATTTTTGGGTCCAGTCAGTGGAGACGCTCCTCTTCCTTAGAGGGATGTGGTATAGGCAGAAAGGCGGAAAGAAGACCGCAACTCCACTCACGACGAAAAGCGACGCCAAGCGAGTGCCGCCGTGGAAATTTCAATGAGCAGAACTGCTGTGCGTTCTCTTTGGTGGCGAACAGTTCGAACCAAGGCTCTCCCCACCGCTTAAAGCGACCTTGCACCACCTCCGAGTGAAGACGCCATTCGTGATCCACCATGCACCGACGGCTAAGTTCGTTTGCCCTGGCGTTTCAGGGAACCTGCCAGGTGTTGAACCACCAGGGACATGCCCTGATGTTCCAGCCATGTCCAGAGGCGAAGGGCCTCTTGACATAGGGTCCACGACCCCACCCCGCCCTGTTTGTTGCAGTACCACATGGTGGTGGTATTGTTCGTGAACACCTGCACTACTCTTCCCTTGACAGAAGGAAGGAATGCCTTCCGTGCTAGACGAATCGCCCGGAGCTCCAGAAGGTTGATGTGGAGCTCGGACTCCGCCGGAGACCAGAGGCCTCTGATCTCCGCCTCTCCCATGTGGCAACCCCGTCCCAGGAGTGACGCATCTGTCACCACTGTGAACTCTGGTTGGGGAAGGGAGAGGGATCTGCTGTCAACCCAATCCTGGTTTGATAGCCACCATTGCAATTGATGTGCAGTCCCCTCCGAGATCTGGACGCAATCAGAAAAATTCCCCTGATGTCGTGCCCACTGGAACTGCAGGTCCCACTTCAGAGCCTGCATATGCCACCTGGCATCAGCCACCAGCAGGATGCAGGAGGCCATGAGGCCCAGCAGCCTCAGAGTCATTCTTACCGAAATCAGGGATAGAGGCTGAAATATCGGTATCATAGCCCGAATATCCCGGACTCGCTGCTCGGGAGGATAAGCCTGAAACTGCGCTGTATCCAGAACTGCTCCAATGAAAAGGAGCTTCTGAGAGGGAGTCAGGTGTGACTTCGGCACATTGATCGTGAACCCCAGCGAATGCAGGAGGTCCGCCGTAGTCTGGAGGTGGGAGACGACAGCCTGGGGTGAGCCCGTCTTCAACAGCCAGTCGTCGAGATAGGGGAAGACTGGAACCCCTGATCTGCGCAGATGAGCTGCGACCACCACTATCACTTTCGTGGCCAAAGCGGAGCACGGCAAACTGAAAATGCTTGTGGCCTACCGTGAACCGTAGGTAGCGCCGGTGGGCAGGCAGAACGGGGATGTGAAAATAAGCGTCCTGCAAGTCCAACACCACCATACAGTCTCCAGGGTCAAGGGCAGACAGAACCTGAGCCAATGTCAACATTTTGACCTTTTCCTTCTTGAGGAAACGTTTGACGTTCCTGAGATCCAAAATAGGACTCAGGCCTTTGTCCTTCTTGGGCACCAGAAAGTAGTGGGAATAACAACCATGACCTACTTCTGAGGCAGGAACTCGCTCGATCGCTCCCTTGGCCAAGAGAGCCGTAACTTCCTGGCAGAGGAGGGCCAAGTGATCCTCCGACATGGGATGGAATTGCGGTGGCATGGATGCAGGGGTAGTCTTGAAGGGGAGGGAGTAGCCCCTTCGGACTATCTGCAAAACCCACCTGTCCGACATGATGGTTTGCCAGTGGGGGAGGTGATGGCGGATCTTGCCGACCATTGGCAACTGGTGGCCCTGAAAGGTCGGTCTAGGAGGGTTTGGAGGCTGCTGCAGAGGGGGCACTGGTGGACTGGCCCGCCCGCTGGCCCCCAGACCCACGACGCTGGGTCCCACGTACCCGGCCGTGCAATGGCTGGGCAGCTTGCGCCGGCCTGTGACTCTAGGAGGAATGTGGCGGGGCACCCCTTCCGTAGCCACGAAAGGGGCGAAAGGCAGACTGCACGGGGCGAGATGTAGTCGCGAGGCCCAAGGACCTGGCCGTAGCCCTAGAATCCTTGAAGCGCTCAAGCGCATGGTCTGCCTTGTCACCTAACAAGCAACGGCCATCAAAGGGCATGTCCAAAAGTGTAGATTGGACATCACCCGAGAAGCCAGTGGATCTCAGCCAGGTGTAGCGTCTCAGGGCTACCGATGTTGAAATAGTCCTGCCTAGCGAGTCGGCAGTGTCCAGTCTGCAGAAAATGGTGAACTTTGCTGCATCTCTCCCTTCGACAAACGCACGGGAGAGTGCGGCCCGGGCCTCCTCCGGGCACTGCGGCAGCACCTACTCAACCGTATCCCACACGGAGTGGGTGTAACGGCCCAAGAGACATGCGGTGTTCACTGACCGCAGTCCTAAGCTGGTGGAAGAAAACATCTTCTTCCCAAGGTGTTGCAGCTTCTTGGATTCCCTATCTGGGGGAGCAGTAGGAAATGAGCCTTTGGAAGTAGGGGCTTGGACTACCACGCTCTCCGGGGTAGGATGTTGGGAGAGGAAAATGGGGTCACCGGGAGCCGGGCGGTGGCATCGGGCAATCATCCTATCCACAGGAGCCCCTGTGCCGGGCTTGGACCAAGTGCCCAGAAGGATGTCCGTGAGGACCTCATTGAATGGCAGCAGGCGCTCCGAAGAGGCCGCTGCAGGCTGAAGCACCTCAGTCAGGAGGTTAGTCCTGACTGCCACCGTAGGAAGCTCAAGGCCCAAGGCCTCAGCCGCCCTTTACGCAACACCACAGCATAGGAGGCTCCCTTCTCCGTAGCCACAGTAGGGGAAGAAAGCATGCCAAGGTCTGGGGTGGTATCCAGACCACTGGCATCACCCAATTCCTCTCTCCATTCCGGATCTTCGAGTTGGTCTGCAAGAGGGTCAATAGACCCCTCCCAGTCCTCCTCACCCTCTCCTGGCTGCCACTGTGATAGGGAACACCAGGATAGAAAATTGGCACAAAAGCGCCGGTCAGCGCCGGTACCGGCATCAATCGACGCCGATCCGGCTCTGTATCTTGGTCGAGGTGGAGGCAGGGGTCGATGCCGGCTGTGGACCCAACGGGTGTCAGAGGCGGTGGCAGTGTCGTCAATGGATTCGGCACCGGAAGAGGTGTTGTGAGGTTGACCGGCGCCGATCTGGATCCAAGCCTGGATCCTTGGGGGCCCTGCTGCACAGGGGCAGAAGCCACCGGTGGCAAAGGCCTAGAATCCCCAACTGAGTCCGCGGGGCCCAAAGGCACGCTGGCGGAGTTGGGCTGCCCAAAGATGGAGTGGAGAGCTTTGTAAAATGTGCGAAGTTGGGCAGGGGTCGCTCCGGCTCCCGGAAAGGGGGGAAACTCGGAGCCGACCCAGCAGGCTCCACGGACGCAGCTGAAGGACAACGACCATCCGCATCCCTCGTCTCATCGGCCGACGGACAGGCAAAAGAGCGATGGTGCTTCTTTGCTTTCTTCTTGTGCTTCGATTTACCCGAAGACGAGTAGTGGTGGTGATGGCTCTGCGACCGGTCCCGCGACCTCCCTCTCGACCGGGACCTTGAGCGGCGCGGAGCCGACTGCCGGGCCTCCAGAAGCTTTTGGGACCACTCCCACAAAGACTTCGGGCCATGGCCTAGCAGTCGGAGCCCAACTTTGAGTCATGGTCGCACTCCAGACACCAGAGGCACACTAGATGTGGGTCCATCACCGACATCAGCTTGTGGAAGGAGGCACAAGGCTTGAAGCCGGTCCGCTGATGTGACATCCCTGTGCACCAGGTGTCAAACGACTTAAAAGGAAGTCGACAAAAAGTCGAAAAAACAGTTAGTCAAAAAGTGACTAGGGTACCGCTCTCTCCGGATCTGCGCTGGCTGGCGCGGAAAAAGAAAGAACTGACGTCAGCGCGCAGGGGCGGCATCTACGTAGATACCACAACATCATTCCGGCGATCACGACGCCAACGACGAACGCGGAGTCGACCAACGCCACCTACTGACGCGCAAGGGTACTGCTACGAGAAAAAAAAAATCTCTGGATCCAGTTTGACGCCTTTGGGTAATTCTAAGGTAAGGAATCTATAACTGATATTCTCTTTCAGATTCATCACTATCTTCTGCTTCTGTAGCTAGAAGCATAGGGAGGGGTTCTCATGGTACTTTGTGGTGGTGGTATGGGAGAGAAACAGGGATCTCCAGGCTAGACAGTATTGTGACCTGACACATTTCTGAAACTGTGTCTAATTTTGTTGCCAGTGATGAGTATTTGCCTATTGATGAGGCTCTCATAGTTGGTGTTATTGTCCATAAATGGGTCATCAGTGGGTGAGACATTGTTAAAGATGTCAACAATGATGTTGGTGAAGTCATCAATGAAGTAATTATTAACAGGTGGTCATCAGATACGGCATCAACAATGATGCAGTTGACGATGAGGTCATACAGGATGAAGGAGACTTTACTGCCAAGGAAACTAGGTGCTTCCTGGATGATGATGATTCAGCATAGGTGAAGATAACACTGATGAAGAGGTTGTTAATGTAATCATCAGTGATGATTGTGGAAGGAATTAATTAACAAGCAGTTGCAATGCAATCGGTCTCGCATTTGTGAAACTTTGAGTTTTGGGCGTTGTAAATGATTTTGTTTGTTATTTATGTTTATTTGTTTGTAGTGGAATTATATGGTTTGAATTCAAATTGTTAGTTGTGAAATTGTGTGGGGTACGTTCATGTTCAGAATCAAGCAATTCTAGACACCTGCACTATGCTGTAAATACTATCAAACCTTGATCTGATTAGTTTAAAGTACTGCAAAGTATTTTATGGCAGCAAAACCCTTCTCTATGGATGAAGTTTAAAGACTGGGGCCAGCTTTGTGTGAACTGCTGTTTGCATGTGTAGAGCCATCAGATTTGTTTGTTTTGAATTCTTATAGTCTGATGAAAAAACTGCATGGGGTGATGCCTATATGAATAAGAGAAGTTCTGCTTCCTCTGGTGCAAGTGCCAATACATTAAATGCTTCAAAGAGAGCACTCCCCCTTTCAAAGTGCAGAATGACCCATGGTGGGCTACATTTTGCATTGCAAAAAGGAAAAGGGCATGTGAGTAATCTAGATCACCTTATTTCACCTTTTAATGTATAATTACTGGAAGCCTTAATCATCCACATTTCAGATGAGTGGTTCAAGCAACGTACTATGCATATATTCTGTACATGCCTGACCAAAACCCTATTTCCAGCCTTATAACCTAGGGCGACATGATTCCTGAAGCAGGATAAGTGTTTGGAGTCCACAGCACCCCATTCACTGTCATGAGATCAGACAGCTGAACTCGTTAATGGGTTGTTGTGAAACATGAACCTGAATAAGCGAGGGGAGTGCCTCTGCAGGTGCTCCAGAAGCAGAATGTCCCATTTTGCGTTGTATGTAAGGGCAGATGTAATGGGAAGTGTTGTGGCTGTTTGTTGAAGACAACAATACCACCTATACAGCAAGCTAATTGCATTTTACAAGTAGTCAGCATTTGAGTGACACTGAGGCTTTAGTCAGCTAATTGGCAGGTCATTGTACTGTGTAAACTTATTCCAGCCGTTGCTAACTATCTTTAATTAGACACCACAGTGATTAGCTGTCCTTTGAACAATTTTGACAAAGGATGCACATATAATATCTAAGAGATGGTTGAAACGCAGCAGAATTACATCCATACGATTAAGGAAGCATGTAGTGATGTGTTAAACATAATTTGTGGTGCATCTGCTATTAAAGAGGGTTATTTTATTCAAAAGAGTAGCACCGGCCAGCATGCCACAAATATGGGGTGCCGTTAGCATGGAGTTTCAAAAACTGTGTGCATGTTTGGGGTGGCGACGATAGATAGTTGTCAGCTGTGGCAAAAGATAGTGCTGCACCTGTGCTTCAGTGACTCTTCCCTTAAAAACTCTAAAAGGTCACTGCGCCCATGAATCGCAGCCTTGGAAGATATTATGGGAGTGCAAAAACCCCCTCCGCTACACACGGTTTTAGGACTTTTGTTGTGAAGACAACATGAGAGGGCAACAATGCTAGGTGGGCACAGAAACTGAAGAATGTGGGACTATTAAGAGAGGTAGGGGATTCTGCAAAAGCAATTATACCGAAGCAGCAAGTCATAAGAGATTAAGAATGGGCAAAAAATATTTTTTCACAAACTCACTGCATTTTTTGCAAATCTGCTAACATTGGGGCCGATTCACAGAACTAATCTGAAATAAAATCCTAAACGTACTACTTTTGGTATTCAGAGAAGGCATTTAGTAGTAGTAAAGTTAGGACTCCTAACTTTACTACTACTAAACTGAGATAAAATCCTAAACTTACTACTTTTGGTATTCGCAAAAGGCATTTAGTAGTAGTAAAGTTAGGAGTCCTAACTTTACTACTACTAAATGCCTTCTGTGAATACCAAAAGTAGAAAGTTTAGGATTTTATCTCAGATTAGTTCTGTGAATCGGCCCCAAAGTGAAGATTGCTAAGCTCTACACAACTCTGCTTCGTGAGAAAATCTGAACTTCTGCTGAGATTTAAATATTAATGCAACGAACTGTAAGCGCCACTTGCATTTCTGACCGTGGCAGCAGCATAAAATCTGTATACACGTTTGCGAAATTGAACACACCCATGCTATTTATGTTACAAGAATGCTCCTACATTATATGAAAATGTATGCATAAGCACTCCTACACCTATAGTTTATTTTGATGCTGTGCATAAAACTCTAGAGCCATTCAATAAATTTTTTTGCAGTAGAACAGATGGAACTTTATCAAACTGCAAAGGAAATAAAAATTTAAGAAGAGACATCACACTTTCGACTCTTAGTACCCACATTTGATTTGGCATACTGAGGCCAAGTTTTGCAGGAGACACGGGAAGATTAGTTTTTTCTCCACAACAGCTGGCAGGGAGAGTGGTATGTAACGTGTGAGGAAGTACCCATCTCCTTTTTTAGGTCGAGCCTAGTGGCAGTGCGCATGCGCTGCTCGCGCTGCGAGACTTCTGTAGCAGAGTATGGGAGAGAAGAACAAGTTACTTACCTTCGGTAACGATATATCTGTATGAAACATTAGTTAGTGATAGATTCCTTACCTTAGAATTACCCCCAGGCGTCAGACTGGATCCGGAAAGTTTTCGTCAGCAGTACCCCTGCGTGTCGGAATGTGGCGTCGTGCGGCTCCGCGTCCGTCGTTGGCGTCGTGGTCGCCGAGATGACGTCCCAGCAGCTAGTTAGACGCCGCCCTCGCGCGCTGACATCAGTTCTGTACACCACTTTCCGCGCCAGGAACGCAGAGCCATGCAAGATACTGACCACTGGTGCATTGAAACTAGGGCCCTGAAAGGGATGACCTTAACCCCAGAAATCAGTTCCCAGAACGGGGAGGATGGGTGGGGCGGTAAGGAATCTACCACAAACTAATGTTTCTTACAGATATATCGTTACCGAAGGTAAGAAACTTGTTCATCTGAAAGAAACACGTTAGTGATAGATTACTTACCTTAGAATAGATACCCCAGCAATACCAACCCCGGTGGTGGGTCTGCGAACCAAGATCACACCAGGAAGTCCCGGTGTACAGAACGGCCAAAGAAGCCGTCTCTCCGGACTTGGCTGTCCAGGCAATAGTGCTTAGTAAAAGTGTGCAGCGAGGCCCACGTAGCTGCCTGACAGATGTCTTGTAAGGGGACACTACGTCCCAACGCCGCAGTGGCAGCCATCGCCCATGTAGAATGGGCGCGCAGCCCCAACGGAGGCTCCTTCTTTGCCAGAGAATAACAAGCTTTAATACACAAGACGACCCATCGGGAGATAGTCCGCTTGTGTACGGCCCAACCTTTCTTGGCGCCAACGTAGCCAACAAAGAGCTGGTCATCCACCCGGAACTGTTGTGTGCGACTCAGGTAAAATGAGAGTGCACGTTTTGGGTCCAGAAGGTGGAGCCTCTCTTCCTCTCTGGAAGGATGCGGAGGCGGGAAGAAGGTGGGCAAAGTGATGGTCTGCCCGATGTGAAAGGCAGTAACAACCTTCAGCAGAAAGGATGGACGTGTCCTGAGGGCAACCTTGTCTGGATGGACATACAGAAAAGGAGGTTTGCAAGAAAGAGCCTGGAGCTCACTCACTCTCCTAGCAGAGGTGATGGCAACCAGGAAAGCAGTCTTCAGAGTTAACAGATGAAGAGGACAGTTGTGAAGAGGCTCAAAGGGAGCGTACATTAAGTATGTGAGAACCAGGTTCAAGTCCCACTGTGGCATTACGAAGGGAATAGGAGGAAAAAGGTGAGTAATGCCTTTGAGGAATCTGTTAACAACAGGGGACTTGAAAAGAGAGGGCTGATCAGGGAGCCTGAGAAACGCCGAAATAGCAGAAAGGTAGCCCTTGATAGTGCCCAGAGCAGAGCCCTGCTGGGCCAAAGAAAGAAGAAACAGTAGGACCTCAGAAAGAGGGGCAGAAAGGGGATCCACAGCCTTTGCTGTGCACCATGCCACAAACTTGTTCCACCTGCAGGCGTATACCAACTTAGTGGAGGGACGCCTGGCTGCCAGAATGACATCACAGACTTCAGGAGGCAAGTCGAAAGGAATCAACCGCCGCCGCTCAATCTCCACGCAAAAAGGTGGAGACTGGACAGGTTCGGGTGGAGGACCGTCCCCTGCTGGTGCGACAGAAGATCCTCCCGAAGAGGCAGTTGGATCGGGGGATCGATGGTCATATTGAGTAGCTCGGGATACCAAACTCTTCGAGCCCAGTCCGGAGCTACAAGAATGACTTGGGCCCGGTCGCACCTGATCTTCTTCAGCACTCTGGGCAGAAGTGGTGCACAAGTTACTAACTTGTGTAACGATATATCTGTAAGAGACAGTAGTTAGTGATAGATTCCTTACCTTAGAATATCCCCAGGCGTCAGGCTGGATCCGGAAAGTTTTGCGTAGCAGTACCCTTGCGCGTCGGTAGGCGGCGTCGTGCGGCTCCGCGTCCGTCGTCGGCGTCGTGATCGCCGGGATGACGTCGCGGGCAGTACTTAGGCGCCGCCCCTGCGCGCTGGACGTCAGTTCTGTACACGACTTTCCGCGCCAGGAACGCAGAGCCATGCAAGAAGCTGACACAGGTGTCTGAAAAATACTAGGGCCCTGAAAGGGATGTCCTTAACCCTAGAAATCAGTTCGCAGAACGGGGAGGATGGGTGGGCGGTAAGGAATCTATCACTAACTACTGTCTCTTACAGATATATCGTTACACAAGTTAGTAACTTGTGCATCTGAAAGAGACACGTTAGTGATAGATTCCTTACCTTAGAATAGATACCCCAGCAATACCAACCCCGGTGGTGGGTCTGCGAACAAAGATCAGACAAGGAAGTCCTGGAGGACAGAACGGCCAAAGAAGCCGTCCCTCCGGACCTGACTGTCAAGGCAGTAATGCTTAGTAAACGTGTGCAGCGAGGCCCACGTAGCTGCCTGACAGATAACCGGCAGCGGAACACCGCGGCCCAAGGCCGTGGTAGCAGCCGTTGCCCTGGTGGAATGGGCACGCAGCCCAACAGGAGGCTCCTTCTTAGCCAAAGAATAGCAGGTCTTGATGCACAAGGTAACCCAGCGGGAGATGGTCCTCTTGTGCACCGCCCGACCTTTTGGCGCCCACGTAGCCAACAAAGAGCTGGTCATCCACCCAGAAGTGTTTCGTGCGGTCGATATAGAAGGAGAGCGCACGTTTTGGGTCCAGACGGTGGAGCCTCTCTTCCTCTCTGGAAGGATGCGGAGGCGGAAAGAAGGTGGGCAAAGTGATGGTCTGCCCAATGTGGAAAGCAGTAACCACCTTTGGCAAGAAGGACGGACGCGTCCGAAGAACAACCTTGTCTGGATGAACAGACAGAAAGGGAGGTTTGCAAGAAAGAGCCTGGAGCTCACTCACCCGCCGAGCGGAGGTGATGGCCACCAGAAAGGCTGCCTTTAGAGTCAGAAGACGAAGAGGACAGTTATGCAGAGGCTCAAAGGGAGCGCACATTAAAAAGGTAAGAACCAAGTTCAAGTCCCACTGAGGCATTACAAACGGAACAGGAGGGAAGAGGTGAGTAATGCCTTTTAAGAACCTGTTAACAACAGGGGACTTGAAAAGGGAGGGCTGATCAGGGAGCCTGAGGAAGGCCGAGATAGCACAAAGATAACCCTTGATGGTACCCAGGGCAGAACCCTGTTGGGCCAGAGAGAGAAGGAACAGAAGGACCTCAGAAAGAGGGGCAGAAAGGGGATCCACAGCCTTTGCTGTGCACCATGCCACAAATTTGTTCCACCTGCAGGCGTATACCACCTTAGTGGAGGGACGCCTGGCTGCCAGAATCACATCACAAACTTCGGGAGGCAAGTCGAAAGGAATCAACTGCCGCCGCTCAATCTCCACGCAAGCAGGTGTAGACTGGACAGGTTCGGGTGGAGGACCGTCCCCTGCTGCTGCGACAGAAGATCCTCCCGAAGAGGCAGACGGATCGGGGGATCTATGCTCATATTGAGTAGCTCGGGATACCAAACTCTTCGAGCCCAGTCCGGAGCCACAAGAATGACTTGGGCCCGGTCGTGCCGAATCTTCTTCAACACTCTGGGTAGAAGTGGTATAGGCGGAAAGGCGTATAACAGACCGCAACTCCACTCGCGACGAAAAGCGTCGCCGAGCGAGTGCCGCCTTGGAAATTCCAACGCGCAGAACTGATGACATTGCGCGTTCTCTTCGGTGGCGAATAGATCTAACCAAGGCTCTCCCCACTGTAGAAAGAGTCCTTGCGCCACTTCCGAGTGAAGACGCCATTCGTGATCCATCATGCACCTGCGGCTGAGTTCGTCCGCCCTGGCGTTCAGAGAACCTGCCAGGTGTTGAACCATCAGGAACATGCCCTGATGTTCCAGCCATGTCCAGAGGCGCAGAGCCTCCTGACAAAGGGTCCAAGACCCCACCCCGCCCTGTTTGTTGCAGTACCACATGGCGGTGGTGTTGTCTGTGAACACCTGCACTACCTTCCCTTTGA
The DNA here is from genome assembly GCA_963921515.1 of Calotriton arnoldi. Taxonomy (NCBI): domain Eukaryota; kingdom Metazoa; phylum Chordata; class Amphibia; order Caudata; family Salamandridae; genus Calotriton; species Calotriton arnoldi. The sequence goes on along the minus strand of CAWUFW010007413.1, from coordinate 227,658 downwards.
CAGAGGGAAGGAATGCCTTGAGTGCAAGCCGGATCGCCCGGAGCTCCAGAAGGTTGATATGGAGCCGGGACTCCGCCGGAGACCAGAGGCCTCTGATCTCCGCCTCTCCCATGTGACCGCCCCATCCCAGAAGGGACGCGTCCGTCACAACTGTATGCTCTGGCTGGGGAAGGGAGAGGGATCTGCCCATGACCCATTGCCGGTTCGAGAGCCACCACTGCAACTGTTTTGCAGTCCCCTCCGAGATCTGGACGTGATCGGACAGGTTGCCCTGGTGCTGCGCCCACTGGAACTTCAGGTCCCACTGCAGAGCCCGCATATGCCATCTGGCATGATTGACCAGCAGGATGCAGGAGGCCATGAGGCCCAGCAGCCTCAGGGTCATCCTTACCGAAACCCAGGATAAAGGCCGAAAGATCGGAATCATAGCCTGAATATCCCGGACTCGCCGTTCGGGAGGATAGGCCCGAAACCGCGTCGTGTCCAGAACTGCTCCGATGAAAAGGAGCTGTGGAGAAGGAATCAGATGCGACTTCGGCACATTGATGGAGAACCCCAGCGAGTGCAGGAGTTCGGCCGTAGTCTGGAGGTGGGAGACGACTGCCTGGGACGAGCCCGCCTTCAGCAGCCAGTCGTCGAGGTAGGGGAAGACTGAAACCCCTGCCCGGCGCAGATGAGCTGCGACCACCGCCATCACTTTCGTGAACACCCGAGGGGCACTGGTAAGGCCAAAGGGGAGCACGGTGAACTGAAAATGCTCGGGGCCTACCGTGAACCGAAGGTAACGCCGGTGGGCCGGCAGGACGGGGATGTGGAAATACGCGTCCTGCAAGTCCAACGCTACCAACCAGTCTCCAGGGTCGAGGGCAGTCAAGACCTGAGCTAGGGTGAGCATCTTGAACTTCTCCTTCCGGAGGAAGCGATTGACGTTCCGGAGGTCCAAGATAGGACGCATGTCCTCCTTGTCCTTTTGGGCACCAGAAAGTAGTGGGAGTAGCAACCACGCCCTACTTCTGGGGTCGGAACATGCTCGATGGCCCTCTTGGTCAAGAGGGCCGTGACTTCCTTCTGTAGAAGCACCAAGTGATCCCCTGACATGCGGTGGAATTGAGGTGGCATGGCTGGGGGGTGGTCTCGAAGGGAGGGAGTAGCCCCTTCGGACAATGTCCAAGACCCACCTGTCCGAGGTGATGGTGCGCCAGTGGGGAAGGTGATGGCGGACCCTGCCCCCTACTGGCGTGCCGTGCACCTGAAAGGAGGGACTAGGAGGGCTTGGAGGCCGCGGACGGGTTGGAGGTGGTGGCCTGACCCGCACGCTGGTTGCCCGATCCGCCACGGCGGAATCCACGTCCTCGGCCACGCGAAGACGCCTGCTGCGCGGGCCGGTGGCTGGGCTGCTGACGTGAAGGGGCGCCCCTACCGTGGCCACGATAGGGGCGAAAAGCAGAAGGCAGCGGAGGGCGTGTAGCAGAAAGGCCCAGGGACTTGGCAGTAGCCCGTGAGTCCTTAAAGCGCTCCAACGCATGGTCTGCTTTGGACCCAAAAAGACCGACTCCATCAAAGGGCATGTCCATGAGAGTATTCTGGACATCCCCTGAAAAACCAGTGGTTCTCAGCCAGGCGTGGCGTCGGAGCGCCACCGTCGTTGCAATCGACCTGCCCAGCGAGTCGGCGGTGTCAAGGCCACAACGGATAGTGTATTTGGCCGCATCCCTTCCTTCCGCAATGGCGCGGGAAAGCAGTGCCTGGACCTCCTCAGGGCACTGGGGCAAAACATCCGCCACCGAATCCCACAGAGAGTGGGTATATCGGCCCAAAAGACAAGCGGTGTTAACGGACCGCAAGCCAGCACTGGAGGAAGAAAAACCTTTCTTCCCAAACTGATCCAGGCGTTTGGATTCCCTATCCGGAGGAGCGGTAGGGAAGGCGGTTTGGGAAGCGGAGGCTTGGACAACCAAGCTCTCAGGAGTGGGGTGGACAGAAAGAAACAGGGGGTCGCCCGGAGCGGGGCGATGGCGTCGTGACACGTTCCGATCCACAGGAGCCCCTGTGTTGGGCTTGGACCAGGCGCCCAAAAGAACGTCCGTGAGGGCGTCGTTAAACGGCAGCACAGTCTCCGCAGAGGAGGCTGCCGGCTGAAGCACCTCTGTCAAGATGTTAGGCTTGACCGTCAAAGTAGGGAGCTGGAGACGTAAGGCCCCAGCAGCCCTACGCAACACCGTACCAAATTGGCCCCCTCCTCCGTAGCCACGGGAGGAGACAGCATGCCAGTGTCAGGAGAAGTATCCAGACCACTGGCCTCCCCTAGACTCTCTGTCCAGTCCTCATCATACTGACAGTTGCGTGTCAGAGGGTCATCAGACCCCTCCCAGTCCTCCTGGTCCTCCTCTGGTTCAAAATAAGGAGGAGGAGGGACATTTGGGACCCAAGGTCCCATCGGCGCGGAGCCGGCGTCGAGCGACGTCGCTCCGGGTCCAAGTCCGGAGCCGGAAGGAACTGGGGGACGACGCCGCCCGGAGCCCAGGGCGGCGTCGAGAACGGCACCGGAGACATCGGCGCCGGCGGAGGTGTCGTGAGGTCGACCGGCGTCGATGGGGGTTGTGGAGCCGGGATCGAGGCCGGGGCCGGAGCCGGAGCCGGGATCGAGGCTGGAGGCTCGGGCGACGCCGGGGCCGGAGCCGCCGGCGACGCCGGATCAACCCCATCAGGGCCCGCGGGGCCCGAAGGCGCACCGGAGGGGCCTGAAGGCCCGAAGAGGCGGGCCATGGCCGACAGGAACTCCTGTACCTTGGCCGGATCCGCCCCCGAACCCGGGAAGGGCGGGTATGACGGGGGCGACTCCACAGGCAAGTCCGGGGCCGCGGGGGCGGGGACGGTGCCGGGAGGGGCCTCAGCCGAGTCGCGAGACCGGCGAGGCGAAGTCCGAGAGCGACGATGCTTCTTGGACTTCTTGTGTCGAGACTTACCGGACGAAGAAGACTTCGACGCCGACGACCGGTGTGCACTCCGCGAGCGACCCCTGGACCTCTCACGCGACCGGGGCTTCCGCGGAGCCGAATGCCGGGCCTCGAGGAGCTTTCGAGACCGCTCTCGCAAAGCCTTCGGGTTGAGGGCCTGGCATTCGGGACAAGACTCGGTGTCGTGGCCTCGGCCGAGGCAGAAGAGACACTCCCAATGCGGGTCGGTGACGGACATCATCCGCGCACAGGCGCCGCATCGCTTGAAGCCGGGCATCCCTACGACACCTGAAGGCTGGAAAAAAAAAACAGTGAAAAATCACCAAAAAGTATGGTCAAAAATTGACCAGGGCACTGCTCTTCCCGGATCTGCGCTTACTGGCGCGGAAAAAGAAGAACTGACGTCAGCGCGCAGGGGCGGCGCCTAAGTACTGCCCGCGACGTCATCCCGGCGATCACGACGCCGACGACGGACGCGGAGCCGCACGACGCCGCCTACCGACGCGCAAGGGTACTGCTACGCAAAACTTTCCGGATCCAGCCTGACGCCTGGGGATATTCTAAGGTAAGGAATCTATCACTAACGTGTCTCTTTCAGATATAGGCGGAAAGGCATACAACAGACCGCAACTCCACTCGCGACGAAATGCGTCGCCGAGCGAGTGCCGCCTTGGAAATTCCAACGCGCAGAACTGCTGACATTCCGCGTTCTCTTCGGTGGCGAATAGATCTAACCAAGGCTCTCCCCACTGTTGAAAGAGACCTTGCGCCACGTCTGAGCGAATGCGCCATTCGTGATCCATCATGCACCTGCGGCTGAGTTCCCTCCGCCCTGGCGTTCAGTGAACCTGCCAGGTGTTGAACCACCAGGGAAATGCCCTGATGTTCCAGCCACGTCCAAAGGCGCAGAGCCTCCTGACATAGGGTCCATGACCCCACTCCGCCCTGTTTGTTCCAGTACCACATGGCGGTGGTGTTGTCTGTGAACACCTGCACTACTCTCCCCTTGACAGAGGGAAGGAATGCCTTCAGTGCAAGTCGGATCGCCCGAAGCTCCAGAAGGTTGATATGGAGCCTGGACTCCGCCGGAGACCAGAGGCCTCTGATCTCCGCCTCTCCCATGTGGCCCCCCCCTCCCAGGAGGGACGCATCCATCACCACTGTGTGCTCCGGTTGGGGAAGGGAGAGGGATCTGCCATTGACCCAATGCCGGTTCGTGAGCCACCACTGCAGCTGTTGTGCAGTGCCCTCTGAGATCTGGACGTAATCAGACAGGTTCCCCTGATGCTGCTCCCACTGGAACTTCAGGTCCCACTGCAGAGCCCGCATATGCCATCTGGCATGAGTGACCAGCAGGATGCAGGAGGCCATGAGGCCCAGCAGCCTCAGGGTCATCCTGACCGAAACCCAGGATAGAGGCTGAAAGATCGGAATCAGAGCCAGAATATTTTGGACTCGCCGTTCGGGAGGATAGACCCGAAAGTGCGTCGTATCCAGAACCGCTCCGATGAAGAGGAGCTTCTGTGAGGGAATCAGGTGCGACTTCGGCACATTGATGGAGAACCCCAGCAAATGCAGGAGGTCGCCGTAGTCTGGAGATGGGAGCAGACTGTCCGGGGCGAGCCCGCCTTCAACAGCCAGTCGTCGAGATAGGGGAAGACTGGAACCCCTGATCTGCGCAGATGAGCTGCGACCACCGCCATCACTTTCGTGAACACCCGAGGGGCGCTGGTAAGGCCAAAGGGGAGCACGGTAAACTGAAAGTGCTCGTGGCCTACCGTAAACCGCAGGTAATGGCGGTGGGCCGGCAGGACGGGAATGTGGAAATATGTGTCCTGCAGGTCCAACGCTACCATCCAGTCTCAAGGGTCGAGGGCAGATAAGACCTGAGCCAGAGTTAACATCTTGAACTTCTCCTTCCGGAGGAAGCGAATGACGTCCCTGAGGTCCAAGATAGGATGCAGGCCCTTGAGGTTAGTCCTGATGGCCACTGTAGGGAGCTCGAGGTGGAGGGCCTCGGCCGCCCTACGCAACACCACTGCGTAACTTGCACCCTCCTCCGTAGCCACGGTAGGAGGAGTGAGCATGCCAAGGTCAGGAGAGGTATCAAGACCACTGGTATCCCCCAGCTCCTCTGCCCAGTCTGGGTCAAACTCACATTGTGCTGTGAGAGGGTCCTCAGACCCCTCCCAGTCCTCCCCTTCCTCCGAAGGCTGATGAACAGGCCGAAAATAAGGAGGATGGACATAGGGATAGAAAGGTCCCATCGGCATCGAGCGATGCCGTTCCGGTGCCGTGTCCACTTCGGGGCTGAAACCGGGGGCGACGTCGTCCGGTGGGACGGGCGACGTCGGTGAAGGTGTCACAAGGTCAACCGGCGTCGACCGGGATCCAGGCCTGGATCCATGGGGGCCCTGCGGCGCCAGGCCGGAGCCGACAGTGATACCGGAGCCGGAGCCGCCGGCAGTACAGGGCAAGGACCCCCAGTCGGACCCGCAGGGCCCGAAGGTGCACCGGCGGGACCCGACGGCCCAAAGAGGCGAGCCATGGCTGACAGAAATTCCTGCAGCTGGGCCGGAGTCGCCGAGGGACCCAGGAAGGGCGGGTAAGCCGGCGGCAACTGCGTAGGCTCCGCCGGAGCTGTGGGGGAGGCACCACCCGCACCCTCAGCCGCATCGCGTGACGGGGGAGGGGAAGTCGGAGAGCGATCGCGCTTCTTCGACTTCTTGGAACGCTTCGTCTTACCTGACCCCGAGTGCAAAGACTTCGATCCCGATGAACAATGGTGGAGGCTCCGAGACAGGTCCCTCGACCTCCCACGGGACTGGGACCTTGAGCGGCGCGGAGCCGGCTGCCGAACTTCCAGCAACTTTCGGGACCGCTCCCGCAAAGTCTTCGGCGCCATGGCCCGGCAGTCGGGGCATGACTTGGGGTCGTGGTCGCGCCCCACGCAGTAAAGACACACGCGGTGCAGGTCTGTCACTGACATCATGCGATGACAGTCCTCGCAGGACTTGAAGCCGGGCATCCCTACTGCACCAGGAGTCGATCGACTCAAAAAATAGAGACAAAAAGGCATCAAAAAACTCAGTCAAAAAATGACTGGGGGTACTGCTCTCTCCGGATCTGCGTTTGCTGGCGCGGAAAAAGAAAGAACTGACGTCAGCGCGCGAGGGCGGCGCCTAAGTAGCTGCCGCGATGTCATCTCGGCGACCACGACGCCAACGACGGACGCGGAGCCGCACGACGCCACCTTCCGACGCACAGGGGTACTGCTGACGAAACCTTTCCGGATCCAGTCTGACGCCTGTAGGTAATTCTAAGGTAAGGAATCTATCACTAACGTGTTTCTTTCAGATGGCGCGCCCACTCTCCGCCCATATTTTTCATTGGCTTGTGTCATTGTCTTTCGTAAATGCTGCCTTCTGATTCGTTAATAGGCTTGTTAGTCCCTCCTTAGTAGGGCCTTGTCTTCATTTGTAACCTCCCATGGCTACTGGCCCCTTTACTCCGGTTGTTACAGGGGACCTGTTATTTAGTCTGTAAGCACTATTTACTTCATTGAGTTTCTCTTACTGCAGGCCGGACATGCGCAGCACGGCCACCCACGTAACACGGGCGCCCGCTTTCAATCACTTTAACCATGGCATTATCTCGTGTCTGTTTCAACCCCCCAAGTAAAATGGATTTAGAAATGATTAGCGAATAAAGTCATGTGAATTCCAGGTAGCACATAATTGTGTGCTAATGAGGTGAAGCTGACAACAGCACATCTGTGTTACATGTCATCTGCACTAAAGCCACTTGATGTTTTTTTTTCAAAAGCCTGTTTTATTAACAACAACAACACCACCACCAATACCACCACCACCAGTACCACCAATACCACTACCAATTCCACCACCACCAATACCACCACCACCACCACCACCAATACCACCACCATCACCAACAATACCACCACCACCAATACCACCACCACCAATACCACCAATACCACCACCACCACCAATACCACAGCCAACACCACCAATACCATCACCACCAATACCACCAATAACACCACCAATACCACCACCACCAATACCAGCACCACCAATACCACCACCACCAATACCACCACCAATACCACCACCAATACCACAACCACCACCAACAATACCGCCACCACCACCAATACCACCACCACCAAGCAAATACCACCACCACCAATACCAATACCACCACCACCAATACCACCAATGCCACCACCAATAACACCAATACCACCACCAATACCACCACCACCAATACCACCACTACCAATACCACCACCAATACCACCACCACCAATACCAACACCAACACCAATACCACCAATACCACCATCACCACCAATAACACCAATACCACCACCAATACCACCACCACCAATACCACCACCACCACCAATACTACCATCACCACCAATACCACCACTACCAATACCACCACCAATACCACCACCACCAATACCAATACCACCAATACCACCATCACAATACCAACACCAATACCACCACTAATACCACCACCACCAATACCACCACTACCACAATACCACCATCACCAATACCACCGCCAATACCAATACCTCCACTACTAATACCACCACCACCAATACCACCACCACCAATAGCACCACAACCAATAGCAATACCACCACCACCAATACCACCACCAATACCACCACCACAAATACCACCACCACCAATGCCAATACCACCACCACCAATACCACCACCATTACCACCACTAATACCACCACCACCAATACCACCACCACTAATACCACCACTACCAATACTACCACCAACAATACCACCAACAATACCACCACCACCAATACCACCACCACCACCAATACCACCACTACCACCACCAGCAATACCCACACCAACACCCCCAATACCACCAACACCAATACCACCACCACCAACACCACCAATACCAACACCACCAACAATACCACCTCCAATACCACCACCACCATCAATACCACCACCAATACCACCAATACCACCACCATCAATACCACCACCACCACTAATACCACCACCAATACCACCACCACTATCAATACCACCACCAATACCACCACCATCAATATCACCACCACCACTAATACCACCACCACCATACTACCACCACCAATACCACCACCACCAATACCACCAATAACACCACCACCAATACCAATACCACCACCACAAATACCAATTCCATCACCACCAATACCAATACCACCACCAATACCAATATCACCACCACCAATACCACCACCACCACCAATACCACAACCACCAATACCACGACCACCACCAATAACACCACCAATACCACCACCATCACCAATACCACCACCAATACCAGAACCACCACCACCAATAACAATACCACCACCAATACCAATACAGCCACCAATACCACCACTACCAATACCACCAATGCCAACACCACCACACCAATACCATCAAAACCACCAATACCACCACTAAAACCAGCAGCACCAATACCACCACCACCAATACCACCAATACCAATACCACCACCACCAATACCATCACCACCACCACCACCAATACCACCACCACGAATATCACCACCTCAGTGTAGGAAGGTGGAATCTGACTGCATGGTTGCCCCCACTTTTTTCCTGGTGTTTTGCTGGTTTTCGACTTAGTTTGGCTGGGATCCTGCTATTCAGGACCCCAGCCTATCTGCTTTCCCCTTAAATTGATTGTATGTACTTTAGGTACACTCCAGATTGGATTCTGGGGTACCCTTATAAGTCCCTAGTATATGGTATACTATGTACCCAGGGCATAGGTACCCCAGAGGCCTCCCAGGGGCTGCAGCATGTATTATGCCACCCCTGAGAGGCCATCCAAAATGACACCACAGGTCTGCTACAGCAGCCTGTGTAAGGTGGTGTATGCACCCCTTACTGAAATGAAATGAATGAAATGAAAGTAATATTTATAAAGCGCATGGTTACCCACAGGCATCCCAGCGCTGTGGGCAAGTCAAGTCAAGCTGAGACGCGATTATTTGGGGAAAAGCCAAGTTTTGAGCATCTTGCGAAATATCATATAGTTAGGTTCCTTTCGGAGCTGCAGAGGAAGTGAATTCCATAGCTGAGCGGCGTTGTAAGAGAAAAGACGGCCGCCGCTTCGGGCCTTCTTGATTCTAGGCACAGAAGCCAAGTGAAGATTATTTGAACAAAGGTCCCTATTAGATAAATAGGGCTGGATCAGAGAAGAAATAATAGGAGGTCCATTCCCTCCTATCAACCTGTGAGTGATACACAAAGCTTTAAACTGGACTCTTTCCAAAACTGGAAGCCAGTGGAGAGCCTTTAAGGCTGGCCTTGCTGTTTGGCGACTATGAATTCCCATAAGAATCCTAGCAGCACAATTCTGCACAATTTGAAGTTTAGCCAACACCAGGCTAGGGGCAGCAAGGTACAAAGCATTTCCGTAGTCCAAACGAGATAGAATGAGCGATTGGACTACAAGCTTTCTGACCTGGTGGGGTAGCAAAGGAAGCACTTTGCGCAGCATTCTTAAAATGCCGAAGCAAGAAGCAACAACCTTTCTGGCTTGGGTTTTAAAGCCAAGCTCAGAATCAAGCCAAACACCAAGGCTCTTTATCTCCGATTTAGGGGCCGGCATAGAGCCCATACAAGTAGGCCAGGCAGAAGCTATTTCGGAGAGAGAAGGTTTGCCAAGGAGCATAAGCTCAGTCTTGTCCCCATTGAGTTTGAGATGAGAATATTTCATCCATCTCATCACTTCCTCGAGACAAGGGCCAAGACAGATAGATGCTTTGTTGGTATGATTCAAAGCGACGACCAATTGGGTGTCGTCGGCGTAAGTAACAATTTGCACCCCAAATGGAAGAACGATGTCAGCAAGAGGAGCCATGTAAACATTAAAAAGAGTGGGGCTCAAGGACGACCCCTGAGGAACCCCACAGTAAAGAGGTCGGGGAGTGGAAGTGGCCTCACCCTCAACTACTTGGAAGTATCTGTCCTCCAGAAAAGATCGCAGCCAGTCCAGAGCAACTCCAGTAATACCCAAGTCCTGAAGCCGTTGGACTAAGATACGGTGATTAACCGTATCGAAGGCCGCGCTCAGATCTAAGAGAAGCACGGCCAAGGAGCCTCCTGCATCGAGGATCCTTCTGGAATCCTCGACGACTGCTAATAAAGCAGTTTCCGTCCCATGTCCTGGACGAAACCCAGTTTGAGACGCATGAAGAAGGTTCTCCCTTTCTAGGTATCTGGAGAGCAGCCGATTTACGTACTTCTCTGCAATTTTGCTCACCCCAGGAAGGAGCGAGATGGGACGATAGTTACCAAGGCAGTCGGGGTCTAAGTTCGTTTTTTTCAGTAAGGCTTTTACCAAGGCTTTTTCCAAAGGAGAGGGACCACCCCAGAAGAAAGCGAGGCGTTAATCAGTTCCATAATAGCGGGGCCTACTAAGGTGGCTACAGATTTTAAGATATTAAGAGGGGCCGGGTCTCTAGGTGATCCACTCTTAACCAATGCAAACATGATTTTAAAAGTTTCGATGTCCAGTGGCAGGAAGACTTCAAGAGAATGTTCTTTACTCCATACCTTTATTTCCTCTGAAGGAGGAGCAGGCAGGGAGGTGGGAAATAAGCAGCTAATAGTTAAAATTTTATTATAAAAATAGTCCGCGAGATCATTGCATCGGTCGTCTGTAGCTTCATGGGAGACCAAGGGAGTGGGTGCATTCAGGAGTTTGTTTACAATGTGAAACGTCTCCCGAGGGGAGTTAGCGGCGGCAGAAATGTTTTCGCTAAAATAATGTGCTTGCGCCTTTTTAATTTCGCATTTGTATGTACTAATGGTGTCTCTATATTGTTTTTTCTTAGAGAGGGAGAAATCTTTCCTCCAGCTTCTCTCTGCCCTCTTACACACTTGCTTTAACTCGCGAAGATTAGGCGTATACCAAGCTGCTTTATTAGATCCTGTGTTTATCTGGATATTCTTTTTAGGGAGAACCTGATCTAAAGTCCCTTCAATCCAGTTATTAAAATGGTCATTCGCTAATACCGGATCAGTGATAGTAGATGGTTTTGAAAGGTCCAAAACAGAGGTCCATTTATCAAGGCTAAGTTTAGGCCAGCCTCGAACTGTTTTTCCTAAAGGTTGAGCATTAGGGATGACCAACTTAGGCGACCAATGTAAGGGGATCAAATAGTGGTCAGACCAAGGAATGGGAATAGAGTCCAAACAAAATAGCTCGTGTACGTTAGAAAAAACAGGGTCGAGAAGGTGACCTTTAATGTGAGTGGCAGATGGCACCTTCTGGAGGAGTTGAAGGGCGGCGAGGTCAGAAGAGAGTTCTGACGTCCATATCACTGCACATGTAAACCTATCAGTCACCCCTATGGCAGGCCTTAACAATCCTGAAGGCAGGGTGCTGGGTTTCATGTGAGAGGGTGCCCATGCATGAGCAGGGCCCCTCTGCAGCTTTCGGAATCTTCATTCCGGCGTTGTTTGTGATGCAGCCAAACCATATACTCTTAAGTGCATTATGACCTCGCGGTAAATGCTAACTTGAGAATGGCTGCATGGAAACATGTCGTGTTTGGTGTCAAACACCTTGGAATCATACCTCCACCCCAGTAACTGGGATGGGAGGTATGATTCCACCCTACTAGAGGGAGAAACATGGCACCACCGGTACACCCGGTACCAGCTTAACAGAACCCTGGCATCACAAAATGGATGCTGCAGCCACAGACACAAGAGTGCCCTCCTGCTGCTGGACGAAACTCCGGCAGGGGAGGCCTGGACAATAGGTTTCCTGTCACAGGGAGGTGTGACCACCTCCCAGACAGGCTTTAGTGTATTGGGGCTGGGTGGGTGCACTCCAAGAGTGCTTTGAAGTCTGCACTGGGGGCACATTTGGTGTCCCTGTGCATAGTCCAGCTCAAACCAGTTGCAGGGGCTACCAGCCCCTGCTCTGGCGTGAAACTGGACAAAGGAAATGGGTGTAGCTTCCCCTCTTTCCTAACCCTCCCATAGTTGGGTCCCCAGAGTTTGTCCCACCCCTTCCTTGGGTATAAAGTAGGAACCCCTGACTACAGGACTTTAGATTTACCTGGACGAAACTCTGCTACAGAATCCCAGAACTTCAACTATCTACATGACGTTGGATGACCGAAGAATCTCCCTTGGAGTAAAGGAGTTACTCCCCTGCTTGGCAGGCACCAAAGACGCATCTGTCCGGTTGGCATCTCCGAAGCTCCTGAGGACTCCGAAGAATATTGCCACACAGGAGGTGGGTTCCCGTGGTCTCTGAGGTCGATCTGTGTGCTCAGCAAGTCTGAGGCCTGAATCCCTCGTGGAGACCGTGCAACCTGAACCCCTAGAAACCGCGACCATTTGCAGAAGCATCAGCTTTGAGGAGACCTCTGAGGCTGAGCTTTGGGTTACTTGTAGCCTTGACCCCAAGCAGCAATTCCACCAAAGATTGCCCACCTACACTCCACGAGTGTTCCGTGAGCTGGCCCTTTGTGTTTTCTCTTGAGATCCCTTCACGATCCCTGGTCCATCGACTGGTGGGTCCCTGTGAAGGCAACACTAAGATTAATTGGGCTACCCTGGTTGCTCCAGACGTGCCCTGACTCTCCATTGCTTGGGGAGTCCCCCGGACCTTGCTGGTGTGCACCAAAGCATCTTTACTCTTCCTGCAGGGGTTGCTGTTGCCAAGGCTTGTTGGGTTCAATCCAAGCACCGACACCCTAGCACTCGACATCCTTTGAGGGACAGCTCGAATCCGGCTCCTGGTTGTCCTTGACATCTCCTGGACCCCGTGGCTGCAGAGTCAAGCTGCACCTCCTCGCACCTGAAGCACCCGACATCGGTTGGCATTCGTCTATCGTGCCTATGGTCACTGGCTAGTGACCCAGACTCTGTCCCCTCTGCTTTCAGGTTCTTCACATCTTCGATCCAGGCTTGGATCATCCCGGACACTTTTCTTCTTCACGGCAGCAGCACTTTGCAGCAGATCGCCATTGAAATCAACAACGATTCCCGACACCATTTGACACCTATGCACCCGGCTTCCCTGGGTGAGGTAACTCGAGTACTCCAGTGCTCCCGTGGGTGTTGGCCCTAGAAGCCCTTAAGTCTAAAGGGGTTTGCTCAAAGTCCTCTCCTAAGTGTCCTTTATCTTTAAAATTCCAACCGCGACTTTCCTCATAGAATCCTGTGTTCTCACACTGCACACGTCCCCCGTGGGTCTCCTGTGTCACTACCTTGGGTGGTTCCTTGGGGTCCCAGCGATTCTACGTGCTCTAGGCACTGTGTCTAGTCAAGTCGTGGTTCTTATACCACTTTCTTAATATATGGTTTGGTCCCCCCCTGGGGCCCATTGTATATTGTGCTACTTACTGTCGTTTTAATACTGTGATATTGTGTATCTTGGACTCTAATCTCATAAAGAGATTAGTAGTGAGTGTTTAGAAATAAATGCACAAGTTACTAACTTGTGTAACGATATATCTGTAAGAGACAGTAGTTAGTGATAGATTCCTTACCTTAGAATATCCCCAGGCGTCAGGCTGGATCCGGAAAGTTTTGCGTAGCAGTACCCTTGCGCGTCGGTAGGCGGCGTCGTGCGGCTCCGCGTCCGTCGTCGGCGTCGTGATCGCCGGGATGACGTCGCGGGCAGTACTTAGGCGCCGCCCCTGCGCGCTGACGTCAGTTCTGTACACGACTTTCCGCGCCAGGAACGCAGAGCCATGCAAGAAGCTGACACAGGTGTCTGAAAAATACTAGGGCCCTGAAAGGGATGTCCTTAACCCTAGAAATCAGTTCGCAGAACGGGGAGGATGGGTGGGGCGGTAAGGAATCTATCACTAACTACTGTCTCTTACAGATATATCGTTACACAAGTTAGTAACTTGTGCATCTGAAAGAGACACGTTAGTGATAGATTCCTTACCTTAGAATAGATACCCCAGCAATACCAACCCCGGTGGTGGGTCTGCGAACAAAGATCAGACAAGGAAGTCCTGGAGGACAGAACGGCCAAAGAAGCCGTCCCTCCGGACCTGACTGTCAAGGCAGTAATGCTTAGTAAACGTGTGCAGCGAGGCCCACGTAGCTGCCTGACAGATAACCGGCAGCGGAACACCGCGGCCCAAGGCCGTGGTAGCAGCCGTTGCCCTGGTGGAATGGGCACGCAGCCCAACAGGAGGCTCCTTCTTAGCCAAAGAATAGCAGGTCTTGATGCACAAGGTAACCCAGCGGGAGATGGTCCTCTTGTGCACCGCCCGACCTTTTTGGCGCCCACGTAGCCAACAAAGAGCTGGTCATCCACCCGGAAGTGTTTCGTGCGGTCGATATAGAAGGAGAGCGCACGTTTTGGGTCCAGACGGTGGAGCCTCTCTTCCTCTCTGGAAGGATGCGGAGGCGGAAAGAAGGTGGGCAAAGTGATGGTCTGCCCAATGTGGAAAGCAGTAACCACCTTTGGCAAGAAGGACGGACGCGTCCGAAGAACAACCTTGTCTGGATGAACAGACAGAAAGGGAGGTTTGCAAGAAAGAGCCTGGAGCTCACTCACCCGCCGAGCGGAGGTGATGGCCACCAGAAAGGCTGCCTTTAGAGTCAGAAGACGAAGAGGACAGTTATGCAGAGGCTCAAAGGGAGCGCACATTAAAAAGGTAAGAACCAAGTTCAAGTCCCACTGAGGCATTACAAACGGAACAGGAGGGAAGAGGTGAGTAATGCCTTTTAAGAACCTGTTAACAACAGGGGACTTGAAAAGGGAGGGCTGATCAGGGAGCCTGAGGAAGGCCGAGATAGCACAAAGATAACCCTTGATGGTACCCAGGGCAGAACCCTGTTGGGCCAGAGAGAGAAGGAACAGAAGGACCTCAGAAAGAGGGGCAGAAAGGGGATCCACAGCCTTTGCTGTGCACCATGCCACAAATTTGTTCCACCTGCAGGCGTATACCACCTTAGTGGAGGGACGCCTGGCTGCCAGAATCACATCACAAACTTCGGGAGGCAAGTCGAAAGGAATCAACTGCCGCCGCTCAATCTCCACGCAAGCAGGTGTAGACTGGACAGGTTCGGGTGGAGGACCGTCCCCTGCTGCTGCGACAGAAGATCCTCCCGAAGAGGCAGACGGATCGGGGGATCTATGCTCATATTGAGTAGCTCGGGATACCAAACTCTTCGAGCCCAGTCCGGAGCCACAAGAATGACTTGGGCCCGGTCGTGCCGAATCTTCTTCAACACTCTGGGTAGAAGTGGTATAGGCGGAAAGGCGTACAACAGACCGCAACTCCACTCGCGACGAAAAGCGTCGCCGAGCGAGTGCCGCCTTGGAAATTCCAACGCGCAGAACTGATGACATCGCGCGTTCTCTTCGGTGGCGAATAGATCTAACCAAGGCTCTCCCCACTGTAGAAAGAGTCCTTGCGCCACTTCCGAGTGAAGACGCCATTCGTGATCCATCATGCACCTGCGGCTGAGTTCGTCCGCCCTGGCGTTCAGAGAACCTGCCAGGTGTTGAACCATCAGGAACATGCCCTGATGTTCCAGCCATGTCCAGAGGCGCAGAGCCTCCTGACAAAGGGTCCAAGACCCCACCCCGCCCTGTTTGTTGCAGTACCACATGGCGGTGGTGTTGTCTGTGAACACCTGCACTACCTTCCCTTTGACAGAGGGAAGGAATGCCTTGAGTGCAAGCCGGATCGCCCGGAGCTCCAGAAGGTTGATATGGAGCCGGGACTCCGCCCGGAGACCAGAGGCCTCTGATCTCCGCCTCTCCCATGTGACCGCCCCATCCCAGAAGGGACGCGTCCGTCACAACTGTATGCTCTGGCTGGGGAAGGGAGAGGGATCTGCCCATGACCCATTGCCGGTTCGAGAGCCACCACTGCAACTGTTTTGCAGTCCCCTCCGAGATCTGGACGTGATCGGACAGGTTGCCCTGGTGCTGCGCCCACTGGAACTTCAGGTCCCACTGCAGAGCCCGCATATGCCATCTGGCATGATTGACCAGCAGGATGCAGGAGGCCATGAGGCCCAGCAGCCTCAGGGTCATCCGTACCGAAACCCAGGATAAAGGCCGAAAGATCGGAATCATAGCCTGAATATCCCGGACTCGCCGTTCGGGAGGATAGGCCCGAAACTGCGTCGTGTCCAGAACTGCTCCGATGAAAAGGAGCTGTGGAGAAGGAATTAGATGCGACTTCGGCACATTGATGGAGAACCCCAGCGAGTGCAGGAGTTCGGCCGTAGTCTGGAGGTGGGAGACGACTGCCTGGGACGAGCCCGCCTTCAGCAGCCAGTCGTCGAGGTAGGGGAAGACTGAAACCCCTGCCCGGCGCAGATGAGCTGCGACCACCGCCATCACTTTCGTGAACACCCGAGGGGCACTGGTAAGGCCAAAGGGGAGCACGGTGAACTGAAAATGCTCGGGGCCTACCGTGAACCGAAGGTAACGCCGGTGGGCCGGCAGGACGGGGATGTGGAAATACGCGTCCTGCAAGTCCAACGCTACCAACCAGTCTCCAGGGTCGAGGGCAGTCAAGACCTGAGCTAGGGTGAGCATCTTGAACTTCTCCTTCCGGAGGAAGCGATTGACGTTCCGGAGGTCCAAGATAGGACGCATGTCCTCCTTGTCCTTTTTGGGCACCAGAAAGTAGTGGGAGTAGCAACCACGCCCTACTTCTGGGGTCGGAACATGCTCGATGGCCCTCTTGGTCAAGAGGGCCGTGACTTCCTTCTGTAGAAGCACCAAGTGATCCCCTGACATGCGGTGGAATTGAGGTGGCATGGCTGGGGGGTGGTCTCGAAGGGGAGGGAGTAGCCCCTTCGGACAATGTCCAAGACCCACCTGTCCGAGGTGATGGTGCGCCAGTGGGGAAGGTGATGGCGGACCCTGCCCCCTACTGGCGTGCCGTGCACCTGAAAGGAGGGACTAGGAGGGCTTGGAGGCCGCGGACGGGTTGGAGGTGGTGGCCTGACCCGCACGCTGGTTGCCCGATCCGCCACGGCGGAATCCACGTCCTCGGCCACGCGAAGACGCCTGCTGCGCGGGCCGGTGGCTGGGCTGCTGACGTGAAGGGGCGCCCCTACCGTGGCCACGATAGGGGCGAAAAGCAGAAGGCAGCGGAGGGCGTGTAGCAGAAAGGCCCAGGGACTTGGCAGTAGCCCGTGAGTCCTTAAAGCGCTCCAACGCATGGTCTGCTTTGGACCCAAAAAGACCGACTCCATCAAAGGGCATGTCCATGAGAGTATTCTGGACATCCCCTGAAAAACCAGTGGTTCTTAGCCAGGCGTGGCGTCGGAGCGCCACCGTCGTTGCAATCGACCTGCCCAGCGAGTCGGCGGTGTCAAGGCCACAACGGATAGTGTATTTGGCCGCATCCCTTCCTTCCGCAATGGCGCGGGAAAGCAGTGCCTGGACCTCCTCAGGGCACTGGGGCAAAACATCCGCCACCGAATCCCACAAAGAGTGGGTATATCGGCCCAAAAGACAAGCGGTGTTAACGGACCGCAAGCCAGCACTGGAGGAAGAAAAACCTTTCTTCCCAAACTGATCCAGGCGTTTGGATTCCCTATCCGGAGGAGCGGTAGGGAAGGCGGTTTGGGAAGCGGAGGCTTGGACAACCAAGCTCTCAGGAGTGGGGTGGACAGAAAGAAACAGGGGGTCGCCCGGAGCGGGGCGATGGCGTCGTGACACGTTCCGATCCACAGGAGCCCCTGTGTTGGGCTTGGACCAGGCGCCCAAAAGAACGTCCGTGAGGGCGTCGTTAAACGGCAGCACAGTCTCCGCAGAGGAGGCTGCCGGCTGAAGCACCTCTGTCAAGATGTTAGGCTTGACCGTCAAAGTAGGGAGCTGGAGACGTAAGGCCCCAGCAGCCCTACGCAACACCGTACCAAAATTGGCCCCCTCCTCCGTAGCCACGGGAGGAGACAGCATGCCAGTGTCAGGAGAAGTATCCAGACCACTGGCCTCCCCTAGACTCTCTGTCCAGTCCTCATCATACTGACAGTTGCGTGTCAGAGGGTCATCAGACCCCTCCCAGTCCTCCTGGTCCTCCTCTGGTTCAAAATAAGGAGGAGGAGGGACATTTGGGACCCAAGGTCCCATCGGCGCCGGAGCCGGCGTCGAGCGACGTCGCTCCGGGTCCAAGTCCGGAGCCGGAAGGAACTGGGGGACGACGCCGCCCGGAGCCCAGGGCGGCGTCGAGAACGGCACCGGAGACATCGGCGCCGGCGGAGGTGTCGTGAGGTCGACCGGCGTCGATGGGGGTTGTGGAGCCGGGATCGAGGCCGGGGCCGGAGCCGGAGCCGGGATCGAGGCTGGAGGCTCGGGCGACGCCGGGGCCGGAGCCGCCGGCGACGCCGGATCAACCCCATCAGGGCCCGCGGGGCCCGAAGGCGCACCGGAGGGGCCTGAAGGCCCGAAGAGGCGGGCCATGGCCGACAGGAACTCCTGTACCTTGGCCGGATCCGCCCCCGAACCCGGGAAGGGCAGGTATGACGGGGGCGACTCCACAGGCAAGTCCGGGGCCGCGGGGGCGGGGACGGTGCCGGGAGGGGCCTCAGCCGAGTCGCGAGACCGGCGAGGCGAAGTCCGAGAGCGACGATGCTTCTTGGACTTCTTGTGTCGAGACTTACCGGACGAAGAAGACTTCGACGCCGACGACCGGTGTGCACTCCGCGAGCGACCCCTGGACCTCTCACGCGACCGGGGCTTCCGCGGAGCCGAATGCCGGGCCTCGAGGAGCTTTCGAGACCGCTCTCGCAAAGCCTTCGGGTTGAGGGCCTGGCATTCGGGACAAGACTCGGTGTCGTGGCCTCGGCCGAGGCAGAAGAGACACTCCCAATGCGGGTCGGTGACGGACATCATCCGCGCACAGGCGCCGCATCGCTTGAAGCCGGGCATCCCTACGACACCTGAAAGCTGGAAAAACACAGTGAAAAATCACCAAAAAGTATGGTCAAAAATTGACCAGGGCACTGCTCTTCCCGGATCTGCGCTTACTGGCGCGGAAAAAGAAGAACTGACGTCAGCGCGCAGGGGCGGCGCCTAAGTACTGCCCGCGACGTCATCCCGGCGATCACGACGCCGACGACGGACGCGGAGCCGCACGACGCCGCCTACCGACGCGCAAGGGTACTGCTACGCAAAACTTTCCGGATCCAGCCTGACGCCTGGGGATATTCTAAGGTAAGGAATCTATCACTAACGTGTCTCTTTCAGATACATATATTTTATATATACCTGGTGTGGTTCTCCTTTCATTTGGTCATTCAAGAGGTTATAATCTGGTAAACCAAGCTGCTTTACACTCCTTCAAGACTTAGCCTGAAGGCTGCTCTCCATAGCTACCACTAGGATAGCTTTCAATAAAGGTTGTCTTTAAACCTATCATCAATAAGGGTTGTTTGGACTGATGCAAGGTGCCCACTATAACTAGTGGACAGAATATGCCAGGCCAACTTCTCACATTGGTGGCAGTGGTGGGATTCAAGCTTGCTATTGCCTTACCAGATAATCTCTTTGAGTGACTAACTGAAAACCACTATAGGTACATAGGTACATATAAATCAAGTTTAGAATACAGTAAGTTCTACTGAACTTAGAGTTGTGTGTCAAGGGCTTATCACACCCTTTCTACAACTCAAGAGAGTTTAGTAGGCCCCACTAGAGTAGGTAGGTGCATACACCACACCACACTAGTCATGTCTTCAAGGGCAGAAGTCAGTGGGCCTCTCCCAACTAAGTATGACCAGGTCTCATACCAAGAATTGAGGACTATGTGTGCCTCTAGGAAATTGAAGACAGGGAAAAGCCCAACCACACAACATATCATAAAGTTGTTGCTTGAAGATGACCTCAGAAAGACCCCAGGGTCTGATGAGTTTGGCAGAGTGGGTGGGACAGCAGAAGAGGAAAGGCCAGGTAGTGAACACTACTATGACCCAGACTCTGATGCTGGCCAGGAGGATTAAAATGATTCTAACCTGGAACAGCCAATCCTTCCTGAGGGTGAAGAGGGAGACCCCATTGGGGCTCTCTTTACCCCACCTGGAAGGGTTAACAGTTTACCAAGAAGATCTGGATCTCCTTCTCTGGAGTCTAATCATTCTGGTACATCTGTAGGGAGCTCAGTTTCTCATAGGACTTTTTCTCATAAAAGGGAGTCCTCTTATGAGAAGAAGTGGCAACTGCTTGAGTTTGAGAGAGCTAAACTCAGGATCAAGAGAGAGCAATTTGCCTTAGACAGGGAATCCCTGGAGCTTCAGAAAGCTTCTCAGAAGTTGGGGCTAGAGCCCCATGGTGGCAGCAACAGTGTCCCTAGGAATAGAGAAGATACTCATCCCCATAGGAACCTGAACAAGATTGTCCCTCCCTACCATAGTGGGGATGACATCCACAAATGGATAACTGCACTGGAGAGGGCCTGTAAAGTACAGAGGGTCCCTCAGGAGCAGTGGGCAGCAATCTTGTGGCGCTCCTTTGCAGACAAAGGAGGAGACAAGCTCCTCACTGTAAGAGAAGAGGATGCTGATAATTACAAAGTCCTGAAGAGTGCTCTGATTGATGGGTTTGGCCTAACCACTGAACAATACAGGTTAAAGTTCAGAGACACCCAAAAGGCACAGACTCAGGACTGGGTTGACTTTGTAGATTGTGCTACTAAGGCTCTGGAAGGTTGGCTACATGGCAGCAAGGTGCATGACTTTTTAGGATTGTACAATTTGATTATGAGGGAGCAGATCCTTAATAATTGTCAAAACCAGCTTTTACACCAGTACCTGGTGGACTCTGATCTGACCTCTCCTCAAGAATTGGGAAAGAAGGCAGACAAATGTGTCAGAACCAGAGTAAAGCCAAAGAATCAGGGTGGTGACCAGAAGAAAGATTCTTCCAAAAACCAAGAGAAAGGTGGGGATAAATCAAAAGACAAATCCCCTTCAGGGCCCCAAAAGTCCTCTCCTGGGGGTGGGTCCCAAACTCCTTCCTCCCCTGAAAAGAAACCTTATTGCCATAACTGTAAGAAGCCTGGCCACTGGAAAAATGACCCCAGTTGCTCCAAGGCTGGCAATAAGGAAAATGTTCCTCCCAGCAATACTACCACTCCTCCTGGTACTACAAGTAGTAATCCCCCAGGTGGTAGTAATGCACCCAAAAAGTTAGGTGCATTTTCATGGGGAACTGAGGTGGACCCTGGATTACTAAGGTCCCCCTCACAGGCCTCCTTAGTCTGTGATGGTGGCATGGGATTTGCCACTTTTACTATGAGTCCCAATACTTTGGGCAAGTACAGACAGGAGCCCCTAATCAATGGTCAGAAGGCGTTGGCATTCAGGGACACAGGGGCTAGTGTCACCATGGTGACAGGGAAACTAGTCCCCCCTCAACAGTTTTTACCTGAGTTCAAGTACCAGGTGACCAACATTGATGGTATCAGAACAGATCATCCCATGGCCATAGTCAATCTCAGCTGGGGAGGGGTCACTGGTCCAAAGAGAGTGGCAGTGTCCCCAAACTTGCCTGTAGACTGCCTGTTGGGCAATGATCTGGAGGTTTCAGCCTGGGCTGAAGTTGAATACCAGGCCCATTTAAAATTTTTGGGCCTCTCTGAGAAGGTTGGTGGGGCTGTTAGGGCCTCAGCCCCATCTCAGGGAAATTGTGGAGAAGTGGAGCCTGAAAGAATGGCCCACTCTACTCCCCAAGAGAGTAGAAGGGTTGAAGAAAAGTCTTCTTCCCCCCAGACTATAGGTAAGGATCAGCTTCCTCAGGGAACTGATCCTACCCCTAGTGAAGGAACTGCCCCAGAGGTAATCAGGCCTGGCCTGGCCACACCCCTGATGACAGGGGACCCTTCCAAGGTGGTACCCAGTCTGGAGCAGGTAACCTGCCCCTCTCTACCCTCCCTCCATAAGCCCAGGGATGCAGAGGTCAGGGGGGTCAGTGGACCCCTAAGGGCTCCCTGTCCAGAGGAACCCCCTCATCCACAGATTAGGGGCACCCAGTCTAGTAGCCCTAGCCAGGTGAAAATTCCTCAACACACTGAGGGATCCCTCTTACCCTTGTGTAGGGACCTCCCCCAGATGGACTCTGTTGGGCAAAGGCAAACCTGGGACCAAGTGGTTCCAAACCTACCCTGTCCCTCCATTGTTCCAACCAAAGGGACCCAACCCCCAGCTGTAGGCTAACAGAGGTTGACCCTTAGGGCCAGATACAACTCAGTCATGGAAAGAAAGGCCTCCATGGTGACCAGTGATCTGAGGAAGCTGAGACCCACTTTATTAGGGCCTCACTTCTCCACCCAGACACCCCACCAGCCTTTTACTTTGCCAAAACACACTACAGGTAGTAATTCCAAATGGTGGAGATCATCCAATACCCTTGGGGTTAGGAATTGCTTAGTGGACCATAAGACAGGGGGTAACCATGCTAGTGCAGGTTCTTCCTTATATGGCCACTTAGTCAATAAAGGCTCAACTGGGCAAGGTTAGCCTTATCTCCTTTAGTTTGGGGGGGGGTTATGTAGGAAGGTGGAATCTGACTGCATGGTTGCCCCCACTTTTTTCCTGGTGTTTTGCTGGTTTTCGACTTAGTTTGGCTATTCAGGACCCCAGCCTATCTGCTTTCCCCTTAAATTGATTGTATGTACTTTAGGTACATTCCAGATTGGATTCTGGGGTACCCTTATAAGTCCCTAGTATTTGGTATACTATGTACCCAGGGCATAGGTACCCCAGAGGCCTCCCAGGGGCTGCAGCATGTTTTATGCTACCCCTGAGAGGCCATCCAAAATGACACCACAGGTCTGCTACAGCAGCCTGTGTAAGGTGGTGTATGCACCCCTTACTGAGGTATAGGTTCCCTATATCTCTCCATATCACTGCACATGTAAACCTATCAGTCACCCCTATGGCAGGCCTTAACAATCCTGAAGGCAGGGTGCTGGGTTTCATGTGAGAGGGTGCCCATGCATGAGCAGGGCCCCTCTGCAGCTTTCGGAATCTTCATTCCGGGGTTGTTTGTGATGCAGCCAAACCATATACTCTTAAGTGCATTATGACCTCGCAGTAAATGCTAACTTGAGAATGGCTGCATGGAAACATGTCGTGTTTGGTGTCAAACACCTTGGAATCATACCTCCACCCCAGTAACTGGGATGGGAGGTAGGATTCCACCCTAGTAGAGGGAGAAACATGGCACCACCGGTACACCCGGTACCAGCTTAACAGAACCCTGGCATCACAAAATGGATGCTGCAGCCACAGACACGAGTCTGCCCTCCTGCTGCTGGACAAAACTCCGGCAGGGGAGGCCTGGACAATAGGTTTCCTGTCACAGGGAGGTGTGACCACCTCCCAGACAGGCTTTAGTGTATTGGGGCTGGGTGGGTGCACTCCAAGAGTGCTTTGAAGTCTGCACTGGGGGCACATTTGGTGTCCCTGTGCATAGTCCAGCTCAAACCGGTTGCAGGGGCTACCAGCCCCTGCTATGGCACAAAACTGGACAAAGGAAATGGGTGTAGCCACCCCTCTTTCCTGACCCTCCCATAGGTGGGTCCCCAGAGTTTGTCCCACCCCTTCCTTGGGTATAAAGTAGGAACCCCTGACTACAGGACTTTAGATTTACCTGGACGAAACTCTGCTACAGAATCCCAGAACTTCAACTATCTACATGACGTTGGATGACCGAAGAATCTCCATTGGAGTAAAGGAGTTACTCCCCTGCTTGGCAGGCACCAAAGACGCATCTGTCCGGTTAGCATCTCCGAAGCTCCTGAGGACTCCGAAGAATATTGCCACACAGGAGGTGGGTTCCCGTGGTCTCTGAGTTTGATCTGTGTGCTCAGCAAGTCTGAGGCCTGTATCCCTCGTGGAGACCGTGCAACCTGAACCCCTGGAAACCGCGACCATTTGCAGAAGCATCAGCTTTGAGGAGACCTCTGAGGCTGAGCTTTGGGTTACTTGTAGCCTTGACCCCGAGCAGCAATTCCACCGAAGATTGCCCACCTACACTCCACGAGGGTTCCGTGAGCTGGCCCTTTGTGTTTTCTCTTGAGGTCCCTTCGCGATCCCTGGTCCGTCGACTGGTGGGTCCCTGTGAAGGCAACACTAAGATTAATTGGGCTACCCTGGTTGCTCCAGAAGTACCCTGACTCTCCATTGCTTGGGGAGTCCCCCGGACCTTGCTGGTCCGCACCAAAGCATCTTTACTCTTCCTACAGGGGTTGCTGTTGCCAAGGCTTGTTGGGTTCAATCCAAGCACCGACACCCCAGCACTCGACATCCTTTGTGGGACAGCTCGAATCCAGCTCCTGGTCATCCTCGATGTCTCCTGGACCCCGTGGCTGCAGAGTCAAGCTGCACCTCCTCGTACCTGAAGCACCCAACATCGGTGGGCATTCGTCTATCGTGCCCCTGGTCACTGGCTAGTGACCCAGACTCTGTCCCCTCTGCTTTCAGGTTCTTCACATCTTCGATCCAGGCTTGGATCTTCCCCGACACTTTTCTTCTTCACGGCAGCAGCACTTTGCAGCAGATCGCCATTGAAATCAACGACGATTCCCGACACCATTTGACACCTATGCACCCGGCTTCCCTGGGTGAGGTAACTTGAGTACTCCGGTGCTCCCATGGGTGTTGGCCCTAGAAGCCCTTAAGTCTAAAGGGGTTTGCTCAAAGTCCTCTCCTAAGTGTCCTTTATCTTTAAAATTCCAACCGCGACTTTCCTCATAGAATCCTACGGCGCTCGCGGCTGTGTTCTCACACTGCACACGTCCCCCGTGGGTCTCCTGTGTCACTACCTTGGGTGGTTCCTTGGGGTCCCAGCGATTCTACGTGCTCTAGGCACTGTGTCTAGTCAAGTCGTGGTTCTTATACCACTTTCTTAATATATGGTTTGGTCCCCCCTGGGGCCCATTGTATATTGTGCTATTTACTGTCGTTTTAATACTGTGATATTGTGTATCTTGGACTCTAATCTCATAAAGAGATTAGTAGTGAGTGTTTAGAAATAAATACATATATTTTATATATACCTGGTGTGGTTCTCCTTTCATTTGGTCATTCAAGAGGTTATAATCTGGTAAACCAAGCTGCTTTACACTCCTTCAAGACTTAGCCTGAAGGCTGCTCTCCATAGCTACCACTAGGATAGCTTTCAATAAAGGTTGTCTTTAAACTTATCATCAATAAGGGTTGTTTGGACTGGTGCAAGGTGCCCACTATAACTAGTGGACAGCATATGCCAGGCCAACTTCTCACATTGGTGGCAGCGGTGGGATTCAAGCTTGCTATTGCCTTACCAGATAATCTCTTTGAGTGACTAACTGAAAACCACTATATAGGTACATATAAATCAAGTTTAGAATACAGTAAGTTCTACTGAACTTAGAGTTGTGTGTCAAGGGCTTAGCACACCCTTTCTACAACTCAAGAGAGTTTAGTAGGCCCCACTAGAGTAGGTAGGTGCATACACCACACCACACTAGTCATGTCTTCAAGGGCAGAAGTCAGTGGGCCTCTCCCAACTAAGTATGACCAGGTCTCCTACCAAGAATTGAGGACTATGTGTGCCTCTAGGAAATTGAAGACAGGGAAAAGCCCAACCACACAACATCTCATAAAGTTGCTGCTTGAAGATGACCTCAGAAAGACCCCAGGGTCTGATGAGGTTGGCAGAGTGGGTGGGACAGCAGAAGAGGAAAGGCCAGGTAGTGAACACTACTATGACCCAGACTCTGATGCTGGCCAGGAGGATCAAAATGATTCTAACCTGGAACAGCCAATCCTTCCTGAGGGTGAGGAGGGAGACCCCAGTGGGGCTCTCTTTACCCCACCTGGAAGGGTTAACAGTTTACCAAGACGATCTAGATCTCCTTCTCTGGAGTCTAATCATTCTGATACATCTGTAGGGAGCTCAGTTTCTCATAGGACTTTTTCTCATAAAAGGGAGTCCTCTTTTGAGAAGAAGTGGCAACTGCTTGAGTTTGAGAGAGCTAAGCTCAGGATCAAGAGAGAGCAATTGGCCTTAGACAGGGAATCCCTGGAGCTTCAGAAAGCTTCTCAGAAGTTGGGGCTAGAGCCCCATGGTGGCAGCAACAGTGTCCCTAGGAATAGAGAAGATACTCATCCCCATAGGAACCTGAACAAGATTGTCCCTCCCTACCAGAGTGGGGATGACATCCACAAATGGATAACTGCACTGGAGAGGGCCTGTAAAGTACAGAGGGTCACTCAGGAGCAGTGGGCAGCAATCTTGTGGCGCTCCTTTGCAGACAAAGGTAGAGACAAGCTCCTCACTGTAAGAGAAGAGGATGCTGATAATTACAAAGTCCTGAAGAGTGCTCTGATTGATGGGTTTGGCCTAACCACTGAACAATACAGGTTAAAGATCAGAGACACCCAAAAGGCACAGACTCAGGACTGGGTTGACTTTGTAGATTGTGCTACTAAGGCTCTGGAAGGTTGGATACATGGCAGCAAGGTGCATGACTTTTTAGGATTGTACAATTTGATTATGAGGGAGCAGATCCTTAATAATTGTCAAAACCAGCTTTTACACCAGTACCTGGTGGACTCTGATCTGACCTCTCCCCAAGAATTGGGAAAGAAGGCAGACAAATGGGTCAGAACCAGAGTAAAGCCAAAGAATCAGGGTGGTGACCAGAAGAAAGATTCTTCCATCAACCAAGAGAAAGGTGGGGATAAATCAAAAGACAAATCCCCTACAGGGCCCCAAAAGTCCTCTCCTGGGGGTGGGTCCCAAACTCCTTCCTCCCCTGAAAAGAAACCTTATTGCCATAACTGTAAGAAGCCTGGCCACTGGAAAAATGACCCCAGTTGCTCCAAGGCTGGCAATAAGGAAAATGTTCCTCCCAGCAATACTACCACTCCTCCTGGTACTACAAGTAGTAATCCCCCAGGTGGTAGTAATGCACCCAAAAGTTAGGTGCATTTTCATGGGGAACTGAGGTGGACCCTGGATTACTAAGGTCCCCCTCACAGGCCTCCTTAGTCTGTGATGGTGGCATGGGATTTGCCACTTTTACTATGAGTCCCAATACTTTGGGTAAGTACAGACAGGAGCCCCTAATCAATGGTCAGAAGGCGTTGGCATTCAGGGACACAGGGGCTAGTGTCACCATGGTGACAGGGAAACTAGTCCCCCTCAACAGCTTTTACCTGAGTTCAAGTACCAGGTGACCAACATTGATGGTATCAGAACAGATCATCCCATGGCCATAGTCAATCTCAGCTGGGGAGGGGTCACTGGCCCAAAGAGAGTGGCAGTGTCCCCAAACTTGCCTGTAGATTGCCTGTTGGGCAATGATCTGGAGGTTTCAGCCTGGGCTGAAGTTGAATACCAGGCCCATTTAAAAATGTTGGGCCTCTCTGAGAAGGTTGGTGGGGCTGTTAGGGCCTCAGCCCCATCTCAGGGAAATTTTGGAGAAGTGGAGCCTCAAAGAATGGCCCACTCTACTCCCCAAGAGAGCAGAAGGGTTGAAGAAAAGTCTTCTTCCCCCCAGACTATAGGTAAGGGTCAGCCTCCTCAGGGAACTGATCCTACCCCTAGTGAAGGAACTGCCCCAGAGGTAATCAGTCCTGGCCTGGCCACACCCCTGATGACAGGGGACCCTTCCAAGGTGGTACCCAGTCTGGAGCAGGTAACCTGCCCCTCTCTACCCTCCCTCTGACAGCCCAGGGCTGCAGAAGTCAGGGAGGTCAGTGGACCCCCAAGGGCTCCCTGTCCAGAGGAACCCCCTCATCCACAGATTAGGGGCACCCAGTCTAGTAGCCCTAGCCAGGTGAAAATTCCTCAACACACTGAGGGATCCCTCTTACCCTTGTGTAGGGACCTCCCCCAGATGGACTCTGTTGGGCAAAGGCAAACCTGGGACCAAGTGGTTCCAAACCTACCCTGTCCCTCCATTGTTCCAACCAAAGGAACCAAACCCCAGCTGTAGGCTGCCAGAGGTTGACCCTTAGGGCCAGATACAACTCAGTCATGGAAATAAAGGCCTCCATGGTGACCAGTGATCTGAGGAAGCTGAGACCAACTTTATTAGGGCCTCACTTCTCCACTCAGACACCCCACCAGCCTTTTACTTTGCCAAAACACACTACAGGTAGTAATTCCAAATGGTGGAGATCATCCAGTACCCTTGGGGTTAGGAATTGCTTAGTGGACCATAAGACAGGGGGTAACCATGCTAGTGCAGGTTCTTCCTTATATGGCCACTTAGTCAATAAAGGCTCAACTGGGCAAGGTTAGCCTTATCTCCTTTCGTTTGGGGGGGGGGGTTATGTAGGAAGGGGGAATCTGACTGCATGGTTGCCCCCACGTTTTTCCTGGTGTTTTGCTGGTTTTCGACTTAGTTTGGCTGGGATCCTGCTATTCAGGACCCCAGCCTATCTGCTTTCCCCTTAAATTGATTGTATGTACTTTAGGTACACTCCAGATTGGATTCTGGGGTACCCTTATAAGTCCCTAGTATATGGTATACTATGTACCCAGGGCATAGGTACCCCAGAGGCCCCCCAGGGGCTGCAGCATGTATTATGCCACCCCTGAGAGGCCATCCAAAATGACACCACAGGTCTGCTACAGCAGCCTGTGTAAGGTGGTGTATGCACCCCTTACTGAGATATAGGTTCCCTATATCTCTCCATATCACTGCATATGTAAACCTATCAGTCACCCCTATGGCAGGCCTTAACAAGCCTGAAGGCAGGGTGCTGGGTTTCATGTGAGAGGGTGCCCATGCATGAGCAGGGCCCCTCTGCAGCTTTCGGAATCTTCATTCCGGGGTTGTTTGTGATGCAGCCAAACCATATACTCTTAAGTGCATTATGACCTCGCGGTAAATGCTAACTTGAGAATGGCTGCCTGGAAACATGTTGTGTTTGGTGTCAAACACCTTGGAATCATACCTCCACCCCAGTAACTGGGGTGGGAGGTATGATTCCACCCTACTTGAGGGAGAAACATGGCACCACCGGTACACCCGGTACCAGCTTCACAGAACCCTGGCATCACAAAATGGATGCTGCAGCCACAGACATGAGTCTGCCCTCCTGCTGCTGGACGAAACTCCGGCAGGGGAGGCCTGGACAATAGGTTTCCTGTCACAGGGAGGTGTGACCACCTCCCAGACAGGCTTTAGTGTATTGGGGCTGGGTGGGTGCACTCCAAGAGTGCTTTGAAGTCTGCACTGGGGGCACATTTGGTGTCCCTGTGCATAGTCCAGCTCAAACCAGTTGCAGGGGCTACCAGCCCCTGCTCTGGCGTGAAACTGGACAAAGGAAATGGGTGTAGCCACCCCTCTTTCCTGACCCTCACATAGGTGGGTCCCCAGAGTTTGTCCCACCCCTTCCTTGGGTACAAAGTAGGAACCCCTGACTACAGGACTTTAGATTTACCTGGACGAAACTCTGCTACAGAATCCCAGAACTTCAACTATCTACATGATGTTGGATGACCGAAGAATCTCCCTTGGAGTAAAGGAGTTACTCCCCTGCTTGGCAGGCACCAAAGACGCATCTGTCCGGTTGGCATCTCTGAAGCTCCTGAGGACTCCGAAGAATATTGCCACACAGGAGGTGGGTTCCCGTGGTCTCTGAGGTCGATCTGTGTGCTCAGCAAGTCTGAGGCCTGTATCCCTCGTGGAGACCGTGCAACCTGAACCCCTGGAAACCGCAACCATTTGCAGAAGCATCAGCTTTGAGGCGACCTCTGAGGCTGAGCTTTGGGTTACTTGTAGCCTTGACCCCGAGCAGCAATTCCACCGAAGATTGCCCGCCTACACTCCACGAGTGTTCCGTGAGCTGGCCCTTTGTGTTTTCTTGTGAGGTCCCTTCGCGATCCCTGGTCCGTCGACTGGTGGGTCCCTGTGAAGGCAACACTAAGATTAATTGGGCTACCCTGGTTGCTCCAGATGTGCCCTGACTCTCCATCACTTGAGGAGTCCCCCGGACCTTGCTGGTCTGCACCAAAGCATCTTTACTCTTCCCTTGGGGGTTGCTGTTGCCAAGGCTTGTTGGGTTCAATCCGAGCACCGATACCCCAGCACTCGACATCCTTTGTGGGACAGCTCGAATCCGGCTCCTGGTTGTCCTCGACGTCTCCTAGACCCCGTGGCTGCAGAGTCAAGCTGCACCTCCTCGCACCTGAAGCACCCGACATCGGTGGGCATTCGTCTATCATGCCCCTGGTCACTGGCTAGTGACCCAGACTCTGTCCCCTCTGCTTTCAGGTTCTTCACATCTTCGATCCAGGCTTGGATCATCCCAGACACTTTTCTTCTTCACTGCAGCAGCACTTTGCAGCAGATCGCCAGTGAAATCAACGACGATTCCCGACACCATTTGACACCTATGCACCTGGCTTCCCTGGGTGAGGTAACTCGAGTACTCCGGTGCTCCCGTGGTTGTTGGCCCTAGAAGCCCTTAAGTCTAAAGGGGTTTGCTCAAAGTCCTCTCCTAAGTGTTCTTTATCTTTAAAATTCCAACCGCGACTTTCCTCATAGAATCCTACGGCGCTCACGGCTGTGTTCTTACACTGCACACGTCCCCCGTGGGTCTCCTGTGTCACTACCTTGGGTGGTTCCTTGGGGTCCCAGCGATTCTACGTGCTCTAGGCACTGTGTCTAGTCAAGTTGTGGTTCTTATACCACTTTCTTAATATATGGTTTGGTCCCCCCCTGGAGCCCATTGTATATTGTGCTATTTACTGTCGTTTTAATACTGTGATATTGTGTATCTTGGACTCTAATCTCATAAAGAGATTAGTAGTGAGTGTTTAGAAATAAATACATATATTTTATATATACCTGGTGTGGTTCTCCTTCCATTTGGTCATTCAAGAGGTTATAATCTGGTAAACCAAGCTGCTTTACACTCCTTCAAGACTTAGCCTGAAGGCTGCTCTCCATAGCTACCACTAGGATAGCTTTCAATAAAGGTTGTCTTTAAACCTATCATCAATAAGGGTAGTTTGGACTTGTGCAAGGTGCCCACTATAACTAGTGGACAGCATATGCCAGGCCAACTTCTCACACTCAGCTGCTCTCACTCACTAGAAATAGCAGGGGCACTGTACGAGGCCGGAGCTGCAGCCGAGACCATCCCTCCCTCCCTCCATGCCTGCCATAAAGCACAGCCCGCCCTGCACCAGGAGGTGAAGCCAGGGCCCTATATGCAGCTGGTGTGTTTCTTATTAGGCCAAAGATAGCAATGACATTATGCAATGTCACACTGCACACTCAAATCACAGAGAGGTCAGGAAATAGCCCCGCTCTTCCTCCTGAGCCGCGACAGTGTAATCACAGAGCGAAAGGTTTTGGAGCGCTTTGTTGGTGTTTATAGCTCGGATCATATGTAACTCTCACTTCACACTTAGGGGCCGAATCCGATCTCGGCCGGTAGGGCTCCGAATCGGATTCGGCTTAACCGGATCCGATTCGGAGCCCTATTTCCCGACCGATTCGTACGCGCGTCCGGACGAGCGAATACGATGCGAAATCGCCGACCGACTCGTCCGGGCGTCCCGACCGCTCCGACCGACTCGTACCCGGGTCTAACCGCACCGACCGACTCGCTCGGACTCGACTCGCACCGCGCAATGGAGACGTTCCCCAGCCGGGTAAGTACGATGCGCGCCGCGAGCAGTCCGACCGAGCCGCGCACTCCGGCTCGAAAGAGCAGTCGGAGCCGTACTTTGGGGGTCCGTGTCGGACCCCCCTGTACGCGTAGCCGCGTGAGTCGCACACAGGGGGGACCCATGGGTCCCCCCTATCTGTGCGTGTACGGCACGAGTCGCTTCGCCGCGTACACGCTGTAGGGGGCGACCTTGTCCGCCTTGCACCCATTGAGTCAATGGGAGCCCGTGTACGCGTTGTACGACAGGCTCCCATTGACTTCAATGGGAGTCCGACCGAATCGAGTCCGATGGCATGCGTGCGCATCGTACTCGTTCGGTCGGGCTGCACGGGTCCGATTCGGTCGGAAATCTCTCCGGGTCCGGCTCGGTCGGAGAGATTTCCGGCCCGAATCGGAATCGGCCCCTTTGTGTCTGTGTAATTTACAACACATACACGTCTTCTTCACTGCACTATTTATCACTATTTTGAAGACGTTACAGGCCGGTCTCTTCCTCTGATATTTACAATCTAACAAGCGGTCGAGAAGGCCCTTTATTGCAATGCAATAGGTCTCGCATTTGCGAGAGTTTAAGCCATTAGTATTGTAAATGAAAATGCCTTTTATTTATGTTTTAAAACCCAAAACATAAATAAAAGGCATTGTCATTTACAATGCCAATAGCTCAAACTTGCGTGAATGCAAGACCTATTGCATTTTGCAAATGCTTGTTGTGAATGGGAATCTGTACACACGGCAGTATGGCATTGTCCACGTGAATGACCCATGGGTCCCAGGACATTGTACACGACGTTGTTTCAGAGGTGTCTGAACTGCAACACTGATAAGGAGGCGGCCTTCTATTCAGCACCCTCTTTGATCGGCAACAGTAGGGGATGCAGCAGATTCTCACGCAAACAGAAGTGACATGGGAATGACAACCTGACTGAGCTTGAACATGTTCCCAATAGGTTTATCAGCGCGCTGATGTGTTTGAAAATAAGTAAATTAGTGCCAAAGAGCATGAAGACAGTCCAGTCCTCTCCCACCACTGGAGAGTGGGAGGGAGGGCGAGAGCCTCACAATGGAGAGGTGCTCCGGTGAAGTATGCAGCTCGCTTAAAGTGAGAAAAGAAAATATGAACGTTGCAGCAAAACTCTCTGACACCTTCGAGGGCAAGCAAAACAGATTGGCGGCCAAAGCAATAATGCCAGGAGAGGAAGAAATGTCCCGCAAACTGCAATCGTAGGAAACAAGGGGGAGTGGGTGGGGCTGCAATGGCTCATGCACTCAGCAGCGCTCCACCCGACCTAAAAAAACAAACTCATAACTCGGCCGCTCCCACCCAAACACATTTACCTATGCCCAGCAACATTTGCAGTGAGGACATGGTGTAACGTCCAGAGCGACTGAAGTAGACACTGGGGAAACGGGTTTGAGTTGTAGCGTTGGTTCAACCTCTGTGAGCATGCCTCGTAGAACAATGATTGAGGCTGCTCAAAAAGTGCCAGGTTGCAGAGAGCACATCTGCTGGTCCAGACTCACCCTGGGCGTAGTTTGCATAGTAGCACTACGCGTAGCTACACAAAGTACACTTTGAACTACGCGTAGCTGTGTGCTTGTTTGCACTCTGCAATAATTGCCAACGGCATCTTGCACAGTACAAGTTAAGATAAAATAAGTATCTCTGTCTTTATATGCTAAAATGTATATAGTCATTTCACAAAGGTGAAAACGATAAATTAACAAGCAGTGAGAGAGGTGATGATTTTAGGATCCTCCCTAACCTAGGGAGAGAACCAAGCAGATGCCTTGAAAACAAAAAGCACATCTTGTTGAACGATTCGGTGGTGGTCCCATCCTCTTAGGACCACCCCAAGCACAGTTATTGGCAAAATACAATCCCAACCAAAGGCCCTGCAAAGCATTATGGGACAAGATTAGCAGTGGGCAGTGAATATTATAGTATCCAATATCAAAATAATTCTACAAAGAGCTGCAGTTCAACTAGTCGCTACTAGATGTCCCTCACGAGTCAAATGCAAAAGCATTGAAATTATTATTACATCAAGCTGCAGTTCCACTAGTCGTTACTAGATGTCCCTCACGAGTCAAATGCAAAAGCTTCATGAAAGAGTTTCAATGCTTTTGCATTTGACTCGTGAGGGACATCTAGTAACGACTAGTGGAACTGCTGCTTGATGTATTAATAATTTCAATGCTTTTGCATTTGACTCGTGAGGGACATCTAGTAACGACTAGTTGAACTGCAGCTCTTTGTAGAATTATTTTGATATTGGACACTATAATATTCACTGCCCACTGCTAATCTCGTCCCATAATGCTTTGCAGGGCCTTTGTTTGGGATTGTATTTTTGCCCATTACTGTGCTTGGGGTGGTCCTAGGAGGAAGGGACCACCACTGAATCGTTCAGCATGATATGCTCTTTGTGTTCAAGGCATCTGCTTGGTCCTCCCCCTAGGTTAGGGGGGACCCCAAAATCATCACCTCTCTCATTGCCTGATATTTTCATTCTCAAAGTTCACTTTTGAGAATTGGTTATATGCTTTTTAGCATGTAAAATTGCTTTATCAAAGCTTTTGTAGGTGTTGATAATTTTGCTGCTACGCTACGTCAATTAGCACAGTTTAACACTGTGCTACGTGCAATTTGCGTAGTAGCAAAAACTATGCATGCTCCGTGAGTGTAGCATAGTATTATGCCCAGGGTTAGTCCAGACACACTCTAAAGTTGTTTACAAGTTGCATGTAACGTGACCTAACGGGTGCCGCCATTGAAACATGTTGGAAAGTAAAAAAAAAAACTCCTGAATGCAAAGTAAATTAGTGCCAGGTGCCGGTGTGGTCAAGGACTGAAAGGAAAAGTAGTGCACACAAGGAAAACATATGCGCCATAGTGAAAGTATCTATGTAGCAGGGCCGGTAGCCAGGGTGGGAACAACACAGCCACAAGGCGGGACAAATGGAAAGTACTCACCAACAAAAACTATGGAATTTGTAAAGGCGGGCCAAGCAACCAATGAAAAGCAGTGGGCGTGTGGTGGGTGTGTTCATTTGCCACAGGAGGAATACACCATGCCTCGCAGAGCAGCACATGCGCGCTGACTCTAGGCTCGACCTAAAGAGGGGACTCACCAGAGCTGAAGATATGAGATGTTTTGCAGGCTTCTCGCTGCTTTTTAGGCACCTTTGAAGGTGGTAGCATTTGTTATGTGTATTTGTAAAGAGCAATATCGCCCACAAGGGTATCCTGACGCTGATCAGGTTGGTGTGTCTAACCCTGCCTATGGTTAACAAACTGTGATATGTTCTCCCATGATGCTGTCTTATAAGTTGTTTTGATTTTCAGAATCTGCTTTTTCTCTTTTTTGCACCTTTTCGGAGGGAGCTTGAGGGGCACTCCTTACTGATTTGTCTCTTGAAGGGGTAGTATCTTTCCTTTGGCAGGATATAGAGGACTTTAACCTCCGTATCCTTCAGGGTTTTGACGGGCAATGTATGGCAAAATCTACATTAATTGAGCTTGCAGTCTGTCAATAAACAGTCAATCCATTTATCATGCAGATCTTTAGTATGAACATGCTTTTTCTCCACAGGTATGGCAGGGTCTAAAGAGAGTTTTCATTGATGTTTCTTCCATGGTTAAAAAATGGCACTCCGAGTTCCATAGAATCTCAGCGACAATAAACCCTTCAAGGAAAGCTGCCAAAGAAATTGGAAAGAATTCCACGATGGCTTGGAAAAAAGAAGTTGAAGGATGATTTCCAATTCGTGGGGAGAAATGAGCAGAGCTCAATAGAGAATCCATACACATAAATGACATGTGGTAGATATTGAGGTATGGTGGTTTCCACGGGGAGTGGAGTTTTAAGCAACTTCACCTCATAGGTACGAGTTTGGATGTTTTCGAAAGAGGTAGTTGGGCTACTAAAGAGTCAATAATTGCTATTGGGAGACACAGTAGGCTTTCACCTGTATGACTGGGAATGATTGAAGCATGTGATCTAATGTTGAAGAATGAGTGCATTATTGAAATGCAAAATAGTCCCAAATGCGGTACAATGCAAGCATTCAATTCAAGGTGGAATGATACACCCAAATAGCAAATAGTATTACAGTGTAAGAGCAATACTACACAGGGCTGAGCAAGGAGGTGATTGACAAATTATCAAGCCTATAGCTGAAACAGTGTGATTTAAAAAAAGCCAATGTGCAAAGGACATTGAGCCAAAAGCCCACTGTATATTAGAAACAACAGGTCTGTTTTACATCTGCACTGTCAAAACCCAGACCTAAAAAGGACACATCACTGTACTCAGCGATCCTTGACACTCGCTATACTCAGCAGTCCTGATCAAAATAGACAGAAAAACAATCTGAAGAAACAGCCAGTGCAGGAAATAACGAAATAGTAGTGTTGCTGACCCCTCAAAAGGGCAGTGTCAATTTTAGCTTCAAAAAGCTGCTGCCCGCTGGCTCTTCTTCCCTAATTTTATTTACATTTTTCTTACTGAAGGTTTAACAAGAAAATGTTTGCAGCCTCTTAGCTTTTATTCCAGTGACGTTTCTGATAACTGACTTTGTTTCAAATTAAAAAAAAAATTACATTTTTTCAGTGTAACCTGCAGACCTAAATAAACAAGCATTCACAGTGCGATATGTCTCGCAATGACATTGTTTTGAGCTATTGGCATTGAAAATGTTATAGTTTTTTTTTTTTTACCTTCGTGAAGCATTAATCAAATGGTGTAATTGAAAATGGCAATAGCTCACTTTGTTGTAATTGCGAAATCTATTGCATTGCATTTGTACTATAGTACATTCTCTCTCGAAACTCCATATTCTTTTACAACACATCAGCCAATATACCTATAGCCGGGGTATCAGTTACACCTGGAGACAGACACTGAAGAGGAGGCGCGCGAGGGGGGAGGCAGGCGGGAGAAACGAAGATGGCACAGAGAGAAGTAGAACCGGGGACAATAAAAGTAACGGATGTGAGGTAAAGAGGGGGGTGCCAGATAAAAGCGTGGGATTAGCAGGTAAGTGAGAGGGTAGAGCGCAGAGGAACATACAACTGAGAGCCAGAGTGGAGAGTAAGAGAACAAGAGGGATACGAAGGACAACATATGTAGACAGAGACGGGAAAGGAGAAAATACACTAAAGGGAGTACTGGTGTTAAGGAAAATAAGAGTGTTATAGACGATAGAGGACACACATGAATAACTAGAGAAATCAAAAGAAAGGGATGGAAAATAGATTAATACATGGGACAGCATGGAGATTAAGAGCAAGAGGAGACCAAGAAGCAAGGAAAGTGAAATAAGAAGAAGAATGAAACTTAAAGGGGAGGAGGAGGAGAAAAGATGGAAGCGATGAAAAAGAAGAATATGGCAACAGGAGAAAGAAAGAACAAGCACTGGCAATGCCAGTAGGTCTGACGTTTAAATTAAATCACCTCCCTAATCAGTGATAGGTTTAGGCATTCAATAAATTATCATGAATCCTGTCACTCATCTCAGCACTCGTGGCCATTTATCAATCCACTGACTCATTCATACCTACATCTACTTACACCCAGAAAAAACTCACACACAAATTCAGCAACATACCAGTTAAATTAAAAGAATAAAAGTGGAAAACAAAAACATGCTGCAGCCAAAACAGGGCATTGAGTATACAAAAAAGTAATTAATGGATTGCTTGAATTAATCTCAGCCACTGTTCAAGCTGCAGCACTGTACAAAGTAAATGTTCCTATCATCCAAGGTAATGTCAATATCAACCTCAGAAGGATGAAAGGATAAATAGGCTCCAGCAAGAATCCACCCCGTGACTCAATTACAGCACAAACGTTCTGCAGCGGATGCATTTGACTTACCAGCTAGACTGAAACGAAGGAGGCCGCGGTGTCTAAAGGTGCTTAGAAACAAAGATTTGGGCACATGGAGTGCTGGGTTAGGAATACCTAGCATGCCACTATCATCCTCCCTGGCTGATAAATCACAACACTTTTTGAAAATGCACCGGAAGGGGGGACAGTGTCACTTCTTGATACAGAGGATTTCCTGCCCTGCCCTTACTCCCCTCCCTTTCCCCGGGACAATCTCAAACCTTGTGTTGCAAAAGAGGTACTTCATCCTCTAGCAATCACTGCCAGCTGAGGTCATATTTTTTCCCAGATGAAGTTTAAAAACAAATTCCCTGAACATACGGTTCTGATTTACGCGGCGAGAAAGGAATCACTTAGACTTAGAACATATTACTGGGTTTTCTGTCTCACAGCAGAGGTTGGGGTGGGGGCGGGAGACGGGGGGAAGAGAGTGGGGTGGAGGGAGACACGCTGGGTTACATCGTTTTAACAACATGAGTTTCCTGTCTTCGAAACTCTGGACGAAACACTCAGTGCCCAGTAGCATTTACGTCATTGCTGGTTCAACAGAAGCCTTGCAAGTTCTAGAACCAGTGTCGGCCCCCTCCCCCCACCCCACTACATTCTAGATTATGTAAAACCGTTCTATAGCGCTGGCTCTGCTATTTCCATTGCCGTTCCTAAAATGAACAGCAGCTATCAACAGGACAAGAACAGCCCTACAGCCGGACAGAACCATAGTAACCAGTTCATTATTAAATGTGTTCTCCTACCAGGCTCTGAGTATTGCTCAAAGTAACTTCTCAAGCAGCCCCCACCCTGCCGAGGAGAGCAAAGACCTGCCCTGTTCTTTATTAAAGCCATCTCGGGGGTTTGCCCGCCCTGGGAGAGATGGATTTTTGTTGTTGCTTAGCTCAGCAAAGCCTTTTTAAGGGGAACAAGCATTTGCAATGCAATAGGTCTCGCAGTTACACGAGTTTAAGGTATTGGCATTATAAATAACAATGCCTTTTATTTTTGTTTTTAAAAAGAAAACAAAAATAAAAGGCATTGTTATTTGCAATGTCAATAGCTCAAACTCGCGTCAATGCGAGACCTATTGCATTGCAAATGCTTGTTTAAGATATCCGTTGATTTTAAATAGAATGGGATATTTAGACAATTTGGTTAGTATTACATGTATTTGTGAGTAGTGCGGGGAGCATTGGAAACCCCCCGTAAACCACTCTGATTGCAGCACAGCACAGCACAAGGGCAGCGTTGCTGACATGAGCAAGCAATGATTGCTCGACTAAGTTATGGCAGCAAAGCTTCCGGGAGTGCACTCCTGCTGATTAGAGTCCCCTCCGCTGTATGTGTTTGCTGCCCTCCCTTCTGCCCTACCGATTAAGGCATCCCTTAGTAATCAACATACAAACAGCTTTACTAAGACATGCTTGTAAATGACAACTACAATTATTTAGCACATTTCTCATCCATCTATATCATGTAAATAAACCAATGGGACTAAAAGGTATCATCTGTGCTGTACTTCGAGGGTCAATTTGAGTCCACAGTGGCAAGTGTGGTAGTCAGGGCTTTAAGTGGGATGAAAAAACCAAGCGCTCGCCATAGCGCTGTTTATATTTGCATCGCGCTTTCAATTTCAGTGAAAGCGAAAGCACGATGCAAAAACAAGCGCGCGGTGGGAGCCAGAGAGGAGACGCCATGCACGTGCACATCGCCTGTCCGTGCGCGCACATGGTTTGTTTCCCTTCGCGCACCAAACCCACAACAATAGTCTCGCCAAGGCGAAAGCAGCGCATGCGCTGTGTTCGCTAGGCGAGACCTAAAAAAGGAAGAAAGGCTCAGAACTGAGACATGAACAAAATAAGCGCTGGAAGAATGCGAATTGAGTTCGGGGTGGGGGCGCTCCTCTCTACACCTCTCAAATTCCCCCAACATTACGAAGTTGAAAGCAGGTCATTTGGGGGGAGGGGTCAGCCTTCGTGTCTTTAAAAAGTAAAAAGCAAAGTACAAAAAGCGACAGACCTATACGCACAGAATGCTACTCACAGAGAGGGTGGAAATGGGGAACGATTTCAGCAGACAGGGTGCAAAACGAGGGAGTTGACACACTAGGAGTCAAAAGGACGAACCAGGAGGACAAGAAAACGGGTGCACTCTCCGGGAGCGGTGAAAAGTGTGCACTTGGAGAGTGCAAGGGGGCGTCTCACAGAAAAGTGTGAAATAAGGGTACTCAGATGTGTTTAAAAGAAGGGTATGGCCAGATAGGGGTGACTAGAAGAGTGAAATGAGAGTACACCCTCGGAGGGAGCAATAAACTGGAACTTACACAGAGGGGAGAGGCGAGGTTACTCACAAAAAGTGAGTAATGGGGAATACGCAAAGTGAGGGTGTAAGTTTAGGGTACTTACGTACACTGGTGTAAAATTAGGGCAATCACCAGAGGTTGGAAAAAGAAGGTGCTAAGAGAAGAAGTAAATTGAGAATACTAGCAGAGAGTGTGGAAGAGAAGTAGTGGCAGGTCGGGGATCTTGATACCCCGAGAGGATAGAACAAGCGAGTAATGAGAAAGGTGTAAAATGATGTGTTTACAAGAGGATATTCACAAGGAGTAGGGGCAAAAAGAGGGTACTGGCAGAGAGGCACTAACAGAGGTGTAAAATGAAGGCTCTTGACGTGAAGTGACAGGAGGGGCACTCTGGAGGGGGGTTACAAGGAAGACTTAATGCACAAGTTACTAACTTGTGTAACGATATATCTGTAAGAGACAGTAGTTAGTGACAGATTCCTTACCTTAGAATATCCCCAGGCGTCAGGCTGGATCCGGAAAGTTTTGCGTAGCAGTACCCTTGCGCGTCGGTAGGCGGCGTCGTGCGGCTCCGCGTCCGTCGTCGGCGTCGTGATCGCCGGGATGACGTCGCGGGCAGTACTTAGGCGCCGCCCCTGCGCGCTGACGTCAGTTCTGTACACGACTTTCCGCGCCAGGAACGCAGAGCCATGCAAGAAGCTGACACAGGTGTCTGAAAAATACTAGGGCCCTGAAAGGGATGTCCTTAACCCTAGAAATCAGTTCGCAGAACGGGGAGGATGGGTGGGGCGGTAGGAATCTGTCACTAACTACTGTCTCTTACAGATATATCGTTACACAAGTTAGTAACTTGTGCATCTGAAAGAGACACGTTAGTGACAGATTCCTTACCTTAGAATAGATACCCCAGCAATACCAACCCCGGTGGTGGGTCTGCGAACAAAGATCAGACAAGGAAGTCCTGGAGGACAGAACGGCCAAAGAAGCCGTCCCTCCGGACCTGACTGTCAAGGCAGTAATGCTTTGTAAACGTGTGCAGCGAGGCCCACGTAGCTGCCTGACAGATAACCGGCAGCGGAACACCGCGGCCCAAGGCCGTGGTAGCAGCCGTTGCCCTGGTGGAATGGGCACGCAGCCCAACAGGAGGCTCCTTCTTGGCCAAAGAATAGCAGGTCTTGATGCACAAGGTAACCCAGCGGGAGATGGTCCTCTTGTGCACCGCCCGACCTTTTTGGCGCCCACGTAGCCAACAAAGAGCTGGTCATCCACCCGGAAGTGTTTTGTGCGGTCGATATAGAAGGAGAGCGCACGTTTTGGGTCCAGACGGTGGAGCCTCTCTTCCTCTCTGGAAGGATGCGGAGGCGGAAAGAAGGTGGGCAAAGTGATGGTCTGCCCAATGTGGAAAGCAGTAACCACCTTTGGCAAGAAGGACGGACGCGTCCGAAGAACAACCTTGTCTGGATGAACAGACAGAAAGGGAGGTTTGCAAGATAGAGCCTGGAGCTCACTCACCCGCCGAGCGGAGGTATTGGCCACCAGAAAGGCTGTCTTCAGAGTCAGAAGACGAAGAGGAGAGTTATGCAGAGGCTCAAAGGGAGCGCACATTAAAAAGGTAAGAACCAAGTTCAAGTCCCACTGAGGCATTACAAACGGAACAGGAGGGAAGAGGTGAGTAATGCCTTTTAAGAACCTGTTAACAACAGGGGACTTGAAAAGGGAGGGCTGATCAGGGAGCCTGAGGAAGGCCGAGATAGCACAAAGATAACCCTTGATGGTACCCAGGGCAGAACCCTGTTGGGCCAGAGAGAGAAGGAATAGAAGGACCTCAGAAAGAGGGGCAGAAAGGGGATCCACAGCCTTTGCTGTGCACCATGCCACAAATTTGTTCCACCTGCAGGCGTATACCACCTTAGTGGAGGGACGCCTGGCTGCCAGAATCACATCACAAACTTCGGGAGGCAAGTCGAAAGGAATCAACTGCCGCCGCTCAATCTCCACGCAAGCAGGTGTAGACTGGACAGGTTCGGGTGGAGGACCGTCCCCTGCTGCTGCGACAGAAGATCCTCCCGAAGAGGCAGACGGATCGGGGGATTTATGCTTATATTGAGTAGCTCGGGATACCAAACTCTTCGAGCCCAGTCCGGAGCCACAAGAATGACTTGGGCCCGGTCGTGCCGAATCTTCTTCAACACTCTGGGTAGAAGTGGTATAGGCGGAAAGGCGTACAACAGACCGCAACTCCACTCGCGACGAAAAGCGTCGCCGAGCGAGTGCCGCCTTGGAAATTCCAACGCGCAGAACTGATGACATTGCGCGTTCTCTTCGGTGGCGAATAGATCTAACCAAGGCTCTCCCCACTGTAGAAAGAGTCCTTGCGCCACTTCCGAGTGAAGACGCCATTCGTGATCCATCATGCACCTGCGGCTGAGGTTCGTCCGCCCTGGCGTTCAGAGAACCTGCCAGGTGTTGAACCATCAGGAACATGCCCTGATGTTCCAGCCATGTCCAGAGGCGCAGAGCCTCCTGACAAAGGGTCCAAGACCCCACCCCGCCCTGTTTGTTGCAGTACCACATGGCGGTGGTGTTGTCTGTGAACACCTGCACTACCTTCCCTTTGACAGAGGGAAGGAATGCCTTGAGTGCAAGCCGGATCGCCCGGAGCTCCAGAAGGTTGATATGGAGCCGGGACTCCGCCGGAGACCAGAGGCCTCTGATCTCCGCCTCTCCCATGTGACCGCCCCATCCCAGAAGGGACGCGTCCATCACAACTGTATGCTCTGGCTGGGGAAGGGAGAGGGATCTGCCCATGACCCATTGCCGGTTCGAGAGCCACCACTGCAACTGTTTTGCAGTCCCCTCCGAGATCTGGACGTGATCGGACAGGTTGCCCTGGTGCTGCGCCCACTGGAACTTCAGGTCCCACTGCAGAGCCCGCATATGCCATCTGGCATGATTTACCAGCAGGATGCAGGAGGCCATGAGGCCCAGCAGCCTCAGGGTCATCCGTACCGAAACCCAGGATAAAGGCCGAAAGATCGGAATCATAGCCTGAATATCCCGGACTCGCCGTTCGGGAGGATAGGCCCGAAACTGCGTCGTGTCCAGAACTGCTCCGATGAAAAGGAGCTGTGGAGAAGGAATTAGATGCGACTTCGGCACATTGATGGAGAACCCCAGCGAGTGCAGGAGTTCGGCCGTAGTCTGGAGGTGGGAGACGACTGCCTGGGACGAGCCCGCCTTCAGCAGCCAGTCGTCGAGGTAGGGGAAGACTGAAACCCCTGCCCGGCGCAGATGAGCTGCGACCACCGCCATCACTTTCGTGAACACCCGAGGGGCACTGGTAAGGCCAAAGGGGAGCACGGTGAACTGAAAATGCTCGGGGCCTACCGTGAACCGAAGGTAACGCCGGTGGGCCGGCAGGACGGGGATGTGGAAATACGCGTCCTGCAAGTCCAACGCTACCAACCAGTCTCCAGGGTCGAGGGCAGTCAAGACCTGAGCTAGGGTGAGCATCTTGAACTTCTCCTTCCGGAGGAAGCGATTGACGTTCCGGAGGTCCAAGATAGGACGCATGTCCTCCTTGTCCTTTTTGGGCACCAGAAAGTAGTGGGAGTAGCAACCACGCCCTACTTCTGGGGTCGGAACATGCTCGATGGCCCTCTTGGTCAAGAGGGCCGTGACTTCCTTCTGTAGAAGCACCAAGTGATCCCCTGACATGCGGTGGAATTGAGGTGGCATGGCTGGGGGGTGGTCTCGAAGGGGAGGGAGTAGCCCCTTCGGACAATGTCCAAGACCCACCTGTCCGAGGTGATGGTGCGCCAGTGGGGAAGGTGATGGCGGACCCTGCCCCCTACTGGCGTGCCGTGCACCTGAAAGGAGGGACTAGGAGGGCTTGGAGGCCGCGGACGGGTTGGAGGTGGTGGCCTGACCCGCACGCTGGTTGCCCGATCCGCCACGGCGGAATCCACGTCCTCGGCCACGCGAAGACGCCTGCTGCGCGGGCCGGTGGCTGGGCTGCTGACGTGAAGGGGCGCCCCTACCGTGGCCACGATAGGGGCGAAAAGCAGAAGGCAGCGGAGGGCGTGTAGCAGTAAGGCCCAGGGACTTGGCAGTAGCCCGTGAGTCCTTAAAGCGCTCCAACGCATGGTCTGCTTTGGACCCAAAAAGACCGACTCCATCAAAGGGCATGTCCATGAGAGTATTCTGGACATCCCCTGAAAAACCAGTGGTTCTCAGCCAGGCGTGGCGTCGGAGCGCCACCGTCGTTGCAATCGACCTGCCCAGCGAGTCGGCGGTGTCAAGGCCACAACGGATAGTGTATTTGGCCGCATCCCTTCCTTCCGCAATGGCGCGGGAAAGCAGTGCCTGGACCTCCTCAGGGCACTGGGGCAAAACATCCGCCACCGAATCCCACAGGGAGTGGGTATATCGGCCCAAAAGACAAGCGGTGTTAACGGACCGCAAGCCAGCACTGGAGGAAGAAAAACCTTTCTTCCCAAACTGATCCAGGCGTTTGGATTCCCTATCCGGAGGAGCGGTAGGGAAGGCGGTTTGGGAAGCGGAGGCTTGGACAACCAAGCTCTCAGGAGTGGGGTGGACAGAAAGAAACAGGGGGTCGCCCGGAGCAGGGCGATGGCGTCGTGACACGTTCCGATCCACAGGAGCCCCTGTGTTGGGCTTGGACCAGGCGCCCAAAAGAACGTCAGTGAGGGCGTCGTTAAACGGCAGCACAGTCTCCGCAGAGGAGGCTGCCGGCTGAAGCACCTCTGTCAAGATGTTAGGCTTGACCGTCAAA
This sequence comes from Calotriton arnoldi, assembly GCA_963921515.1. Classification (NCBI taxonomy): domain Eukaryota; kingdom Metazoa; phylum Chordata; class Amphibia; order Caudata; family Salamandridae; genus Calotriton; species Calotriton arnoldi. The sequence continues at coordinate 183,002 of CAWUFW010007413.1, read as the reverse complement.
GTAGGGAGCTGGAGACGTAAGGCCCCAGCAGCCCTACGCAACACCGTACCAAAATTGGCCCCCTCCTCCGTAGCCACGGGAGGAGACAGCATGCCAGTGTCAGGGGAAGTATCCAGACCACTGGCCTCCCCTAGACTCTCTGTCCAGTCCTCATCATACTGACAGTTGCGCGTCAGAGGGTCATCAGACCCCTCCCAGTCCTCCTGGTCCTCCTCTGGTTCAAAATAAGGAGGAGGAGGGACATTTGGGACCCAAGGTCCCATCGGCGCCGGAGCCGGCGTCGAGCGACGTCGCTCCGGGTCCATGTCCGGAGCCGGAAGAAACTGGGGGACGACGCCACCCGGAGCCCAGGGCGGCGTCGAGAACGGCACCGGAGACATCGGCGCCGGCGGAGGTGTCGTGAGGTCGACCGGCGTCGATGGGGGTTGTGGAGCCGGGATCGAGGCCGGGGCCGAAGCCGGAGCCGGGATCGAGGCCGGAGGCACGGGCGACGCCGGGGCCGGAGCCGCCGGCAACGCCGGAGCAACCCCATCAGGGCCCGCGGGGCCCGAAGGCGCACCGGAGGGGCCTGAAGGCCCGAAGAGGCGGGCCATGGCCGACAGGAACTCCTGTACCTTGGCCGGATCCGCCCCCAAACCCGGGAAGGGCGGGTATGGCGGGGGCGACTCCACAGGCAAGTCCGGGGCCGCGGGGACGGTGCCGGGAGGGGCCTCAGCCGAGTCGCGAGACCGGCGAGGCGAAGTCCGAGAGCGACGATGCTTCTTGGACTTCTTGTGCTTAGACTTACCGTACGAAGAAGACTTCGACGCCGACGACCGGTGTGCACTCCGCGAGCGACCCCTGGACCTCTCACGCGACCGGGGCCTCCGTGGAGCCGAATGCCGGGCCTCGAGGAGCTTTCGAGACCGCTCTCGCAAAGCTTTCGGGTTGAGGGCCTGGCATTCGGGACAAGACTCGGTGTCGTGGCCTCGGCCGAGGCAGAAGAGACACTCCCAATGCGGGTCGGTGACGGACATCATCCGCGCACAGGCGCCGCATCGCTTGAAGCCGGGCATCCCTACGACACCTTTAAGTTGGAAAAAATAGTGAAAAAATCACCAAAAAGTATGGTCAAAAATTGACCAGGGCACTGCTCTTCCCGGATCTGCGCTTGCTGGCGCGGAAAAAGAAGAACTGACGTCAGCGCGCAGGGGCGGCGCCTAAGTACTGCCCGCGACGTCATCCCGGTGATCACGACGCGCGACGACGGACGCGGGCCGCACGACGCCGCCTACCGACGCGCAAGGGTACTGCTACGCAAAACTTTCCGGATCCAGCCTGACGCCTGGGGATATTCTAAGGTAAGGAATCTGTCACTAACGTGTCTCTTTCAGATGCACAAGTTACTAACTTGTGTAACGATATATCTGTAAGAGACAGTAGTTAGTGACAGATTCCTTACCTTAGAATATCCCCAGGCGTCAGGCTGGATCCGAAAGCTTTGCGTAGCAGTACCCTTGCGCATCGGTAGGCGGCGTCGTGCGGCTCCGCGTCCGTCGTCGGCGTCGTGATCGCCGGGATGACGTCGCAGGCACTACTTAGACGCCGCCCCTGCGCGCTGACGTCAGTTCTGTACACGACTTTCCGCGCCAGGAACGCAGAGCCATGCAAGAAGCTGACATAGGTGTCTGAAAAAATACTAGGGCCTTGAAAGGGATGTCCTTAACCCTAGAAATCAGTTCGCAGAACGGGGAGGATGGGTGGGGCGGTAAGGAATCTGTCACTAACTACTGTCTCTTACAGATATATCGTTACACAAGTTAGTAACTTGTGCATCTGAAAGAGACACGTTAGTGACAGATTCCTACCTTAGAATAGATACCCCAGCAATACCAACCCCGGTGGTGGGTCTGCGAACAAAGATCAGACAAGGAAGTCCCGGAGGACAGAACGGCCAAAGAAGCCGTCCCTCCGGACTTGACTGTCAAGGCAGTAATGCTTTGTAAACGTGTGCAGCGAGGCCCACGTAGCTGCCTGACAGATATCCTGCAGCGGAACACCGCGGCCTAAAGCCGTGGTAGCAGCCGTTGCCCTGGTGGAATGGGCACGCGGCCCAACAGGAGGCTCCTTCTTAGCCAAAGAATAGCAGGCTTTGATACACAAGGTTACCCAGCGGGAGATGGTTCTGTTGTTCACCGCCCGACCTTTTTTGGCGCCCACGTAGCCAACAAAGAGCTGGTCATCCACCCGGAAGTGTCGTGTGCGGTTGATATAAAAGGAAAGCGCACGTTTTGGGTCCAGACGGTGGAGCCTCTCTTCCTCTCTGGAAGGATGCGGAGGCGGAAAGAAGGTGGGCAAAGTGATGGTCTGCCCAATGTGGAAGGCAGTAACCACCTTTGGCAAGAAGGACGGACGCGTCCTAAGAACAACCTTGTCTGGATGGACAGACAGAAAGGGAGGTTTGCATGATAGAGCCTGGAGCTCACTCACCCGCCGAGCGGAGGTGATGGCCACCAGAAAGGCTGTCTTCAGAGTCAGAAGACGAAGAGGACAGTTATGTAGAGGCTCAAAGGGAGCGCACATGAGAAAGGCAAGAACCAAGTTCAAGTCCCACTGAGGCATCACAAACGGAACAGGAGGGAAGAGGTGTGTAATGCCTTTTAGGAACCTGTTAACAACAGGGGACTTGAAAAGGGAGGGCTGATCAGGAAGCCTGAGGAAGGCCGAGATGGCACAAAGATAGCCCTTGATGGTACCCAGGGCAGAACCCTTTTGGGCCAGGGAAAGAAGGAACAGAAGAACCTCAGAAAGAGGGGCAGAGAGAGGGTTCACAGCCTTTGCTGTGCACCATGCCACAAACTTGTTCCACCTGCAGGCGTATACCACCTTAGTGGAGGGACGCCTGGCTGCCAGAATCACATCACAAACTTCGGGAGGCAAGTCGAAAGGAATCAACTGCCGCCGCTCAATCTCCACGCAAGTGTCGGGTCTGAAGTCCAATCCACGTGGGATTCCACAGGAGCAAAGAAATTAGTTCCCCCCCACCTTTAGACAACAACTCCTGGAGGAGATATAGTAACTCACTCACAAGACGCTGCTAACCAAAAGTAAGGGGAATAACGCATAGAGTGACCACCACTCTTTCCCCAGAGATGACACCAGGTAGCGTGGTAGTGGGGAGCTGGTTCCACAGAGAAGCTAAACAAAAGAGATAACAAATAAGACTGGTCTTACTCCTCAAGAACTAAACAGTAGTCAAGAACATTAATGCATGTCACTTCCCAACATATGCAGTTCACTTACCAGTGATAGAGTCCCAGGATATTCTGATATTTCTCAGCGTCCTATGAGCGCATAACCCAGGCCCAATTGATGAAAGACCCGGAAGTGCAGGTAAGGGAATACTGAGAAGATGAACTACTAAGGGACGACAAACACAACCACTCACTTCCACAACCACTCAAGGTCACGTCGGGTGATTCAAAAAGAGGGAGAGTCCCATAGTTTGTTAAGGGGAGTGAGGATTCCAAGAATTACTGATCGGCTCCGTAGGGAAAGGAGCGGATCAGCGGCACTCACGCTTTCACGAAAGCGGGAGAGGAAAAGACGGCGTGGCGCGCTGGCCGGCTCCGTAGGGAGAGGAGCGGATCAGCGGCACACACGCTTTCAAGAAAGCGGGACTGGAAAAGATGGCGTGGCGCGCTGGCCGGCTCCGTAGAGAGAGGAGCGGATCAGCGGCGCACACGCTTTCAGAAGCGGGACAGGAAAAGATGGCGTGGCGCGCTGGCCGGCTCCGTAGGGAGAGGAGCGGAGCAGAGGCGCACACGCTTTCACGAAGGTGGGTCGGCAATAGATGGCGTGACGCTCTGGCCGGCTCCGTGGGGAAAAGAGCGGATCAGCGGCACAGACGCTTTCACGAAGGCAGGTCAGCAAAGGAAGGCGTGGCACGCTGGCCGGCTCCGTGGGGAAAGGAGCGGAGCAGCGAGACACACGCTCGTCAGGGAAGGAACAGAACTTCTGATGGGTAGCAGAAGTAGACAAGGCAACTCGGGATAGAAGAGTTCAGGCCGGATACCAGGAATCAATCCAAAGAGCAGGTACTCAACTCCGAGTTCGAAGGGGGCGTGGTCACTAGTTAGGGATAGTAAGTCAAGCATTGGCAATTGGGTGAGACGGCCTCTTATAGCAGGTAGGGGTCGTCACAAAAGAACTCACACTGTGAACTAACGAGGGAAGTACACATGCATCAAGGTACCGACATTTCTCCTACAAGGGCATCTGCTGCCGAAATCCTAACAGTTCTCCCACCCAAAGGCCTATTTCCGGGGCGGGGTTTTGAAGGATGGAGTGCATGGAATCTGCGAATCAACACAGGGGCATGAATATTTTCAGCAGGCTCCCAGGACCTATCCTCTGGGGCATAGCCTACCCAATCAATGAGGTACTGTATTTTGCCTCTGTGTTTGCGGGAATCTAAAATCATGTTCACTTCATATTCCTCTTCACCCTCTATGATTATTGGGGGAGGAGGCTTCTCAGGGACTAGAGGGGGTATGTATCTTTTGACTAAGGAGCAATGAAATACAGGGTGTATTTGCATGTCGTCTGGCAACTGCAGGTGTACTGTAACAGGTGTTATTACTCTCTTTACCAGATAAGGACCTATGTATCTAGGTTGTAATTTTTTAGAGCCTCTCAATCTCAGATTTCTAGTTGATAACCACACCTTGTCTCCTACTTGATAAGCAGGTTCAGGACGTCTGTGTTTATCAGCCTGTAGTTTCATGGCTTCTTTGGCTCGGTGTAATTCTTTTTTTGCGTTGTCCCAGTTGGACAAAAGAACTTTGTGATGATCTTTAAGAGCAGGGATACTCTCTAATTCTGAGGGAAGAGAAATAGGCAGGAATTTAGGGTGTTGTGCTAATGTGAAAAAGAAAGGAGACACACCAGTAGAAGAATGTGTGGAATTGTTATAGGCAAATTCAGCCATAGGGAGAGCTCGGGACCAGTCACTTGTGATTGTGGCTAACAGACAACGTAAATATTGTTCTAAAGTCTGGTTAGTTCTTTCGGTTTGACCATCGGTTTGGGGATGATAAGCGGTGGAGAGTCTGTGATCTATACCCAGTGTCTTACACATGCCTTGCCAAAATTTGGACACAAATTGGGCCCCTCTGTCTGAAATGATTATCGAAGGAAGACCATGTAATCTGATTACATGTTCTATAAAAATATGCACTAATTCTTTGGATGTGGGTAAGTTTTTTAGAGGGACAAAATGGGCCATCTTGGTTAACATATCTACAACTACAAAGATGGTGTTGTATCCCTGACTTCTCGGGAGATCTGTAATAAAATCCATGCTAATGGAATGCCAGGGGAAGGGGGAACGGCAGTGGTTCTCAATAACCCGGCCGGAGCACAATGTGAGGCTTTTGTCGAGCACAGGTGGAACACGAATTGACAAAGGCTATAATATCTTTGGCCATTTCTTCCCACCAAAACCATCTCTGACAGATCTTGAGGGTTTTGCTACTCCCTGGATGTCCAGCCAGTGAGCTATTGTGGCACCAGAGCAATAGTTGTTTTTGCAATGCAACAGTTGGTATGTATAATTTGTTTTTGTGATAATACAACTGGTCTCTGATCTGATTCAGGGGATCGCTTTCCCATTCTTCAGAAGGGATGGTACGGTAGTATTCTTTTAGTTTGTCTATAAACCCCAAGGGAGTGACATCCCCATGGCATTCTACCCCTATAATTTTTTTGTCAGAAAAAAAAGGGGGATAACATTCAGGAGAGGCAACTTTCTCTGGACCAAGTCGAGAGAGTGCATCTGCCTTGCCATGTTGAGATCCAGGGCGATAAGTGATAACGAAATCATACTCACTAAAGAATGAAACCCATCTCATTTGACGGGGAGTGAGTGCTCGTGCTGACCGAAAATATTGGAGATTTCTATGATCAGAGTAGATGGTAACTATATGTGGGGATCCTAACAAATAGTGTCTCCACTCCTGGAAGGCAAGCTTGATGGCCAATAGTTCACGTTCTCCAATTGTGTAGTTCTGTTCAGCAGGCAATAGGGTTTTAGAATAGTAAGCAACAGGATGCAAGCGTCCTGTGTTAGTATCTCTCTGAGAGAGAACTCCTCCCACCGCATACTGAGAAGCGTCTGCTTCAACGTAATAAGGTTGCGTATTATCAGTATGTTTGATGACAGGAGCTGTAGTGAATCGTTCCTTTAAAATGCAGAAGGCTCGTTCTGCTTCTTGATTCCATTCAAACTGTACTCCTTTCCGCAGAAGTCGAGTAATGGGTGTTAATAATTCAGAAAAGTGATCTATAAATCTGCGGTAAAAATTGGCAAAACCTATAAAAGATTGCACCTCTTTTACTGTACAGGGACTAGACCAGTTAACCAAGGCTTCTATCTTTTTGGGGTCCATATGTACGCCTTCAGGAGATATCACAAATCCTAGAAACTCCACTCTGGTGGTATGGAAGGTGCTCTTGTCAAGTTTGGCGAATAATTGGTTTTCCTTCAGTGTTTTCAAGATTTTTGTAACGTGGATAATATGATCTTGTTCTGTTTGTGAATAAATCAGGATATCGTCGATATAGACGATCACGAAGACATCAAGGTATTCTCTTAGTATTTCGTTAACAAAAAATTGAAATGCCGCTGGAGCATTACAAAGACCAAACGGCATTACGCAGTACTCAAATAACCCAAATTTGGTACGGAAGGCTGTTTTCCATTCATCTCCATGTTTAATACGAATGAGATGGTAGGCTCCTCTAAGATCTATTTTGGTAAAGATCTTAGCTCCTCGTACCTGATCCAAAAGAACTGAAATAAGTGGTAGGGGATATTTATTCTTTATGGTGACTTTGTTAAGGGCGCGATAATCCAAACACGCTCGAAGACCCCCTTCTCGCTTTGGAATAAAAAAGATGGGAGAGGACACCGGAGATGTAGAGTGACGTATGAACCCTTTTTCCAGCATTTCTTCGATGTATTTCTGCAAGTATTCAGTTTCAGGTGCAGTTAGGGCATAAATACGACTAACTGGCAAGGTTGCTCCGGGTACTAAATCAATGCGACAATCATAGCTTCTGTGCGGAGGTAAGGCAGAGGCTTTAACTTCGTCAAAGACAGTTAGGTATTCCTCATAGTGCGCCGGAAGGTCAGGAACTGTGGACATTATATGTACCGCACAGCAAAGCGAACTATTCCATTCACTTGCTTCTTGGTAACAGTTTATCATGCAATGATGAGATTTTAGTGTCACTGTTCGAGTCACCCAGTCTATTTGGGGATTGTGAACTTGTAGCCAGGGAACCCCCAGGATAGCGCCGAAATTGGGGGTGTCTATAAGATCAAAGACTATAGATTCTGAATGTCCGTTATTACACACCATTACAATCGGGGAGTCTGATAGGTAATCAATCCAGATGATAACTCAGACCCATCTACCGCTCTCACTGGTTCAGGATGAGGTTTCAATAAGAAAGGGATTCCGACATCTCGGGCCAACTGAATATCAAGAAAATTCCCTGTGGCCCCTGAGTCCAATAATATAGACATGTTCTTTCGACATTGAGGAGATATCACCAAAGTAATGGACAAGGTAAAGTGTCTTGGTACTAGGGGAAGGATTTTCTTTGTGGTAGAGACCGTAGAAAAGACAACACTTGAAGAATTGGTCTCTGCTTTCTTCAAGTCTTCTAGTTTTCCTCCATATAAGTAGGAAGAATACTACTTGCGATTTTCTTAGCAACGGAACGAGGTCTGATTGGACACTCACGAGCATAATGTCCTCCTTTCCCGCAATATAAACAGAGATTGTTCTTTCTCCTCTTGTCTTTTTCTTCAGCAGACAGCGGACTCCTCAGTCCTCCAATCTGCATAGGCTCAGCAACGTCTTTAATGTCTTTCTTTTCAGGTTTTAACATATATTTAGAAAGAGTAAGACGTGATTTTTCCCCTTTCCTTTCATGGAGTCTATGATCCAACTTGACCGTCATATCTATGAAGGTAGAGCAGTCATCAGGAGGATCTACTATTTGAGACAACAAATCTTTAAGTTCATCGTTTAACCCTCGATAAAACAGAGAGGTTCTTTTTCCTCAGGCCAATGCGTTTCAGCTACCAGCCTATTAAAGTTAGTTATATACGTAAGTAGGTCCTTGGATCCCTGTCTAAGATTGAGAAGAGCATTATCGCTGGCCTGCATAAAGGTATGTTTTGAAAAAAGACTCTTCATCTTATCCTGAAATAGCATAAAGTCATATAATAATGGATCGTTGTTTTCTACCAATGGAACAGCCCAATCTGCAGCATTGCCTGCTAAATAAGATATAACAAAGGCTACTTTAGCAGCGTCGTCTGGAAACGATGCCGCCTTACACAGGAACTGTAGCTGACATTGGTTCATAAAGACGCTAAATCTAGCACTGTCTCCGTTGAACCTCTCTGGCATAGCTAGTGGAACTGGGCTGGGAGTATGAACAGTAAAGTGAACAGGAGGTATGTTGCTATCTACCCTTGTGGAGGAATTGGGACTAAGGGACGGAAATGAAAAATGCGCAGGCTGAATGTAACTTTTCCGGGTCTTTGGAAGGGTACCAGGGTTCCTAGGGTCTACTGAATTCTGTGACTTTGATTGTAGTAACTCTGTCTGTAATCTCTGATTTTCAGACCTTAACCTCCCTACCTCCGATTGCAATTCCACTAGAACTGCCGCAAGTTCCTCTACTGAGGGACCTAATAAAGATGAGTGGAGGGAGGGATCTAGAGGGGCGCTAGCCCCGTCAGTATTCATCTTTGCTCAGGTGGAAATAACTCTTGGGCTTGACTTTCTGTCGGGTCTGAAGTCCAATCCACGTGGGATTCCACAGGAGCAAAGAAATTAGTTCCCCCCACCTTTAGACAACAACTCCTGGAGGAGATATAGTAACTCACTCACAAGACGCTGCTAACCAAAAGTAAGGGGAATAACGCATAGAGTGACCACCACTCTTTCCCCAGAGATGACACCAGGTAGCGTGGTAGTGGGGAGCTGGTTCCACAGAGAAGCTAAACAAAAGAGATAACAAATAAGACTGGTCTTACTCCTCAAGAACTAAACAGTAGTCAAGAACATTAATGCATGTCACTTCCCAACATATGCAGTTCACTTACCAGTGATAGAGTCCCAGGATATTCTGATATTTCTCAGCGTCCTATGAGCGCATAACCCAGGCCCAATTGATGAAAGACCCGGAAGTGCAGGTAAGGGAATACTGAGAAGATGAACTACTAAGGGATGACAAACACAACCACTCACTTCCACAACCACTCAAGGTCACGTCGGGTGATTCAAAAAGAGGGAGAGTCCCATAGTTTGTTAAGGGGAGTGAGGATTCCAAGAATTACTGATCGGCTCCGTAGGGAAAGGAGCGGATCAGCGGCACTCACGCTTTCACGAAAGCGGGAGAGGAAAAGACGGCGTGGCGCGCTGGCCGGCTCCGTAGGGAGAGGAGCGGATCAGCGGCACACACGCTTTCAAGAAAGCGGGACTGGAAAAGATGGCGTGGCGCGCTGGCCGGCTCCGTAGAGAGAGGAGCGGATCAGCGGCGCACACGCTTTCAAGAAAGCGGGACAGGAAAAGATGGCGTGGCGCGCTGGCCGGCTCCGTAGGGAGAGGAGCGGAGCAGAGGCGCACACGCTTTCACGAAGGTGGGTCGGCAATAGATGGCGTGGACGCTCTGGCCGGCTCCGTGGGGAAAAGAGCGGATCAGCGGCACAGACGCTTTCACAAAGGCAGGTCAGCAAAGGAAGGCGTGGCACGCTGGCCGGCTCCGTGGGGAAAGGAGCGGAGCAGCGAGACACACGCTCGTCAGGGAAGGAACAGAACTTCTGATGGGTAGCAGAAGTAGACAAGGCAACTCGGGATAGAAGAGTTCAGGCCGGATACCAGGAATCAATCCAAAGAGCAGGTACTCAACTCCGAGTTCGAAGGGGGCGTGGTCACTAGTTAGGGATAGTAAGTCAAGCATTGGCAATTGGGTGAGACGGCCTCTTATAGCAGGTAGGGGTCGTCACAAAAGAACTCACACTGTGAACTAACGAGGGAAGTACACATGCATCAAGGTACCGACATTTCTCCTACAAGGGCATCTGCTGCCGAAATCCTAACAGTAAGCAGGTGGAGGCTGGACAGGTTCGGGTGGAGGACCGTCCCCTGCTGCTGCGACAGAAGATCCTCCCGAAGAGGCAGACGGATCGGGGGATCGACGCTCATACTGAGTAGCTCGGGATACCAAACTCTTCAAGCCCAGACCAGAGCCACAAGGATGACTTGGGCCCGGTCGCGCCGAATCTTCTTCAACACTCTGGGTAGAAGTGGTATAGGCGGAAAGGCGTACAATAGACCGCAACTCCACTCGCGTCGAAAAGCGTCGCCGAGCGAGTGCCGCCTTGGAAATTCCAACGCGCAGAACTGATGACATTGCGCGTTCTCTTCGGTGGCGAATAGATCTAACCAAGGCTCTCCCCACTGCAGAAAGAGTCCTTGCGCCACTTCCGAGTGAAGACGCCATTCGTGATCCATCATGCACCTGCGGCTGAGTTCGTCCGCCCTGGCGTTCAGGGAACCTGCCAGGTGTTGAACCATCAGGAACATGCCCTGATGTTCCAGCCATGTCCAGAGGTGCAGAGCCTCCTGACAGAGGGTCCACGACCCCACCCCGCCTTGTTTGTTGCAGTACCACATGGCGGTGGTGTTGTCTGTGAACACCTGCACTACCTTCTCTTTGATTGAGGGAAGGAATGCCTTGAGTTCAAGTCGGATCGCCCGGAGCTCCAGAAGGCTGATATGAGCCGGGACTCCGCCGGAGACCAGAGGCCTCTGATCTCCGCCTCTCCCATGTGACCGCCCCATCCCAGAAGGGACGCGTCCGTCACAACTGTGTGCTCTGGCTGGGGAAGGGAGAGGGATCTGCCCATGACCCATTGCCGGTTCGAGAGCCACCACTGCAACTGTTTTGCAGTCCCCTCCGAGATCTGGACGTGATCGGACAGGTTGCCCTGGTGCTGCGCCCACTGGAACTTCAGGTCCCACTGCAGAGCCCGCATATGCCATCTGGCATGATCGACCAGCAGGATGCAGGAGGCCATGAGGCCCAGCAGCCTCAGGGTCATCCGTACCGAAACCCAGGATAAAGGCTGAAAGATCGGAATCATAGCCTGAATATACCGGACTCGCCGTTCGGGAGGATACGCCCGAAACTGCGTCGTGTCCAGAACTGCTCCGATGAAAAGGAGCTGTGGAGAAGGAATCAGATGCGACTTCGGCACATTGATGGAGAACCCCAGCGAGTGCAGGAGTTCGGCCGTAGTCTGGAGGTGGAAGATGACTGCCTGGGACGAGCCCGCCTTCAGCAGCCAGTCGTCGAGGTAGGGGAAGACTAGAACTCCTGCCCGGCCCAGATGAGCTCCGATCACCGCCAACACTTTCGTGAACACCCGAGGGGCACTTGTAAGGCCAAAGGGGAGCACGGTGAACTGAAAATGCTCGAGGCCTACCGTGAACCGCAGGTAACGCCGGTGGGCCGGCAGGACGGGGATGTGAAAATAAGCGTCCTGCAAGTCCAACGCTACCAACCAGTCTCCAGGGTAGAGGGCAGTCAAGACCTGAGCTAGGGTGAGCATCTTGAACTTCTCCTTCCGGAGGAAGCGATTGACGTTCCGGAGGTCCAAGATAGGACGCATGTCCTCCTTGTCCTTTTTGGGCACCAGAAAGTAGTGGGAGTAGCAACCACGTCCTACTTCTGGGGTCGGAACATGCTCGATGGCCCTCTTGGCCAAGCGGGCCGTGACTTCCTTCTGCAGAAGCACCAAGTGATCCCCTGACATGCGGTGGAATTGAGGTGGCATGGCTGGGGGGTGGTCTCGAAGGGGAGGGAGTAGCCCCTTAGGACAATGTCCAAGACCCACCTGTCCGAGGTGATGGCACGCCAGTGGTGAAGGTGATGGTGGACCCTGCCCCCTACTGGCGTGCTGTGCACCTGAAAGGAAGGACTTGGAGGGCTTGGAGGCCGCGGACAGGGCGGAGTTGGTGGCCTGACCCGCACGCTGGTTGCCCGAACTGCCACGGCGGTAGCCACGTCCTCGGCCACGCGAAGACGCTTGCTGCGCGGGCCGGTGGCTGGGCAGCGGACGTGACTGGGCGCCCCTTCCGTGGCCACGAAAGGGGCGAAAAGCAGAGGTTAGTGGAGGGCGCACAACAGAGAGGCCCAGGGACTTGGCAGTAGCCCGTGAGTCCTTAAAAAGCTCCAGCGCATGGTCTGCTTTGGAACCAAAAAGACCGACTCCATCAAAGGGCATGTCCATGAGTGTATTCTGGACATCACCCGAGAAACCAGTTGTCCTCAGCCAGGCGTGGCGACGCAGTGCCACCGTCATTGCAAGCGATCTGCCCAGCGAGTCGGCGGTATCAAGGCCACAACGTATGGTGTACTTTGCCGCATCCCTACCTTCTGCAATGGTGCGGGTAAGCAGTGTCTGGACCTCCTCAGAACACTGGGGCAAAACGGCCGCCACCGAATCCCACAGAGAGTGGGAATATTGGCCCAAAAGGCAAGCGGTGTTGACGGACCGCAAGCCAGCACTGGAGGAAGAAAAGGCCTTCTTCCCAAATTGGTCCAGGCGTTTGGATTCCCTATCCGGAGGAGCGGTAGGGAAGGCGGTTTGGGAGGCAGAGGCTTGGATAACCAAGCTCTCGGGGGTGGGATGTTGAGAGAGAAACAAGGGGTCGCCCGGAGCAGGGCGATGGCGTCGGGCCACGTTCCTATCCACAGGAGCCCCTAAGGTGGGCTTGGACCAGGTGCCCAAAAGAACGTCAGACAGTGCATCATTAAACGGCAGCAATGGCTCCGAGGAGGTAGCTGCCGGCTGAAGCACTTCCGTCAGGAGATTAGTCCTGACAGCCACAGTAGGCAATTGGAGGTGCAAGGCTCCAGCTACTCTATGCAACACCGTTGCGAAATTTGCTCCCTCGTCCGTAGCCATGGAAGGAGGAGACAGCATGCCAGAGTCAGGAGAAGTGTCCAGACCACTGGCATTCCCAAGTTCCTCTGCCCAGTCCTGATAATACTCACACTGCTGTGTGAGAGGGTCTTCCGACCCCTCCCAGCTCTCCTGGTCCTCCTCTGGCTCAAAATATGGAGGAGGAGGGACATCTGGGACCCAAGGTCTCATCGGCGCCGGAGCCGGCGTCGAGCGACGTCGGTCCGGCTCCATGTCCGGAACCGGAGAGAACCGGGGAACGGCACCGGGGACATCAGTGCCGGCGGAGGCGTGGTTAGGTCAACCGGCGTCGATCGGGGTTGCGGTACCACCGGAGCCGGGATCGAGGCCGGGGCCGGAGCCGAGGCCGGGATCAAAGCTGGCGGGACGGGCGACGCCGGGACCGGAGTCGTCGGCGACGCCGGAGCAACCCCATCAGGGCCCGCGGGGCCCGAAGGCGCACCGGAGGGACCTTGAGGCCCGAAGAGGCGGGCCATGGCCGACAGGAATTCCTGTATTTGGGCCGGAGTCACCCCCGAACCCGGAAAGGACGGGTAATGCGGGGGCGGCTCCACAGGCACGTCCGGGGGCGCGGGGACGGTGCCGACAGAGGCCTCAGCCGAGTCGCGAGACCGGCGAGGCGAAGTCTTAGAGCGATGATGCTTCTTAGACTTTTTGTGCTTCGACTTACCCGAGGAGTGCGAAGACTTGGACTCCGACGACCGGCGGGGGCTCCGCGACCGGCCCCTCGACCTCTCACGGGACCGGGGCTTGGTGCGGCGCAGAGCCGACTGCCGGACCTCGAGGAGCTTTCGAGACCGCTCTCGCAAAGCCTTCGGGTGTAAGGCCCGGCAGTCAGAGCACGACTTCGTGTCGTGGTCTCGGCCGAGACAGTAGAGACACTCTAAGTGCGGGTCTGTGATCGACATCATTAGACCACAGACGTCGCATGGCTTGAAGCCGGGCATCCCTACGACACCTAGGAGTCGAGATGTACTCGAAAAGAAACAGTGAAAAAATCACCAAAAATTTAGTCAAAAATTGACTAGGGCACTGCTCTTCCCGGATCTGCGCTTACTGGCGCAAAAAAAGAAGAACTGACGTCAGCGCGCAGGGGCGGCGTCTAAGTACTGCCTGCGACGTCATCCCGGCGATCACGACGCCGCCTACCGACGCGCAAGGGTACTGCTACGCAAAAACTTTCCGGATCCAGCCTGACGCCTGGGGATATTCTAAGGTAAGGAATCTGTCACTAACGTGTCTCTTTCAGATAAGAGGGTACTCACAGAGAGAGGTGACTATCGGAAGCCATGGTTGGACTCTTTGTACAGTCCATGCACTCATGGGGTCCTCCAGCCCTGCAGTAACCTTCAGGAGACACGTCCCAGCAGACACTCTGGCTGTGTCCTGAAAAGCAGCCCTGGGGATATTCTAAGGTAAGGAATCTGTCACTAACGTGTCTCTTTCAGATAAGAGGGTACTCACAGAGAGAGGTGACTATCGGAAGCCAGGGTTGGACTCTTTGTACAGTCCATGCACTCATGGGGTCCTCCAGCCCTGCAGTAACCTTCAGGAGACACGTCCCAGCAGACACTCTGGCTGTGTCCTGAAAAGCAGCCCTGCCTGAGGGGCAACAACTGTAAGAACGCAAGCCAGAGAGCAGTTTCCTCACTGCCTGCACGTAAGATGTCTCCTGGTACTGGAAGCGTCCTGTCGAGTTTCAGAGCAGTGCTCGAGCAGTTGGAAAATACTCTTTTTTTGAAGAAAAACGCAAATAAAAGCCCCAAAAGTCTGACCGCCTCCCTCTCCTACCCCAGCGCGAGGTTCCCCACACCTCTGTGCGCCGCACTCCAGGGAGGGAGGCGGAGAGTCAACGAGAAGCCAGGAACCGGGCGCAAATATGCCAAACATGCTAGAAACAACAAGGATTTGAAGCTCCCAGATCCCTGAGCGTGCCAGAGAGAGGGAAGGGAAAGAGAGAGAAGGCGAGCGAGCAGGAGAGGGGGAGAGAAGACAAAGGGGAGGCAGGGGAGCGGGGAAGCAGGGGGAAGCAGCTTCACTGAGCCCAAGCCTCCTGACCTAGAAGCACAACAGGGTGTTGACGTCACCGTCACGACCACTGAGCCTGCCTGGGCCAGGCAACCAGGCCCTCCCGATCCTGGAAGGACAACCAATTACTGACATCAGAGTCACGAGCATCACACAAGCCGAGCCCCTTCTGACCCGGAAGCACGAGTATTCGACTATTATTTGACGTTGGTGCCTCTAGCATTGCATTTTCACCAGCCTGAGCCCCAATTATAAAAATACGTGCATGTGTCTCAATACCACACCCAGTTCACCCCTGAAAAACAACCGAGGTCAGGCAGCAGAGTGTCCCGTCCGATGGTATGGAAGGAAAAGCATTTAGAAATCACGTGACGTTATCACGGGCCAGTTCTGTGTATAGAGGCCGGGAATTGTAGTTCACAGTAAACGGGGTGGATCTACTAAATCACGCAGACTCCTGAACATGTCCTTGCACGGCATGCTGGGTGCACGGCTAAGCGTAGGCCTTGCCTGCAAAGTTACTGAGAATATATTCTGATTTTAATGTCGTGTTTTCACCCATCTTGGATCACAAAGCCTTCCAGGACAAGCTGTCGGAAACATGAGCCGGCAGTACACGCTAATTAGAAACAGATGGCCCCAGCATCATAAACTCGTCCACACTGAAACACGCCCGGCCCCCATAAAGATAAGAAAGTGCTTTGCGACAGACGCAAAGCAGACGAGGCAGTCCGGATGGGCCGGATGAAAAGGCGAAAGGGCGGCAACCAAAAAAGCTCATTTCCAATGGCAGGCCGCCGTTTAGCATAAACGGTGACGCCAGCCAATGGAAATGAGGGGCGGGGCTTCAAGCCCCCTTCTGAAAGTCCTTATCCACAATATATCTCGCCGAGTGAGCAACGCATGCGCGCTGCAACGCTAGGCGAGACCTAAAAAAGGCTTTACTCAAAGAGAGATAGTACCAGTTGTAAGGGGCGTCTGAGATGCTGCACAAGGAGGAGACTATTAAGTGCATATGACTATCATTGAAGAGAAGAGGATGTGGTCTGACGGCTAGAGCTGCCGACTTTGGTGCTGGAAACCAAGGTTCGAGCCTTGGGGTCGAATCCTGTGATTCTGGGCAAATCACTTAACCTCCCCGTGCCTACCAAAAAAATAAAAATAAATTAATGTGTCCTTGTGTAACCTTTGGGTCGAGTTCGCTATATAAATCTGCAACAAAAAAAAAATAGAGGATGGAGAACTTTACAAGCAAAGAAGTAGACACTATGTAGATTGTTAAAAGTGGTGCTATACCATCTACGACCCCGGCAGCCTTTTCAGACAACTTAACTTTGCATTTGTGGACTTGCACTTTCACCTATGACATGAGAATTATACAATGAAATATCGTAGCATTCATATTACTTTTGGCTAAAGCTCCAGAACTGGCTTTGAGTTTCACACGTGGCATAGAGTCAGCCATGTGTATATATTTATGAAGACTGGGAGACCAATATGTAAATGAGGGATAAGGCTAGGTGAAATATATTTAATCCTTGCTTCGTACCTTGTAATCCATTTGCTCTGAACAATTGAAGACGTACACCATAATTCCTAGAGCTCTTCCCAAATCTTTGGTGGTTTCTGTTTTGCCAGTACCAGCTGGCCCTGCAGGAGCTCCTCCCATGATGAGGTGAAGTGACTGAGTGAGCGTGATGTAGCATCTACAACAAAAGACAGTGTTAATTGAAGACATGAATATATTTAAGCAACTTTCATACTTGAAAGCATGATGCACACAACTGCCAAATAACTCCATGTCCTGTATAATGTAAAAGTAAGGGGTGTAGCGCATTAAGTACTGATGTTGGGGGAACATAGCTGTAAAATGAAGGAAAGGGGGTGCTCTATTCAGTCACTCATTAAATATTACTTGCAATGTCTACTGATACCTGGACATACTTCTAGTTCCAGCACTACTTCTTCTTTTAAAATGACTCCCTATTATTTATATAATTTACTCGATTGATTAATTCAACGCTTGTATTTATTTTTACATTCAAATGTATACATATGGATTACTCCTTTCAAGTATTCTACCGCTACCACCTGATTAGTTTCACGATTTGCTTTAACAAAAATTAATTACTAAAATATAGGACCTACCCATTATTCAGAAATATAGAAAAGGTCTATATAATAGTTTGAGGGGGGGGGTAGCCAAGTTGGTGGTTTGATCGGACGCACAGATCGGTGTTTCGAGCTAGGCCCAAAATAATCCTGGTTGTTCCTGTTGCCCCCAGCTCCCCCGAACTGCACGTCTGCTAGCGGATACCCTGTTGCCACTACCCGCCCGGATTGGAGTTGTCGGAGGTCAAGTAGAGACGGGCGGGTGCTGCGCACCTAGAGCTGCAATGGTGAGGAGGCCAAGAGCGGGGATGGGAGTCATGGAGAGCGCAGCCTAGCATATGTAACGGGTGTGACTATGGGCTGCATGCCATGGGGAGTGTAATCCGCGGGCCTCCCTCCTACTCCTGACAATACACTGAGAATCCTGGTCTGGAGAACCGGCCTGACATACTGGAGTGGAGACCCCTCCTTCCTCTACCTGGTACGCATGTGGTCGTGGACCTGGGCCTTGTGCACACTGCCGCTGGGGACCACCCAGCTGCCGCGTGGACAGCACTGGATTCCTGGGCAATTAAGCACTGGAGACCCTGGAGGAGAGCCCTCTCCCCGCTAATGCGCTGGGCTTCAGGGAGCACTGAGACTTGAGATTCTTGGAGCTAGACCCGAACCGAACTTAAGAACTTTCCAGTGTTGCATGCTCTTGGAGAGATACTGCTGTAGCAGGATAGTGTGACCTAGCTTGGCTGAGTGCTCCGGAGACTTACGGTGGAGTTGTTGCTTCTGTGGAAAGGGTGACTAAGACCTGAGGAGAGGCACCCCAGATCGCGGTGCATGGCAGGCCTTGACACGCCCATGATCATCTTCAGTGGTGGAACCAGACGCTAAGCTAGCATCGATTCTTGGCTCATTCTGTAGGCCCTGAGAGCTAGCAGCCGGGCCGAGATGGTGAAATCCAAATCATCAAAGATGCTCCTCAGCTCTTCTCATGAGGGGTGACTACCTCCCAAACCAGTAGGGAAAGAGTCTATTACTCAAAGTGGAAACTATCCTGGAGAATACACACAAGCCAGTTTGAAAAAATACTCCAAGCCAAAATCCCCTTTGAAACAAAGATAACCTGTGGCGGTGTCCTTATTACCAGTTGATCACTAGAAACCTTACGATTGCGTCAATGACACGGAGCCTTCCTTAATGTCACTATGCCCCACAGTGCAGGATGTGCAGAAGCAACTGAGACAAGTGATTACAAAGGTGAAGGAACTCCCGAATTAAGTGTAGGCTGCAGATAGCTGGTGGAGCTCCACAGATGGGCTAGTTATGTGGGAACTGTGCTGCAAGCAGAGGTCAACAGGGGACTGCAGCCTCAGAACATGACCGAAGCCTGGGATCACATATTGACTGACATCCGCAACTTGGGGAGGGGGGGCAGAGGATTGTAAGACGTCTTTCCTTCTCACCCTAGTGTGGATCTATTTGCCATCACTGTGGCTACGACTGGTGAAAGACAGGAGGACATCCCTTGATACAGGTTTACCTCTGGCAATCACCAATCTAAATCAGTCTACTACAGTATCCCTGGATATCACAGTGGTGTGCATTAGATAACCACTGTGTTGAAACAACAGCCTGCAGAGACACCACTGGATAGCTCTCATGTGCCATCATGCATTCAGGACCAGAAGGATGCAATAAGTTAACAGACTAATCAGTGATTTAGAAAGAATTATTGGCATCTGTGAAGCTGTCAATAGGTTCAAGAATGCATTTATAGGGAGTTCAGAATAAATACTGTAACATTTCCACAACACATCTATATTATTGCCTTAATACAGTGACCCACTACGATGAGTTTACTTTTGGTGTTTGTCATGGCACTAGGAAAATAGCCACTCAAAAAGATGATTCACAAAAAAAGAGTGCTAGGCTAATGATAAAGCCTCAATAGCCAAGTCTTAAACTCCCCTCTAAATTTCTAGCAATCTGCCTAAGATGTAAGGACAAACTTTACTCCTTTGTCACAAGTACGGATTAGGTGTAGCCACTGAAAGTATGTTGATGCACTTTAGGAACAGAGTGCAGAGGTTTGTTCATTAATCTGAGTGAGGCTAAGAATAGAGTGAGGTGAAAGAATGGTTTTATGCACCAGACCTAAGGGCCTGATTACGACTTTGGCGCAGTTGGCCGGCTCTCCGCTGACACAGCTGCACCAAAGCAGCGCAAGGATCGCCCGCCTTATTATGAGTTGAACTCGTGTAAGGTGGATGGTCCTTCGCCTTTCCCATGGCGGGGCCTAGAAAACAGGAACAGCAATGGGAACGGCAAAAAAGTTCCAGCAAAGCATAGACGGTGATGTCCATGCCGTGCTGGAACTTTGGGGGAATACAGACAGGGGGGAGGGGGCACATGTTGTGCCCCCCTGAATGTATCCCCAAGGCAGGGGGGGCATGGGGGCCCTGTAAGGCCCCCTTTGTTCCTCCACCACCAGCCTTTTTATGGCAAAGCTCCCACCTTGTAATGGCTGGCGGTGGCGGAACTTATAGTGTGCTCAGCGGGACTGCGCCAGTCCCACTCAGCATGTTACATTGTGGCGCACCTCCGCCACCACCAGGCAACGACTGCTCCGTGGTGCAGCCGGTGGTCCTCCGTTGCACCGACTTTTGAAGTCCTAATGCGGCGGTCAAACCACTGCGAATCGTAATCACCCCTTTAGGATGTAAATTGAATTTGAGCCTTCACTGGTAACCATTGTAAGGAAGCCAACGCTGAAGGTATATGGTCTCTCATCTTTAGTCTTAACACCACTCTTACCACATATCTTTTGAATTAAGTAGTCTGGAAGACCAAGGTAAATTACATTACAATAGTCAATAAGCAATGATATAAAGGCATTAATAATCTGGACCTTGTGGGAAGAGGTAAACAAATCCAGAATATGCTTCATTAAGCATAACTGAAAGCAACAATTCTTTGTCACCGCATTCACCTGTTCCTCCACAGATAAAGCTGAGTCAATTTTAACACCTAGGGCCAGATGTACGACATATTTTTGCATGCGCATATGGGTTTTAGACCCGTTTGCACATGCAAAAAACCTGTGGGCTATGTACTAACCCTATTTTGCGAGTCGCTAATTAAATAGCGACTCGCAAAATAGGGTTAGCGACTCGCTACTAGGAAGGGGCGTTCCTTTCTAATAGCGAGTCTGAACCCTATGTAAGAATGTTTTGCGACCGCAATTGCAGTGGCAAAACACTCGCAGTTTACCACCATCTTCAAGAGGGTAGTAAACCATTTGCAAATAGGAAGGGGTCCCCAGGGGACGCCTTCCCCTTTGTGAATGGGTGAGCAAACATTTTTTCAGAGCAGGCAGTGGTCCCAGAGACCACTACCTGCCCTAAAAAAATGAAACAAAAACATTTCATTTAAAAAAAAAAATGCATCCCGTTTTCCTTTAAGGAAAACGGGCTGCATTTAATTAAAAAAAACTGCTTTATTTAAAAGCAGTCCCAGACATGGAGGTCTGCTGACCCCAGCAGGCCACCATCCCTGGGAGTGCCAGCCATTCCCAATGGGGTCGCAAATTACGACAGCTTCATTAATATGCATGAGGCATGCAATTTGCGACCCCATTGGGAATCACAAACAGTGTCTCAGACACTGCTGTACATTGGCAATTGCGACTCGCACATTGCGACTCGCAATTTAGCGCAATTTGCGAGTCGCAATTGCCAAAGGTCGTACATCTGGCCCCTAGATTTTTCACACAGGTAAAGTGTACTGATTTCTGTCTGAGAGTTGAAGGCAAAGAGGGAGGACCAAAAGAGGAGAAGAACACACCAGATAAGTATTTCAGTTTTATCTCCATTCAATTGGCGATGATTGGTGCTCCTCCAGCCTTCAGTTTCGGGCACACCATCTTAGAGTGCAGGAGATGCCTCATGAGGATCACCAGTAATTTTCAGCACATTCCATGAGTTGTCAACATATAAGAACACATCAAAACGGCAGGAATGGATGAGATGGCTATGAGAATCATACATAGATTGAACAATAATGGCGATAAAATGGATCCCTGTGGCACACCACAGTCTAGAGTTCTGACTTAAGAGGTGACTGAGAAAAGTGAAACGTGGAGTGATCTATCAAATCAAAACCGGAAAACCAGGAAAGAGCACTGTCCCTCATTCCTATCTTCCTGGGTATATTGAGGAGGACCATACCAAACTGCTCTGAGGAGTCTAAGAGAATCAGGGCAGAAGGCTGATTTAAATGTGAGCAATAGTGCAATCCAACCAAAGTAGACACTACTGCAAGTTGCATACTGAACCTGGGGTAAAAGCCTAACTGTGATGTATGAAATATTGTATTAGTGGTTACAAAGACTTTAAAAAAAAAAAAAAATCTTTTATTTGCAGCTAGTAAAAACAAACATAAATAAACAATTCATCCGAATAGAATCATCATTGATAAACATAAGTAATGATCGTTGATTAATATACAGAAAAATCTATACTTATAAATACAAAAACAAATTTGGAGTGTGAGAGGACGTATTTCGACCTAATTCCCACCCCATATATCATGAAATTTCCTTAAGGCTCCTATTCTTTGCGAATATAGCTTTTCTTTTGACTTGATATGAGACATCTTAGCCAGCCATTGCGAAAATGTTGGAGGATCAGCCTCCTTCCATCTTTGCAAGATCAGTGACCTGGCAACAAGTATTGTAATAAATACATACTGTTGTTGTCGTATTGGTAAAGCAAATGAATTAGTCATACCTAAAAGAGCCATATTTGATTCGGGTACTAAATTTATCTCAAGCTTGTTGCCAAGCCACTGAAACATCTGGTTTCAAAATTTTGCTAAAACTGGACATGCGAAACAGATGTGGAGCCAATCCCCCATAGGATGCGTGCATCTAAAACATGCTCCTGAAATAGAAGAATACATTTTGGGAAGTTTAAAAGGAGTGTAGTAAAGATTCCATTTGGAAAGAAAAGCCATACATTTAAAGTTAGCACCCCTTATAGCTTTATGAGCCCAAGTGTTGTAAGCTCTCCAAGATTGCATATCCAGCCTACAGCCAATAGAGTTTTGGATCATTTGTAGAGTTTTCGGTGCAGTTTTAATCTGAAGATAACTAAGTAAAATTTTATACCAATTGCCTATCCCTCGGCTTTCTTTTACGTAAAAATTAAAACTAATCAGATTTTTTTGTGGATCTGAAAAAGGTTGAAAGGTTCTTAAAAAATTCCTAATGTGAGAAAATGAAAACATTTGTGAAAGTGAAAGTCCTGGATAGGATGGTTTAATTTGATCCCAAGATTTAATTTGATCTCCTACCAAAAAATCCTTAAAATGATTCACACCTAATCTCTTCCAGGCTGTTATGATCTTAGGCTTATTGGAAGACCTATCTCTCGACTTTGGGCGATTAGCATTTTGGGATGGAAGGCGGTAAACTGATATTCCTGTTTCAATTGAAGAAACCTATCAGATATGATTTGAAGAGTCTTATATCTACTTTTCTTTGGGAGCCTCGGAATTTTAATAAAGGGAACAAGGTGGGAGCCAGATTCCAAAATCATTTGCTCCATATAAAAATTAGAACCCAGATCACGTCTGGTAAGTCGCCTTATAGACCAATCAAAAAATGCAGCTTGGTAGTATTTTTTTAAATGAGGTAATGCAAGTCCACCATCTGCAATTGGTAATTGCAGAGTCTCTAATTTCGTACGTGGTTTCCTGCCAGACCAGACAAAATGCTGAACTATTTGATCCACCTCATGAAAAAATTTGGAGGCACTTTGATGAATAAATTTGAAAAAACAAAGAGAAACAAGGGCAGAATCATCATTTTGCCAACCGCTACTCTCCCTATTAAAGAGAGGGGTAAGTTCTGCCACTGTTTTAGAAGATTTCTGGCTTTCATAAGCGTGCTTTCATAAATAAGCTGATATAGCTGGGAGGGATCCTGTGAGACCTATATCCCTAAATATCTAATTGCTCTTGAGGACCGAACCTGGCTCTGCTCTGATGGAAGCACCTGGTCAGAGCAGTTGAAGAGCAGGATTTCAGATTTAGAATGGTTGATTTTGTATCCCCCCAGATCGGAGAACAATTTGATTTTTTGAAAGGCATTCAAAATGTTGAGTTGCTCTGCTGACAAATATTAAATTAGGTCGTCTGCAAAGAGTTTGAGTTTAGGAGCACCCGGAAGAGGTGCTCTAATTTGGGGGTCCTAACGTAATAAAGACGCTAGAGGCTCTATGAATAGTGCAAAAAGCACTGGAGACATTGGGCACCCTTGCTGAGTACCACATTGAATTTGTATTGTTCCGACGGTTTGAGAATTTATTATAATCTTTGCTTCGCCATTGTTATAGAGATTGATTAATAATTTCACGAATTCTGAAGGGAAATTAAATTTTCTTAAAATTGCAAACAAGATTTTCCAAGGAACTAGATCAAAAGCTTTTTCAGCGTCTAACATAATTATCGTAGCCTCTATATCTTTTTGTATATAATAATTGATTGCCTGGATTAGGAAGTTGGTATTACTTGCTAACATTCTACCAGGCAGAAAACCCGACTGGTCTTCGTGGACCACCGATTGGGCAACAGTAGTTATTCTTTGTGCCATTATTTTGGTAAACAATTTATAATCAACGTTTAACAAGCTGATCGGGCTATACGAGCAGGGATTGTTGGGTGGTTTTCCTTTTTTGATGAAGCTTATAATAGCTGCCTCAGAAAAGGATTTCGGAAGATGATTTCCTTTTAAAATCGTATTGAAGAGTTCGACTAGCGTTTCTGTTAATTGAGGCAGAAAGACCTTATAAAATTCGGTTGGAAAACCATCACAACCACATGCTTTGCCATTAGCAGACCCCCTAATAGCCTCCTGAACATCTTCAAAAGTAATTGGAGCTATTATGCGTGTTTGCTGAAAATCATTAATTTTGGGTAATTGTATAGGGTTAAGGAACTCTTCTATGGAAAGAGGTTAAAAATGGTAATGAATATATTTTCTTATAATGAGAAAGAAAAACTGTTCCAATATCTGCCATTTGGTCCACTACTTGATTTCTGTTTTCATCGAAAATAGTTTTAATCGTTGCTTTATTAGTTCCCTTTTTTAAAGGACCATGCCAGAACCTTACCGGCATGCTCGCTTTCCTCGTAAAGTTTCTGAAAGCATGTGTTTTGATTAATAATAATAGTAGAAACGTATAAAGCTTTTAAATGGGCTTGAGCTTTTTCCATATTATTCTTTGTGGTTGGAGAATAGTCGATTAAATGCCTCTGGACTGCTTGATCTAGATTGTGTTGTAGCGCCAAAGCAGTTGCCCTTCTTTATTTACTTATGTTAGATTTGTATGAAATTATCTCGCCTCTAATGTAAGCTTTACAAGCTTCCCAGACAAAAACAAGGGGAGCAGACCCCTTGTTTTTCTCCAAGAACTCCTTGATTTTTAATTGCATATTCGTGACCCATTCTTCCTCAGTTAAAAGGGTCTTATCTAAAATCCAACGAGGATGCTCGCGTCTATCTAAGTTGACCTTAATTTCTATTACCGGGACGGAGTGATCTGAAAATGGATTTGCAAGAATATAGCTCTCACCCCGTTCCCAGTAATGCAAGATCAAAAAAAAAATCAATTCTTGATGCGGAGTTGTATCTTTTCGAGAAACAAGTATATTCACATGCCTGAGGATGCTGAATTCGCCAGGGATCTAAAAGAGAAAATTCCTGTACAAGGGTAGCAGCGCATCTCGCTACTCTTGATTTATTCTGAGCCTTCTTCTTTCATGAAGAATCGAGCTGTAAATTCTGAATTAAATTAAAATCGCCCCTAGGACAATATGTCCTGGAAGAGGGGAAAGAGCGTCTTGAAGACCCTTTAGTGCAATTGTGTCATTAACGATTGGACCATAAAAGCTAACTAACTGGAAAATGTGATTGTTCATCTTCCAGTTTACAATAATCCATCTAGCGTTGGGATCTTTTTGAATTTGCAAAATTTCCCCATAGTGATGCGTAAACAAGATTGCTACTCCTCTGACAGTCGTCCCTGCTGAAGCAAAAAAGGCCTGAGAAATAAAGCTCGGTAGTTTGCAGGAGAATTGAATCTCCTCTTAAATGTGTCTCCTGAAATAAGATAATCTGAATTTGTGCAGAGACCAAGCATTGTAGCATGGCTTTTAATTTAATCTGGTTGTTAGCCCCATTGATATTGCATGAAGCCAGTCTAATAATTTGCTGTGAAGACATATGAATTTTGAATCACGCTGGAAAAATAAAACTGAAAATTCAAAATGATTTCAAATATTTTTTTTTCAGAAACAGCGATATTTTTACTAACTGCAATTTTTCTATTTTAACCCCCCAACCCTTGCACCCCAACCCCCCCTTAAAGGCCCGACCCGTCACGGGCCAAAAAGGTTTACCCACCCATACCCCTGTGCCCCTACACCCCTTAAGTGAGTACTTTGGAATGGTACTCCAAGCTTATCCCCTGGAGGAGGAGTGGATGGCTCAGAAGAAAGAAAAGAAAGAGAGCCCCTGAACCTTTTTACCCGCCACCCTGCTACACTAAATGTAGAAATTCTTTAGCTTGATCTACAGATAGAAAAACATGTGGGGCTGCGAGGTGCTCCCGTCATGCTCCGCAGTTAGCTTGTTTCCGGTGGTAGGAGAGGTGATGGCGATGGTGTTGGCGTTCTCATTGCAGTGAGCCTTTGTGCCTTTGATCTAAAAGCGGAGAAAAGCTCGGATTCTCGGACTGTCTGAGTTGGAGTGTTGAAGGCGAGACACGAGCCGGCTAGAGCGCATATCGTGCACCGGATAAAACTCTTCAAATAAAACCTAAGTTTGGTCTAACAAGGGCTCTGTGCTTTTGCCCAAGCAGAGCGGGAGCAGCGGCCGCGGTTCGTTGCCGCAAACATATTTGGAGCATATTGGATGCAGCCGGTCGTTGCAAGACAGGAGGAGCGGGCTCCGGCTGGAGGCGCCGCCTTCACTGGGAGATAAATAGCTCGAGGGGGGGCCACAAAACGCTCCGAAGTGCTCCTTGGATATTGTATCTGCCGACTGGAGGAGTAGTAGGGGAAGGAGCAGGAGGAGAAGTTTTGCAATACGCTGGGAAAAAAAAAACAGGGCAGCAGTTTCAGCCTTTACGCGGGTAAGCTTCTGGCTTTTTTACTTTGAGCCTGTGATATTAATATCCATATCTCCATTTGTTGAGCGTTTATTTTTCATTACCTGCTGCCACGAGAGTTTTCTAGATAAGTGCCCAGCAGCCCTATCTGCAGCTTCCCTCTTTTACTATCTGCTATATACGTTACCTAAGCTATTTTGCTACATACGCTGACTTTGACTTTTGAAGTTTTAGGCTGAGTAGGAGTCGAGCTCAATCCCAATTTCAAGCCGGGGTGAAAAAACGAACACGTGAAGAACACAAGAAGAAAGTAAAAGGAAACTGAGGGGAAACAGAGGGGAAGACCAACTGAAGTGATGAACTGACGAGAAGAATTATAATAAAAAAAATTTTTAAACGCGGTATGAACTAAATCCATGCAACCTGGGGTACGTCTTAGGCCCTACCTTAGTCTGTGTGTCGGTGGGGTGTGCAGCGGAAGCGGTCTGTGTAGCACGGATGCGGTTTGCGGCCATCTCATCTAACCCACTACTGGATTCGCCATAATTATTGCAACTAGACAGCTCGTTTCAACCAATGAAGCGTATCTCAAGGGATTCCTCCATGAAAACACGATCTGTTCGATGTCACCATAAACAAGATAAGACTGATAAAACTGCCACAACAGACAGCCGTGCGGTAGCACATCAGACACGCAGGAAACAGCCTCTCGTGTCAGATAAGCATTCTCGTCAACAGGTAGAGCCTTGGTACAATATGTCTCATCAGCATAATGCTAGATTGGAATCAAGCTCGAGCTCTGGTACTACATCTCCTCTGTCAGGAACTACACTAACTACTCCAACTACATCGGCTGTCTCAACCTCCGCGGCAGTCGGTCTTACTAGCCTTACTACAAGCCTTGTACCAGCAATGGCATCAACGAAGTTGGATAATGAGAAGCAACCTTATCCTTTATTTTCCTGGGCTGCCTCAAAAGATCTACAAACAGATATCCATGCGCCTTCGCAGTCGACTCAAGTAACCACTGAGTTATCATCATCTCAACTATTATGAAGACAGACATCTGATCCCTCTCAGCTTTCAAGCCAGAATTTAACCATTCAGCAAGAGCCAGTCACGCCAATTTCTACAGCATCTCTAATAGTCAATCCCACATTCTCAGTATTTTCTGCACCATCTCCCCCGTCGGCACCGCTTCCTCAGCCTCTTCCAATAGAGGCAACACTGCAGCAAATTCTAATTGAACTACGTGACATCAAGATATCACAAGAAAAGGCTGATATGAAAACTAATGAGCAGCTCGAACAGATCAATAATAGTCTCCTCCAATTGTCTGCACGCATGACCCAAGCTGAATCTCGAATCTCTTTCGTGGAGGACTCCTCTATTACTCAAGGTTCAACATTAAGTAAGATGCGGTCAGATCTCGAAGAACTCCAATTCAAAATCGATGATGTTGAAAATAGGGCACAACACACCAATCTTCGGTTCCTGGGGATACCAGAGGACGCAGAAGCCGGCTCCTCTTCTCTAAAATTGATTTCTGATCTAATCTACAAACAGGTATTGGTAGATAAGGTAGCTGTGGGGGAAGATCTCACTATCGTCAGGGCCCATCACGTTCCTCCAATGTGTCCTTCTAACGCCAAATATCCTCGGACGATAGTGGCCAGTTTTGGAGACGTGCGAATAAAAGAACAGATCTTATCTTAGGCTATCTCCAAAAAATCCTTTTCAACAACGGAGAACTTTTCATTTCGGGTCTTCTCGGATATGTCGATACTTGCGGCTCGAAGACAAAGAGAGTTTGTGGGATTGATCAACGAATTCAAGAACACGGGGGCACCTGCTGGAATTATGCAACAATCGAAAACGAGAGTACTCCACAAAGGACGTACACATGTTTTTCTATCTGTAGATCAAGCTAAAGTGGTTACAAAGTCTCAGCTAAAAAATGTGTAAAGACAAAGAGTGAGCTGAACATGCTAAATGCTTGCCATACTTCTTGCAAATTTAGTAAAATCAACTAAAGTGATAAGTGCTTGTATGACATGATAATATCAAGAAAAACAAAATCAAACTCCTAAAATATCACCAAATACTGATTTCCTTAATATTGTGATCCTATACTTAAAAAGAGAAAATAATCCTGATGAAAAATATTGCCATTAAAATATCTAAAGTGCTCCAATATTGTAAACAAAAATATAGAAATAGTAAATATTGCCACCACAAACATACTAAACATAACTAAAATATTGATAGGTAAAATATCAGAAAAAATAATGATATCCTAACAATAAAAAAAGAAACTAAGCACCTAAACAGATGTAAATATATACAATTGTAAATATATACAATTATTACCTATACAATTTTTTTAATACAATAACATTTGTATACATAAAGATATACATATTTATTTTAATATATTACTATAGAAATAAATACAATAAATCATAAACCATCACAAAATTAATGACACCAACATTATATATATATATTGGAGTGATAACAAACAAGAAAGGACTACGGAATGATTCCCATTACGGCTGCCATGTTGGAAAGACAATGTCCCAGTACTCGTAGATGTACTATATCTGACCTAAATGTCAAAATGCACAAGTTACTAACTTGTGTAACGATATATCTGTAAGAGACAGTAGTTAGTGACAGATTCCTTACCTTAGAATATCCCCAGGCGTCAGACTGGATCCGGAAAGTTTTTGCGTAGCAGTACCCTTGCGCGTCGGTAGGCGGCGTCGTGCGGCTCCGCGTCCGTCATCGGCGTCGGGACCGCCGGGATGACGTCGCGGGCAGTACTTAGACGCCGGCCCTGCGCGCTGGCGTCAGTTCTGTACACGACTTTCCGCTCCAGGAACGCAGAGCCATGCAAGAAGCTGACATAGGTGTCTGAAAAATACTAGGGCCCTGAAAGGGATGTCCTTAACCCTAGAAATCAGTTCGCAGAACGGGGAGGATGGGTGGGGCGGTAAGGAATCTGTCACTAACTACTGTCTCTTACAGATATATCGTTACACAAGTTAGTAACTTGTGCATCTGAAAGAGACACGTTAGTGACAGATTCCTTACCTTAGAATAGATACCCCAGCAATACCAACCCCGGTGGTGGGTCTGCGAACAAAGATCAGACAAGGAAGTCCCGGAGGACAGAACGGCCAAAGAAGCCGTCCCTCAGGACCTGACTGTCAAGGCAGTAATGCTTTGTAAATGTGTGCAGCGAGGCCCACGTAGCTGCCTGACAGATATCCTGCAGCGGAACACCGCGGCCTAAAGCCGTGGTAGCAGCCGTTGCCCTGGTGGAATGGGCACGCAGCCCAACAGGAGGCTCCTTCTTAGCCAAAGAATAGCAGGCTTTGATACACAAGGTTACCCAGCGGGAGATGGTTCTCTTGTGCACCGCCCGACCTTTTTGGCGCCCACGTAGCCAACAAAGAGCTGGTCATCCACCCGGAAGTGTTGTGTGCAGTTGAGGTAAAAGGAAAGCGCACGTTTTGGGTCCAGACGGTGGAGCCTCTCTTCCTCTCTGGAAGGATGCGGAGGCGGAAAGAAGGTGGGCAAAGTGATGGTCTGCCCAATGTGGAAGGCAGTAACCACCTTTGGCAAGAAGGACGGACGCGTCCGAAGAACAACCTTGTCTGGATGGACAGACAGAAAGGGAGGTTTGCAAGATAGAGCCTGGAGCTCACTCACCCGCCGAGCGGAGGTGATGGCCACCAGAAAGGCTGTCTTCAGAGTCAGAAGACGAAGAGGACAATTATGTAGAGGCTCAAAGGGAGCGCACATGAGAAAGGTAAGAACTAAGTTCAAGTCCCACTGAGGCATCACAAACGGAACAGGAGGGAAGAGGTGTGTAATGCCTTTTAGGAACCTGTTAACGACAGGGGACTTGAAAAGGGAGGGCTGATCAGGAAGCCTGAGGAAGGCCGAAATGGCACAAAGATAGCCCTTGATGGTACCCAGGGCAGAACCCTGTTGGGCCAGAGAAAGAAGGAACAGAAGAACCTCAGAAAGAGGGGCAGAGAGGGGATTCACAGCCTTTGCTGTGCACCATGCCACAAACTTGTTCCACCTGCAGGCGTATACCACCTTAGTGGAGGGACGCCTGGCTGCCAGAATCACATCACAAACTTCGGGAGGCAAGTCGAAAGGAATCAACTGCCGCCGCTCAATCTCCATGCAAGCAGGTGGAGACTGGACAGGTTCGGGTGGAGGACCGTCCCCTGCTGCTGTGACAGAAGATCCTCCCGAAGAGGCAGACGGATCGGGGGATCGACGCTCATACTGAGTAGCTCAGGATACCAAACTCTTCGAGCCCAGTCCGGAGCCACAAGGATGACTTGGGCCCGGTCGCGCCGAATCTTCTTCAACACTCTGGGCAGAAGTGGTATAGGCAGAAAGGCGTACAACAGACCGCAACTCAACTCGCGACGAAAAGCGTCGCCGAGCGAGTGCCGCCTTGGAAATTCCAATGCGCAGAACTGCTGACATTGCGCGTTCTGGTCGGTGGCGAATAGATCTAACCAAGGCTCTCCCCACTGTAGAAAGAGTCCTTGCGCCACTTCCGAGTGAAGACGCCATTCGTGATCCATCATGCACCTGCGGCTGCAGGTTCGTCCGCCCCTGGCGTTCAGGGAACCTGCCAGGTGTTGAACCATCAGGAACATGCCCTGATGTTCCAGCCATGTCCAGAGGCGCAGAGCCTCCTGACAGAGGGTGCACGACCCCACCCCGCCTTGTTTGTTGCAGTACCACATGGCGGTGGTGTTGTCTGTGAACACCTGCACTACCTTCCCTTTGACAGAGGGAAGGATTGCCTTGAGTGCAAGTCGGATCACCAGGAGCTCCAGAAGGTTGATATGGAGCCGGGACTCCGCCGGAGACCAGAGGCCTCTGATCTCCGCCTCTCCCATGTGACCGCCCCATCCCAGAAGGGACGCGTCCGTCACAACTGTGTGCTCTGGCTGGGGAAGGGAGAGGGATCTGCCCATGACCCATTGCCGGTTCGAGAGCCACCACTGCAACTGTTTTGCAGTCCCCTCCGAGATCTGGACGTGATCGGACAGGTTGCCCTGGTGCTGCGCCCACTGGAAATTCAGGTCCCACTGCAGAGCCCGCATATGCCATCTGGCATAATCGACCAGCAGGATGCAGGAGGCCATGAGGCCCAGCAGCCTCAGGGTCATCCGTACCGAAACCCAGGATAAAGGCTGAAAGATTGGAATCATAGCCTGAATATCCCGGACTCGCCGTTCGGGAAGATAGGCCCGAAACTGCGTCGTGTCCAGAACCGCTCCGATGAAAAGGAGCTGTGGAGAAGGAATCAGATGCGACTTTGGCACATTGATGGAGAACCCCAGCGAGTGCAGGAGTTCGGCCGTAGTCTGGAGGTGGGGAGACGACTGCCTGGGACGAGCCCGCCTTCAGCAGCCAGTCGTCGAGGTAGGGGAAGACTGGAACCCCTGCCCGGCGCAGATGAGCTGCGACCACCGCCATCACTTTTGTGAACACCCGAGGGGCACTTGTAAGGCCAAAGGGGAGCACGGTGAATTGAAAATGCTCGAGGCCTACCGTGAACCGCAGGTAACGCCGGTGGGCCGGCAGGACGGGGATGTGGAAATAAGCGTCATGCAAGTCCAACGCTACCAACCAGTCTCCAGGGTCGAGGGCAGTCAAGACCTGAGCTAGGGTGAGCATCTTGAACTTCTCCTTCCGGAGGAAGCGATTGACGTTCCGGAGGTCCAAGATAGGACGCATGTCCTCCTTGTCCTTTTTGGGCACCAGAAAGTAGTGGGAGTAGCAACCACGTCCTACTTCTGGGATCGGAACATGCTCGATGGCCCTCTTGGCCAAGAGGGCCGTGACTTCCTTCTGCAGAAGCACCAAGTGATCCCCTGACATGCGGTGGAATTGAGGTGGCATGGCTGGGGGGGTGGTCTCGAAGGGGAGGGAGTAGCCCCTTCGGACGATGTCCAAGACCCACCTGTCCGAGGTGATGGCACGCCAGTGGTGAAGGTGATGGCGGACCCTGCCCCCTACTGGCATGCTGTGCACCTGAAAGGAAGGACTAGGAGGGCTTGGAGGCCGCGGACGGGGCGGAGGTGGTGGCCTGACCCGCACTCTGGTTGCCCGACCCGCCACGGCGGAAGCCACGTCCTCGTCCACGCGAAGACGCTTGCTGCGCGGGCCCTTGGCTGGGCAGCGGACGTGACTGGGCGCCCCTTCCGTGGCCAAGAAAGGGGCGAAAAGCAGAGGTTAGCGGAGGGCGCACAGCAGAAAGGCCCAGGGACTTAGCAGTAGCCCGTGAGTCCTTAAAACGCTCCAGCGCATGGTCTGCTTTGGAACCAAAAAGACCGACTCCATCAAAGGGCATGTCCATGAGTGTATTCTGGACATCACCCGAGAAACCAGTTGTTCTCAGCCAGGCGTGGCAAGCGATCTGCCCAGCGAGTCGGCGGTATCAAGGCCACAACGTATGGTGTACTTTGCCGCATCCCTACCTTCCGCAATGGTGCGGGTAAGCAGTGTCTGGACCTCCTCAGTACACTGGGGCAAAACGGCCGCCACCGAATCCCACAGAGAGTGGGAATATCGGCCCAAAAGGCAAGCGGTGTTGACGGACCGCAAGCCCGCACTGGAGGAAGAAAAGGCCTTCTTCCCAAATTGGTCCAGGCGTTTGGATTCCCTATCCGGAGGGCGGTAGGGAAGGCGGTTTGGGAGGCAGAGGCTTGGACAACCAAGCTCTCGGGGGTGGGATGTTGAGAGAGAAACAAGGGGTCGCCCGGAGCAGGGCGATGGCGTCGGGCCACGTTCCTATCCACAGGAGCCCCTGTGGCGGGCTTGGACCAGGTGCCCAAAGAACGTCAGACAGTGCATCATTAAACGGCAGCAATGGCTCCGAGGAGGTAGCTGCCGGCTGAAGCACACTTCCGTCAGGAGGTTAGTCCTGACAGCCACTGTAGACAATTGGAGGTGTAAGGCTCCAGCTGCTCTACGCAACACCGTTGCGAAATTTGCTCCCTCCTCCGTAGCCACGGAAGGAAGAGACAGCATGCCAGTGTCAGGAGAAGTGTCCAGACCACTGGCATCCCCAAGTTCCTCTGCCCAGTCCTGATCATACTCACACTGCTGTGTGAGAGGGTCTTCCGACCCCTCCCAGCTCTCCTGGTCCTCCTCCGACTAAAAATAAGGAGGAGGAGGGACGTCAGGGACCCAAGGTCTCAGCGGTGCCGGCGTCGGGCGACGTCGGTCCCACACCGCGTCCGGATCCGGAGAGAGCCGGGGAACGACGCCGCCCGGAGCCCCGGACGGCGTCAGGAACGGCACCGGGGACATCGGCGGAGGTGTGGTTAGGTGAATCGGCATCGATGGGGGTTGCGGTACCACCGGAGCCGGGATCGAGGCCGGGGCCGAAGCCGGGGCCGGGAGCGAGGCTGGTGAGACAGGCGGCGCCGGGACCGGAGTCGTCGGCGGCGCCGGGGCAACCCCATCAGGGCCCGCGGGGCCCGAAGGCGCACCGGAGGGGCCTTGAGGCCCGAAGAGGCGGGCCATGGCCGACAGGAATTTCTGTATCTCGGCCGGAGTAGTCCCCGAACCCGGGAAGGACGGGTAATGCGGGGGCGGCTCCATAGGCACCTCCGGAGCCGCAGGGGCGGGGACGGTGCCGACAGGGGCCTCAGCCGATTTGCGAGACCGGCGAGGCGAAGTCTTAGAGCGATGGTGCTTCTTAGACTTTTTGTGCTTCGACTTACCCGAGGAGTGCAAAGACTTGGACTCCGACGACCGGCGAGGACTCCGCGACCGGCCCCTCGACCTCTCTTGTGACCGGGGCTTGGTGCGGCGCGGAGCTGACTGCCGGACCTCGAGTAGCTTTCGAGACCGCTCTCGCAAAGCCTTCGGGTGTAAGGCCCGGCAGTCGGAACACGACTTCGTGTCGTGGTCGCGGCCGAGACAGTAGAGACACTCTAAGTGCGGGTCTGTGATCGACATCATCCGACCACAGGCGTCGCATGGCTTGAAGCCGGGCATCCCTACCGACACCTCGGAGCCTAGATGACTCGAAGAAAAACAGTGAAAAAAATCACCAAAAAGTTAGTCAAAAATTGACTAGGGCACTGCTCTTCCCGGATCTGCGCTTACTGGCGCGGAAAAGAAGAACTGACGTCAGCGCGCAGGGGCGGCGTCTAAGTACTGCCCGCGACGTCATCCCGGCGGTCCCGACGCCGCCGACGGACGCGGAGCCGCACGACGCCGCCTACCGACGCGCAAGGGTACTGCTACGCAAAAACTTTCCGGATCCAGTCTGACGCCTGGGGATATTCTAAGGTAAGGAATCTGTCACTAACGTGTCTCTTTCAGATAAACCATTTCACTCCAATGAGATAGCCCAGGTTATGTCTTTCCATTCTACATTGCCTTGATGTTTATCTGTCCCATCTTGTTCCTGCCCCCTTGGGCTTGCATGAAGTTCCTGTGCACTTCAAACCCTCGCCTTGCCGCTGGATGTTATCTTAAGACAGAGTCATAGGTAGCAGTCTGATTACCACATTCCTTAAACTTGAATAGTTCATGATTCATTGATCGATGGTAGAGTCTTTCCGCAATGGTTCTGGCAGCGTAAATGATCAATTGCAGCTCAAGTCCCACCGACCGCTGCCGAACTCTTAAGGCAGGTGCCTTCCCAATGTGAGGGTAGGGCTCACGTTCTATCTCACAGCTCCAACAGATGCGAGGCACTCGCGGGATTGCTTAAATCCAACATTTTATTACAGACGTGTTTCAGCGATAAGCCTTCTTCAGTGCCAAAATGTGTATACATTGCGCACAGCATGCAATTCATTTAAATAATGAACACCTCCTCCGCATTGGTGATTTGTTGTAGTGATAACAAAGAAGAAAGGACTACGGAATGATTCCCATTACAGCCACCATGTTGGAAAGACAATGTCCCAGTACTCGTAGATGTACTATATCTGACCTAAATGTCAAAATAAACCATTTCACTCCAATGAGAGGTCCCAGGTTATGTCTTGAAAAGTGCTCGGTGGTACAACAGTGGCATTTGTTGGAAATGTTATGGATACTGCCAGAAGCGCCGCAACAACCAAACGGGTGGCACATCTTTTGACACGAGGTCAGCATTACCAAATGTATTTGCGTAAGTAACGAAATGAGCGCTTGGAGATGTACTGTACCTGGAAGGAGATTAGCGGCTGACGAGGGGAGTATATGGCAATTTATAACTAATGAAATCACTCCCGCATAAAAATGTTTGACAACTAACAAATATGCATGCCATATGTTCAAACATGCCGTATGTGTAGCACTGAGCATTGAAGACTTACTAAAAGATCTATTGACTCCACCGGCATGATTTCTGAAACATACACTGTTTAAATATGGCATCATAAAAGGCAAACAAAGGGTGGAGGACGAGTAGTCTGTTGTCATCAGCAAGTAATGCTCCAACCAATGAGAGTGAGTGAAAATGTTTAAAATCTGTGACGTTAAAGAAATTAATTATGAACCAACATTGAGAAACGCATAGTCTGCTGAAACGCGTCTGTTGGAAGAATAAATTGTTTTAAAGATACCCAAGAGTGCTTCTGTCCTTTACGGGACTTTATTTATGGATTTATCGACGTGCAGCCACTCACATGTAAGGAGGCAGTGAAAGAACACAGTGAAAATGTACATAATATTATTCTAATGCATGCTATGGGAGGACAACTCCAAAAAATTAAACAGCAGAAAATATTAGGGAGCATAATCATCTCCACAACATTTAAGCAACTGAAGTAAGAAATGTACTACAGGAACTCAAAGAAGCTAGTAGCAGCTCACACGAGCCTACTGGCACCATTAAAAAAAATATAATCCACACTGTTTCCTGATTACACTGCAGGTCAGCTCCCTGCAATTTCAAATTTAAAAAGACTCATAGCCAGAACTAGAAAAGGAATCAGGGAAACACCTGTTGCTCCAAAAACATTCAAGGAAATAAACATTGCCAAAAAATCCTAAACTTAACACACCAAAACAATACTTTCCTTTCATACAACAATGTTAACAATGAAAGAAGAAAAATTATATATAACACTGACAATAACCCATTAAAACTTACTCAGAGAAACACATGGATGATGGACGGCACCTTCAAATCGTGCTCTCCACCAATAACACAAATCTACACAATCCATGTAGAATAAAAAAACACCAGCATCCCCTTATACTATGCACTATTACTAAATAAACAAAGTTCAACATACCAAGAACTATTAAACAAAATAAAATCCAAAACTATTAATTACAATCTTTAAAAAATAGTTAGCGACTTTGAGCAAGCAATGTTTTCGATCATTTAAAAAATATATATATACCTAGAGCCATTTAATGGTGTTACTTCCACTTGAATCAAAATATCCGGAGAGACCTGCAAACATTGGCATTAAGCTAAGAATACTCTAAAAATGATGAATTCACCCAAGAAATAAAAAAAACTCATTGCCCTAGCAGACATTCCTGTAACTCAAATAGCAAAAAAAATTCACACTATTAATAGAATCACTATACTATTAAAGAAATTAACAAAAATTAACTCCCCTACTGTGAAGATACTTAGGTTGGCAAACTGCATCGTTCTGGACACAGACGCCAACCCAAGTATCAGATGCCATGACTGAATATTCACAACAGTACAATGGCCCAACAGACAAAAACCAACAACACAGTGGAAGGGTAGCACAATTCCTTCCAACAAACTCTAGCACAAAGTCACCCTTCACCGTAGCAAGTTTTAAACATCCTGAAAAAGGAACCAAAGGCCTGATGCCTCAATGATTTTACAGCCACAAAGGTCAAATGTGAGGCTTTGCGACCGCAAACTGGCTTTTTTAAATGTTAAAAACCCATGTTGCGATTTGGTAACATGTTACTGAATCACGATTTGGGTTTTGGAATAAATACAGAATCAGTATGCGGAAGGGGTGTAGACAGGGTGTCCCTTCCAAATACAGATTCTTTAGCTTATGTATTACTTTAACTTATGTATTTGGGCATGTCCAAGATGGTGGAGTGAGCGGACGTGTCTGTCTCGTGCTCCGTCCCTGCCCGAGAAAAAGCACTCAAAATGCACCCCCCCCCCCTGGCTTGACTCACACTCAGGGGGGGCACACGGCACCGGAGGGAGAGCGGTGTGGGCAGGAGGACCGGGCGGCTCCGATTAACCTCGGTTCGGCGAGATCCAGACGGAGCGGGAGCCGCGGCCTACTGGGAGAGCACCGGACGGGGCCTCCTTCAACTTCGTTGCACCAGAGGCGGTTCCCCGATTGATACAGCACACGGGGAGGACCGCCGAGGTCTAAGAACTGCTTCCCGGTTACGGCCGGTGGCCTGGAAGGAGTGATCGAAGTGACGAGGGAGGCGGGTTGTTCCCCCCTGGTCTGGGGGCTTCTACATCGACGGCCCTGCACCTTGGTGGAGTAGGACAGTGCCGGACAGTGCATCCACTTGGAGCGGTCCCGCACATCGCAGAGAGCACAGCGACGCAGCGAACGATAGCGGTGATTTGGATGCCTCCGTTTCAACCCCCCGCATCGGCGACTGCCTCCCACGGTGGCGGGGGTCCACCAGCACCTCCCAGGCTTCTTGGATAGAGCGCACGCGACAGATCGCTGAGGCCTGCGGCGGGGGTGTGCGTAGGCCCGTACTGGGGCCCGACTCTTTTTGTGTGGGCCTGCTGACTGAGCAATACCCTGGGCCCCTCCCAACGACCATCGCGCACACTTGGATCACTTCTTGGCCTCCCCTGCGGCGTGGGAGCTCACCACAGACTCCTCCATTGATCCCCGCTCCCTCTCCGACTACGCTGCTATGACACTCACCCTTACTGTACCTACACATCCCTCCCAGCGTACTCCCTGGTGCCTGCGCAAAACTCTGCTGCACTCCCCCGATATAGTGTCAAATAGGTGATTTCTGATTACTTAGAGGTCAACGACATTGGCGGGGTCCCTCTTTCCTCAGTCTGGTAAGCCCTCAAATTAGTAGCCAGAGGTGCCCTTATTGCGAAATGAGCACACAACAACAAAATTAGAAGGGATAAGAGAGAGGAGCTGGGGAAAATGGTCTTAGAACTTGAGTCCATCCATAACTGTACAGGTGCTCCCCGAATTTGGTGCAAATTGGAACAGGCACAACTTCAACTCAAGCGCCTCAATCTTGACAGGGCCGAATATGCCATACTCCGCCTCAAACACAAATTTCATGTAGGTACCAATAGAGGGGGTCATTTTCTTCAATGGTCAAAGTAAACCTATGCACACCATTGCGCAGCATTCAATCACATCCTTACAGCAAAAAGGCTAGGGGGAAAAGGGCAAAAAGTTCCGGGATGACCCTGCAAGCAGGGCCAAGTCCAACACGACCCCCTCCCAGCCAAAAGCCAGGGTAGACCAATCAATGCCTTGATGGGCTTCCCTGCTTAGGGCGAGAAAACATGGACGCGGGCCCGCAACTGCAGGGGCACCCGCAGGTTCTCCGCCATTCTGGAACCCGGTGGTTCCCTCTGTCAACACTCCCTGGACCAACTAACCCACCCCACTGGCACTCTCTAGTTGGTTGCGACCAGGACCGGCCCCTAGGCCATCCAGATGTCTCTGGCCCTTGTTGTCTCACAGAGTGGGGGGCAGTAGCCCCAGGCCCATAGTACCCGTTGGCCACTCTACTTCTCCTCCGTGCAGTGCCAAACTGCCACTGGTCCTCCCACCTAGGGTCTGCACCCTCAGGCTGACCAGCAGTCCGGGGCGAGGCTCTCCTCCCCCTACCTCTCCTTCTGGGGTTCCGCCCTCTCCTCCTATGCGGGGCACCCTCAGAACACCACTCTTTCACTCGTCCAGGGCCGTGACCCTGCATCTGATCCACCAACCCAGGGTCTAAACCCTGAGGTTGCACCGGTGCTAGAGGCGAGTCCTCCCTCCCTCTGCACCCCCTCCCAGAGTTCCGCACCCTCCCACCTGGAGAAGTACCCCTGGAAGTCAACTTGGTAGGGACACTGGCTACAGGTGTCCCACCCTCCAGGTCAGGCAGTCCCTGAACCTGGCATCCCAGCCCAGGATCTAAACCCTGTGGCTGAGCAGAACCCAGAACCCCTGGAGCTCTGATTACAGACGCCCCGGGTTCTCCTGACACTAGGGGCTCCCCTTCCATGGACGGCCAATCAGGACAGCCTAGGCTCCCAACCTGGAGCTCCCTTATGGAACACTCCAGGCCCTGAGACTGCGGTTGGGGCACCTCGGGACACCTCCCCGTCTCACTCCTTCTTGTAGATAGGACGTGAGGCCCTACAACCCTCCCACTACACTGGGACCTAGCTGGGCTATTTTGCACCTCTCCCACCTCGCTGGGTTGGAAGATCCCTGCACCATTCCCTTCAGGATCACTCCCCAATGCCCTCTCAGACTCTCTGGCCCCCACCCAAAGGTCTGCCTCCCGTGCAAGCTCCTTGGGATCAGAGAGCACACGGTCAACCAGGTGGTGGCCCAACCTTGGGAAACAATTTCTGAGCATGTGCTCCCTGATAATTACATGGAACAGCCCTTCCCAATCATTCACCGCGCTACCCACCATCCAATCCTCCAGTGCAGTCCAACACACCTCCACAAACTCCTCCCAGGACTGGTGAGACAGTTTTCCACTGCCCTTGAACTCCAACCTGTCCCCCTCTTCCTGGGAATCAGGCACCGTCTTCCGGGCTCTGGGAGTGGGACTCCCAACACTGGATTCACTCTCGCTGCCACCACTGGATCCCTCCCACTATCACTGGTGAATCCAGACTACAGAAACCACTCTCAGGGGACAACCTACCCTCCTGAGCTAGTCTCTCCCTGGCGAAGGCCCTTTCAGCCTCAGCCATCCTTTCCTGTGCAAGGACCTTTTCGGTCTCCAGCTTTTTCTCTTGCACCCTCAGCTGTGCTATCTCCTTGGCGTGCTCTAACCTGAGCCTCTCCAAAGCCAGCTGATGCTCCCTTTCTTCCCTCCTATCTACCCACTCTTCTGGGGACAGGGAAAGGGATGGGGCAGTGCCCCTGACACTGGACCCAGCACGGGACTCCCTGTCTATGGTGTCCTCATTAGCTACTAGCGTCTCCGCCCTGTAATTTTCAACCTCCTGTCCAGGATCCTTAGGGCCACCCTCTCGGCCTGCGGCCAGGGCCCTCTCCTCCTCATAGTGCTCCCGGTCCCATTCATCCTCTTGCCATTGAATCAGGAATCCCTGAAGGACTGGCTTGGTGTCCGACCCACTTACTATTATATCTCTCTCCTCACAGAACCCCCTCAACTCCAACACACTGTACTTGAACAGCTGGTCAAAATCAAAGGCAGATTCCATTTTGGCAAGACACAAAGACGCAGTGCAAGACAAGGGACCTAGGTGGAGCTGCCACAGGAGTGCGCAATTCAAAATGACACTTTCAGGGCGAACGATAATCAGAAACAATAATCCCCAAAACCTGTGATTACTCTACGTGTAGAATTTGTAGTGCCACCAGTTGTCGCCGTGTAACTGCGCAAACACAAGTCCTATCCCACCGCTGAACACCAATGTTAGAAACGGGGTAGCGTGGTGCGGAGCGGGTAGGCTAAACCAGGAGCATTGTGTAAAGCATCTGCGCAGCACACTCACAAGCGACACACGAGGCACACTACAAAAGAGACTCCACACCAGGTTGCATGAAAAATAACTTGTGTATTAGGTAAAACACATTAGAATGCAATCACAGGTACAGGTCTGCTGTGCCAGCCGGCACTGGGTAGCAATTCACAGGGGGACTATTTACAAGGCCGGGCCAATCGGCCCAGGGCCAGAACCATCACCAGTCCAAGGGTACAGGGAAGTCCATAAGCAATAATAAGTGTAATCAGTCCATACCTACGGGTAGAATAATGAACTTAGCATCATCACATTAGCCTCGATCAGAGTGGGCAGGAACATGTGAACATTAGGCATCCTCCCTTAGCATAACAGTATGCCTGGAAACCCTTAGGCTTTGAAACACATTACGCATTTTATCAGCATGCGTCACATTTGCATAAACACCTGAGGTTCCTCATTTGGCATAAAAGCATTATCATTAGCATATCTGCCTTAACCCTAAATCATGCTGGGGCATAAAGTACATCAGCAACAACTGGGTAACAGTCAGTATCTTCTGGCAGGACCATGCACGTAACACTACTGCCAAACGCATTAGGCGTGAACATAAAACCCCACCACATTAGTATTAGGCATAGAAACACATTAGCATGTGGCATCGGGTTGGCATGAAACCATTAGGCATGGAAGCATGAGGCCTAAACATAAAACTAGCCATGTAGGCATTGGGGAAGAAGCATTATCATGAATCCCAGGCCTGTTAGGCATAAAAGCATATTAGGCACAACAATAGGCCTGGCCACACAGTACACATTAAAGCCGGCATGAACCTCAGTAGGCGTAACATACAAATCTCTTCTGCATCACATGAGGCCTACTCATAGTAGCTCGGCATAAGCCACCTTATCAGGTATCAGCACATTATGCAGAACACCAACCAGGTAAGCCTCGGGGGAGGAAAACCTTAGTCATCAAAACCTCATTAGCATAAATGCATGGTTGCAGTGGGCATAACCTGGGGCATCACATTGAACCTGCACATTAGGCATCCTTACATTAATCTGAGGCCCAATCCCCTTAGCAGTCTGGGGCCCTCCTGGGTAGGCAAAACAGGCCACACATTGCAACTGGCGCAACTGAAGATCAGTACCGTAGGAGCCCCCCTCTGGAGCTCTGAAGTCACCACGTGTCCAAGGTTAGAACAGTGTATCGGCCCGCCACTGTGTAGCCTCAGGACCACAGGCACGTGGAGTCCCCCATAGGGACTCTGAGGTTCCAAACGCCCCCCCCCAGAAGAACACGGGCACCACGGAACAATTGGGAGCCCAACTCCGGGACTCCTGGAGTCAAAGGTTGGCCCAACGTTGCAGCTGCCCGCCGCCGCGGTGCAGCTGTGACTTCAAGAGCACCGCGGGCATGAGGGTCCCCTCAGAGGGACCAAAAGAGGAGGCGCGTACCGGCACTGTACCCCGATGCTCCCGCCACACTCACTCTTCAATGTCGGAGCAGCCCGCCATCCTGCGGGGCCGCTCTGGCGTACAGGCACCGTCAGTGTGTCCCACGCTCGCTTCCCCGGTCAGCACCACTCACCGGCAGTCCTCTTGTGTTGCTTCAGGGCTCCTTCAGTCACCGGCGATCTCCTTGCGGCTCTGTCCAGCGCGGGGTGGGCTCCCGCCTGGATTCTCCTTCCGGCTCGGGGGAGGCAGGCCACGCCCCCAACCAGACTTGGGCATCCGGGTCGCTGCAGGCAGCGCGGCGGCCCTCTCCTCGTTCTGGCCCGGGCTGCGGCAGTGATTTCTTTGGCGATTCCAGAGTGCGGGGTGGGCTCCCGCCTCAGTGCAAAAACACCCACGCTTTGGACGGCACACAACCGCGGGGTGGGCTCCCGCTATTTCCAAAGCGGCAATTGCGGCGCAACCGCGGGGTGGGCACCCGCTTAATTTAAAGAAGCAAAAGTGCACAATAACGCGGGGTGGGCACCCGCGACGGATCACAAATGCGGGGTAGGCTCCTGCTGTACTTTTTAAAATACACAGCTCTCCCTGACAGCACACGCTGCAGGACCCACGCACCTTCTTCTCCTGGGCAGGCACTGGAGGCAGCGCTCACGAGGCGCTAGATAGCTCACAGTCCCAGGGTCCCACTGAGTAAAGTTACGCCCATGCTCCTCACCTCCTTGGGGTGCAGGCAGACAGATAGCGCTCTCGGGCGCTAGGGGCCAGGAGACAGTTAATGCAGGGTGAGATCAGCAGGCAGTAGGGCAGCTCACCGGACCTGAAGCAGCAGTTCCTAGGAACAGTCATCCTCCATTACGATGGCCATCCTGCTAGCGCAGCAGTCTCCACTCCAGCAGAGTCTCTCACTAGCCCTGTGGACAGTAGAGGGGTACAGATGGGCACAGGGGCCAGCACGCAGGCCCTTGCGGCGGTACCTCCTGGCAGAGTGTCCCCTCTCAATCCAGTCCACGTTCAGTCTGTCACATGGAGGCACAGCCCCCCTATATATACCCCCCTCACCCCACCTACCAGAAAGGGCTAGAACCTTCTAGAAGGCTCCTGGCAGTTCCAGTCTCAACTGTCACTGTGGGGGAGGTGTACAGCACCCTGTCTGCCAGACTTCCCTCCA
The DNA here is from genome assembly GCA_963921515.1 of Calotriton arnoldi. Classification (NCBI taxonomy): domain Eukaryota; kingdom Metazoa; phylum Chordata; class Amphibia; order Caudata; family Salamandridae; genus Calotriton; species Calotriton arnoldi. The sequence goes on along the minus strand of CAWUFW010007413.1, from coordinate 139,342 downwards.
AAAGCTGGGGGTCTGGGAGACAGACAACTAGACCGGCAACTCACCTCAGGCAGGCGGCACAAAGCACACAGCAATGGCGTCCATTTTAAAAGTGACATTTTCTTCAATGGTCAAAGTAAACCTATGCACACCATTGCGCAGCATTCAATCACATCCTTACAGCAAAAAGGCTAGGGGGAAAAGGGCAAAAAGTTCCGGGATGACCCTGCAAGCAGGGCCAAGTCCAACAGTGAGGGATATGGCCTTTATGTTCATGGGATCTAATAGTAGCCTATCCTCCAGTGGAGAGGCCTCGGGAAGTGGGCTACCCTTTCGCAGCACTGCTTTGAGTGCGTGGCTAATCTGTAAGTATCTGAATGCTTCGGTCTGTGCGAGCTCGTACTTCTTCTGGAGGTCTGCGAAAGTGGCTAGTCTCCCTGAGTCCCACAGATCCCCAACAGTTGAGATGCCGATCAGGTCCCACTTGTCAAAACCTGGGGAGGTACTCAGGCACCACAAGAATTCGGGTTCCCTTAATGGTGTAGTACGAGTAATTCGATTGTGCCAACCCATTTGTTTATTGACCCTATGCCAAGTTTCGATAGTGCGTGCGGTGGGTCCAGTGAGATTTAACTTTCGGGGGTTTGTGTATAATGCTCTGTTATATCCGCCCTGCCCCATGAGCGATCGGTCAGTTCGAAAGTTCGGGTCTTCATGTTTCCCATGTGCCCACCGATTGATCGCCACTAACTGAGATGCTTGATTGTTAGACCTGGCACCATTGGCGTGGGTCTCCCTTCCATCTTTCGCTTTTTGTCTCCTCTGTGGTTGCTGGTGTTAGATGCTCTGGGCGCTGTGCCACTGCCATTCAGTTCTACAGCGCGAATGCTCCCTATTGTAAATTGACTGGATGAATTGGTATTCCCATAATTGGCTCATTTGATTTACCCGTTAGTCCCTAGTATAGTGCACCGTGCGTGCCCAGGGCTGGTAGACCGTATGCTGCTGGTGGGCCTGCAGCGCTGATTGCGCCACCCACGTAAGCAGCGCGTAAAGTGTGTCTCAGACCTGCCATCGCAGAGTCTGTGCGCTGTCCAGAACTGCCATTCTTTGACTGTAAAGTGAACCCACTTCCCAGTCCCTCAACCTTCCCTTGGCATCATGTAAGTCATCCCTATGGCAGGGTGCGTTGTATGTGAAAGGTAGGACCTGCCTTGGTCTGTGTGGCATGTCCTAATAGTGAAGTACACTCCATTTCGTTTTTCACTATTGCAAGGCTATCTGTTCCCTTAGGCCAGAATGGGCAGCTTTGATTATTACATCCTATAATCCTAGCTGACCCAAGGAACATGTTTGGAAAGTCGAATTTAGTATGCCTGAGCTCAGAATATTAAAATACATCTTTTAGCGAGGATTAGTTTTATATTCTGTGTTTGAAAATACCACTTCTAGGAAGTAGGTATTTTCTTGCCTAAGTCGTCCAGTGTGCTCTGCTGTTATGTGTATTGGATGTCTGGTCTTGGAGGGTCAGGGCAGGCTGAGCCCGACCTGGGTCGAATAGCGAGATCTGCAGGTGGAGTATGGGGAGGGGTGACCCTTTGATCTGAGCAGGGCTGGGCCTGGCAAGGTGAATGATGGCTCCAGCCCCAACTGTGCGTCTGATGGAAGACCCCCTCTCCCTCAAAGGCAGGATGGAGCCTCGTAAATAAAGTGCTCCAGGACCACTCCGAACTGGTTCTGGCTGCGGTTTAGTGACTTGTGACTTTTGAGAACAAAGACCTGTGGGGTATAAAGATCTGCGCCGAAACCCCTATAGGGTGTGTTACTTCTGGATGTGAAGACGAACCTCTGTCCGTGTAACGAGAGGAAAAGGACTTTGAAACTTTCATCCATCTTGCTGAAGCAACTACCCAAGGGCCTGATTTGAACTTGCCTCCTGCTGAAGTCTCAGGGACATTAGACTTCACCCATCAGCCTTCTGAATTCCTATTGAGAGGGGTTCTACTCGCAGGTGAGGCCTCTGTCGAGAATTCCAGAGCCTCTGGGTCTACTGCGAGGAACGCAGGCTGAGAATCATCGCTATCGCTATTGTGGGTCGCTGCAGCTGAGGAGCTGTCGCCGCTGAGAGCCCGCATTTGTCCGTGTTATGAGAATCATCGCTATCGCTATTGTGGGCCGCTGCAGCTGAGGAGCTGTTGCCGCTGAGAGCCCGCATTTGTCTGTGTTATGAGAATCATCGCTATCGCTATTGTGGGCCGCTGCAGCTGAGGAGCTGTTGCCGCTGAGAGCCCGCATTTGTCTGTGCTACAAGAATCATCGCTATCGCTATTGTGGGCCGCTGCAGCTGAGGAGCTGTTGCCGCTGAGAGCCCGCATTTGTCTGTGCTACGAGAATGATCGCTATCGCTATTGTGGGCCGCTGCAGCCAAGGAGCTGTTGCCGCTGAGAGCCCGCATTTGTCTGTGCTACGAGAATCATCGCTATCGCTATTGTGGGCCGCTGCAGCTGAGGAGCTGTTGCCGCTGAGAGCCCACATTTGTCCGTGTTACGAGAATCAGCGCTATCGCGGGCCGCGGCAGCTGAGAGCTGTTGCCGCTGCGAGCCCGCCTTAATCACCATCTCAGGATCAGCGTGAGCGCATGCCGCGGACCGCTGCAGCTGGGAGCTGTGGCCGCTGCGAGTCCGCCTGTCATCATCGCGGCTTCCTCCCGAAGCTGCGTGCCGTGCCCCCTTTAAACCTCAGGTACATTGTGCATCACCGGGTCACGTAGACCCCGGTCTCGAACTAAGTTCGTTTCACCCGCTTTTGAGTGCTTTTATTGCCTTTAGTGAAACTACATTTACGTGCATTGTGGCTTTTTGATCGTATTCGAGCCTTGTGTTAAGCTTATATAAAGATACTTATTTTTCTATAGCTACTTGTGTGGTGTCCCTTTGTGGTGTCTTCACTGCGTTATTGTGTATGGTCATAAATGCTTCACACACTGCCTCTGAGATAGGCCTGTCTGCTCGTGCTACGTTACCACAGGGTTGAGCAGAGGTTATCAAAGGGTGTAGCCCCCTTACTCTGACTTAGGAAGAAGGGTCCCTTCTTGGACATTGGCGCCAGCCATTGCCAAACAGGGATCCCCATTTCTAACATTGGTGGGCAGCGGTGAGGATCAGGACTTGCATTTGTGATCCACATACAATAACTGGTGTACACCACTAGTGAGTGCACACCTGAACGCAACCACATACGTTGTTGATCTTGTTCTATTTTTTGATCGTAATTGCCAGTTATGTCTACAATGGGTAAGCCAGCATCCAATGCTTCGGAGGATCTCACCTTTGAGGAAGAGAGGTTAGAAACCTACACGGCCAAACAGCTAAAGTCTTTTTGCAAGCAATTCACTGTCCCTATTGCAGGTCTCTCTAGGAAGGAGGAGTATCAGAAGGCGCTCAAGGCCTGGTGGGAGGCGAGGGAGTCCCCCGGACATGGGGGAGAGCCTGGGGACGGGGGAGAGAATGCCGGAGGGCAGCAGGATGACGAAGTGGATTTAGTGGGAGGTAAAGCACTTTCCAGTCCAGGTACTAGCGTGTCCTCAAAGGGCCTGTCTCCAGAAGAGATGGAGGACAGGGAGAGAGATAGGAGGCATAGTTTGGCGATGGCCAAATTAGAAGGTCAGAAGGACCTAGAGAGTAAAAAGTTGGATATTGAGAATAACCGGTTAGCATTTGAACTTGAGAAAATGAAACTGGAGCATGAGAGAGTATTGAGGGAGCTGGAGATCAAGGCTAAGAGTTTAGAGATCTCCCCCTCTGGTGGCAGCATACCTTTAGTACCTACCGAGAGTAGAGTTTATATACCCAAGGATGTCATCAAGGATTTCCATAAGAGTGAGGATATTGGGCAATGGTTTGCCGCCTACAAGATAGCCATGGTGTCCCACCGGGTCCCTGAGAAGGATTGGGGAGTGGGGTTGTGGGGACGCTTTGTGAGTGATGGGAGGGATACCCTGTTGGATCTGCCTGAAGAGAGCAGGATGGTGTATGCCCATATGAAAGAGGCCTTGATGACGCGATATGGTTTGACCCCAGAGATGTACAGGCAGAGATTTAGAACCTGTAAGAAGTTAGAGGGTACCAATTGCATTGAATATGTGTCTTTTTTTTGAAGAGCAATGGATCGCTGGGTAAAAGGTAGCAAAGTGGAAACTTTTGAACAACTGTATGATTTGTTTGCATGGGAGCATTTAGCTAGTAACTGTTTTCCACAGCTACGCCAGCACCTTGTTGATAGCAAGCTAACTAACCCTAGGAAGCTTGCTGAGGAGGCGGACCGCTGGGTGAGCACCCGGGTTCGCAAGGGTCATGTGGGAGACTTCGCCAAAGGTGTGCATGGTCCCCAGCAGAAAAGTGGGGGGGACAGGGGTAAACAGAGGGAGTTCCAGAGAGGGCCCCAAAGTAATTCCCAAGGGAACCCAGGAGTGGTGTCCCAGTCTCCCCCTGAGAAGAAGCCAGTGCCCCCGACAGGTAGGCCTATTCATAGGGGGCCCCTTACTTGTTTTAAATGTGGTCAAGTGGGCCACCGGTATTATGATCCCCAGTGTCCCCAGAGGGACCTCAATGCACCACCCCGTGCACCAACCCGCCAGCTTGCTAGTATAGCCCTGGGAGGGGAGGAGATGGGTGCCCCAGGTGGGTGGGATCCCGTAGAATTGACCCTTGTCTCGCTAGGAGACTTTGAGAAGGTCCCTAACCCCACGCTGCCTGATAACACTAAGAAGTACAGGCAGTGGGTGACCATCAATGGCCATACGGTGGAGGCTCTGAGGGACACCGGAGCAAGGGTGACTGCTGTCAGCTCCCGGTTGGTGTCCCCAGAGAAGGTTGTGCCCCATGCATTCTGCCCAGTAGTGTCAGCAGACAACTCTGAGAGCCAGTGTGAGGTGGCTCAAGTTCCCTTTGAGTGGGGGGGGGTCTCAGGAACTCTTCAAGTAGCTGTGAGGCCAGCCATGCCGGTAGACTGTCTGTTGGGCAACGATTTAGAGAACTCCCCGTGGGCTACGGTGGAGAGGAAATCTCACTTGGAAATGTTGGGTCTGCCTGAGTGGGCGTGCGTGACCACTCAGTCCATGGCAGCCAGTAAGGACGTTCAGAAGGACCTGGAGCCTGAAAGTATGGCCCAAGCCCCTGCCTTAAAGAGAAGGGGAAGGGGCGCGGGAATCCGGCCCCCATAGTTCCCACAGGCCAGGAGGGAGCAGAGCTTGAGGGGGATGCCCTGGAGCCCACCGGGGAACAAGTAGCCGAACTGGGGGACCTGCCTGGGCTGACCCATTGGCAGCAGGAAGGAGGGCCCACCAGGGAGGAGTTTTGTGAACAGCAGAGAACGTGCCCTTCTCTTGAGGGGCTGCGGCGACAGGCTGCAGCCCAGGCAGCAGGTGGTCAGTCAGGGTCACATCTGATCTATTGGGAGAATGACCTCCTTTACAGCGAGCCTAAGGTTGCTGAGCCTGGGTCAGCCCGTGTGCTGGTGGTACCCCAGTGCTTCAGAGCCTTCCTACTGGGGTTGGCTCATGATGTGCCATTGGCAGGACATCTGGGGCAGACCAAGACCTTCGAGAGGCTGGTCACCCACTTTTTTGGCCCCAGATGCGCAGGAGCTCAGATGCTCACTGCAGGACATGTGAAACTTGCCAGGCAAGTGGGAAGAGTGGGGGAAGATCAAAGCCCCACTCCAGCCCTTTCCAGTTGTCAGTACCCCATTCGAGCGAGTGGGCATTGACATTGTGGGGCCTCTGGACCCCAAGTCAGCCATGGGCAACAGGTTCATCCTGGTCTTGGTGGACCATGCCACCCGGTACCCTGAAGCCATCCCACTCCGGACAGTGATGGCCCCGGTGGTGGGACGTGCACTGATGGGGATTTTCTCCTGTGTGGGGTTCCCCAGAGAGGTGGTGTCCGATAGGGGTACTAACTTCATTTCCAAATATATGAAGTCTCTGTGGGAGGAGTGTGGGGTAACTTATAAGTTTACCACCCCTTACCACCCCCAAGGTAATGGGCTGGTTGAGAGATTCAACCGGACCATCAAAGGCATGATTATGGGCCTAGAAGAGTCCATGAGGCATAAGTGGGACGTCCTATTGCCATGCCTGTTGTTTGCTTACCGTGAGGTGCCACAGAAGTCCCTAGGGTTTAGCCCCTTTGAACTTCTCTATGGTCACTCGGTAAGAGGGCCTCTGAGTCTGGACAAGGAAGGCTGGGAGCAATCTCCCAGGAAACCTCCCCAGGATGTGTTTAGTTACATGCTGGCCTTCAGGAACCAGACTCGGCATTTCAGAGAGCTTGCTGAGGCAAATCTGGAAGCCAGCCAGGAAGAGATGAAACGTTGGCACGATCAGAATGCCACTCTGATTGAGTTTCAGCCTGGTCAAAAGGTTTGGGTCATGGCCCCAGTGGAGCCCTGTGCGCTCCAAGATAAGTGGACCGGACCATTTGAGGTGGTGGAGCGCAAGAGTCCTGTTACCTACTTGGTGGACTTGCGGTCTCCCCGGAACCCCTTGCGGGTCCTGCATGTCAACCGCCTGAAGCCCCACTTTGAGAGGTCCGAAGTGGGCATGCTCCTGACCACAGATGCTGGGATGGAGGAGGAGAGTGAGCCTCTTCCTGATCTCCTGTGTGCAACGGAGCAAGATGGGTCAGTGGAGGGTGTGGTCCTCTCCACCACACTGACCCCTGAGCAGCAGAGTGATTGTCACCAACTGTTGGGATAATTCAGTGATCTGTTCTCCCTGGTGCCTAGTGTCACTGATTGGTGTGTCCATGTCGTGGACACTGGGGTCAGTCCTCCTGTTAAGCACAAGGCTTACCGAGTGACTGACCGGGTTAGGGCATCCATTAAGGAGGAGGTTTCCAAAATGTTTGCTTTAGGGGTGATTGAGTCCTCTAGCAGCCCTTGGTCCAGCCCAGTGGTCTTGGTACCAAAAGCTGCAGCGCCTGGTGCCACCCCAGAACTTTGGTTCTGCGTGGACTACCGAGGCCTCAATTCAGTCACAAAGACTGACGCGCACCCCATCCCCATAGCTGATGAGCTCATAGATCGGCTAGGGGCTGCACGGTACCTCAGCACGTTTGATTTGACGTCTGGGTATTGGCAGATCGCCTTGATTGATGGGGCAAAGGAGAGGTCAGCATTCTCCACACCGGATGGGCACTACCAGTTCCGGGTGATGCCCTTTGGGATGAAGAATGCCCCTGCCACCTTTCAGAGGTTGGTCAACAGGGTGTTGGTTGGGCTGGAGGATTTCAGTGCTGCCTACCTGGATGACATTGCAGTGTTTAGTTCCTCATGGGAGGACCACCTGCGCCACCTCTGGGAAGTGTTGATGGCACTGCAAAGGGCAGGCCTCACAATCAAGGCCAGTAAGTGCCAGATTGGGCAGGGTTCGGTGGTGTACTTGGGACACCAGGTTGGGAGCGGCCAGGTGGCGCCCCTACAGCCCAAAATTGAAACCATCCTGGCTTGGGAACCCCCAAAGACCCAGACACAGGTGAGAGCCTTTTTAGGACTCACAGGTTATTACAGGAGGTTTGTCAAGGGGTATGGCAACATTGTTGCACCCTTGACTGAGCTGACTTCTAGGAAGCAGCCAAAGATTGTGAACTGGACTGGCACCTGTCAGGAAGCTTTTGATGCCCTGAAGACTGCCATGTGCACCGCGCCTGTACTTCAGGCGCCCAACTTTTCAAAAGAATTTGTTGTCCAGACAGACGCTTCAGAGCATGGTGTGGGGGCTGTTCTGTCACAGATCAATGAGGAGGGCCTAGACCAACCAGTAGCCTTCATTAGTAGGAGGTTACTTCCACGGGAACAGAGGTGGAGTGCAATTGAGCGTGAGGCATTTGCTGTGGTCTGGGCACTGAAGAAGCTGAGGCCATACCTGTTTGGGACTCACTTCCAGGTTCAGACGGACCACAGGCCCCTCAGATGGTTGATGCAGATGAGGGGTGAGAATCCAAAGTTGTTGAGGTGGTCTATTTCCCTACAGGGGATGGACTTTACGGTGGAACACCGCCCGGGTACAGAACACGCCAATGCTGATGGTCTGTCCAGATTTTTCCGCCTTAGTGATGAGAACCCCCAAGTGGGTGGGTAGTTCTCCCCACATTTCAGCTGGAGGGGACACGTGTTAGACCTGGCACCATTAGCGTGGGTCTCCCTTCCATCTTTCGCTTTTTGTCTCCTCTGTGGTTGCTGGTGTTAGATGCTCTGGGCGCTGTGCCACTGCCATTCAGTGCTACAGCGCGAATGCTCCCTATTGTAAATTGACTGGATGAATTGGTATTCCCATAATTGGGTCATTTGATTTACCTGTTAGTCCCTAGTATAGTGCACCGTGCGTGCCCAGGGCTGGTAGACCGAATGCTGCTGGTGGGCCTGCAGCGCTGATTGCGCCACCCACGTAAGCAGCGCGTAAAGTGTGTCTCAGGCGTGCCATCGCAGAGTCTGTGCGCAGTCCAGAACTGCCATTCTTTGACTGTAAAGTAAACCCACTTCCCAGTCCCTCAACCTTCCCTTGGCATCATGTAAGTCATCCCTATGGCAGGGTGCGTTGTATGTGAAAGGTAGGACCTGCCTTGGTCTGTGTGGCATGTCCTAATAGTGAAGTACACTCCATTTCGTTTTTCACTATTGCAAGGCTATCTGTTCCCTTAGGCCAGAATGGGCAGCTTTGATTGTTACATCCTATAATCCTAGCTGACCCAAGGAACATGTTTGGAAAGTCGAATTTAGTATGCCTGAGCTCAGAATATTAAAATACATCTTTTAGTGAGGATTATTTTTATATTCTGTGTTTGAAAATACCACTTCTAGGAAGTAGGTATTTTCTTGCCTAAGTCGTCCAGTGTGCTCTGCTGTTATGTGTATTGGATGTCTGGTCTTGGAGGGTCAGGGCAGGCTGAGCCCGACCTGGGTCGAATCGCGAGATCTGCAGCTGGAGTATGGGGAGGGGTGACCCTTTGATCTGAGCAGGGCTGGGCCTGGCAAGGTGAATGATGGCTCCAGCCCCCACTGTGCGTCTGATGGCAGACCCCCTCTCCCTCAAAGGCAGGATGCAGCCTAATAAATAAAGTGCTCCAGGACCACTCCGAACTGGTTCTGGCTGGGTTCAGTGACTTGTGACTTTTGAGAACAAAGACCTGTGGGGTATAAAGATCTGCACCGAAACCCCTACAGGGTGTGTTACTTCTGGATGTCAAGACGAACCTCTGTCCGTGTAACGAGAGGAAAAGGACTTTGAAACTTTCATCCATCTTGCTGAAGCAACTACCCAAGGGCCTGATTTGAGCTTGCCTCCTGCTGAAGTCTCAGGGACATTAGACTTCACTCATCAGCCTTCTGAATTCCTATTGAGAGGGGTTCTACTCGCAGGTGAGGCCTCTGTCGAGAATTCCAGAGCCTCTGGGTCTACTGCGGGGAACGCGGGCTGAGAATCATCGCTATCGCTATTGTGGGCCGCTGCAGCTGAGGAGCTGTCGCCGCTGAGAGCCCGCATTTGTCTGTGTTACGAGAATCATCGCTATCACTATTGTGGGCCGCTGCAGCTGAGGAGCTGTTGCCGCTGAGAGCCCGCATTTGTCTGTGTTACGAGAATCATCGCTATCGCTATTGTGGGCCGCTGCAGCTGAGGAGCTGTTGCCGTTGAGAGCCTGCATTTGTCTGTGCTACGAGAATCATCGCTATCGCTATTGTGGGCCGCTGCAGCTGAGGAGCTGTTGCCGCTGAGAGCCCGCATTTGTCTGTGTTACGAGAATCATCGCTATCGCTATTGTGGGCCGCGGCAGCTGAGGAGCTGTTGCCGCTGAGAGCCCGCCTTAATCACCATCTCAGGATCAGCGTGAGTGCACGCCGCGGACCGCTGCAGCTGGGAGCTGTGGCCGCTGCGAGTCCGCCTGTCATCATCGCGGCTTCCTCCCGAAGCTGCGTGCCGTGCCCCCTTTAAACCTCAGGTACATTGTGCATCACCGGGTCGCGTAGACTCTGGTCTCGAACTAAGTTCGTTTCACCCGCTTTTGAGTGCTTTTATTGCCTTTAGTGAAACTACATTTACGTGCATTGTGGCTTTTTGATCGTATTCGAGCCTTGTGTTAAGCTTATATAAAGATACTTATTTTTCTATAGCTACTTGTGTGGTGTCCCTTTGTGGTGTCTTCACTGCATTATTGTGTATGGTCATAAATGCTTCACACACTGCCTCTGAGATAGGCCTGTCTGCTCGTGCTACATTACCACAGGGTTGAGCAGGGGTTATCAAAGGGTGTAGCCCCCTTACTCTGACTTAGGAAGAAGGGTCCCTTCTTGGACATTGGCGCCAGCCATTGCCAACCAGGGATCCCCATTTCTAACATTGATAATATGTCTTAATGTCAGGTAATGAGATGCCCCCCTCATACCATCCTGCCGAAAGTTTTTTCATGGCAATCCGTGGTGCACGGCCGTCCCATAGGAGAGCGCACACGGCATTGTCGATGCTAGTGAAGTAGGAGTCAGGGACTTTATTGGGGGTGTTCTGCAAGACGTAAAGAAAGCGCGGCAGCGCTAGCATTTTAAAAAGGGCTGCACGTCCCAAAAGAGTCAGAGGAAGTGAGTGCCAATGTTTAACGTCAGCGCGAAAGTGTCTCAGGGGTCCTGCAAGTTTGCTTCATAAGATTGGGCTGGGTCGGACGTTATATATATACCTAGATAGCGGAAGCCCCCCGTTGCAACAGGGATGACGTATCCTCTTGGATTGCGCGGTTGTGGCCCCCACAGTATATATAGCTGGGACTTAGACCAGTTAATAGTGTATCCCGGGTGAGCGCCAAATATATGAAAAATGTGCAGGATACGGTGAAGGGTAGATGAGGGTGAAGCCATATATATCAGGATATCATCTGCGTACAACGAGATACGGTCTTCGTGATTCTCTGTCCATTTAAGTCCATGGATCAGGGGGTCACCTCTCACCCAGACCGCTAGTGGCTCCAGTATCAGAGCGAATATTTTTTTTTTTTAAACTTTATTTACCATTTTGCAGCATACAATATCAAGAAACATGAGTGATCACTGTCACAGTTATGTCAGTATTAAAGTAATCCGAACAGAAATAAAATTTGATCAAAAACTTTGCCCAGCATGTACAGTCATCACAGATGTCTACCGAAATCCACCCCAGAAGGTGCTCGCAGCTGTCCCAACACCTCCCCAATCCCCATATTGACATACAGCATAACCAGAATGTCGCATGTCCGCAGAGCTGCAAATCCACCGCCTACCAGAGCGAATACTAGTGGCGATAAGGGACAACCTTGTCGGGTTCCCCTTCCCAATTGGAAATGCCTCGAGGTATGTCAATTTACCACAACCTGGGCGACCGGGCAGGCATATAGTAATTGTACCCACTTTATGAATTTGGGGCCGAATCCCATCCTCTCCAGGACTATGAAAAGGAAGTTCCATTCAATGGTATCAAATGCCATTTTGGCATCTAGAGACAATAGGGCTGCATCTTCCCTAATTGTGTGGTGTCTGCCCAGCACTCCGTTTAGTCGCCGCAAATTCAGGGCGGTATTTCATCCAGGCATGAAGCCTGATTGGTCTGGGTGTATTAGCCCGGTGACATGGGGAATGAGTCTATTGGCGAGTAATTTTGCAAGTATTTTTGCTTCTACTGTGAGAAGGGAAATAGGTCTGTATGCCTTGCAGTCGTCAGGTGGTTTGCCCTTCTTGTGGATGACCACAATTGAGGCCATTCTAATATCTTTTGGCAACATCCCTTCAGCAAGCTCTCAAGATACATTTGGCGCAAATAGGGGGACAATTTGGAAGCCATAGGTTTGAAAAATTCTATCGGGAACCCATTAGGTCCCATAGCCTTGCCTGATTTGGTGTCGCGAATCACCAATTGGATCTCCTCCTCTGTGGCTTCACCCTCGAGGGAGTCTCGGTCTTCAGGGGACAGACAGGGGACTTTGATAGTTGAAAGCAGTTCCCTAGCCGCGAGCGGCGTGGTCGTCCCGGATGAGGTATACACTGATTCGAAATAGGTTGCAAATGTGTCGGCTATCTGCTGAGGATCAGTTATTCTCTCGCCGTTCTGTTCAAGCAGTTCATGTACCCATCTAGATAACTGCTCTTTTTTTTTCAAGCCATGCAAGAAGCTTGCCAATTCTTTCCCCATGTTTGTATATCTTATGACAGGTTGATTTGTATTTCGCCTGGGCCGTCTCTGTAAGTAGTTGTTTGTAGTCTAATCTCACGTCCGCCAGTTATTGTTGCGCATCGTGATCTTGGGTGTGTGCTAGTGTTAATTCCCTGTGCAGGATATCCGCCTCAAGTTCCTCAATACGCTTGGTTAGCTCTCTCCTATGGCCCACCATCAGAGCAAGAGCCCTTCCCTTTATCACTGCGCCATACGCGCCCCACAGCATTTGGGCTGAGGTGACCGAGCCGACATTTTCTTTAAAATATAGCTCGGTGTCTTTAATTAATGTCTCTTTGATGTGTGGTATTTTGAGCGCCCAAGGGTTTATGGTCAGGGTGGTGCATCGATGTGGGGAACCAACTGACAACTTTGTGAGAATGGGAGAGTGGTCCGAGATTCCCCGAGCGAGACAGCGGGACTCAGTGAATTCATTAATGTCCTGTGCGTGTGTAAACATGTAATCAATTCGTGACTGACTGTTATGGGCTCCGGAGTGGAAGGTGAATTGTGTGAGATCAGGGTTGAGTCGTCGCCATATATCGACCAGGCCCATGGCGGATAGGAATTCAGCAAGCTGGGATCCCGCAGCACGGTCACTACGCGGAGGCAAGCGATCCAGTGCGCCAACTACTGTGAGATTGAAATCTCCCCCCAGCACCAGCGCGCCGAGTGGAAGATCAAGGATAAACTTTCCGAGGTCTTGCAATGTGGGGCACTGCAGCCCGGGGGAGAGATACGTAGAGATCACATTAAGTGCCTTCCCCTCCCATGTACCGGATACAACTGAAAATCTACCTTGTTCATCAGAGCAGGTCTTGTGTACCATGAAGGGGCAGCCCTTCCGTATAAGCACCCCCATCCCACGTGAACCCGAGGTGAATCCAGCATGTACGATCAGCTGATAGCCCCACCTATTCAGGGCCCTACATGAGTTACCAACCAGATGTGTTTCCTGGAGGAGGACAATGTCTGGTGCCTGCCTCTTCAGGTATTGAAGGACTATCCCACGTTTGATTTTGTCCCCTAACCCATTGACATTCCATGTGAGGAGCTTAAGATCTATGTGTGGTCCCATATGCAGAGATGAGAAAATGACATCATGTGTGACAAAAGCGGGGGATCTGTGCGATCGGATGCACCCTATTGTTGTGGTCTGTGCATGTTCGTGTTGTGAGGCCGTGGGTGGGTCTGCTCCACTGTATGTTTTGAAAGCAACCCATCGAGTATGTGCGGGGGCACCCCTATCAGATCATGTGACAACCCAGTGGCAGCGAAAAATATGACCTGTGACAATATGAAAGTATAGCATTGCTATATGAAACAAGAACAACAGAAAAACTTGCCCATCCCAACTCCCAAAACACCCTCCACCCCCCTCCCTGCCTCCCTGCTAAACGGATTAAAAAAATCCGTATCCCCAACAGTGCAGAGTGCCCGTCGCCCTCCCAACCCTTCAGTGGGGAACATGGAACTGACCCGCACCTCTCAGCCCTGCACGTCTGAACTTGAAATTTGGGCCACGGAAACAAGTATATAACATAGAATATAATCATCAAAGTCTCAAAATATGCTTCTACAGATGCATAAAGCAAGTCGGGTCAATCTCAGTCCGGAGCGAGACCATATGACAGGACAGCCGGTTCTATAGATTATATCAGCCCCACCCCCCCCACCCATCCACCACATGCCAACATCATCTAAGTGATTGTTCCTTGTGGGATCCTTGAGTCCAGGCTTCCTGGCCCAATATGTATGTCCCTTCGAGCCGTAGGACCCTTCTTTGCTCGGCAAGTCCCCAAGTTAAGCATTGATACCTGTTTTCAGCATTGTTTTCGCTCCGGGCATCCACCTTCCCCCGTCTTTCTTCGTCCATCGAGCCAGTCCATGACCTCGGCAGGATCTGTGAAGAACCAACTCCGGCCATCCGCCTCAACACGCAATTTCGCGGGGAATAACATTGCGTATTTTCGCTCTCGCTCTCTGAGAGTCTTTTTTGCCTCGAGGCAGGAGCGTCTTTGTTTTTGGACCTTGGTGGTAAAGTCAGGAAAAAAGGTGATCGTGCTGTTCTCAAATCTGAGGGGAGATGTATTGCGAGCCGTTTGAAGGATATGGTCCCTGTCGCAGAAGTTGAACACCCTCGTCAGGATAGGTCGTGGAGGTGCCCCAGGCCTGGGTCTACCCCCCGGCACCCGATGAGCTCTCTCAAATGATAAGTAGTTGGATAGGTTTTTGGGTTGCAGGTATTTGGTCACCAATTCCTCGACAAAGAGGTCCGCCGTAGGCCCCTCTGCTCTTTCGGGCACCCCTAGGATGCAGATGTTATTCCTCCTTGACCTCCCCTCATAATCGTCCAACTGCGCCACCAGATGTTCAGTTTTTCCCCGTAGTTCCGAGTCTTGTCTGCCCAAGGCGGAGACCTCTGTAGTAAGTTCCTGGGTAACACCCTCGATATCTTTCACTCGGGAGTCCATTTTGCGTAGGTCAGCTCTGAGGAGGGATATATCAGTGGCCACTGAGTCAATACGGCCCTCGAGCGAGGTACGGACCCCGTTGATCGCTGCTAGCACATCCTGGAGCGTGGGTGGCATTTGCTCGCCCTCCTGTTGTGAGGTGTGATGATCAGATTCCACCGTTGGTTGCCTGGTGTCTTTAATGAGGCAAACTTATCAATTTTTGGCTGATGCACCAGGCGACTGCCTCTGGATGACGCCATTTTGGTCTCACGTTCTTTTGCACCACAGCTCGAAGGTACTCACCGTCTCCTACCGCAGCATGCGCTGCGTGGCCTGTCGGGTTTCCCGCCTCGCTGTGACGTGGTAATCCGGAGTGAAGCTCCGATAAGCGCGGTCTCTCATGCGGTCACTAAAATGTCCTTATTAGCGGGGGAGGTGGGAAGAAGCGATATCGCGTGGGGTTCTACTATTCCTGAGTAGACAGGTCCCACTCCTCTAATTCCGCAATCCGAGGTTGGGCGTTAGATGTACCCCTGCAATATAGGTCCACGTCAGGGCGTTATGCCGATACACACAGGCAACCCCCGCTGGTATGGCATGGTCTGTCTCTGCGGTGCTTATCAGGCCGATTGTGGTGGGGTTCGGCTGGTTCCTCCCAATATAGTGCACTGTTGGCAGTAAATAGCGGGGCGGGGGTCAAACCAGCTATTTGTATTATCTTCCACTACTCACAGTTCGCAGATGGGGCGATGAGTACCAGCGTCGGGGATTATTGCTCGCCAGGGGGGGGGGGGGCCAGTACAGGTCTTCACACCCCGGGTATCCCGGCTGTCCTGTTAATCGATGAGGAATTGGGCACTCTGCATACAGCGCGGATCGCGCTATGGCCCCTCGTCCGGACACGCCCTCTCTCGTCCAGGTGCCTGAGTACACGAGTCCGTGGTCTGTTCGCGCTTCTGGGCCGCAGCTTCGCCGTTCGCCGCTCTCTGCAGCGTCCACGATTGGAGCAGGCAAACTCGAGTCGCGGCTCGCTCCGGGTGTTGACACTCGAGTGTGAGCGTTCCGTGGGCGGATATATGACCGGATTTGCAGGGATTCAAGGACACGGGCCCTGGAGCCCCACTAACAGGTGGCCATCTTCGTCGGCTCTTTGTTCTGTTTTTTGCATTTCACTGTTTAGCTGCACCTGCCTGGAAAATTCCACTGTGGGCATGTTTCAATCCAGTTATGAAATGTACAATAATGTATCTTCATGCCTGTTGATTTCAGTCCCCTCTGCAGCACTCCTAGCGACTGGGCAGACCGGGCTCCACTCTGAGTGTTTAAGAATAAACAGTTGTTGCTTTGTATTTTCTACTGACTGACCGACTCTTCATTTGGTATGAAAGGCTAAGAGGTGGTCATTAGTGACCCCGGTAACCCTAATCAAGCCACTTCCTTCAGTTGGCGCCCGAACAGGGACTCCTTCCGGTGATTGATCCATCCCCTTTCCGCAGATGGGGGGGGGCCAAGGACATCGTTGGGTCGGACTGACGGCTCAGGGATCCCGGCACGAAGAGTAATATTTGCTCGCAGCTGCCCCTTCCATCCTGCCGGACGGTGCCTCGCCCAGTGGTCATCCCGACGAAAGTCCTGAACGGCGAAAACCTTAGATCTGACCGTTTGGTCTGAAGAGTCGGCAGTGGAGAACTGGTCCGTTTGTGCTACTGATATCAGGTGAGTTTGTTTTCGTTCTTTGTGGATATGGTACCATTGTGGTTTCGGTTTGGTACGGTCTGAGGACTGTTTTGATAAAAGTACTTGCAACTACTTTGCCAGGTAAAAATAATGAACTTGTTTTCCTTTTAACATGCCTGGACTCAGTAAGATTTGGACTTTGTGTTGTCGTTGTTGTTCTGTAGATGCTCGATTGGAAGAAGCTCAGCCGGCCCCTCCTGAAGGCAGCCATAATTTTGATATGTATGTGAAGCATGGTCTTGGCCCTATTATGTTTAGTACAATTTTGGCACAAATATACGAGGGACAATGCCGAGTTGCAGTGGCCGTTGACGGGCACTTTTGATGAACAAAAAATTGGGTTTTTACAGGAGCAGTAGACAGTCCATGGTTGATTCCCTTAGAACTTGGCAGAAGGAGGCCAGACAGAGGCGGTTAAAGATAGAGAAGGATGCACGGAAAGGGAAAATGCAAACATTGACACAGAAAGCTGTGGCATATAATAGAGAAAAACAAGAGTCTGAAATTGATTGTGAAGATAGGAGATTTCGGTTGTATTGATAAGTCTTATTTGGTCAAAGAAGACGATGATGCTTTTGTGGAGGAGTTGTTATATACTCGACCCCGCCCCCTTATGCCCCAAAGAGGATATATCCCGCCGTTCCCTTACAGTCCCAGCAGCCTGTCACGTTTGCTCTGGTTGCTCCAGTATCTACGGCTGTTGTTTTGATGGATTTGGCTACAGCACCTCCCGCTCCTTCTTTGTCCTCGCCATCTTTGACAACTGTGACCCCTAGCACATCTACTGTTTTAACTCCTGTATCTTCCGTTCTTCCTCCTCCAGTGCAAGCGTTAACAACGATTGTGCCTATTATCTCTGTTACTTCCCCCTCTATGGTCTTTCATCCTCCCACACCTTTGAATGCTGAGACGCCAGTACTTGGGTTTGAGGATAGAGATTGGAAGAAATTCAAGGAGCGAATAGGCCCGTTAGTGCGATCTGGGGTAGGGGATGAAGAGAAACAAGTAATAGCTAACAAGGCTGACTGGTGGGCTCGTAATGGGATTTATAGTGTGGAGGATGTTTGGGAAGTTATGCGATATTTTGAACCCTTTATACAGCAACATGCCCTTAAGCATATGTCTCCTACATTGATTAGTCTTTGGCAGAAACACATTGGGACAGAAACGCCGCAAATTCTATTTGATATTAGAGATCGTGTGTATGCTTCTGACTTGGAGCCAGGCCAAATATTTGGGAATGTTACAACTCTAGTTGCCTATAGGGGTAGACTACATGAGAGGAGCCCTACTCAGATAACTTAGTTTCTGATGCGGGAGGTTCACCCAGAAACACCTGAGATAACGGATCAGCGTAGTAATGTTACTAGGCCGGCTGTCGCGGCCCGTTTCTAGGAGCAATGGGTTTATACTCTGTGAAAAAGGAGTGAGGTTTTAGCCCTTAAGACTCATTTGCCTGATCCTAGGAAAAATCCTACAGCTTATTATAAAGAATGAACAGAGGCTGCCTCTTCTACTGCAATGACTCTTGCTGATATTGAAATGTTTTTTGGTCTTCTCGTTCCGGTTGATGTTTGGAGACAGGTTCATACTCAAGATCATGTTGTGGAATTGAGTGGTACATGGGATGTGATTAAGGGATGGGATAAGGAAAGGAAGCCAGGTGATAAACCCCGAGCCGAGATACTTGCTTTGCCAGGTCGTATTATTACATAATGCATTCCCTTATTCCGCCTAAGAAGGTGAGCTGGGACAAATTGACGGCTTGTCGACAGAAGAAGGATGAAAGTGTGTCTGATTTCTTTACCTGGTTTGAAGATAGGTTTTTGGACTATAGTGGGCAGGATATGTCTATCGAGGGAGGTGTTCGATTGTTTGTTGACAGATTTGTTTCTAACCTTCTTCCTGAAATTACGACTCGTTTACAGGCGTCTGAGAGTGCTTGGTCTACGTCTTCTCCCTCTGTTATTTTGAATATGGCCCAGTATTATGAACACTGAGATCAGGAGGAAAAGGATAGGACTGATAAGAAACACAAGGATTTGAAAACGAAGGTGTTGTTGCAACAAGCGTTTAGGGGAAATATTAGGGGACGAGGGGGTCCTTCTAGACAGCTTCACGTACCAGCAGGCAGCCTTCAACGACACCTTTAGGGCCAAATCAGTGTGCGTATTGTAAGGAAGAAGGCCATTGGCGTAGCCAGTGTCCTGTGCTTTTACAGAAAGTTACAGCTCCTAGAGGGTGAAGGTCTGGAGGAAGAGGTCGTGGGACAGAGAGAGCTCAGAATGCTACGGTTTCGCAGGGTCGTTCTGATAATAATTACTTTGATGACCCTCGTGATGGCCAGTATTATCATGATTATTACGATATGGATGAGGTGACAGGTATGTCCTATAGCTAGGACAGCCAGGGACAGGGAGAGGGACCAGTTCCGATACCTGTAGATCAGCGTGGTCTTTATGTCACAGCAGATTTGCAAGGCTCGACTAAGGATTTTTTGGTGGACACAGGTGCGGCAAAAAGTTCTGTTTCTCGACATATGGTCCCTGTCTGGCCACAATAATGTTTCAGTTGGTTTTTCAGGTGTACCGGTTGTAAGGCACAAGTTACTAACTTGTGTAACGATATATCTGTAAGAGACAGTAGTTAGTGATAGATTCCTTACCTTAGAATATCCCCAGGCGTCAGGCTGGATCCGGAAAGTTTTGCGTAGCAGTACCCTTGCGCGTCGGTAGGCGGCGTCGTGCGGCTCCGCGTCCGTCGTCGGCGTCGTGATCGCCGGGATGACGTCGCGGGCAGTACTTAGACGCCGCCCCTGCGCGCTGACGTCAGTTCTGTACACGACTTTCCGCGCCAGGAACGCAGAGCCATGCAAGAAGCTGACACAGGTGTCTGAAAAATACTAGGGCCCTGAAAGGGATGTCCTTAACCCTAGAAATCAGTTCGCAGAACGGGGAGGATGGGTGGGCGGTAAGGAATCTATCACTAACTACTGTCTCTTACAGATATATCGTTACACAAGTTAGTAACTTGTGCATCTGAAAGAGACACGTTAGTGATAGATTCCTTACCTTAGAATAGATACCCCAGCAATACCAACCCCGGTGGTGGGTCTGCGAACAAAGATCAGACAAGGAAGTCCTGGAGGACAGAACGGCCAAAGAAGCCGTCCCTCCGGACCTGACTGTCAAGGCAGTAATGCTTAGTAAACGTGTGCAGCGAGGCCCACGTAGCTGCCTGACAGATAACCGGCAGCGGAACACCGCGGCCCAAGGCCGTGGTAGCAGCCGTTGCCCTGGTGGAATGGGCACGCAGCCCAACAGGAGGCTCCTTCTTAGCCAAAGAATAGCAGGTCTTGATGCACAAGGTAACCCAGCGGGAGATGGTCCTCTTGTGCACCGCCCGACCTTTTTTGGCGCCCACGTAGCCAACAAAGAGCTGGTCATCCACCCGGAAGTGTTTTGTGCGGTCGATATAGAAGGAGAGCGCACGTTTTGGGTCCAGACGGTGGAGCCTCTCTTCCTCTCTGGAAGGATGCGGAGGCGGAAAGAAGGTGGGCAAAGTGATGGTCTGCCCAATGTGGAAAGCAGTAACCACCTTTGGCAAGAAGGACGGACGCGTCCGAAGAACAACCTTGTCTGGATGAACAGACAGAAAGGGAGGTTTGCAAGAAAGAGCCTGGAGCTCACTCACCCGCCGAGCGGAGGTGATGGCCACCAGAAAGGCTGCCTTTAGAGTCAGAAGACGAAGAGGACAGTTATGCAGAGGCTCAAAGGGAGCGCACATTAAAAAGGTAAGAACCAAGTTCAAGTCCCACTGAGGCATTACAAACGGAACAGGAGGGAAGAGGTGAGTAATGCCTTTTAAGAACCTGTTAACAACAGGGGACTTGAAAAGGGAGGGCTGATCAGGGAGCCTGAGGAAGGCCGAGATAGCACAAAGATAACCCTTGATGGTACCCAGGGCAGAACCCTGTTGGGCCAGAGAGAGAAGGAACAGAAGGACCTCAGAAAGAGGGGCAGAAAGGGGATCCACAGCCTTTGCTGTGCACCATGCCACAAATTTGTTCCACCTGCAGGCGTATACCACCTTAGTGGAGGGACGCCTGGCTGCCAGAATCACATCACAAACTTCGGGAGGCAAGTCGAAAGGAATCAACTGCCGCCGCTCAATCTCCACGCAAGCAGGTGTAGACTGGACAGGTTCGGGTGGAGGACCGTCCCCTGCTGCTGCGACAGAAGATCCTCCCGAAGAGGCAGACGGATCGGGGGATCTATGCTCATATTGAGTAGCTCGGGATACCAAACTCTTCGAGCCCAGTCCGGAGCCACAAGAATGACTTGGGCCCGGTCGTGCCGAATCTTCTTCAACACTCTGGGTAGAAGTGGTATAGGCGGAAAGGCGTACAACAGACCGCAACTCCACTCGCGACGAAAAGCGTCGCCGAGCGAGTGCCGCCTTGGAAATTCCAACGCGCAGAACTGATGACATTGCGCGTTCTCTTCGGTGGCGAATAGATCTAACCAAGGCTCTCCCCACTGTAGAAAGAGTCCTTGCGCCACTTCCGAGTGAAGACGCCATTCGTGATCCATCATGCACCTGCGGCTGAGGTTCGTCCGCCCTGGCGTTCAGAGAACCTGCCAGGTGTTGAACCATCAGGAACATGCCCTGATGTTCCAGCCATGTCCAGAGGCGCAGAGCCTCCTGACAAAGGGTCCAAGACCCCACCCCGCCCTGTTTGTTGCAGTACCACATGGCGGTGGTGTTGTCTGTGAACACCTGCACTACCTTCCCTTTGACAGAGGGAAGGAATGCCTTGAGTGCAAGCCGGATCGCCCGGAGCTCCAGAAGGTTGATATGGAGCCGGGACTCCGCCGGAGACCAGAGGCCTCTGATCTCCGCCTCTCCCAAGTGACCGCCCCATCCCAGAAGGGACGCGTCCGTCACAACTGTATGCTCTGGCTGGGGAAGGGAGAGGGATCTGCCCATGACCCAATGCCGGTTCGAGAGCCACCACTGCAACTGTTTTGCAGTCCCCTCCGAGATCTGGACGTGATCGGACAGGTTGCCCTGGTGCTGCGCCCACTGGAACTTCAGGTCCCACTGCAGAGCCCGCATATGCCATCTGGCATGATTGACCAGCAGGATGCAGGAGGCCATGAGGCCCAGCAGCCTCAGGGTCATCCTTACCGAAACCCAGGATAAAGGCCGAAAGATCGGAATCATAGCCTGAATATCCCGGACTCGCCGTTCGGGAGGATAGAGCCCGAAACTGCGTCGTGTCCAGAACTGCTCCGATGAAAAGGAGCTGTGGAGAAGGAATCAGATGCGACTTCGGCACATTGATGGAGAACCCCAGCGAGTGCAGGAGTTCGGCCGTAGTCTGGAGGTGGGAGACGACTGCCTGGGACGAGCCCGCCTTCAGCAGCCAGTCGTCGAGGTAGGGGAAGACTGAAACCCCTGCCCGGCGCAGATGAGCCGCGACCACCGCCATCACTTTCGTGAACACCCGAGGGGCACTTGTAAGGCCAAAGGGGAGCACGGTGAACTGAAAATGCTCGCGGCCTACCGTGAACCGAAGGTAACGCCGGTGGGCCGGCAGGACGGGGATGTGGAAATATGCGTCCTGCAAGTCCAACGCTACCAACCAGTCTCCAGGGTCGAGGGCAGTCAAGACCTGAGCTAGGGTGAGCATCTTGAACTTCTCCTTCCGGAGGAAAGCGATTGACGTTCCGGAGGTCCAAGATAGGACGCATGTCCTCCTTGTCCTTTTGGGCACCAGAAAGTAGTGGGAGTAGCAACCACGCCCTACTTCTGGGGTCGGAACATGCTCGATGGCCCTCTTGGTCAAGAGGGCCGTGACTTCCTTCTGTAGAAGCACCAAGTGATCCCCTGACATGCGGTGGAGTTGAGGTGGCATGGCTGGGGGGTGGTCTCGAAGGGGAGGGAGTAGCCCCTTCGGACAATGTCCAAGACCCACCTGTCCGAGGTGATGGTGCGCCAGTGGGGAAGGTGATGGCGGACCCTGCCCCCTACTGGCGTGCCGTGCACCTGAAAGGAGGGACTAGGAGGGCTTGGAGGCCGCGGACGGGTTGGAGGTGGTGGCCTGACCCGCACGCTGGTTGCCCGATCCGCCACGGCGGAATCCACGTCCTCGGCCACGCGAAGACGCCTGCTGCGCGGGCCGGTGGCTGGGCTGCTGACGTGAAGGGCGCCCCTACCGTGGCCACGATAGGGGCGAAAAGCAGAAGGCAGCGGAGGGCGTGTAGCAGAAAGGCCCAGGGACTTGGCAGTAGCCCGTGAGTCCTCAAAGCGCTCCAACGCATGGTCTGCTTTGGACCCAAAAAGACCGACTCCATCAAAGGGCATGTCCATGAGAGTATTCTGGACATCCCCTGAAAAACCAGTGGTTCTCAGCCAGGCGTGGCGGCGGAGCGCCACCGTCGTTGCAATCGACCTGCCCAGCGAGTCGGCGGTGTCAAGGCCACAACGGATAGTGTATTTGGCCGCATCCCTTCCTTCCGCAATGGCGCGGGAAAGCAGTGCCTGGACCTCCTCAGGGCACTGGGGCAAAACATCCGCCACCGAATCCCACAGAGAGTGGGTATAGCGGCCCAAAAGACAAGCGGTGTTAACGGACCGCAAGCCAGCACTGGAGGAAGAAAAACCTTTCTTCCCAAACTGATCCAGGCGTTTGGATTCCCTATCCGGAGGAGCGGTAGGGAAGGCGGTTTGGGAAGCGGAGGCTTGGACAACCAAGCTCTCAGGAGTGGGGTGGACAGAAAGAAACAGGGGTCGCCCGGAGCGGGGCGATGGCGTCGTGACACGTTCCGATCCACAGGAGCCCCTGTGTTGGGCTTGGACCAGGCGCCCAAAGAACGTCTGTGAGGGCGTCGTTAAACGGCAGCACAGTCTCCGCAGAGGAGGCTGCCGGCTGAAGCACCTCTGTCAAGATGTTAGGCTTGACCGTCAAAGTAGGGAGCTGGAGACGTAAGGCCCCAGCAGCCCTACGCAACACCGTACCAAAATTGGCCCCCTCCTCCGTAGCCACGGGAGGAGACAGCATGCCAGTGTCAGGAGAAGTATCCAGACCACTGGCCTCCCCTAGACTCTCTGTCCAGTCCTCATCATACTGACAGTTGCGAGTCAGAGGGTCATCAGACCCCTCCCAGTCCTCCTGGTCCTCCTCTGGTTCAAAATAAGGAGGAGGAGGGACATTTGGGACCCAAGGGCCCATCGGGCGCCGGAGCCGGCGTCGAGCGACGTCGCTCCGGGTCCATGTCCGGAGCCGGAAGGAACTGGGGGACGACGCCGCCCGGAGCCCAGGGCGGCGTCGAGAACGGCACCGGAGACATCGGCGCCGGCGGAGGTGTCGTGAGGTCGACCGGCGTCGATGGGGGTTGTGGAGCCGGGATCGAGGCCGGGGCCGAAGCCGGAGCCGGGATCGAGGCTGGAGTCCCGGGCGACGCCGGGGCCGGAGCCGCCGGCGACGCCGGAGCAACCCCATCAGGGCCCGCGGGGCCCGAAGGCGCACCGGAGGGCCTGAAGGCCCGAAGAGGCGGGCCATGGCCGACAGGAACTCCTGTACCTTGGCCGGATCCGCCCCCGAACCCGGGAAGGGCGGGTATGACGGGGGCGACTCCACAGGCAAGTCCGGGGCCGCGGGGGCGGGGACGGTGCCGGGAGGGGCCTCAGCCGAGTCGCGAGACCGGCGAGGCGAAGTCCGAGAGCGACGATGCTTCTTGGACTTCTTGTGCTTAGACTTACCGGACGAAGAAGACTTCGACGCCGACGACCGGTGTGCACTCCGCGAGCGACCCCTGGACCTCTCACGCGACCGGGGCCTCCGTGGAGCCGAATGCCGGGCCTCGAGGAGCTTTCGAGACCGCTCTCGCAAAGCTTTCGGGTTGAGGGCCTGGCATTCGGGACAAGACTCGGTGTCGTGGCCTCGGCCGAGGCAGAAGAGACACTCCCAATGCGGGTCGGTGACGGACATCATCCGCGCACAGGCGCCGCATCGCTTGAAGCCGGGCATCCCTACGACACCTTAAAGATGGAAAAAACAGTGAAAAAATCACCAAAAAGTATGGTCAAAAATTGACCAGGGCACTGCTCTTCCCGGATCTGCGCTTGCTGGCGCGGAAAAGAAGAACTGACGTCAGCGCGCAGGGGCGGCGTCTAAGTACTGCCCGCGACGTCATCCCGGCGATCACGACGCCGACGACGGACGCGGAGCCGCACGACGCCGCCTACCGACGCGCAAGGAGTACTGCTACGCAAAACTTTCCGGATCCAGCCTGACGCCTGGGGATATTCTAAGGTAAGGAATCTATCACTAACGTGTCTCTTTCAGATGCACAAGTTACTAACTTGTGTAACGATATATCTGTAAGAGACAGTAGTTAGTGATAGATTCCTTACCTTAGAATATCCCCAGGCGTCAGGCTGGATCCGGAAAGTTTTGCGTAGCAGTACCCTTGCGCGTCGGTAGGCGGCGTCGTGCGGCTCCGCGTCCGTCGTCGGCGTCGTGATCGCCGGATGACGTCGCGGGCAGTACTTGGCGCCGCCCCTGCGCGCTGACGTCAGTTCTGTACACGACTTTCCGCGCCAGGAACGCAGAGCCATGCAAGAAGCTGACACAGGTGTCTGAAAAATACTAGGGCCCTGAAAGGGATGTCCTTAACCCTAGAAATCAGTTCGCAGAACGGGGAGGATGGGTGGGGCGGTAAGGAATCTATCACTAACTACTGTCTCTTACAGATATATCGTTACACAAGTTAGTAACTTGTGCATCTGAAAGAGACACGTTAGTGATAGATTCCTTACCTTAGAATAGATACCCCAGCAATACCAACCCCGGTGGTGGGTCTGCGAACAAAGATCAGACAAGGAAGTCCTGGAGGACAGAACGGCCAAAGAAGCCGTCCCTCCGGACCTGACTGTCAAGGCAGTAATGCTTTGTAAACGTGTGCAGCGAGGCCCACGTAGCTGCCTGACAGATAACCGGCAGCGGAACACCGCGGCCCAAGGCCGTGGTAGCAGCCGTTGCCCTGGTGGAATGGGCACGCAGCCCAACAGGAGGCTCCTTCTTAGCCAAAGAATAGCAGGTCTTGATGCACAAGGTAACCCAGCGGGAGATGGTCCTCTTGTGCACCGCCCGACCTTTTTGGCGCCCACGTAGCCAACAAAGAGCTGGTCATCCACCCGGAAGTGTGTTGTGCGGTCAATATAGAAAGAGAGCGCACGTTTTGGGTCCAGACGGTGGAGCCTCTCTTCCTCTCTGGAAGGATGCGGAGGCGGAAAGAAGGTGGGCAAAGTGATGGTCTGCCCAATGTGGAAAGCAGTAACCACCTTTGGCAAGAAGGACGGACGCGTCCGAAGAACAACCTTGTCTGGATGAACAGACAGAAAGGGAGGTTTGCAAGATAGAGCCTGGAGCTCACTCACCCGCCGAGCGGAGGTGATGGCCACCAGAAAGGCTGTCTTCAGAGTCAGAAGACGAAGAGGACAGTTATGCAGAGGCTCAAAGGGAGCGCACATTAAAAAGGTAAGAACCAAGTTCAAGTCCCACTGAGGCATTACAAACGGAACAGGAGGGAAGAGGTGAGTAATGCCTTTTAAGAACCTGTTAACAACAGGGGACTTGAAAAGGGAGGGCTGATCAGGGAGCCTGAGGAAGGCCGAGATAGCACAAAGATAACCCTTGATGGTACCCAGGGCAGAACCCTGTTGGGCCAGAGAGAGAAGGAACAGAAGGACCTCAGAAAGAGGGGCAGAAAGGGGATCCACAGCCTTTGCTGTGCACCATGCCACAAATTTGTTCCACCTGCAGGCGTATACCACCTTAGTGGAGGGACGCCTGGCTGCCAGAATCACATCACAAACTTCGGGAGGCAAGTCGAAAGGAATCAACTGCCGCCGCTCAATCTCCACGCAAGCAGGTGTAGACTGGACAGGTTCGGGTGGAGGACCGTCCCCTGCTGCTGCGACAGAAGATCCTCCCGAAGAGGCAGACTGATCGGGGGATCTATGCTCATATTGAGTAGCTCGGGATACCAAACTCTTCGAGCCCAGTCCGGAGCCACAAGAATGACTTGGGCCCGGTCGTGCCGAATCTTCTTCAACACTCTGGGTAGAAGTGGTATAGGCGGAAAGGCGTACAACAGACCGCAACTCCACTCGCGACGAAAGCGTCGCCGAGCGAGTGCCGCCTTGGAAATTCCAACGCGCAGAACTGATGACATTGCGCGTTCTCTTCGGTGGCGAATAGATCTAACCAAGGCTCTCCCCACTGTAGAAAGAGTCCTTGCGCCACTTCCGAGTGAAGACGCCATTCGTGATCCATTATGCACCTGCGGCTGAGGTTCGTCCGCCCTGGCGTTCAGAGAACCTGCCAGGTGTTGAACCATCAGGAACATGCCCTGATGTTCCAGCCATGTCCAGAGGCGCAGAGCCTCCTGACAAAGGGTCCAAGACCCCACCCCGCCCTGTTTGTTGCAGTACCACATGGCGGTGGTGTTGTCTGTGAACACCTGCACTACCTTCCCTTTGACAGAGGGAAGGAATGCCTTGAGTGCAAGCCGGATCGCCCGGAGCTCCAGAAGGTTGATATGGAGCCGGGACTCCGCCGGAGACCAGAGGCCTCTGATCTCCGCCTCTCCCATGTGACCGCCCCATCCCAGAAGGGACGCGTCCGTCACAACTGTATGCTCTGGCTGGGGAAGGGAGAGGGATCTGCCCATGACCCATTGCCGGTTCGAGAGCCACCACTGCAACTGTTTTGCAGTCCCCTCCGAGATCTGGACGTGATCGGACAGGTTGCCCTGGTGCTGCGCCCACTGGAACTTCAGGTCCCACTGCAGAGCCCGCATATGCCATCTGGCATGATTGACCAGCAGGATGCAGGAGGCCATGAGGCCCAGCAGCCTCAGGGTCATCCGTACCGAAACCCAGGATAAAGGCCGAAAGATCGGAATCATAGCCTGAATATCCCGGACTCGCCGTTCGGGAGGATAGGCCCGAAACTGCGTCGTGTCCAGAACTGCTCCGATGAAAAGGAGCTGTGGAGAAGGAATTAGATGCGACTTCGGCACATTGATGGAGAACCCCAGCGAGTGCAGGAGTTCGGCCGTAGTCTGGAGGTGGGAGACGACTGCCTGGGACGAGCCCGCCTTCAGCAGCCAGTCGTCGAGGTAGGGGAAGACTGAAACCCCTGCCCGGCGCAGATGAGCTGCGACCACCGCCATCACTTTCGTGAACACCCGAGGGGCACTGGTAAGGCCAAAGGGGAGCACGGTGAACTGAAAATGCTCGGGGCCTACCGTGAACCGAAGGTAACGCCGGTGGGCCGGCAGGACGGGGATGTGGAAATACGCGTCCTGCAAGTCCAACGCTACCAACCAGTCTCCAGGGTCGAGGGCAGTCAAGACCTGAGCTAGGGTGAGCATCTTGAACTTCTCCTTCCGGAGGAAGCGATTGACGTTCCGGAGGTCCAAGATAGGACGCATGTCCTCCTTGTCCTTTTTGGGCACCAGAAAGTAGTGGGAGTAGCAACCACGCCCTACTTCTGGGGTCGGAACATGCTCGATGGCCCTCTTGGTCAAGAGGGCCGTGACTTCCTTCCGTAGAAGCACCAAGTGATCCCCTGACATGCGGTGGAATTGAGGTGGCATGGCTGGGGGGTGGTCTCGAAGGGGAGGGAGTAGCCCCTTCGGACAATGTCCAAGACCCACCTGTCCGAGGTGATGGTGCGCCAGTGGGGAAGGTGATGGCGGACCCTGCCCCCTACTGGCGTGCCGTGCACCTGAAAGGAGGGACTAGGAGGGCTTGGAGGCCGCGGACGGGTTGGAGGTGGTGGCCTGACCCGCACGCTGGTTGCCCGATCCGCCACGGCGGAATCCACGTCCTCGGCCACGCGAAGACGCCTGCTGCGCGGGCCGGTGGCTGGGCTGCTGACGTGAAGGGGCGCCCCTACCGTGGCCACGATAGGGGCGAAAAGCAGAAGGCAGCGGAGGGCGTGTAGCAGAAAGGCCCAGGGACTTTGCAGTAGCCCGTGAGTCCTTAAAGCGCTCCAGCGCATGGTCTGCTTTGGACCCAAAAAGACCGACTCCATCAAAGGGCATGTCCATGAGAGTATTCTGGACATCCCCTGAAAAACCAGTGGTTCTCAGCCAGGCGTGGCGCCGGAGCGCCACCGTCGTTGCAATCGACCTGCCCAGCGAGTCGGCGGTGTCAAGGCCACAACGGATAGTGTATTTGGCCGCATCCCTTCCTTCCGCAATGGCGCGGGAAAGCAGTGCCTGGACCTCCTCAGGGCACTGGGGCAAAACATCCGCCACCGAATCCCACAGGGAGTGGGTATATCGGCCCAAAAGACAAGCGGTGTTAACGGACCGCAAGCCAGCACTGGAGGAAGAAAAACCTTTCTTCCCAAACTGATCCAGGCGTTTGGATTCCCTATCCGGAGGAGCGGTAGGGAAGGCGGTTTGGGAAGCGGAGGCTTGGACAACCAAGCTCTCAGGAGTGGGGTGGACAGAAAGAAACAGGGGGTCGCCCGGAGCGGGGCGATGGCGTCGTGACACGTTCCGATCCACAGGAGCCCCTGTGTTGGGCTTGGACCAGGCGCCCAAAAGAACGTCAGTGAGGGCGTCGTTAAACGGCAGCACAGTCTCCGCAGAGGAGGCTGCCGGCTGAAGCACCTCTGTCAAGATGTTAGTCTTGACCGTCAAAGTAGGGAGCTGGAGACGTAAGGCCCCAGCAGCCCTACGCAACACCGTACCAAAATTGGCCCCCTCCTCCGTAGCCACGGGAGGAGACAGCATGCCAGTGTCAGGAGAAGTATCCAGACCACTGGCCTCCCCTAGACTCTCTGTCCAGTCCTCATCATACTGACAGTTGCGTGTCAGAGGGTCATCAGACCCCTCCCAGTCCTCCTGGTCCTCCTCTGGTTCAAAATAAGGAGGAGGAGGGACATTTGGGACCCAAGGTCCCATCGGCGCCGGAGCCGGCGTCGAGCGACGTCGCTCCGGGTCCATGTCCGGAGCCGGAAGGAACTGGGGGACGACGCCGCCCGGAGCCCAGGGCGGCGTCGAGAACGGCACCGGAGACATCGGCGCCGGCGGAGGTGTCGTGAGGTCGACCGGCGTCGATTGGGGTTGTGGAGCCGGGATCGAGGCCGGGGCCGAAGCCGGAGCCGGGATCGAGGCTGGAGGCTCGGGCGACGCCGGGGCCGGAGCCGCCGGCGACGCCGGAGCAACCCCATCAGGGCCCGCGGGGCCCGAAGGCGCACCGGAGGGGCCTGAAGGCCCGAAGAGGCGGGCCATGGCCGACAGGAACTCCTGTACCTTGGCCGGATCCGCCCCCGAACCCGGGAAGGGCGGGTATGACGGGGGCGACTCCACAGGCAAGTCCGGGGCCGCGGGGGCGGGGACGGTGCCGGGAGGGGCCTCAGCCGAGTCGCGAGACCGGCGAGGCGAAGTCCGAGAGCGACGATGCTTCTTGGACTTCTTGTGCTTAGACTTACCGGACGAAGAAGTCGAGCGACCGGTGTGCACTCCGCGAGCGACCCCTGGACCTCTCACGCGACCGGGGCTTCCGCGGAGCCGAATGCCGGGCCTCGAGGAGCTTTCGAGACCGCTCTCGCAAAGCTTTCGGGTTGAGGGCCTGGCATTCGGGACAAGACTCGGTGTCGTGGCCTCGGCCGAGGCAGAAGAGACACTCCCAATGCGGGTCGGTGACGGACATCATCCGCGCACAGGCGCCGCATCGCTTGAAGCCGGGCATCCCTACGACACCTTAAAGTTGGAAAAACCAGTGAAAAAATCACCAAAAAGTATGGTCAAAAATTGACCAGGGCACTGCTCTTCCCGGATCTGCGCTTGCTGGCGCGGAAAAAGAAGAACTGACGTCAGCGCGCAGGGGCGGCGCCTAAGTACTGCCCGCGACGTCATCCCGGCGATCACGACGCCGACGACGGACGCGGAGCCGCACGGCGCCGCCTACCGACGCGCAAGGGTACTGCTACGCAAAACTTTCCGGATCCAGCCTGACGCCTGGGGATATTCTAAGGTAAGGAATCTATCACTAACGTGTCTCTTTCAGATCCCCATTTCACGCCCCCTTGCATTGACTGTTGGTCCTTTTACTGTGGAATCTCCGTTTTTGTTGGGTTTGGATTTGCTGAAGAAGTTGCATGCTACTATCTATTGCTCTCCTGCGGGTGTCTAAATTACTATGGGTCCGGATGTGAGTTCTAAACAGTGTTTGTCCCAGGATGAACCCCTCCCAGCTGAATTTGCTGACATCCCACCCACTCTACAGGTGACACGGATGTAGGGCTGTTGCATATACCACCAGTTTCTATACAAGTTAAAGAGAAGAACAAGTTACTTACCTTCGGTAACGATATATCTGTAAGAAACATTAGTTAGTTATAGAGTCCTTACCTTAGATTTCTTACCTTAGAATTACCCCCAGGCGTCAGACTGGATCCGGAAAGTTTTTTCGTCAGCAGTACCTCTGCGCGTCGGAAGGTGGCGTCGGTCGGCTCCGCGTCTGTCGTTGGCGTCGTGGTCGCCGGGATGATGTTGCGATAGCTACTTAGACGCCACCCTTGCGCGTCGACGTCAGTTCTGTATACGACTTTCCGTGCCAGAAACGCAGAACCATGCAAGACACTGACCACTGGCGCACAAAACTAACCCTAGAAATCAGTTCGCAGAACGGGGAGGATGGGTGGGGCGGTAAGGAATCTATAACTGACTAATGTTTCTTACAGATATATCGTTAGCGAAGGTAAATAACTTGTTCATCTGAAAGAAACACGTTAGTTATAGATTCCTTACCTTAGAATAGATATCCCAGCAATATCAACCCCGGAGGTGGGTCTGCGAACCAGGATCACACCAGAAAGTCCTGGAGAACAGAACGGCCAAAGAATCCGTCTCTCCGGACTTGATTGTCAAGGCAGTACTGTTTGGTAAAGGTGTGCAACGAAGCCCACGTAGCTGCCTGACAAATGTCATTCAGAGGAACACCACGTCCCAAAGCAGTAGTGGCTGCCGTCGCCCTGGTGGAATGGGCGCGCAGCCCCACTGGAGGCTCCTTCTTCGCCAGAGAATAACGGGCTTTGATACACAAAACGACCCATCGGGAGATAGTCCGCTTGTGTACAGCCCGACCATTTTTGGCACCCACATAGCCAACAAAGAGCTAGTCATCCACCCGGAACTGCTTTGTGCGATCCAGGTAAAAGGAAAGCACACGTTTTGGGTCCAGACGGTGGAGACTCTCCTCCTCTTTCGAAGGATGCGGAGGCGGAAAGAAGGTAGGCAAAGTGATGGTCTGCCCGATGTGAAAGTTCGTGACAACCTTGGGCAAGAAGTATGTATGAGTCCTGAGAACCACCTTGTCCGGATGGATAGACAGGAAAGGAGGCTTGGAAGAAAGGGCCTGGAGCTCACTCACCCGTCTGGCAGAGGTGATGGCCACCAGGAAAGCAGTTTTAAGCGTCAGAAGCCTTAAAGGACAGTTGTGAAGTGGCTCAAAGGGAGCGCACATTAAAAAAGTTAAGACTAGATTCAAGTCCCACTGAGGCATAACGAAGGGGATAGGAGGAAAGAGATGAGTTATGCCTTTCAAGAAACGATTAACAACCGGGGACTTGAAAAGAGAGGGCTGATCGGGAAGCCCAAGGAAGGCAGAGATGGCCGAAAGATAGCCTTTGAGAGTGCCCAGAGCAGAGCCCTGCTGGGCTAAAGAGAGAAGGAACAAAAGAACTTCAGAAAGAGGGGCAGAAAGGGGATCCACAGCCTTTGCTGTGCACCATGCCACAAACTTGTTTCACCGGGCGTATACCGTCTTAGTGGAGGGACGCCTGGCTGCCAAGATTACATTGCAAACTTCAGGAGGCAGGTCAAAAGACGTCAACTGCCGCCGCTCAATCTCCACGCAAGGAGGTGGAGGCTGGACAGGTTCGGGTGGAGGACTGTCCCCTGCTGCTGCGACAGAAGATCCTCCCGAAGAGGCAGCCTGATCAGAGGAAAGATGGCCATGTTGAGCAGCTCGGGATACCAGACTCTTCGTGCCCAATCCGGAGCCACAAGAATGGCTTGGGCCCGGTCGCGCCTGATCTTCTTAAGCACTCTGGGCAGAAGTGGTATAGGCGGAAAGGCGTACAACAGACCGCAACTCCACTCGCGACAGAAAGCGTCGCCTAGCGAGTGCCGCCTTGGAAATTCCAAAGCGCAGAATTGCTGACATTGCGCGTTTTCTTCGGTGGTGAATAGATCTAACCAAGGCTCTCCCCCCTGCTGAAAGAGACCTTGCACCACCTCCGAGTGAAGACGCCATTCGTGATCCATCATGCACCTGCGGCTGAGTTTGTCCGCCCTGGCGTTCAGGGAACCTGCCAGGTGTTGAACCACCAGGGATATGCCCTGATGTTCCAGCCATGTCCAGAGGCGGAGGGCCTCCTGACATAGCGTCCGCAACCCCACCCTGCCCTGTTTGTTGCAGTACCACATGGCGGTGGTGTTGTCCGTGAACACCTGCACTACTCTTCCCCGGACAGACGGAAGGAATACCTTGAGTGCAAGATGAATTGCCCGAAGCTCCAGAAGGTTGATGTGGAGCCCGGACTCCGCCGGAGACCAGAGGCCTCTGATCTCCACCTCTCCCATGTGGCCGCCCCATCCCAGAAGGGATGCGTCCGTCACCACTGTGTGCTCTGGTTGGGGAAGGGAGAGGGATCTGCCGTTGACCCAATCCTGGTTCGTGAGCCACCACTGCAACTGTCGAGCAGTGCCCTCCGAGATCTGGACGCAATCGGACAGATTCCCCTGATGCTGCGCCCACTGGAACTTCAGGTCCCACTGCAGAGCACGCATATGCCACCTGGCATGATCGACCAGCAGGATGCAAGAGGCCATGAGGCCTAGCAGCCTCAGAGTCATTCTGACCGAAACCCAGGATAGAGGCTGAAAGATTGGAATCATAGCCCGAATATCCCGGACTCGCTGTTCGGGAGGATAAACCCGAAACCGCGTCGTGTCCAGAACCGCTCCGAAGAAAAGGAGCTTCTGAGAGGGAGTCAGGTGTGACTTCAGCACATTGATGGAGAATCCCAGCGAATGCAGGAGGTCGGCCGTAGTCTGGAGGTGGGAGACAACAGCCTGGGGCGAGCCCGCCTTTAACAGCCAGTCGTCGAGATAGACTGGAACCCCTGATCTGCACAGATGAGCTGCAACCACCGTCATCACTTTCGTGAACACCCGAGGGGCGCTGGTAAGGCCAAAGGGGAGCACAGTAAACTGAAAGTGCTTGTGGCCTACCGTGAACCGCAGGTAACGTCGGTGGGCCGGCAGGACGGGGATGTGAAAATAAGCGTCCTGCAAGTCCAACGCTACCATCCAGTCTCCAGGGTCGAGGGCAGGCAAGACCTGAGCGAGCGTCAACATCTTGAACTTCTCCTTCCGGAGGAAGCAGTTGACGTTCCTGAGATCCAAGATAGGACGCAGGCCCTTGTCCTTCTTGGGCACCAGAAAGTAGTGGGAATAGCAGCCACGACCTACTTCTGGGGCAGGAACGTGCTCGATGGCTCCCTTGCCCAAGAGAGCCAAAACTTCCAGCTGGAGAAGTGCCAGGTGATCCTCCGACATGCGGTGGTATTGAGGTGGCATGGCTGGAGGGGTAGCCTCGAAGGGGAGGGAGTAGCCCCTTCGGACTATTTGCAAAACCCACCTGTCCGACGTGATGGTGCGCCAGTGGGGGAGGTGATGGCGAATCCTGCCGCCCACTGGTGTTTGATGGGCCTGAAAGGTCAGACTAGGAGGGTTTGGAGGCTGGTGCAGAGGGGGGTTGGTGGACTGGCCCGCCCGCTGGCCCCCTCAACCACAACGTTGGTTCCCACGTCCCCAGCCGCGTGAAGGTTGGGAAACTTGCTGCGGCCTGTGGCTCTGGGCGGACGTAGTGGGGTACCCCTTCCGTAGCCACAAAAGGGGCGAAAAGCAGACTGCGCTGGGCGACTGGAGAGGCCCAAGGACTTGGCCGTAGCCCGTGAGTCCTTGAAACGCTCTAGAGCGTTGTCTGCTTTGTCGCCAAAAAGGCAACAGCCATCAAAGGGCATGTCCATCAAGGTGTTCTGGACATCCCCCGAAAATCCAGTCGATCTCATCCAGGCGTAGCGACGAAGGGCTACAGACATGGAAATCGTCCTGTCTAGAGAGTCTGCGGTATCCAGCCCACAACGGATGGTAAACTTAGCCGCATCCCTCCCTGCGGCGACAGCCTGGGAGAGCACTGTCCGTGCCTCCTCCGGACACTGAGGCAGCACCTGCACAACCGTATCCCACACAGAGTGGGAATAACGGCCCAACAGACACGCAGTGTTTACCGACCGCAGTCCCAAGCTGGCAGAAGAGAAAGTTTTCTTCCCAAGATGGTCCAGCTTCTTGGATTCCCTTTCCGGTGGAGTGGTAGGGAATGCGCTCTTGGAAGTGGAGGCTTGGACTACCAAGCTTTCCGGGGTGGGGTGTTGGGAGAGGAAAGTGGGGTCACCCGGAGCCGACGGTGGTGTCAGGCAATCATCCTGTCCACGGGCGCCCCCGTGTTGGGCCTGGACCACATGCCCCAAAGGACGTCGGTAAGGGCCTCATTAAACGGCAGCAGGGGCTCCGAAGAGCTCGCTGCCGGCTGAAGCACCTCTGTCAGGAGGTAAGTCCTGACCGCCACCGTAGGAAGCTCAAGGTTGAGGGCCTCGGCCACCCTACGCAACACCACTGCGTATGACGCTCCCTCCTCCGTAGCCACGGTAGGAGGAGACAACATGCAAAGGTCAGGGGATGTGTCAAGACCACTGGCATCCCCCAGTTCCTCTCTCCAGTCCTGCTCAGATTCCATCTGATCAGTTAAAGGGTCACCTGACCCCTCCCAGTCCTCCTCCTCATCCTCAGGTTGCCAATCCGGGCAAAAAGGGACCCCAGGAGTGAACAGGGGCACAAAAACCCCACTAAGCGCCGGATCCAGCGTCGTACGATGCCGGTCCGGGTCCACATCGGGATGGAGGCCGGGGTCAATGCCGGCCGGGGACACGACCGGCGTCGGTTGCGGCTGCGGTGCCGGAGGAAGCGGCGCCGGTGGAGTTGTAATAAGGTCAACCGGCGCCGGTCCGGATCCAGGCCTGGATCCAAGGGGGGCCTGCGGCGCCGTGGCCGGAGCCGATGGCGGAGAAGGCCTAGACCCCCCAACCGAGATGGCGGGGCCCGGAGTCACTCCGGGTCCACGGAAGGGAGGGAAGACCGGAGTGGACTCTTCGGGCTCCGCGCGCGGGAGGGGCATCGCCCGCATCCCTCATCGCGTCAGCCGACCGACGGGGAGAAGTCGAAGAGCGACGATGCTTCTTTGACTTCTTTTTGTGCTTCGACTTACCCGACCGAGAGTGCGAAATCTTCGATGACTTGGACGAGTGGTGATGGCTCCGCGACCGATCACTCGACCTCCCTCGCGACCGGGACCTCGAACAGCACGGAGCCGACTGCCGGTGCTCAAGCAGCTTTCGGGACCGCTCCCGCAAAGCCTTCGGAGCCATCAACCGGCAGTCAGAGCACGACTTGGGGTCGTGGTCGTGCCCCAGGCAAAAGAGGCACACGCGGTGCGGATCCCATAACTGACATCATGCGGTTACAGGAACCGCATGCCTTGAAGCCGGGCATTTCCTTGTGCACCAGGAGTCGATGGACTTAAAAACTAAGTCGAAAAAAAGTCAGTCAAAAAGTGACTGGAGGTACTGCTCTTTCCGGATCTGCGCTGGCTGGCGCGGAAAAAGAAAGAACTGACGTCAGCGCGCGAGGGCGGCATCTAAGTAGCTACCGCAATGTCATCCCGGCAACCACGACGCCAATGACGGACGCGGAGCCGACCGACGCCACCTTGCCACGAGCAGAGGTACTGCTGACGATAAACTTTCCGGATCCAGTCTGACGCCTGGGGGTAATTCTAAGGTAAGGAATCTAAGGTAAGGAATCTATAACTAACGTGTTTCTTTCAGATTGTGCTTTGCCTCGCATTCCTCAGTATAAGATACCGCAGGCAGGAGAACGGGCTCTTCAGATTATTCAGGATTTGATACAAAAGGGAGTGGTGAGGAAACGTCTGCCAATATTTGTAATAGTCCTATTCTTCCGATTCTTAAGAGGGCACCCTAAGGCTCCTCTGAGCACACTGATAATGTTTATCGTTTTGTGATTGATCTGTGTGAGGTTAATAAAATAAAATAGTAGTTCCACAGTTCCCTGTGGTTCCTGATATTACTACGCTTTTGACGATGATTCCTTCTACTGCTACATTCTTTTTTGTTATTGACTTGAAAAATGCTTTCTTTAGTATTCCTATCCATCCAGACAGTAGATATTTGTTTGGGTTCACACTGGCTGGTAGGAGTTTTAGATTCTGTCGCGCTCCTCAGGGCTATACAGAGAGTCCTAGTATTTATAGTCAAGCATTAAAAAGTCAGTTGGATTCCTTATCGCTTCCTCCAGGTAATGTATTAGTGCAGTATGTTGATGACCTCCTTATTGCTTCTGATACGGAACAGGGTTGCAAAGGTAGTATGGTCAAATTGTTGTTGCATTTGGCCCATCATGGACATAAGGTTTCCCTTTCTAAATTTCAGTATTGTCGACAGGAGGTCATCTATTTAGGTCACCTGCTGTCGAAGGAGGGTAGGAGGTTGACCCCTGAGCGCATCAGTGCCATTGTTAAAATGCCCATTCCACAAACTCAAAAAGATGTGCGCGCTTTTATAGGTATCACTTCCTACTGTCGTCAGTGGATACCTAACTATTCCTTACTAATTAAACCTTTGCTTAGATTAACAACGAAAGCAGTGCATGAGCCTTTGCCTTGGATGCCCGAATGCCAGCAGTCTTTTGAGCAATTGAAAACTGCGCTTTGTTCGGCTCCAGTGCTTGGCACACCTAACTATGGCAAACCGTTTGTGCTCTATGTCCACGAGATGGCTGGCTGCGCGCTTTCTGTCCTAACACAAAAGTTTGGGGACAAGCAAAGGCTGTGTGCTTATTTTCTTGCTGTGCTTGATCTTGTTGCAAGGGCACTCCCGAGTTGTCTGAGAGCGGTCGCGGTCGCGGCTGTGGCCACTTCAATCAGACAATCGGCTAGACTCGTGCTTGATACTGACCTCACAGTTATGGTGCCCCATGTTGTGGATACTCTCTTGAATAAGACAAAGACACAGCACCTCACCAGTGCACGTCTCACCGGTTATGAATTGACACTCTTTGCTAAGCATATTACGATTAAAAGATTTGCCACTCTGAATCCAGCCACGTTACTATCCCTCCCTTCTGAGAATGATGCAGTTGATAAACATGACTGCATCTTCCGGATGGAAGAAGAGACAAAGGGACGGGTAGACCTGACTGATGTTCCTTTATCTGACCCCCAAGGAGAACTATATGTTGATGGCTCTTGTTTTAAATTACCAGATGGCACCACGACGGCATCCTATGCTGTCACTACATTGTGCACGGTGGTAGAGACATCAAGGGTCCCTTATCAGTGGACTCAATCTGCTGAGCTTGCTGCTCTTATTCGAGCTTGTGAATTGAGCAAAGGGCTGATTGTCAATATTTATACTGACAGCCAATATGCCTTCGGTGTCGCGCATAATTTTGGGCGACTCTAGCCTGAGAGAGGGTTCCTTACTTCTCATGGCACCAAGATACAGCATGGTCACCTCATATTGAGGCTTTTGTCCGCTTTAACGGTCCCCAAGAAATTGGCCATTATCAAATGTAGTGCCCACAGGAAGGTTACTGATGATGTGGGTAGAGGAAACGCTTTTGCCAATCAAATAGCTTAGGAAACGGCCCGAACAAAGATGAAACACATGTTTGTAGGAGGTACAGCTAGGTGGGTCCCTGAAGTTGTCATGTTTGAGAATTCCCTCGAAAGTGTAAAGGAGATACAAAGCAAAGCCACAATGGAAGAATTAGCGGAATGGCAGGAGAGTACAGCACAGTTGAATGAGGAAGGATGTTTGATCGATAAATCAGGAAAACAGAGATGGATGTTGCCAGATGCATATGTTCTACCTCTGGTTACTATGGCACATGGTCCAGCTCATATTAGTGCCAAAGGCATTTGTAAGCTGTTAGCTCCTGTATGGCAGAATAACAATATCTTTAGGACGGCTGAGCATTTAGTGAAATATTGCAGCATGGTCTGTATGATCCATAATCCAGGGGAGGGTACCCCAACACCACCTGGTAATTTTGCACCACCCACTTTTCCTTTTGAAGTCCTTCAAATGGACTATATTGAGTTAGAGAGATGCAATAATCTTAAGTATGTTTTGGTGGTTGTGTGTGCGTTCAGTAAATGGGTTGAGGCTTACCCCACTAAAGATAATACAGCCATTACGACTGCAAAGGTGCTCCTGAAGGAGTTCTTTCCTCGTTCTGGCTTGCCCCGAGTCATCTGGAGTGACAATGGAAGTCATTTTAATGCGAAAGTGATTCAATTGATTTGTGAGGGCCTCCATGTAAAACAAAAATTTCATGCTGACAATCATCCACAGTAAGCGGGTTTGGTTGAGAAGTAAAATGGTACTCTCAAACTGAAATTGGCAAAAATTCAGGAGACCACAGAGTTAAAGTGGCCGGATGCTTTACCATTAGCTCTTTTGTCAACAAGAACTACAGCACATTCTAGGACAGGATTGTCTCTTACGAGGTCGTGTTTGGGCTCCCGGCAAACGTCTGGGGCGTCCCACGTCCCCGTAGGTTCTCTGATATTGAGCACCCTGTGTTACTTGATTACCTTGGCCAGTTAACAGAACGTTTACGTTCTATTCACCAACAGGTGCGGGAGTCCCTACCTTCTATACCAGAGGGACCCGGCCACGATATCAAGCCTGGTGACTTCGTTTTACTGCGTAACTTCCAGAAGAAGAAAAGTTTGGAGCCACGCTAGAAAGGTCCTGAGCTGGTTTTGTTGGTGACACGTACTGCTGTGAAGGTTGCTGGCCGTAAGAACTGGGTCCATGCGACCCACTGTCAGAGGATTCCTTTACCATTACCCTATGACCAGTCGGTCAAAGACGGCATTAGGGACACGGAGTGCGAGCAGGTGCCCAGGTTTGTCCCTTTCAGCGATGCCCAGCTAACGTGGACGCAAACGGATAAAGAAAATGAAAATGTGTTGAACGAGGCTGTTCCTCCGGAAATACGAGCTGTCCAAGAGCCTTTGTTCACTGATCATACAGTGCCTGGGGCTACCAGGTACAATTTGTGCCCTCGGTTGAGGGACACTGAATCTAAGGAGAAAAAAGAGTTGGGATGGACTGCATAAGATAGGTTGTACTGAGTTATAGTACCAACAGAATCAGCTGAAATTAGTGAAGGCTTTTTTTGCTTACTTTATTCTAGTTGTTTGAACATTAGTTAGGAAAGGCCGAAGTATACGTTGAAGGTATACCATCTTGATCGACGTGGGATACATTAAAAGAGCTTAGGACAGAGCAAGCTTCACCGCTGGTGCTCAAGAGCGCCAACTTCTTGATGGACAATAGGAGCCTGTACCAGTGAGGCTCTGACGGACACTGGGAACTTGTATATTTTCTTTGCATTTTTGCCCCCCTTTTCCATCTGTTATGCATCCCTTTGGTAGACAGGTTGCTGAGGAAGAGCAGCCAGTGATTCTTGTTGCCCAGAATAACATGGTGTGGACCGGCAAGCAGAAAATAACATGTGTTGCTCTTGTGGTTTTGTTGCTAATAATATTATGTGGGATGTCATGGGTTTTAGAAAAAGATCAGGATGTACCTTTACGTAACAAGGGTAAGGTTATTCCCCCGACAAGAAAAAAAAGGACAGCTCCGAGTAATGTATTTCTAGACACACACAAGAGATTCTTTGGAGAAGGGACAGCTTGCTACCCCACTGAATCTGTCACTAGTTTATGGACTGCATATCCATTGTCACTTGTAGATTATATATATACTCGTCCACCGCAATTTACAGAAGTGAAGGGAGTTTTTGGTTTTGGCTATCCAGGACCTTGTTTATATTATAGAAAGCCACTGGGAATTGGTTATCCAGGTTGTGATAACAACACATATTGCGACAATTTTTATACGGAAGAACAGAATGTCACTTTGGTGGGATGGCATTACAAGGAATTGATAGTCACGCGGGAGGCTGGGTATTATCCTGCTTGTTGCCCTATCGTGAATAGCACAGACACTTCTTTGTAAATCAGTTGTTCTTAAATAGTGTTGTACAAAAATACGATCCCTTTAGTGAATGACAAAGATCCGAGTACTTTCGGAATGAACACTAGATATGCTGCAGTAGATTATGAAGGGCCGATTTATGCACACCCGGGGTTTTACTTTTTGTCTAATGGTACATATTCCAATGTTCATAACGGTACAGACAACGTGGCTCTTGTAATGGTGTTGCCCTTAGGTGTGCCCTGTAAATAAGCTAAGCCTAATGTCTGTTGGGTTAAAAGAACTTTAACAAAGGAATTCTGTAAGGGACTGACCGATATAGAGGTCAATATTTATAGTAATGGAATCACTTTTGGATACATACTTTCTTCCATTTTCACTTTGGGTGGTACTTCAATGGCCAGGGGTGAAAAAGCTAGAGAATATTTTGGGTGCAAGTTGCACATTTTATCTAATACTACTGTGGCAGCTTTACGAGACATCACCATTCAGTTGGAGAGGATGCAAATGTATTCAGAACAGACTAGGTACACAGTTGATTTTATCTTAGCTCAGAGTGGTGGTGTATGCGCGATAGTGGGAGATCAGTGTGTGGTCAGGATCAAAAATATGGAAAAGAATATTACCAAGCACATTCTCGATATACTTGAGAATGTCAAGGGAATGGAGAGTGGAAATTGGAGTTGGTCCCTTTTCGGTAGTTGGGGCTGGATTCTTGAAAAGGTGATTTACATGATTGTGATATTAGTGCTTTGCTGTGCTCTTATTCAGTGTCTTCCATTCTGCTGCTCCTATTGCACCACTATTCTCACCCCTAAACGGAAAATATTGATTCATGATACCAATGCTGCAATAATGGTACAGAAAGAAATAGAGGACCTCATGAATATCGATGAGGGCATTTTCGAGAATTCTTCCCTCCTCACAGTTTCCTTTCCTGATGTTGAAAACATGGAGTGCTCATAAGGCTCTATTGCTCCGAATTTGTATTATTGCTCATGGTTTCCTGTTTTCCTTGTTGCTGTTAGAAAATGTTTTAGCTCATGCTAAAAGGAGGGTCTGTTAGATTAGAAATGTTCACGTTTGCACATTGCCCTATGTAAGTTAGCATGCGCTGCGCCATTTTCTTTGCAGGCGCCATTTTAGGCTGTTCGAAACTGATCTAGTTTGATTCCGAGAAATGTTCCACTATAGGTTTCGTTTTCTTCCATGTAGGCCTGTTCCCGTAATGAGTACACTGTTCCTACTGGCACATACCTTTCTCACTTGATAGAGGCCCTCTCCCACTTGTCTGGTGGCGGGCCCGAATGGAACAACCTTGGACTCTGTAACTTTGTGTAAGATTTGAGCATTGAAGCTGTTTCTTTCTGTTTTTTGTATTTCACTGTTTAGCTGCACCTGCCTGGAAAATTCCACTGTGGGCGTGTTTCAGCCCAGTTACGAAATGTACAATAATGTATCTTCATGCTTGTTAATTTCAGTGCCCAGTTACAAAATGTACAATAATGTATCTTCATGCTTGTTGATTTCAGTCCCCTCTGCAGCACTCCTAGCGACTGGGTAGACCGGGCTCCGCTCTGAGTGTATAAGAATAAACAGTTATTGGTTTGTATTCTCTACTGACTGACCGACACTTCATTTGGTATGGAAGGTTGATAGGCAGTCATTAGTGACCCAGGTGACCCTAATCGGGCCACTTCCTTCACCCGGGCCCTCTTTATTTTTCAGGCATTTCCTCTCTCTTCCCCTTCCGGAGGCCTACGGCAGCTTCAACGTGAAATAGATCGCTTCATTTAGGGTAGGATGAAACCCAGACTGCAGAAACAACTGTTACAACGCACGAAGCTGGAGGGTGGGTTGGCTGTTCCTAATGTCCTGCAGTACTACCAGGCCGCCCAACTGAGATATTTGATTGAGTGGAACCATCCTATGACGGAAAAACACTGGGTCTTCATGGACCAAACAGTGGCGGGCTGGCACATATAGAGGGAGGCCTGGCTTCCCCGAGATCATAGATCCTGGTGTCTCTACTCGTCTCCAGTCACAAGCCCTATATTAAAAGTTTGGGACAAGGTAGGGTGCTCCGCTAGCCTCTCGTCCTTCATTTCTCTGATGACCCCACTGTTCGCCAACCCGGAGTTCGCCCCAGGGTTAGCGCCGAAAGTCGCTAAAAGATGGCTGGCAGGTGGGTGCAAAAGAGTGGGTTGTCTCTTCGATCATAACGGTCTCATCTCTTTTGACGAACTTAAATCACAATACTCGAAGTCAGAGCAAGATAGGTTCACTCACACCCAACTTAACCACTGGGTGCTTGGCCCCAATGCACACCCCAAAGTCGGGTTGTAGGCGACATGCTGTGTACTCTTCCTTTAATCAGAGGCCACCTCTCTTACGTTCCATGTACTGTCTGTTATCATGCATCGGAAGGCAACAGCGAGCCCGGATGGGGTTGTAGGCAACTTGCTGTGTAGATGACCTGCTTTATTCTTTGTCAATAAAAAGATTTAACCCTAACTTATGTATTAATGTTCTGCGACCGAAATCCAGTCACAAAACATTCATATTTTCCCATCAATTCAAAAGTGGTGGTAAGCATTCACAAATGGGAAGGAGTCACCAACAAAAACATTTTTTACGAGCAAGCAGTGGTCCATGGGACCACTGCTTGCTCGTAAAAAATGTTCATAAAAGTATTCATTTTCTTTTTTAAACACATCCTGTTTTCCTATTAGGAAAACGGGCTGCATTTAAAAAAAAAAAAAAGATTGCTTTATTTGAAAGCAATCACAGACATGGTGGTCTCCTAACCCCAGCAGGTCACCATGCCTATGACTCTAACCAATCATAGTGAGTCTCAATTTGCGACCTACTCTATGCATATTAATGATGTAGGTTAAATTGCGACCCAAAACAAATCATTATTTTGTGAACTAACCTATTAATATATAGATTGGTTAAAAAAAATACCAATGCATTCGGTAGAAGTCGGTGTGCAAATTGCACCCACTTCTACCAAGTTTATTTTAGTAGATTCCTATTGAGAACTCTCAAATTGCAAATGTCATGTAATTTACGGTTTCTCAGTAGGAATCTTAGTAAATCAGGCCCCAAGCTGCCAAAAAGTAAGAATAGAACAATCACTAACCCAACTAAACGTAAAGTCTCAAAATGAACCAAAATAAAAGGCACAACATCTAACATTTGAAAGCCAAATACTCTGCCAACAATCATGGCCTATCATACCTAAATTCCATAGCAAGAACCTTACTGTAAACTGACCAATCAAAAAAACACCAATAACAACCCTAAAGAAACCTATCAACAAGTAAATATTTTTATTTTATTAATATTAATTTAAAATGTTTACAACTTTGGGGCTGATTACGATGT
The DNA here is from genome assembly GCA_963921515.1 of Calotriton arnoldi. NCBI lineage: Eukaryota > Metazoa > Chordata > Amphibia > Caudata > Salamandridae > Calotriton > Calotriton arnoldi. The sequence continues at coordinate 95,304 of CAWUFW010007413.1, read as the reverse complement.
CGGTCGGAAAGCAATCCGACCGACTCCTTGTAGGAATCGTTTCCAACGGACTCGGGTTCGGCGAGTCCGACCGAACGATTACGATGTTTCCAAACACCGTTCAGTTGGACTCCCATTGACTTCAACGGGAGCCTGGGTTCCGACCGACAACACAGGCTCCCATTGAAAAAAGTAGTGGTTGTGGAAAACCTTGCACCCTGGGGCCTGCCACAAGGTGCATGGTTGTAAAGAGGGGTCCCATGGGTATCCCCACGGGCCCGAACCTGAGGCCTCAGGGTGAAGGGGGGCCTGCTACGGGCCCCCAAAGTCAGTCTCCGACAGCCGTTCTGTGTCAGACAGGCCAATTCGGAAAGGCTGTCCGAATCCTACATCGTAATACGTCGGTCGGAAACGGGGTCCATTGAGATGTACGATTTGGCTCCGATCGACTCGGAGTCTCCGAATGCCGGTCAGAACCCAGTTAGAAAGACCGAACGGTTAACTTCTATCGTAATCGATCAGTCGGAAATGCTTCCGAGTCCGTCGAAAACATGGGTTCCGACACGGGTTAGGAAAATCCGAATGCCGTTCGGAACCTTTCCGACTGACATCATAATCGGCCCCTTAATCTTAAATCAAAAATAAGCATACACAATTAATCTACTTGCTCATCACAATAACTCCAATGACAGGCGTAGTTGTCCGTTTTGCCCTTGGGCTTTCTTTATAGACCTTCTGATGTTCCTTCGTTGCTTAATCATGCCCCCACCTTATCCATTCGACTCTTAGCCAGCAGCAGCTTTCAGCCACACCACAATAGGTTTTTTACCAACTCTGAACTGGTGTAATGACTGAACGCCAATCAATCTAATGAGTGCGCAGAAGCAAACTCTAATGATGTACAAACAAATTTGACTACTAACCCTGGTTCCTTATTAGTGTCTTCACCTTTCACTTTGAGCATTGTCATTTGGAGCAGTGGGGGTCTTGCATCTAAAATTAAAAACAAGGAGTGGCTTTCTTTTTTCGGCACCTACAATATTGTTTTACTTCTGGAGACTTGGGCAGTAACCGACCCCATCTGAAATGGGTATACCTGTTTTTCAATCCTGTCACTCCCCTCTAGTTCTGGTAGGGTCAAGTGGGGTTTTCATTGTGGTGTAAACTAGCTATAAACCTAAAAGTCTCTGCCACTGATATTAACAACAGAGGAACCCAGGTGTTATCTGTTGTAATTTGTAGTGAGTTTACATTTTATTTGATCAATTTCTATGACAATGAATTTTCACATGATAATGATGTTAATTTTCATGCATTGTTTAGTTATATTGATGAAATGCATGGTTCAATAAAATTCGTCTTCCCATAACCGAACTGGATATTCTGTGATGATATTAACTCTAGTCTTGAAGTGGATATTATATTCTCCATCCGATCTTTTTCTTGGGATACTGATGCAATTTGTATTTGCCCCAATCCCAGAGATGCTGAAATAGGTAATTACATCTTGGAACATGACCTTGTTAATATTCATGAGGGTGAAGATCTCATGTTGTGAACTCCCACTTTCTTTGGTAGAGAGTGTTCACTCACAATTGATCATAGTTTTTTGTTCAGACACATTTATGAATTTTCTTTTAACTAGCCATATGATTAACATGCACCTTCACCTAACCTGAACTGTGCACGTCACCAACCTCAGACTCATCCCCAAGAATAACATCCTTAGATTGGTATGGAGTTTACCCTACCTTTGCCAGTTCCTGGAAATATTGGTCAACTGTCATCTTAGCTATTTTTACACCTGACTTTCTGCACCGGCAGGGAATGGCACAATTCTGTTTACTTTTATTAATTTTGGTAATCTGTGGTAAAGAACAAGTTACTTACCTTCGGTAACGATAGATCTGTAAGAAACATTAGTTAGTTATAGATTCCTTACCTTAGAATTACCCCCAGGCGTCATACTGGATCCGGAAAGTTTTTTTCGTCAGCAGTACCTCTGCGCGTCGGAAGGTGGCATCGGTCGACTCCGCGTCTGTCGTCGGCGTCGTGGTCGCCGGGATGATGTTGTGGCAGCTACTTAGATGCCACCCTGGCGCGCTGACGTCAGTTCTGTACATGACTTTCCGCGCCAGAAACGCAGAGCCATGCAAGACACTGACCATTGGTGCACAAAACTAGGGCCCTGAAAGGATGACCTTAACCCTAGAAATCAGTTCGCAGAACGGGGTGGCTGGGTGGGGCGGAAAGGAATCTATAACTAACTAATGTTTCTTACAGAATTTCATACACAAGATGGCCGACTGGTGAGGAGCTCAATAAGGGAGCTCCGAGCGCTTGGGATCAGCTTGAGCTGAATATCCCTGTTAGCGGCAGTGACCCACGGAACTGAACACACTACGAGAAACAACATCAGGAATCCTGCAACAAGACGAAACAACTAACTTTTTTCCACCATCTCCTGCCACCCAAACAACGGTGACAACCCTGCCTCTCACCTCATTCTGCTCCGACACCGGCTGAGCTGGGCTCGGTCTGCTGATCTAGATTTGGGAGTCCTTTGATGGTCTGCAGTATTGAAGCCAATCCCGCTGGAGTCTCCGCGACGTGGATCACCGACAACGAAGCTGAGCCCTCGATCGCACCACTGATCTCCCATCGCTCTGCTCTGCCTCGATAGAGAAGGGGCTCGGCTCGGACCGTGGACCCCTAATCATCTGCTGACCGGGAGGATGGAGTCTAGCCCCGCTGGAGCTACCGCAACATGAATAATCTTCCCTAAACGCCTCCCTTTCACTGGACTGCTGCTCGAGGGCTGCAGAGGTCTGAGACAGCGAGAGGTGTTCCATACAGGCCAGCTGCTTCGCGGTCTGGCTCATTGGGGCTTCTCTCTATTGCAGTCCGGGAAAGGACTTAAGGAGCGGAGGAGCCAGTCCGCACGGCGAGCGCTCTGTGGCAGTATCGGGGCCCTGTTCACGGGGGCTTCTCCTGAAAACAGTTCGGGAAGGGTATGAGGAACGGAGCCATTCCGCACTGAGCGTACTGTTGGCTTCGCCGGGGCCCGTCACATTGGGGCTTCCGTGAATGCAGTTCCTATCGGGAAAGATAGGAGAAGCGGAGCTTGTCCGCACTGTGAGCACTCTGCGAGATCACTAACGAGTGATACGATCCGAAACCTATTTGCGCTGAACAAGCCGCCCTCACGAGGGTTTCCCGGACGAAGCCTTTAGCCCGACTCCGCCCCCAACAGGCACGGTGCCAATTAAACTCAAATGAAACAGCCGTCCGTTCTGGATCGGGAGCGGCTAGGACGGTCTGGGCTTTTGCCTGATCGACAACGTGTATGCATGTTTATGCTGTATGTTTGGCGGCGAGATCAACTACACATGGGGGCTGCGTGCTCGTTGATTTTACCGCATTTGCACAAATACATGCTGACACTCCACATTTCAAGACCCCACATCTTCTTGCTGGGGAATTTATTAGAAGGTTCACCTTTGCTGAACTAACGGGCAGCATCTACCTCGATGCCTGCAAAATGGCGGCCTCTACTAACCAGCATTACCAATAATTGGGGGTCTGCTTTTAGCCTGTTGTTTTAGGCAGGAAGAGACACTGACCCTCCCAGGAAGCAGACGACATAGGACATAGGAACTGAAAAAGGACAAAGCACTCACAGAATCACAGAAACTGAAACAGGACGACTACCTGTTTTGGCCCAGCTAATAGAAAGAGACATAGGACTACCTTTTTGGTTATGATATCCACTACTAAAGAGGCGGCCATCTTGGACTGATTCCCTTACAGTGGACCAGCCCCTGTACATCACTAGTTAACACACCTCGGTTTCCCTCTCCACATGCACACAGGTGAGAATTTCTACTTCTACTTCTATTTTTACCCTATTTTATACTCTTCTTGACCCAGCCCCCATCTATCACTCGCCTGCAGCGGGGCACTCACCCCTAAATTTGAATTAACCCCTACTCCACCCTCCCTTCCCTTTGCCCTCAACCAACACCAGCACCCCCGTTGTTCCAACACCTCCCCACATCTCACGACTACCCCCTACCTTCCCAAGCCCAGCCCCCCTTCACAGCACAGGCCCCCGCTACGGTATTAATCCCACAACCACGCCTAACGCCCCATATCACTCTACCCCACACCAACAAGCGCCAACCCCACTATGGAGCGCACAGGCTTACATACTTACACCATTAACTACCCCTCCAACCTTTCGAAAAAAGCAGCCAAACGCTTTAAACACAATTTGTTAAAATTACACCCCGAAACCCCTATCTCGGACCCCTACTTCTCAACAAACAAAGGGCACATATCCACTGACATCATCTTCTACACCAAAAGAAGAGCACAATGGAGGAAAGCCTTCCTTGCTCTTTTCATGATCTCCTCCACCAGGAAAACTGCACATGGTCTCACAATCTCCATCTCCCCTCACCAATCTACAAAGCCGCAGCAACCATCACCATCTATCACAATGGAATCATCCTCATGCAATCATCAGACCGCAGCTTAAACCTGTTGGATAACATCTTCCCCATCATCAGGGAAAAAGTGATAAAACCCCACCCCCCTCCCAGGCGGCTCCACACCCAGCACACAACCTATCACCCCCTAATGTTACATCTGCTCACGCTCATCGGATGGCAAGATCAACATTTACACCCAATCCCAGTGCTACCCTCTCCTCCCCGCACGATTCCCTTCCAATACACTCCCCCCTTATTACACTACCAGCATTTACACCCATTCCAAACTCAATACTCTCACCTGGAATGGACATACTTCCCCCCAATGCCAACCCTGCCACCTGCAAAAACAATACTCACACGACCACATCCACACCGCACACCCCTGCGACTCATACATCGCCACTCCACACCAGTCCACCCCTCCCTGATCCAGATAAGGAACCAGGCAGGATGCTACACAACAACCCAGAATATGTGCTTCCCGCATACTGCCCACATGACGCAAACACACCTCCCACACTCACAATACAATCACCAATCCTGTTACCACCTACACCAGACCCTAGACTTGACGAGATTTTAATTTCGCTACGGCAACTCAAAGAAGAACTACAAGCTCTATGTGAAGCTTTTCTTCGCCAACCCTTGAACAATAGACCCGCACGAGATACCTAGACTAACTTCCATACAAACCCCTCAGAAGTCACCCTGAAACATTTGCCCTCTAGGTGGAGATCAGTTCCTCCCTTGAACAATAGATCGACACGAGAAACCAAGACAAACTTCCACACCAACCACTCAGAACTCACCCCGAAACATTTGCCCCCTAGGTGGAGATCAGTTCCTCTCCACAATACTTCAACCCGCCCAATCCGAAGGACCAATCCTCTATCGGAGAAAGACTTACTCTCCCTATTACGCTCCTATGATCTCCCACAACCTAACTGCAACACCATGCTTCCAGACAACCTCCCCAAAAATTCACTAATCCAAACTATTCCTTCCAATACGCACAGACTCACTACACATAATACCAGAGGTATAGTCGCAAACAATCTTAGCCAAGTTCCCCTTACTCACGAACCCGACTCTTCCCTCATCAAGCCCGTCTTAAATGTATACTACTAAATTGTAGATCTGCCTCAAGACATGCAGCCGAATTAGCTGACCTCATACTTACACAAGAACCGGACCTACTCATTTTGACCGAAACATGGTTAAATGAATCTTCTGCGCCCATCCTCGATATACTGGTACCCCCAAACCATGACATCATCAGACTAGACAGAATTGACAAGCCAGGGGGTGGCATTGCCTGCATACACCGGAACAATCTCTCAGTGAACCGATCCCAATCTCCAGTATTCCCCTCTTGCCAATACATATGCTTAGACATCACTAGCAATAGCGCACAAGTTACTAACTTGTGTAACGATATATCTGTAAGAGACAGTAGTTAGTGACAGATTCCTTACCTTAGAATATCTCCAGGCGTCAGGCTGGATCCGGAAAGTTTTTTGCGTAGCAGTACCCTTGCGCGTCGGTAGGCGGCGTCGTGCGGCTCCGCGTCCGTCGTCGGCGTCGTGATCGCCGGGATGACGTCGCGGGCAGTACTTAGGCGCCGCCCCTGCGCGCTGACGTCAGTTCTGTACACGACTTTCCGCGCCAGGAACGCAGAGCCATGCAAGAAGCTGACATAGGTGTCTGAAAAATACTAGGGCCCTGAAAGGGATGTCCTTAACCCTAGAAATCAGTTCGCAGAACGGGGAGGATGGGTGGGGCGGTAAGGAATCTGTCACTAACTACTGTCTCTTACAGATATATCGTTACACAAGTTAGTAACTTGTGCATCTGAAAGAGACACGTTAGTGACAGATTCCTACCTTAGAATAGATACCCCAGCAATACCAACCCCGGTGGTGGGTCTGCGAACAAAGATCAGACAAGGAAGTCCTGGAGGACAGAACGGCCAAAGAAGCCGTCCCTCCGGACCTGACTGTCAAGGCAGTAATGCTTTGTAAACGTGTGCAGCGAGGCCCACGTAGCTGCCTGACAGATAACCGGCAGCGGAACACCGCGGCCCAAGGCCGTGGTAGCAGCCGTTGCCCTGGTGGAATGGGCACGCAGCCCAACAGGAGGCTCCTTCTTAGCCAAAGAATAGCAGGTCTTGATGCACAAGGTAACCCAGCGGGAGATGGTCCTCTTGTGCACCGCCCGACCTTTTTGGCGCCCACGTAGCCAACAAAGAGCTGGTCATCCACCCGGAAGTGTTTTGTGCGGTCAATATAGAAAGAGAGCGCACGTTTTGGGTCCAGACGGTGGAGCCTCTCTTCCTCTCTGGAAGGATGCGGAGGCGGAAAGAAGGTGGGCAAAGTGATGGTCTGCCCAATGTGGAAAGCAGTAACCACCTTTGGCAAGAAGGACGGACGCGTCCGAAGAACAACCTTGTCTGGATGAACAGACAGAAAGGGAGGTTTGCAAGATAGAGCCTGGAGCTCACTCACCCGCCGAGCGGAGGTGATGGCCACCAGAAAGGCTGTCTTCAGAGTCAGAAGACGAAGAGGACAGTTATGTAGAGGCTCAAAGGGAGCGCACATTAAAAAGGTAAGAACCAAGTTCAAGTCCCACTGAGGCATCACAAACGGAACAGGAGGGAAGAGGTGAGTAATGCCTTTTAAGAACCTGTTAACAACAGGGGACTTGAAAAGGGAGGGCTGATCAGGGAGCCTGAGGAAGGCCGAGATAGCACAAAGATAACCCTTGATGGTACCCAGGGCAGAACCCTGTTGGGCCAGAGAGAGAAGGAACAGAAGGACCTCAGAAAGAGGGGCAGAAAGGGGATTCACAGCCTTTGCTGTGCACCATGCCACAAATTTGTTCCACCTGCAGGCGTATACCACCTTAGTGGAGGGACGCCTGGCTGCCAGAATCACATCACAAACTTCGGGAGGCAAGTCGAAAGGAATCAACTGCCGCCGCTCAATCTCCACGCAAGCAGGTGTAGACTGGACAGGTTCGGGTGGAGGACCGTCCCCTGCTGCTGCGACAGAAGATCCTCCCGAAGAGGCAGACGGATCGGGGGATCTACGCTCATATTGAGTAGCTCGGGATACCAAACTCTTCGAGCCCAGTCCGGAGCCACAAGAATGACTTGGGCCCGGTCGTGCCGAATCTTCTTCAACACTCTGGGTAGAAGTGGTATAGGCGGAAAGGCGTACAATAGACCGCAACTCCACTCGTGACGAAAAGCGTCGCCGAGCGGAGTGCCGCCTTGGAAATTCCAATGCGCAGAACTGATGACATTGCACGTTCTCTTCGGTGGCGAATAGATCTAACCAAGGCTCTCCCCACTGTAGAAAGAGTCCTTGCGCCACTTCCGAGTGAAGACGCCATTCGTGATCCATCATGCACCTGCGGCTGAGTTCGTCCGCCATGGCGTTCAGGGAACCTGCCAGGTGTAGAACCACCAGGAACATGCCCTGATGTTCCAGCCATGTCCAGAGGCGCAGAGCCTCCTGACAAAGGGTCCACGACCCCACCCCGCCTTGTTTGTTGCAGTACCACATGGCGGTGGTGTTGTCTGTGAACACCTGCACTACCTTCCCTTTGACAGAGGGAAGGAATGCCTTGAGTGCAAGTCGGATCGCCCGGAGCTCCAGAATGTTGATATGGAGCCGGGACTCCGCCGGAGACCAGAGGCCTCTGATCTCCGCCTCTCCCATGTGACCGCCCCATCCCAGAAGGGACGCGTCCGTCACAACTGTGTGCTCTGGCTGGGGAAGGGAGAGGGATCTGCCCATGACCCATTGCCGGTTCGAGAGCCACCACTGCAACTGTTTTGCAGTCCCCTCCGAGATCTGGACGTGATCGGACAGGTTGCCCTGGTGCTGCGCCCACTGGAACTTCAGGTCCCACTGCAGAGCCCGCATATGCCATCTGGCATGATTGACCAGCAGGATGCAGGAGGCCATGAGGCCCAGCAGCCTCAGGGTCATCCGTACCGAAACCCAGGATAAAGGCTGAAAGATCGGAAGGATAGGCCCGAAACTGCGTCGTGTCCAGAACTGCTCAGATGAAAAGGAGCTGTGGAGAAGGAATCAGATGCGACTTCGGCACATTGATGGAGAACCCCAGCGAGTGCAGAAGTTCGGCCGTAGTCTGGAGGTGGGAGACGACTGCCTGGGACGAGCCCGCCTTCAGCAGCCAGTCGTCGAGGTAGGGGAAGACTGAAACCCCTGCCCGGTGCAGATGAGCTGCGACCACCGCCATCACTTTCGTGAACACCCGAGGGGCACTGGTAAGGCCAAAGGGGAGCACGGTGAACTGAAAATGCTCGAGGCCTAAGGTAACGCCGGTGGGCCGGCAGGACGGGGATGTGGAAATATGCGTCCTGCAAGTCCAACGCTACCAACCAGTCTCCAGGGTCGAGGGCAGTCAAGACCTGAGCTAGGGTGAGCATCTTGAACTTCTCCTTCCGGAGGAAGCGATTGACGTTCCGGAGGTCCAAGATAGGACGCATGTCCTCCTTGTCCCTTTTGGGCACCAGGAAGTAGTGGGAGTAGCAACCACGCCCTACTTCTGGGGTCGGAACATGCTCGATGGCCCTCTTGGCCAAGAGGGCCGTGACTTCCTTCTGCAGAAGTACCAAGTGATCCCCTGACATGCGGTGGAATTGAGGTGGCATGGCTGGGGGGTGGACTCGAAGGGGAGGGAGTAGCCCCTTCGGACAATGTCCAAGACCCACCTGTCCGAGGTGATGGTACGCCAGTGGGGAAGGTGATGGCGGACCCTGCCCTCTACTGGCGTGCTGTGCACCTGAAAGGAGGGACTAGGAGGGTTTGGAGGCCGCGGACGGGATGGAGGTGGTGGCCTGACCCGCATGCTGGTTGCCCGATCCGCCACGGCGGAATCCACGTCCTCGGCCACGCGAAGACGCCTGCTGCGCGGGCCGGTGGCTGGGCTGCTGACGTGAAGGGGCGCCCCTACCGTGGCCACGATAGGGGCGAAAAGCAGAAGTCAGCGGAGGGCGTGTAGCAGAAAGGCCCAGGGACTTTGCAGTAGCCCGTGAGTCCTTAAAGCGCTCCAACGCATGGTCTGCTTTGGACCCAAAAGACCGACTCCATCAAAGGGCATGTCCATGAGAGTATTCTGGACATCCCCTGAAAAACCAGTGGTTCTCAGCCAGGCGTGGCGTCGTAGCGCCACCGTCGTTGCAATAGACCTGCCCAGCGAGTCGGCGGTATCAAGGCCACATCGGATTGTGTATTTGGCCGCATCCCTTCCTTCCGCAATGGCGCGGGAAAGCAGTGTCTGGACCTCCTCAGAACACTGGGGCAAAACATTCGCCACCGAATCCCACAAGGAGTGGGTATATCGGCCCAAAAGGCAAGCGGTGTTGATGGACCGCAAGCCAGCACTGGAGGAAGAAAAACCCTTCTTCCCAAATTGATCCAGGCGTTTGGATTCCCTATCCGGAGGGGCGGTAGGGAAGGCGGTTTGGGAAGCGGAGGCTTGGACAACCAAGCTCTCAGGGGTGGGGTGGACAGAGAGAAACAGGGGGTCGCCCGGAGCTGGGCGATGGCGTCGGGACACGTTCCTAGCCACAGGAGCCCCTGTGTTGGGCTTGGACCAGGCGCCCAAAAGAACATCAGTGAGGGCGTCGTTAAACGGCAGCACAGTCTCCGTAGAGGAGGCTGCCGGCTGAAGCACCTCTGTCAAGAGATTAACCTTGACCGCCACAGCAGGGAGTTGGAGATGTAAGGCTCCAGCCGCCCTACGCAACACCGTTGCAAAATTGGCTCCCTCCTCCGTAGCCACGGGAGGAGACAGCATGCCAGTGTCAGGGGAAGTATCCAGACCACTGGCATCCCCTAGACCCTCTGTCCAGTCCTCATCGTACTGACACTGTTGTGTCAGAGGGTCATCAGACCGCTCCCAGTCCTCCTGGTCCTCCTCAGGTTCAAAATAAGGGGGAGGAGGGACATTTGGGACCCAAGGTCTCATCGGCGCCGGAACCGGCGTCGAGCGACCTCGGTCCGGGTCCATGTCCGGAGCCGGAAGGAACTGGGGAACGACGCCGCCCGGAGCCCCAGGCGGCGTCGAGAACGGCACCGGAGACATCGGCGCCGGCGGAGGTGTCGTTAGGTCGACCGGCGTCGATGGGGGTTGCGGAGCCGGGATCGAGGCCGGGGCCGAAGCCGGAGCCGGGATCGAGGCTGGAGGCACGGGCGACGCCGGGGCCGGAGCCGTCGGCGGCGCCGGAGCAACCCCATCAGGGCCCGCCGGGCCCGAAGGCGCACCGGAGGGACCTGGAGGCCCGAAGAGGCGGGCCATGGCCGACAGGAATTCCTGCACTTTGGCCGGATCCGCCCCCGAACCCGGGAAGGGCGGGTATTGCGGGGCGACTCCACAGGCATGTCCGGGGCCGCGGGGGCGGGGACGGTGCCAGGAGGGGCCTCAGCCGAGTCGCGAGACCGGCGAGGCGAAGTCCTAGAGCGATGATGCTTTTGGACTTTTTGTGTTTCGACTTACCGGACGAAGAAGACTTCGATGCCGACGACCGGTGTGGACTCCGCGATCGACCCCTGGACCTCTCACGCGACCGGGGCTTCCGCGGAGCCGAATGCCGGGCCTCGAGGAGCTTTCGAGACCGCTCTCGCAAAGCTTTCGGGTTGAGGGCCTGGCAGTCGGTACAAGACTCCGTGTCGTGGCCTCGGCCGAGGCAGAAGAGACACTCCCAATGCGGGTCTGTGACGGACATCATCCGAGCACAGGCGCCGCAACGTTTAAACCCGGGCATCCCTACGACACCTTGAAGTCGATGGAGAAAAACAGTGAAAAATTCACCAAAAAGTATGGTAAAAAAATGACCAGGGCACTGCTCTTCCCGGATCTGCGCCTGCTGGCGCGAAAAAAGAAGAACTGACGTCAGCGCGCAGGGCGGCGCCTAAGTACTGCCCGCGACGTCATCCCGGCGATCACGACGCCGACGACGGACGCGGAGCCGCACGGCGCCGCCTACCGACGCGCAAGGGTACTGCTACGCAAAAACTTTCCGGATCCAGCCTGACGCCTGGGGATATTCTAAGGTAAGGAATCTGTCACTAACGTGTCTCTTTCAGATCCATATGGAACTATATATTATTTACTACTTCTCTATGTATCTTTGATATTGTGATTATACTATGCTTGAATTGTATGGAACTATATGTCATTTACCATATGCCTATGTATCTTTGATATGTTGATTCTACTATCCGTGATTTTTATGAAACTATATGTTATTTATTTACCATATGCCTATGTATCTGCGATATTTACCTTGTAAAGCGCTCTGATACCCGCAAGGGTCTTGTTCGCGCTATATAAAACCTTCAAATAAATAAATAAATACAGATATATCGTTACCGAAGGTAAGTAACTTGTTCATCTGAAAGAAACACGTTAGTTATAGATTCCTTACCATAGAATAGATACCCCAGCAATACCAACCCCGGTGGTGGGTCTGCGAACCAAAATCACACCAGAAAGTCCTGCAGAACAGAACGGCCAAAGAAGCCGTCTCTCCGGACTTGACTGTCCAGGCAGTAGTATTTCGTAAACGTGTGCAGTGATGCCCACGTAGCTGCCTGACAGATGTCATTTACAGGAACTCCTCATCCCAAGGCAGTAGAGGCTGCCGTCGCCCTGGTGGAGTGAGCGCGTAGCCCTACTGGAGGCTCTTTTTTAGCCAGAGAGTAACAGGCTTTAATACACAACACGACCCACCATGAAATGGTGCGTTTGGGTACGGCCCGACCCTTCTTTGCGCCCACGTAACCAACAAAAAGTTGATCATCCACCCGGAACTGTTTGGTGCGATCCAGATAGAAGGAGAGCGCACGTTTTGGGTCCAGACGGTGGAGCCTCTCTTCCTCCTTCGAATGGATGCGGAGGCGGAAAGAAGGTGGGCAAGGTAATGGTCTGCCCAATGTGGAAGGCAGTGACCACCTTAGGAAGAAAGGAGGGATGGGTTCGGAGAACCACCTTATCCGGATGGACAGATAGGAAAGGAGGTTTTGAAGAAAGGGCCTGGAGCTCGCTCACCCTTCTAGCAGAAGTGATGACTACCAGGAAAGCAGTCTTAAGAGTTAAGAGCCGTAAGGGACAGCTATGAAGCGGCTCAAAGGGAGCGCACATTAGATAAGTTAGCACAAGATTCAAGTCCCACTGAGGCATAACGAAGGGGATTGGAGGAAAAAGATGTGTTAAGCCTTTTCAGAAACAGTTAACTACTGGGGACTTGAAAAGAGAAGACTGATCTGGCAGCCGAAGGAAAGCAGAGATGGCTGACAGATAGCCCTTGACAGTGCCCAGAGCAGAGCCCTGCTGGGCCAAGGAGAGAAGGAACAAGAGTACTTCAGAAAGAGGGGTAGAAAGGGGATCCACAGCCTTTGCTGTGCACCATGCCACAAATTTGTTCCACCGGCAGGCGTATACCGTCTTAGTGGAGGGACGCCTGGCTGCCAAGATTACGTCACAGACTTTGGGAGGCAGGTCGAAAGACGTCAACTGCCGCCGCTCAATCTCCACGCAAGGAGGTGGAGACTGGACAGGTTCAGGTGGAGGGCCGTCCCCTGCTGCTGCGACAGAAGATCCTCCCGAAGAGGCAGTCTGATCGGAGGATCGATGGCCATGTTGAGCAGCTCGGGATACCAGACTCTTCGTGACCAGTCCGGAGCCACAAGAATGACTTGGGCCCGGTCGCGCTTGATCTTCTTCAGCACTATGGGCAGAAGTGGTATAGGCAGAAAGGCGTACAACAGACCGCAACTCCACTCGCGACGAAAGGCGTCGCCTAGCAAGTGCCGCCTTGGAAATTCCAACGCGCAGAATTGCTGACATTGCGCGTTCTCTTCGGTGGTGAATAGATCTAACCAAGGCTCTCCCCATTGTTGAAAGAGATCTTGCACCACCTCCGAGTGGAGACGCCATTCGTGATCCATCATGCACCTGTGGCTGAGTTCATCCGCCCTGGCGTTCAGGGAATCTGCCAGGTGTTGAACCACCAGGGATATGCCCTGATGTTCCAGCCATGTCCAGAGGCAGAGGGCCTCCTGACATAGGGTCCACGACCCCACCCCGCCCTGTTTGTTGCAGTACCACATGGCGGTGGTGTTGTCCGTGAACACCTGCACTACTCTTCCCCGGACAGGGGGAAGGAATGCCTTGAGTGCAAGACGAATCGCCCGGAGCTCCAGAAGGTTGATGTGGATCCCGGACTCCGCCGGAGACCAGAGGCCTCTGATCTCCGCCTCTCCCATGTGACCGCCCCATCCCAGAAGGGACACGTCCGTCACCACAGTGTGGTCTGGTTAGGGAAGGGAGAGGGAGAGGGATCTGCCATTGACCCAATCCTGGTTCGTGAGCCACCACTGCAGTTGACGTGCAGTGTCCTCCGAGATCTGGACGCAATCAGACAGATTCCCCTGATGCTGCACCCACTGGAACTTCAGGTCCCACTGCAGAGCCCGCATATGCCATCTGGTATGATCGACCAGCAGGATGCAGGAGGCCATGAGGCCCAGCAGCCTCAGAGTCATTCTGACCGAAACCCGGGATAGAGGCTGAAAGATCGGAATCATAGCCTGAATATCCCGGACTCGCTTCGCGGGAGGATAGACCCGAAACCGCGTCGAGTCCAGAACTGCTCCGATGAAAAGGAGCTTCTGAGAGGGAATCAGGTGTGACTTCGGCACATTGATGGAAAACCCCAGCGAATGCAGGAGGTCGGCCGTAGTCTGGAGGTGGGAGACGACTGCCTGGGGCGAGCCCGCCTTCAACAGCCAGTTGTCGAGATAGGGGAAGACTGAAACCCCTGATCTGCACAGATGAGCTGCGACCACCGCCATCACTTTCGTGAACACCCGAGGGCGCTGGTAAGGCCAAAGGGGAGCACGGTAAATTGAAAATGCTCGTGGCCTACCATGAACCGTAGGTAACGCCGGTGGGCCAGCAGGACGGGGATGTGAAAATAAGCGTCCTGCAAGTCCAACGCTACCAACCAGTCTTGCGGGTCGAGGGCAGACAAGACCTGAGCAAGGGTCAACATCTTGAACTTCTCCTTTCGGAGGAAGCGGTTGACGTCCCTGAGATCCAAGATAGGACGGAGGCCCTTGTCCTTCTTGGGGACCACAAAGTAGTGGGAGTAACAACCACGACCTACTTCTGGGACAGTAACGCGCTTGATGGCTCCCTTGGCCAAGAGAGCCGTAACTTCCTGCTGGAGAAGGGCCAGATGATCCTCCGACATGCGGTGGTATCTTGGTGGCATGGCTGGAGGGGTAGCCTCAAAGGGGAGGGAGTAGCCCCTTCGGACTATCTGCAAAACCCACCTGTCCGACGTGATGGTGCGCCAGTGGGGGAGGTGATGGTGAATCCTGCCGCCCACTGGGGTTTGATGGGCCTGAAAGGTCGGACTAGGAGGGTTTGGAGGCTGCTGCAGAGGGGGGGTTGGTGTACTGGCCCACCCGCTGGCCCCCGGAACCACGACGGTTGTTCCCACGTCCCCGGCCACGCGAAGGTTGGGTAACTTGCTGCGGCCTGTGGCTCTGGGCGGAACGTAGTGGGGCACCCCTTCCGTAGCCACGAAAGGGGCGAAAAGCAGACTGCGCAGGGCGGGTGGAGAGGCCCAAGGACTTGGTCGTAGCCCGTGAGTCCTTGAAACGCTCTAGAGCGTTGTCTGCTTTGTCGCCAAAAAGGCGACAGCCATCAAAGGGCATGTCCATCAAGGTGTTCTGGACATCCCCTGAAAAGCCAGTTGACCTCATCCAGGCGTAGCGCCGAAGCGCTACCGACGTTGAAATGGTCTTGCCCAGAGAGTCGGCGGTGTCCAGCCCACAACGTATGGCAAACTTTGCTGCATCTCTCCCGGTGGCCACAGCCTGAGAGAGCACTGTCCGAGCCTCCTCCGGACACTGAGGCAGGACCTGCGCCACCGTATCCCACACAGAGTGGGAATAACGGCCCAAGAGACTGGCGGAAGAGAAAGTCTTCTTCCCAAGGTGATCCAGCTTCTTGGATTCCCTTTCCGGGGGAGCGGTAGGGAATGCACTTTTGGAAGTGGAGGCTTGGACAACCAAGCTCTCCAGGGTGGGGTGTTGGGAGAGGAAAGTGGGGTCGCCCGGAGCCGGGTGGTGGTGTCGGGCAATCATCCTATCCACGGGAGCCCCCGTGTTGGGCCTGGACCAGGTGCCGAAAAGGACGTCGGTGAGGGCCTCGTTGAATGGCAGCAAGGGCTCCGAAGAGCTCACAGCCGGCTGAAGCACCTCCGTTAGGAGGTTAGTCCTGACCGCCACCATAGGAAGCTCGAGGTTGAGAGCCTAGGCCGCCCTATGCAACACCATTGCGTACGACGCTCCCTCCTCCGTAGCCACAGTAGGAGGAGACAACATGCCAAGGTCAGGGGAGGTGTCCAAACCACTGGCATCCCCCAGTTCCTCTCTCCAGTCCTGTTCACTTTCCAACTGGTCAGTTAAAGGGTCACCTGACCCCTCCCAGTCCTCTTCATCATCCTCTGGGTGCCACTGTGGTTGAAAAGGGACCCCAGGAGTGAATAGGGGCATGAAAACCCCACCCGGCGCCGGATCCGGGCTCTGTGTCCACATCAGGATGGAGGCCGGGGTCGACGCCGGCCGGGGGAGGGCAACCGGCGTCGGATGCGTTAGTGGTGCCGTTGGAAGCGGCGCCGGAGGAGGCGTAACTTCGACATCAGATCCAGATTCTGATTTAGATTTCTTTTTCTGGAGCCATAATAATAATCTGGCCTCTCTATCTTTTAGTGTCTTTGCAGAGAAGGTTCTACAATATTTACAGTCCTTGGCTGTATGCTTAGGATAGAGGCAATAAAGGCAGTCATTATGTGGATCTTCAGAAAAAAGTCTTGCCTTTCCACAGGATCTACAGGGCCTGAAAAGCCTCTTGTTAGAACCCTCAGACATCCTTAAAGTAAAGACGATAGAACACAATACCTTGAGGTGAATTCAAGCAGGGTCAAAAGTTCACTGACAAAACTGAGCAGAGCTCAGGGAGACTCCCTTACACACGACGTGCGGTTAGAAATCTGAGGTCTGGTGGCTCTGACTGGGGAGATGAGGTCTAGGGCTGGTCTCTGATTGGTCGAAGTTTGGACCTACATAAAGATGAGGACGAATGTAAAAGTTTTTCTTTCCCTTTTGGTGGTCTCTATGTACTTCTATGGTACGTCTTTTTCTAAATACTGCGAGACTCCCACCATGACGACGGGGAAGATACAATCATGTGAATCTATGAAAGATTCAATACTGGAGAATTGCTTGAGACAATCCTTCAGTTCCACTGCCAACTCTTATTTAGTGATAGAGATACGAAGTAGTCCAAATGGCTTCAAGTCACAAGTAATAATAATCCATGGAGATCATCCAAAACCAGTAAAACCAAAATATCAATAATCGCTAAAAGAAAATAGAAAAATCAAGGAAATCCAAAATAATATTGTTTAAAAAGGTAACCAAACGTATTTCCTTGTAAAAAGCATCCCAATAATTGGCACGTTCTGCGACCTCAACAAGTAATCTGTACAATAAACTCAAAACACCCACCCACACAACACCTAAACCTCATAAACATTACAATGCAATAAACAATTTCAATAAAAAACACATAGGGCCTCATTACGATGCCCGTCGGATGAGCGTCTAACCGGCATTTTGTCAGAAACGGGACCGCCAGACAAGGAGTCGGTGGTTCCGCTTCCCTAATTTGGATGTGACCACCTTCACAGCAGTCTGAAAGTATATATTTCCTGTTGCAGGTTGTACTGCTGGCTGCAGCACAAGCCGCAATAGGAAAATGACACTTTTTAAACACCCATGCATCGTGTGGCAGGAACCAGGTGGTGCCTGCCACAAAATGCATGGATGCTTATAGGGGCACCACAGGTGCCCCCCAGGCCTCATAGCGGATGCTCCGGGGATGGGGGCCCCACTAGGAGCTCCCATAGTCTGTTTCCGACAGCCTTTCTATGGCCGTCGGACCGCCATAGTAAGGCTGTCAGAAACATGCATTGTAATCCCCATGGCGGTGCCTGAGCAAGCACCGCCTCCATTTTGGGGATTACGATTTGCCCTCTGCCCCGACAGGCTCCTTGAGCCTTTCGGAGATGGGACAGATTCCCCCGCAGACATCGGTCAGACCGCCTGTATTCTAACATGGCAGTCGGACTGATGCCTCAGATGTCGGGCAGACTGCCATGGACTGGCTGTCAAATGGCCTTCCGCCCGACATCATAATGGGGCCCATAGAATCAATATATAACTGTAAAATACAATAAACCTATAACTACAAGATTTTGAGGCCTACATCACCCGAATAACACAACTACAGCACAATTCTAACACTAACTAAACAAACCGAACAAAATACTAAAATCCACTAACCAAACTAATCCTATAACCACCCACATAACACTGAAACTCCCCAAAAAGTATTAGAAAAATAAACTTTCCTGACCCGGAGAACAGGGACGGGGAACTGTGACTGAAAGGAACCAGGAACAACTCAAAATAATAGAGATAGATTATAAAAATAACAAAGTGAAAAATGGGCATCAAATAAACATAAATAAATCAAACCTCAAAGAGAGCAATACGAAATAAAGACATATTATTTATACTTTTTTTATAATTTTTTTGTAAAAATGTAAAAGATGGTAAACATGCAAATGTCCCAAAAATGTAAAAGTATATTTAAAAACGATAAACATGTTAAAAATAACATCTAGTACTTGTTGAAATATTAAAAATATGTCTGGATATACAATGTAGGAAATTAATTGTATGAACAAAGAAAAATGTATTATATATGTGAAAAAATATAAAAATGTAAAATGTTCAACATATATGTTGAAAAAGTTTTTACAAATACAAACAAAATATAGGATTAAAATGTTCATGTTGTGACATGACAATTATATTAAAAAAATTATGACGTTGTATGTATGAGTTTGTCAGTGTCATCTGTAAAATGGGTGGCATCAAACTCTGCAAGAAGCTACTGGAACTTGAATTTTGTAGGATTTGAGCCAGTTTATATTTTTTTCAGTTTTTACAGAGGAGCCTTAACTGCTGTGTTTTAAGCTGCAGATAAGGGGTAAGGTCAAGCTCCTGAACAATATCCCTCCTGGAAGCCATTTTCTATTAAAGTTGGGACCTTTTTAAAACGATTGAAAACATTTTTAAAGTATTTTTAATTTAAAACCTACACTTTTTAAAAGTTCTAATTCAGTTGGACTGGGGGACTTAACTCAAGGCCCTAACAGTTAAAATTCAAAAATTTGAAAAAACAAATTGTTGAAAAAATTTCAAAAATTGTTTTTTTTACTGAAGTCAATTGTGGGTTTTTTCGTGGAATCACCTACTTACCAAGTGGTATCAGCAAATGCAAAAGTCTTGTACCCCCCCACGGATCCACCAATGTAGGAAGCTGGCTTTTTATATAGTATACCAAAATGAGGTATACTATGTAGAAAGTCCAAACAACCCTTATTGGTTTACAGGGCTTAAATTAATAATCCTAAATGCTCTCTTTTGTGGTAGCGTGGCCCGTGGGCAAGCAGTTAAGGCTTATCAGAGGGTAGTGTAAATGCATTTGTTGAACACATACAGAGTCAATAATTGAAACACACTTAAAAAGAAACTCAAGCAAATTTAGAAAAATAACAAGTACTTCGTTATTGGGTAAGTACTTTTTGTAATAGCAATTTTTACACCTAAGTAAAATGTTCACTCAAATGCGTTTTTACATGGTGAAGCTTTTCTATGGAGAATAAAGAATGTACTGCATACGGGTATTTGCAAACAGTTTTCAGGAGTCCCCTTAAGGACTTAAGGTGGGAGGGGGTCAAGCTCGACCAGCAGTTCCAGTTTACCTGCTGTGGAGTGCCCAGGTGCAGACAGGCTGGACGGGTTGGTAGCCCTGTGCGCTACACCATATGGGGGCACCTAGAAACAGGCTGCAGAGGGGAACTTGGGGACAAATGCGGGAGCTGTCAACGAGAGACTTGGTTCATGGGAGTCCTGGGAGCAGGGTAGCACCTTTGGTTGTTGTGGGCCTGGGCCGCGGAGCTCAGGTGCAGAGGGATTTGGTTGACTGGTACCTGTGCGTCAAAGGCACCCGCGGATCATGGTTAGACCCGCAAAGATAGACTAAAGAGAATAGTTGAGCCACTCTCTATGCTGGCCTCTGTGATGCTGATGGGCCTTGTCGGCTACTCTGTCTTTGAGACGTTGGAGTCTGCATTGAATTCAAACAAGCTTAGGTTGCTGTAAGGGGTCCGAACCCTATGTATTGGTGCAGGCAGCTCTGGTTGGCCTTGGAGTCTACTCACTTAGTGGGGAGATGGATCTGACCTCTAGGAGCACAATGACCTCTTCTAGGGCGGCTGCTGCATCGATGGACGCGGTGAACAGCAGAACAATGAACTGGACGTTGCAGTCGGTGCCTGCTGGCTGCAGGGAAGTGGTTTCTCCAGTTCAAAGGAGATTTAAAAAAAAAAAAAAAGTATTGAGTTTTCGTGGTACATTGCGGCTAATGCCGATTGCATTTATATCGGATATAGTACATTGCAGAATGGTACCCAAATATTCAACCAACAATACAGCCTGTGAAGATACAGACTAACCAGGAACTTGGCACAGACAAGACCGGGTTTTCCCCTGCGAAAGGTATCTGCTATGCGTGCGTATGGGGCCAGGGTGTTCCACCTTATGGTTGTGTGTCGTGGCCCAAAGGGTGTTATCTGACTATGGAGGGTTCTGAGATGGCAGGGGGGGGCAAATCAATCTCACTGTATTTCGCCCATCGAGACCATACCTTCCTGTGTTTTTGTGGGTAGCCCTGCGCCCGGTACACAGCTTCTTCTGCCGCCATGTAATTGTCCATGGCCCTCTTCCACCTACTTATCGGCGGCGGGGACGCTCCCTTCCAAGAGTGGGCGATGTCCAACTTAGCCATTGTGAGATCCAGAAATAATAAGTGTTGCTTCTAATGATTCCCCCCGACCCCCTCTGTGCTGTTTAGAAGGAATAACTTGGGGTCAAGTGCCAGCTTCCAGGACAGGACGCGCTCCAGACAGGGGGAGACTTTACGCCCGAATGGCGGTAGTGCCTCGCAGCTCCAGACTGTATGGAAAAAGGTCCCCTCTGCATTGTCACATCTCAAACAGGTGGGAGACGGAATGATGCCCATTTGCCATAAGCGGGAGCGTGTGTAATACGCCCTATGGAGGTATTTAAATTGAATGAGGTGGTATCGCGTAGCAATGGTTGCCCCCTGGGGACTGGCTAAGGCCTTGGTCCAGTCATCATCGGTGACGTCTGGGATATCCGCTTCCCATGCAGCTCGTGTGGCGTGTAGTGTTGTTTGATTGTGGGTAATCAGAGTCTGATAAATTAGTAGGCGTCCCTCAAGAGAGTGGAATTCTGGAAGCTCTCCAGCGGGTGGATCAAGGGGGTTACAGCGTGTCTGAGCTGAAGATATCTATAGAATTGTGTACGGTGGAGACTATATTGTGTTTGCAGCTGCCCGAAGGATTTGAGTGTCGACCCATGCATTATGTCTCCCAAAGTTGAGATGCCAATGAGATCCCATGCCCGAAAACCTGGGAGCATAGCTACTGAACGTAGATATGTTCCATACCACAGAGGGGTTGTCTGGGTCATGGCGTCCCTCCCAGCCCATCCTTTTCACTGTGTGGCGCCAAAGTTGTATGACAGTTTTACATGCTGGGGGTAGATGCTCAAGGTTGGAGCGGCTATAAAGAAACCCTAGGAGGGAAGTATGGCCCATTGCAAGTCTGTCTACTGTGTACGATGGGTCTGAATGTGACCTGTACCACCACTCATTTATATTCAACAGGTGGGAAGCAGCATAATACGCAAATATATCTGCTGCCGCCAGCCCGCCACAATATGTCGACTGTGTACAGGTTCGTAATGCAACGCGGACGGCCCCTTCCCCCCACAGGAAGCCATTCAGGAGTGTGTTTATTTGGGTAAACCAAGTCTGTGGGATGGGGTATGGATAGTTTTGGAGCCGGTATAGGACCCGCGGAAGGGAGACCATTTAAAAAATATCAGACCGCCCTAAACAGAGACAGTGGCAGGGGCGACCATCCTCTTGTCTCCACCCGGAGCGGGACAGGAGAGGGCTGATATTCCGTGACCAGGATATCGTAGGATTCGGTGAGATATAGACCCCTAGGTATTGGAAGCCCTCAGTTGCATGGGACAGTTGTGATGCCCATGTCACGCGCCCCTGATCGCCACATATTGGGAACAACACCGATTTTGCTGAGTTAGCGCCGAGGCCCGAAGTTTCCCCCAAAACACAGAGTATCTGGAGTATTCGTGGGCCAGAAAATCCCGGGTCCGTCAGGAAGAAGAGAACATCATCCGCATATAACGCAATCCTGTCGGACCTGTCTGCGGACCATTCGAATCCCTTTATCACTGGGTCGCGCCTCACCCACACCGCCAGGGGCTCAATCGCCAGCGCAAATAAGAGTGGGAAAAGTGTACACCCCTGCCTAGTACCCTGACAGATGGGGAAGAATTCAAAGGATATGTTGACGGCTTGGCCAAGTGCTGGAGGCCCTTTTAGGCTTTTGGAGGATGCACAGGTGCAGGATGAGTCGGGTTGTAGCAATTGTCAGGACAGGAGCAGGTAGTCAGGCAGGGTTTGGCATCAAAGTCCACCAGCAGTCCGCAGTTCTTGCTTCTTCTGCTCTTCTTTGTCCTCTTCTTTCTTCAGTAAGATGAATCTGAGTTCCTAAATACTCAACTTAGGGGGGTTAAGGGGAATGAAGGGTAGTAGCTAATGGGCAACTTACCCTTATGGTCATTACACTCACTATATGACCACTTCCTGTGGAAAGTGGGCATAACACTGTCCCAGAATTCCTATTTCCACCAAAATCAAAAAGGTGGAACCCTTCTTTCGTGGGACACATCAGGCAGCCCACCTTGGAGGTGTGATTGGCCTGTTAGTGCACCACGCCTCATAGCATAGCTAATTTCCTACCTGTCCTGGTGCCAAATGGGCCTCAAGGCAGGGAGTGGCAACTCCCAGGTCTGGGGGAAGCTGGCGTTGCATATCAAAGGAGGTAGAGGCTTTGAAGCCTCTTGCCTTGGCATGCAGATTCACTAGTCATCCTGCTGGAGGAGGTGATAACACCTCCTGCCAGAGCAGGCATTGATCCTGAACTCCTGAGAGCATGGGCGCTTACTTCCATGGAGTCAGAGATACGTCTGTGGTGGAAGACTGGAAGGATCCACTCAGCCAGCACCCTAGAAGACTAGTAAGGTTTCAGGGGGCACCTCTAATGTGCCCTCAGGGTGCATGACATAATAAATCCAGTTCAGGCCTCAGTACAGATTTATTAAAACAAGATGTTTGATGCCAAACACCATAGGTTTCAGTGAAGCCATCATGTAGCTGGGGAACTCCTGATGACCAGTGCCCAGTACATATACTTAAGATGGCTTCCCTGTTTACTTGTACTATCTAGTAATTGAACTAGACAGCACAGGGGCATATCTGCTCATGCAGATATGTCCTCACATGAAATATGATGAAAGCTGCCCTAGAGCTATAAGGCCTGCTGTAGGTGTAGGTGACTTACATATATTACGCGCAGTGACATTGGCATGGAACGCCATGTCGTTTTTTCACTCATGGTTTGCACCATGACACGCAGTCTACAATGGCAGCCTGAATGCAATTTCTGTGGGGGTCCTGAGGGTGGCATAAGACACGCTGCAGCACTCTATAGTACCCATGCCCTAGGTATCAGGGGTACCATTTACTAGGGACTAACAGGGGTGCTAAAATCCATGCCAACTGGGTTACAATTAGACTTTACTTGTTTTAGGGGAAAGAGCAGTGGCACTGAGGTGTAGTTAGCAGGCTTCAGTGCACAGTCCGAGTCGAAAACCAACCAGTAGTTATAAAGAGAGCAAATGGTGGGGGGAAAACTGCAATAAAATTGCAGTTTCCTACTTCAGTCTTGACTGCCACCGAAAGCAACTGAATGTCAAGAACCTCAGCCACCCTCCGCACCCCCATTGCGTAGGAAGCTCCCCCCTCCATAGGCACGGTAGGGGAAGAAAGTATACCAGTATCTGGAGAAGTATCCAGACCACTGGCTTCACCCAATTGCTCACACCAGTCCATAAAAGGGTTCTCTTCATATTGCTGGTATTCTCCAGGGTCCAGCAATCCTTCACATCCCTCCTTGAGTCCTAACCCAAGGGAATAGGGTTCACGCTCCGATCAAGGAAGCGCAGTTCCATGCCGGCATCGGGTGACGCCCCTCCGGCTCCATGTCAGAGATGGGGATCAGGATGGGGACGGCAGCGCCGGTGGGAGCTGTGGGTGCCGGTATTGGGACCGGCGTCGGGGAAGATTGAGATGGTGTGACCGGCAGTAGGTAAATTACTAATGTTTTTTTGGGGGCAACGCTCTAGATTTAGTCGAATTAGGCTACCCCCCACACCCCAAAATGGAAGAGAATGAGACTAACCTTTCCCAAGAGAGTCCTCATCGTCTAAGTGGAAAAACCTGGAAAGGCCATCTGCATTGGCATGGTCAGTCTCAGGTCTGTGCTCCACTGTATAGTCCATTCCCAGTAGGGAGATGGACCACATCAACAGTTGGGGTTTTCACCTTTCATTTGCATCAGCCATCTGAGAGGCCTGTGGTCAAATTGAACAAGGAAGTGAGTACCAAGCAAGTATGGTCTCAACTTCTTAAAGGACCAAACCACAGCTAAGGCTTTCCTCTCAATGGCACTCCAACGCTGCTCTCTGTGGAGTAACCTCCTGCTAATGAAAGCAACAGGCTGGTCAAGGCCATCCTTGCTGGCCTGGGATAGGAGCGCTCCAATTCCAATTTCAGAGGCATCTGTCTGCACAAGTAACTGGCTAGAATAATCTGGAGCTTTCAGAATGGGTGCTGAGCACATTGCTTCCTTCAGAGTGTCAAAAGCCTTTTGACACCTCACTGTCCAGTTGACCTTCTTTGGCATTTTCTTGGAGGTCAATTCTGTGAGGGGATGTGACAATGGTACCCTATCCATTCACAAATCTCCTGTAGTATCCAGTCAAGCCAAGGAAAACCCCAACTTCAGTCTGGGTGTTTGGAGCTACCCAGTCCAGAATAGTCTGGATCTTGGGTTGTAATGGTTGAACCTGGCCTCCACCTACAAGGTGGCCCAAGTATACAACAGTGCCCTGCCCTATCTAGCACTTGATTGTTAGGCCTGCCTGCACTCTGCAGAGCCTCAAGACCTTTCCAAGGTGGATCAAGTGATCCTGCCAAGTGGAGCTATAGACAGCAATATCATCAAGATATGCTTAACTAAAAGCTTCCAACCCTGCAAGAACTTTGTTCACCAACCTTTGGAAGGTGGCAGGGGCATTCATTAGTCCAAATGGCATGACTGATTTGGTAATGCCCATCAAGGGTCGAGAATGCGGAGTTTTCTTTTGCTCCAGGGGTCCGGCCAATCTGCTAGTACCCTGATGTTAAATCAAAAGTACTGAAACTTGGTCGCCCCATGTCTGTCAATAAGTTCATCTGCCCTTGGGATAGGGTATACATCTGTCTTAGTGACAGCATTGAGACCTCTATATTCCACACAAAACCTCAGCTCTGGTTTACTACCCTTAGAATGAGTTTTGGTGACTAAGACCACTGGAATGGCCCAGGGACTTTCAGAGGGTTCAATCACCCCTAACTCCAGCATCTTGCTGATTTCAGCCCTGATGCTTTCCTTCACTTGGTCAGATTGTCTGCAGGTTTTATTTTTGACAGGCATACTGTCACTAGTGTCCACATCATAGGTACACCAGCTTGCCTGACCAGGGGTAAGGGAAAAGAGCCCAGTGTACTGCTTCAGGACTTGCCTACAGTCAACTTGCTGTTGGGCAGAGAGGGTGTCTGACAAGACAACTCCATCAACTGACCCACCTTTAGGACTGTGGAAGAGGAGGTCATGGTGAGCTTCACTCTCTTCTTCCTGATCCTCATCAGTGACCATCAGCATGGCCACATCAGCTCTATCATGGAAAGACTTTAGGCAGTTCACATGGATGACCCTGTGGGGGCTCCTGCTAGTGCCTAGGTCAACTAAGTAGGTGACATCACATTTCGTTTCAAGGATAGGGTAAGGACCACTCCATTTGTCCTGGAGTGCCATGGAAGCCACAGGCTCTAGTGCCCATACCTTCTGTCCTGGTTGGAACTCCACCAGTGCAGCCTATTTGGTCATACCAGATCTTCTGGAGCTCCTGGCTGGCCTCAAGGTGTTTGGATGCTTTCTCCATATACTCAGCCATCGTTGAACGTAGGCAAAGTACATAGTCCACATTATCTAGCTTTGGCTCTTCGAGAAGTTTTTCTCAGCCTTCCTTTACTAGACACAATGGTCCCCTCACAGGATGACTAAACAGAAGTTCAAAGGGACAAAAGTCCACTCCCTTCTGTGGCACTTCTCTGTAGGCAAAAAGCAGGCATTGCAAAAGGACATCCCATCTCCTTCTGAGTTTTTCAGGAAATCCCATGATGAACAAGTTACTTACCTTTGGTAATACATTATGTGGTACAGACAAGATCAAGCCGCAGATTTTTTACTTTTGTATATCCTAGGCATCAAACTGGATTCAGAAGATTTTAGCATGAGAAGTACCCCTGCGCGATGATAGGTGGTGTCTGTCGGCTCCGCACGGAGTCATCCATGCCGGAAGTGAAATCCATGTCACCCATATAGGTGCCACCTTAATGCTCTGATATCAGTTACTTTTCATGACTTTCCACGCCAGTGCATGGAGCCATGAAGTTCACTGACACTGTTGTGTTCAAACTAGGGCTCTGAAAGGGATCAGCCCTGCCCCTGGAAACTGAGAACATCAGAGCAGGGAGGATGGGTCGATCAGTATGGAATCTTCGGCTAGATCTTATCTCTACCAGATAATGTGTTACCAAAGGTAAGTAACTTGTTCATCTGATAGAGACATCTAGTCCCAGACCCTCACCTTTTAATAGATACCCAAGCAATACCATCCCTGGTGGTGAGCTGCATACAAATTCTAAACTAAAACGTCCTGCAGGACCGAACATGCGAAGTGCCCATCCTTGTGCACCTGACTGTCCAGGCAGTCCACAAGGATGGAATGTGTTCAGGGACACCCACGTTGCTGCCTGGCAGATGTCCAGGACTGGGACTCCACGTGCTAATGCAGTGGTAGCAGCTTTAGCCCTAGTGGAATGAGCCCTTAAGTCCTTCAGGGGGTTGATTCTTGCCCAGTGCATAGCAAATTTTTATACAGAGACTGACCCAACGAGAAAATTTTCATTTCTGTACCGCCCGACCCTTCTTCGCTCTAACATACCCCATAAAGAGTTGGTCGTCCACCCAAAACTCTCATGTGTGGTCAAGGTAGAATGACAACACTCTTTCTGTTTCCAGTTGGTGGAGTGGCTCCTCTTCTTTAGAGGGTATATGAGGAGCATAGAAAGTGGGCAAGATGATGGGTTGGCCCACATGGAAAGATGTTACCACTTTCGGCAGGGAAGAGGTCTTAGTGTCAAGCACCAGTATGTCTGGAAAAATAGACATGAATGGGAGCTTGGATGAAAAAGCTTACAGCTCACTCACCCTCCGGCAGATGTTACTGCCATAAGAAAGGCTGTCTTGATGGTGAGCAGGCAGAGGGGACAACATGAAGAGGCTCAAAAGGAGCACACATTAAGAAAGTGAGAACCAAATTAAGTTCCCATTGAGGCATAATGAAAGGAGAGAGGGGAAACATATTTACAAGATCTTTAAGAAACCTATTCACAATAGCGACTTAAAGAAAGAGGGTTGGTCAGGCAGCCATCAAATGGTAGACAGAGCAGAAAGGTAACTCTTGAGAGTACCCACAGCGGAGCCCTGCTGGGCAAGGGTAAGGATAAAAGGAAGGACATCAAAAAGAGAAGCAGAAAGTGCAATATAATATAAATTTGTGCCACCGGCAGGCGTTTACCGTTTTAGTGGATGTGCGCCTAGCTGCCAGAATAACATTGCAGTCTTCAGGAGAATGGTCAAAAGCTGTCAAATGTTGCAGCTCAATCTCCATGGAAGAAGGCGTAGAGTAGACAGGTTCGGGTGTGAAGGAAGCGGCCCGATTTGGGTCACTCGGGTCACTAATGACCACCTCTCAGCCTTCCATACCAAATGAAGAGTCGGTCAGACAGTAGAGAATACAAACCAATTTTCTTTTATTCAAGGTACACTAGGAGCGGAGCCCAGTCTGCCCAGTCGCTAGGAGTGCTGCAGAGGGGACTGAAATCAATAAGCATGCAGATACATTTAGTACATTTCGGAACTGGGCTAGAACAAGCCCTTAATGGAATTTTCCAAGCAGATGCAGCTAGACAGTGAAATACAGAGGATAAGTTTCAATTCAGATGCCAGGCACACATTGCCTACTACTCAAGGTCGTTCTGCCCGTGCCCTTCACTAGACAAGTGGGAGAAGGCCTCTATCTAGCGAGAACGGTATGCGCTAATAAGAACAATCTATTCATTAGTGAAGCAAAACCCAACCTTGGAGAAACAAAACCTAGTGAAGGCCGTTTCTCAGAAATAGCAAAGGATTAGTTTCAATCATGATTCAAAATGGCGTCTTAACACAAAATGGTGCTGCGAAAGCTAACTTACATCGGAAAATGCATAAGCAGGAACATTTCTAATCTAACAGGTGGAGGACCCTCCCCTGCTGCTGTGACAGAAGATCCTCCCGAAGTGGCAGCTTGATCGGAGGATCGATGCTTGTGCTGAGAAGCTCGGGATACCAAACTCTCCGTGCCCAATCCAGAGCCACAAGGATAAGTTGGGCGCAGTTGTTCCTGATCTTCTTGAGAACTGTAGGCAGAAGTGGTATGGGCGGAAAGGCGTACAGGAGGCCAGAGCTCTACTCGAGACGAAAAGCATCTCTGACGAGAGCCGCCTTGGAAACCTCAGCGCCAAATACTGCTGACATTGCGATTCCTCGCAGAGGTGAACAGATTTAACCAAGGCCCTCCCAACTGCTGAAAGAGACCTTGCACCACCTCCGGGTAGAGACTCCATTCGTGATCCGCTAGGCAATGACAGCTGAGTTTGTCCACCCTGGCATTCAGGGAACCTGCCAGGTGTTGAACCACCAGGGATATGCCCTACTGTTCCAGCTATTTCCAGAGACGCAGAGCCTTTTGGCAAAGGGTCACGAGCCCACCCCACCCTGTTTGTTGCAGTACCACTTGACGGTAGTGTTGTCTGTGAACACTTCTACCAGACTTCCCTTGATGGAGGGTAGAAAGTATATCAATGCCAGTCTGTTTGCTCAGAGCTCCAACATGTTTATGTAAAGTCCGGATTCCGCTAGAGACCAGAGTCCTCTGATCTTCACCTCTCCCAATTGGCCGCCCTATCTCAGGAGCGACGTATCCGTCACTACTGTGTGATCTGGTTGGGGAAGGGAAAGAGTTCTGTCTTTGACCTAACCGTTGTTCGTTAACCACCACTGCAGGTCTTTTGTAGTGCCCTGTGAGATTTGAACCATGTCGGAGAGATTCCCTTGATGCTGCATCCAATGGAACATCAGGTCCCACTGCACAGCCCGCATAAGCCATGTGGCATGTGTTACTAGTATGATGCAGGAGGCCATTCTCACCGAAATCCAGGATAGAGGCTGAAACATTGGTATCATAGCCTGAATATCCTGGACTCACTGCCCGGGAGGATATGCTCGAAACTGCACTGTGTCCAGAACAGCTCCGATGAAAGGGAGCGTCTGGGAGGGAGTCAGGTGTGAATTCGGCACATTGATAGTAAACCTTAATAGTGAACCCTAGAGAATGCAGACAGTTCACCGTAGCCTGGAGGTGGGAGACGACAGCTTGGGGCTATCCCGCCTTCAGCCGCCAGTCATCGAGATATGGGGAAAACTGACACCCCTGTTCTGTGCAGATGAGCTGCGACCGAGGGGTGCTGGTAAGGCCAAAAGGGAGCACAATAAATTGAAAGTTCTCATGGCCACCCGTAAATCGCAGGTAACGCCAATGGGCAGGCAGGACGGGTATATAAAAATAGGGGTCCTGCAAGTCCAACTCCACCATCCAGTCACCTGGGTCCAGGGCAGACAAAATCTGAGCGGAACGTCTCCTTTAGCAACCGCTGCCTATTTCTGAACCTGGAACGCTCTAAATGGCTCCCTTGTCAAGAGAGACGTGACTTACTCGTGGAGCAAGGACAAATGATCCACCATCAGCCGATCGGCCATGCATGATCTTGTAGGGCAAGATTAGGAGGGCTTAGACGCTGCCGCTGCAGGGAGATTGGCAGTTGTGGCAGACCTTTATCTACCTGATCCACAGGGTCGTATGACACGTGTCCTCGCCACTGCACAGACTGGAAAGCTTGCATCGGACGGTGACTGGAGTAAGGTTGGTGTGGTTGAAAACCCTTTCTGTAGCCATGAAAGGGGTGATGGGCAGACTGGGGTTGACACAGAGCAACCGAGAGGACCAAGGACTTGGTCATAGCCCGGGAGTCCTTAACGTGCTCCAGCACATTGTGTGCCTTGTCTCCAAAGAGACAGTTGCCATTAAAGGGCAAGTCCATGAGTGAAGCCTGGATATCCTCTTAAAAGCCAGATGTTTGGGGGGCGTGCCAAGATGGCGGAGCGGTAGGACGCGTTCTTCTGTCTCTCCGCTCTCGCCGGGCCGATCAGGGCATTCCTACAGCACTTACAGTGGGCTTTGAAGTGGTCCAATCCTCCAGCGGGCACTGCTGGTCGGGTGTGCCTCCGGAGAGAGTAACACAGGGGTCGGAGCGGGCCCGAGCGGGGACTCCAGGCGAGCGGCGAGTGCAGACAGCAGGACACGGCGAGAGCACTCCTACGGCTACAGGAAGGAGGGCCGCGCACTGACAGAGAGGGCCTGGGGAGAGGCCCAGACGAAGGCGGAGCCCTCCTTCCCCTCTCCCTGAAGCTTGAAGGCCCAAGGCAACAGATCGGACTCGGCTGGGTTGCCGCCAAGAGATCTAGAGGTGCCTGAGGCCTGGTGAACGCGGGGAGGCGCAGCGATCGAGGCCGGCCAGCGAAACACGCTCTGCAGCGGTCCACTCCTCAGGTGGGCACTGCTGGTCGGGTGTGCCTCCGGAAGAAGCAACTCTGTGATCCAAGCGGAGCCGGAACAAGGACTTCAGACAGGCGATAGGCGAGTGCAGGCACAGCGAGGCGGTGAGGCTGTAGCAGGAGCATTCCTACAGCTGCAGGGAAGAGGGCCGCGCACTGACAGAGAGGCCCAGGCGAACGTGGAGCTGTCCTGCCTCCCACCCCCTCTTGGGGAGTGGAAATCTGCCTGCGACCCAAGGCGATCAGTCAGACTGGGCCAGGTGGCCACCACGAGTAACAGAGGTACCTGAGGCCCGGCGATCGTGGGGGGCGCAGCGATTGAGGCCTGCCAGCGTTGCACGCCAGCAAAGGGGCCTAGTGGCAGTGATATATCCCGCATAGATGCCCTAATGTAGACCCATTCGTACATGCCCTACAATGGACGTATTCATATTTACCCTAATATGGTCATATTCGTACTTGCCCAATTATGGTCATGGCCGCATATGCCCAATTATGGTCACAACTGTACATGTCCTATTATAGTATGATTCCTTATATAGGCATGATCTTTCACCTACATTGGTCCCAGCTAGAACACAACGAGCTCTGAGGGCTGAACGTTATCTATCCTGTGGTTTTGAATGCAGCAGGGTTCTTCCAAACACAGGCCCACACGGTACTCATTAATTATGCATGGCTTTCTAAGAATACACCACCGGCATAATATGTATGTACAAAGTTCACCCCTGACGTCTTCCTCATGTCCAATACAACCCATACTGAGGACGGAGACTCTTTAGGGTATAAATACACCACATCTTGCCCCGGCAAGGCAGAGGGAACCGAGACTTCCATGCTGACACACTGACCAGAGACGCTGAGGCTCCTGCATGCAGTCGCTCAAGCTGACAGTGGTCTGACACAACCCGGACGGGGTGTCCAACTCGAGACCAGGACGGGGTCCCCCACTCTCTCTATTCAGGTTTGGGGGTTCGACTAAATCCTAGGAGGATTCTTGGCTCTTAGCTTCTAAGACCTACACACATATGCTAGGTACACTCAGGTACATCTAGGTAGGCATCGTAGGAGTACGCACACTTGCATAATGCTTTTATATTCATGTATGTACTCATGATTATCGCAATATGGTAGAACTGTTCTATCCCTTTGCTTTTATCGTACTGCTGATAATATATCTCTGCTATTGTCTGCTGGTTACCGCAGCACATATATTTTACACTAGAATAACAACTGTTCAATAAATACTTATTGAAACGCCCAACTGTTTATTTTGTGTAACTCTCTGAGACAAACCGAATAAGTGAGCATGAGTTAGAATCTGGGCGCAACGCACGGCGGACACACACGAAGATCAGGGACATTACACGTTCTCGAGATCTGATGAAATGTACCGAAAGGGGAAATGAATTAAATGTCGGAATGGTAGAGAATTTGGATACAGACTTAAGACGTGGATTACCACATTTTTGGAAGAGAGCAGTCCAGGAAAAGGATTCTGGTATATTACCGGTGGGCTGTTGATCTGATCAATAAAGTTTTGACTACATTCAAGAGACATAGGAGCCCTGAAGAAGTCCCATGCGAACAGGGACGAAACGCGTATGCTGTTTTCATCTTGGATACATTATCTTGTGCTCTTTTATGCTTGAGTATTTAATGAATAAAGATGCTATAAAATAACCAGAATGTGAAAGTGATCTGTATAAGATATGATTATTGAATTTTGCTGCTGTCATATTGCTTCAAAAACAAATGGTATGGGATATCATATGTTGAAATAGCGATTTGGACTCTTCTACAAATATAAGGAATAGTGTTTATGGTGCTCCTCAAAATTGTGAAGTTTTGTGTATAGGATTGGGGCTTTTCTCGGTTGACCCAATAAGAGTGAGCACATTTAGGAACCCTTTTGGGACAAACAGTGTGCAGGCGGAAATTGTGAACCACAACCGTGTGTCTGTTGTGTTTGAAGTGAGCACGAGTGACTGAGCGAAAGGTAGTACATTGTTTCCACTATTCTGAGGGAATCAGGGTTGTCATGGTCTAAGGTTGCCAGAAACTAATCTCTCCCCGATAAGAGGAGACACTAGTGGCACTGCGAGCTAGCTAATGTAAAACTAGGCTAACATATACGGTGGGGGTGCACAGAGTCAGTCTGCCACCAAGCCCGCAGTATATGTTATCCAAACGCGCAG
Source organism: Calotriton arnoldi (assembly GCA_963921515.1). NCBI lineage: Eukaryota > Metazoa > Chordata > Amphibia > Caudata > Salamandridae > Calotriton > Calotriton arnoldi. The sequence continues at coordinate 62,395 of CAWUFW010007413.1, read as the reverse complement.
GTCCTGAAGGGGTACTATAGGAGCTACACGACAGCAGAATGAGATCACCCTGGCAACAACGAGTGTGAACGGAGATTAGATTCCTGCAGTAACCGGGGCCTAGGGAGGAAAGCGTAGGCCGCCACTGCACCGGGGCGCGAGAAGCACATGGCCCGAGACTCGGTGGAGAAGCCGGCCCGCAACAGGCCCCAGCGGGTGCGCGGCCGCAAAGGCCGGAGCTCTGGTGAAGCCAGTCGATCCCATAAAGCCACACTCCAAGATGGGCTTCCTTCAGTGGCGGTCTGAAACGAGCCCAGCAACCCAGCTGCCACCCCGGTACACGAGAAGCAAGGGCGACCAGAAGGCTAACACGAAGTGACGTACGTGGAACGGCTGGGACCAAAGGGAGATCCTATCTGAGGTAAAAGTGGCCTAGGCCCAAGACGCAGAGAGCAAGAGCCCAGGGTGAAGATGGGTACTGAGGCACAAGTTACTAACTTGTGTAACGATATATCTGTAAGAGACAGTAGTTAGTGATAGATTCCTCACCTTAGAATATCCCCAGGCGTCAGGCTGGATCCGGAAAGTTTTGCGTAGCAGTACCCTTGCGCGTCGGTAGGCGGCGTCGTGCGGCTCCGCGTCCGTCGTCGGCGTCGTGATCGCCGGGATGACGTCGCGGGCAGTACTTAGGCGCCGCCCCTGCGCGCTGACGTCAGTTCTGTACACGACTTTCCGCGCCAGGAACGCAGAGCCATGCAAGAAGCTGACACAGGTGTGTGAAAAATACTAGGGCCCTGAAAGGGATGTCCTTAACCCTAGAAATCAGTTCGCAGAACGGGGAGGATGGGTGGGGCGGTAAGGAATCTATCACTAACTACTGTCTCTTACAGATATATCGTTACACAAGTTAGTAACTTGTGCATCTGAAAGAGACACGTTAGTGATAGATTCCTCACCTTAGAATAGATACCCCAGCAATACCAACCCCGGTGGTGGGTCTGCGAACAAAGATCAGACAAGGAAGTCCTGGAGGACAGAACGGCCAAAGAAGCCGTCCCTCCGGACCTGACTGTCAAGGCAGTAATGCTTAGTAAACGTGTGCAGCGAGGCCCACGTAGCTGCCTGACAGATAACCGGCAGCGGAACACCGCGGCCCAAGGCCGTGGTAGCAGCCGTTGCCCTGGTGGAATGGGCACGCAGCCCAACAGGAGGCTCCTTCTTGGCCAAAGAATAGCAGGTCTTGATGCACAAGGTAACCCAGCGGGAGATGGTCCTCTTGTGCACCGCCCGACCTTTTTGGCGCCCACGTAGCCAACAAAGAGCTGGTCATCCACCCGGAAGTGTTTTGTGCGGTCGATATAGAAGGAGAGCGCACGTTTTGGGTCCAGACGGTGGAGCCTCTCTTCCTCTCTGGAAGGATGCGGAGGCGGAAAGAAGGTGGGCAAAGTGATGGTCTGCCCAATGTGGAAAGCAGTAACCACCTTTGGCAAGAAGGACGGACGCGTCCGAAGAACAACCTTGTCTGGATGAACAGACAGAAAGGGAGGTTTGCAAGAAAGAGCCTGGAGCTCACTCACCCGCCGAGCGGAGGTGATGGCCACCAGAAAGGCTGTCTTTAGAGTGAGAAGACGAAGAGGACAGTTATGCAGAGGCTCAAAGGAGCGCACATTAAAAAGGTAAGAACCAAGTTCAAGTCCCACTGAGGCATCACAAACGGAACAGGAGGGAAGAGGTGAGTAATGCCTTTTAAGAACCTGTTAACAACAGGGGACTTGAAAAGGGAGGGCTGATCAGGGAGCCTGAGGAAGGCCGAGATAGCACAAAGATAACCCTTGATGGTACCCAGGGCAGAACCCTGTTGGGCCAGAGAGAGAAGGAACAGAAGGACCTCAGAAAGAGGGGCAGAAAGGGGATCCACAGCCTTTGCTGTGCACCATGCCACAAATTTGTTCCACCTGCAGGCGTATACCACCTTAGTGGAGGGACGCCTGGCTGCCAGAATCACATCACAAACTTCGGGAGGCAAGTCGAAAGGAATCAACTGCCGCCGCTCAATCTCCACGCAAGCAGGTGTAGACTGGACAGGTTCGGGTGGAGGACCGTCCCCTGCTGCTGCGACAGAAGATCCTCCCGAAGAGGCAGACGGATCGGGGGATCTATGCTCATATTGAGTAGCTCGGGATACCAAACTCTTCGAGCCCAGTCCGGAGCCACAAGAATGACTTTGGCCCGGTCGTGCCGAATCTTCTTCAACACTCTGGGTAGAAGTGGTATAGGCGGAAAGGCGTACAACAGACCGCAACTCCACTCGCGACGAAAAGCGTCGCCGAGCGAGTGCCGCCTTGGAAATTCCAACGCGCAGAACTGATGACATTGCGCGTTCTCTTCGGTGGCGAATAGATCTAACCAAGGCTCTCCCCACTGTAGAAAGAGTCCTTGCGCCACTTCCGAGTGAAGACGCCATTCGTGATCCATCATGCACCTGCGGCTGAGTTCGTCCGCCCTGGCGTTCAGAGAACCTGCCAGGTGTTGAACCATCAGGAACATGCCCTGATGTTCCAGCCATGTCCAGAGGCGCAGAGCCTCCTGACAAAGGGTCCAAGACCCCACCCCGCCCTGTTTGTTGCAGTACCACATGGCGGTGGTGTTGTCTGTGAACACCTGCACTACCTTCCCTTTGACAGAGGGAAGGAATGCCTTGAGTGCAAGCCGGATCGCCCGGAGCTCCAGAATGTTGATATGGAGCCGGGACTCCGCCGGAGACCAGAGGCCTCTGATCTCCGCCTCTCCCATGTGACCGCCCCATCCCAGAAGGGACGCGTCCGTCACAACTGTATGCTCTGGCTGGGGAAGGGAGAGGGATCTGCCCATGACCCATTGCCGGTTCGAGAGCCACCACTGCAACTGTTTTGCAGTCCCCTCCGAGATCTGGACGTGATCGGACAGGTTGCCCTGGTGCTGCGCCCACTGGAACTTCAGGTCCCACTGCAGAGCCCGCATATGCCATCTGGCATGATTGACCAGCAGGATGCAGGAGGCCATGAGGCCCAGCAGCCTCAGGGTCATCCTTACCGAAACCCAGGATAAAGGCCGAAAGATCGGAATCATAGCCTGAATATCCCGGACTCGCCGTTCGGGAGGATAGGCCCGAAACTGCGTCGTGTCCAGAACTGCTCCGATGAAAAGGAGCTGTGGAGAAGGAATTAGATGCGACTTCGGCACATTGATGGAGAACCCCAGCGAGTGCAGGAGTTCGGCCGTAGTCTGGAGGTGGGAGACGACTGCCTGGGACGAGCCCGCCTTCAGCAGCCAGTCGTCGAGGTAGGGGAAGACTGAAACCCCGGCCCGGCGCAGATGAGCTGCGACCACCGCCATCACTTTCGTGAACACCCGAGGGGCACTTGTAAGGCCAAAGGGGAGCACGGTGAACTGAAAATGCTCGGGGCCTACCGTGAACCGAAGGTAACGCCGGTGGGCCGGCAGGACGGGGATGTGGAAATATGCGTCCTGCAAGTCCAACGCTACCAGCCAGTCTCCAGGGTCGAGGGCAGTCAAGACCTGAGCTAGGGTGAGCATCTTGAACTTCTCCTTCCGGAGGAAGCGATTGACGTTCCGGAGGTCCAAGATAGGACGCATGTCCTCCTTGTCCTTTTTGGGCACCAGAAAGTAGTGGGAGTAGCAACCACGCCCTACTTCTGGGGTCGGAACATGCTCGATGGCCCTCTTGGTCAAGAGGGCCGTGACTTCCTTCTGTAGAAGCACCAAGTGATCCCCTGACATGCGGTGGAATTGAGGTGGCATGGCTGGGGGTGGTCTCGAAGGGGAGGGAGTAGCCCTTCGGACAATGTCCAAGACCCACCTGTCCGAGGTGATGGTGCGCCAGTGGGGAAGGTGATGGCGGACCCTGCCCCCTACGGGCGTGCCGTGCACCTGAAAGGAGGGACTAGGAGGGCTTGGAGGCCGCGGACGGGTTGGAGGTGGTGGCCTGACCCGCACGCTGGTTGCCCGATCCGCCACGGCGGAATCCACGTCCTCGGCCACGCGAAGACGCCTGCTGCGCGGGCCGGTGGCTGGGCTGCTGACGTGAAGGGGCGCCCCTACCGTGGCCACGATAGGGGCGAAAAGCAGAAGGCAGCGGAGGGCGTGTAGCAGAAAGGCCCAGGGACTTGGCAGTAGCCCGTGAGTCCTTAAAGCGCTCCAACGCATGGTCTGCTTTGGACCCAAAGACCGACTCCATCAAAGGGCATGTCCATGAGAGTATTCTGGACATCCCCTGAAAAACCAGTGGTTCTCAGCCAGGCGTGGCGTCGGAGCGCCACCGTCGTTGCAATCGACCTGCCCAGCGAGTCGGCGGTGTCAAGGCCACAACGGATAGTGTATTTGGCCGCATCCCTTCCTTCCGCAATGGCGCGGGAAAGCAGTGCCTGGACCTCCTCAGGGCACTGGGGCAAAACATCCGCCACCGAATCCCACAGAGAGTGGGTATATCGGCCCAAAAGACAAGCGGTGTTAACGGACCGCAAGCCAGCACTGGAGGAAGAAAAACCTTTCTTCCCAAACTGATCCAGGCGTTTGGATTCCCTATCCGGAGGAGCGGTAGGGAAGGCGGTTTGGGAAGCGGAGGCTTGGACAACCAAGCTCTCAGGAGTGGGGTGGACAGAAAGAAACAGGGGTCGCCCGGAGCGGGGCGATGGCGTCGTGACACGTTCCGATCCACAGGAGCCCCTGTGTTGGGCTTGGACCAGGCGCCCAAAAGAACGTCCGTGAGGGCGTCGTTAAACGGCAGCACAGTCTCCGCAGAGGAGGCTGCCGGCTGAAGCACCTCTGTCAAGATGTTAGTCTTGACCGTCAAAGTAGGGAGCTGGAGACGTAAGGCCCCAGCAGCCCTACGCAACACCGTACCAAAATTGGCCCCCTCCTCCGTAGCCACGGGAGGAGACAGCATGCCAGTGTCAGGAGAAGTATCCAGACCACTGGCCTCCCCTAGACTCTCTGTCCAGTCCTCATCATACTGACAGTTGCGTGTCAGAGGGTCATCAGACCCCTCCCAGTCCTCCTGGTCCTCCTCTGGTTCAAAATAAGGAGGAGGAGGGACATTTGGGACCCAAGGTCCCATCGGCGCCGGAGCCGGCGTCGAGCGACGTCGCTCCGGGTCCATGTCCGGAGCCGGAAGGAACTGGGGGACGACGCCGCCCGGAGCCCAGGGCGGCGTCGAGAACGGCACCGGAGACATCGGCGCCGGCGGAGGTGTCGTGAGGTCGACCGGCGTCGATGGGAGTTGTGGAGCCGGGATCGAGGCCGGGGCCGGAGCCGGGATCGAGGCTGGAGGCTCGGGCGACGCCGGGGCCGGAGCCGCCGGCGGCGCCGGATCAACCCCATCAGGGCCCGCGGGGCCCGAAGGCGCACCGGAGGGGCCTGAAGGCCCGAAGAGGCGGGCCATGGCCGACAGGAACTCCTGTACCTTGGCCGGATCCGCCCCGAACCCGGGAAGGGCGGGTATGACGGGGGCGACTCCACAGGCAAGTCCGGGGCCGCGGGGGCGGGGACGGTGCCGGGAGGGGCCTCAGCCGAGTCGCGAGACCGGCGAGGCGAAGTCCGAGAGCGACGATGCTTCTTGGACTTCTTGTGTCGAGACTTACCGGACGAAGAAGACTTCGACGCCGACGACCGGTGTGCACTCCGCGAGCGACCCCTGGACCTCTCACGCGACCGGGGCTTCCGCGGAGCCGAATGCCGGGCCTCGAGGAGCTTTCGAGACCGCTCTCGCAAAGCCTTCGGGTTGAGGGCCTGGCATTCGGGACAAGACTCGGTGTCGTGGCCTCGGCCGAGGCAGAAGAGACACTCCCAATGCGGGTCGGTGACGGACATCATCCGCGCACAGGCGCCGCATCGCTTGAAGCCGGGCATCCCTACGACACCTGAATGGTGGAAAAAGACAGTGAAAAAATCACCAAAAAGTATGGTCAAAAATTGACCAGGGCACTGCTCTTCCCGGATCTGCGCTTACTGGCGCGGAAAAAGAAGAACTGACGTCAGCGCGCAGGGGCGGCGCCTAAGTACTGCCCGCGACGTCATCCCGGCGATCACGACGCCGACGACGGACGCGGAGCCGCACGACGCCGCCTACCGACGCGCAAGGGTACTGCTACGCAAAACTTTCCGGATCCAGCCTGACGCCTGGGGATATTCTAAGGTGAGGAATCTATCACTAACGTGTCTCTTTCAGATATGGCTGGCACGCTAGGGTCGGAGTACAGCTAGGCCCAAAGAAGCGGAGGAAGTCTCCAGACATAGCGCACCTCCTCTGGAGCGAGAGACATAAGAGATACCGGAAAGCCCGGGCATACGCCGTCACGCTACGGTACCACAGCAAGAGAGACCTCTGACAGTCTGCGGGAACTACATCGACCTCAAAGAGTAAAGCCTCGCTGGCCAAACTCACGCTAAAAGTGGGCCTAGATACTAAAGAAACAGTGGGGCCCACCCACCTAGACCAGTTGAGCTAGAGGCCGGAGTGTTACTTGAACCACACAGCTTGCTGAGGGAACTCAGAGGTTAGCGGTCTCTGTATTCCAGAGAAACCGGAATATAGCTTCGGAGACGTGTCCAGATATGGCGTCGAGCAGACCAAAAAAAGGCAGGTCAGTTAAGGACATGCTTTGGAAGGTGCCCCAATCAGTGAGCTTACACACCCAGGGATCTTCAGCGGAGATGGAGGGAGGAGGAGACTCAGAGGGGCCAGTCAGTCGCTACTTTTTGGAATCCCTCTTCTCCTCCCTGAGGGAGGACCTCACCACCATGAAGAGAGAACTGTCTGCAGATTTGAGAGAGGTGCGACGGGACATAGACTCACTGGGGGAAAGGGTCAACTCCCTGGAAGATCGAGAGACGGACAAAGCAGAAGAATTCGAGAGTCTACAGCAGGAGGTCATCCGTCTAAGGGAGCAGAACCTAGACCTCCAGGCACACACAGAGGACCTTGAAAATAGGTCCCGTCATAACAATATACGAAACAGGGGCCTTGCAACCTGGCTAGAGGGCGCGAACATCGAGGCCATGGTGGCAGACATGTTTCGTGCGCTGCTGGGGGAGCCAGAAGATTTTCCCATCAAACTTGACCGAACGCACAGAGTAGGTCCTCGAAGAAGCAACTCGGCCCCCCCACCTGATATTCTAACCTGTGTCCATGATTACCAACTGAAGGAGAGAATCCTACGAGCAGCTAGAGATGCCACTACCTTCAAATACAAAGATCAGAAACCTTCCCTGTATCAGGACTTAGCGGCCTCGACCTTACTGAAAAGGAAAGCATTTCGACCTATCACAGCACACCTACGATCCACAGGCGTGTCATACTCGTGGGGCCATCCATTCAGACTGATCTTCTCTTACAATGGTGAGTCGCGCCAACCTAGATTGATCTCTGAGGCCAGCAAGATCTTAGGGATTGGGGACCCTACGGAAGAGGAGGCATCGCCCAACAGAACGAACAGAAACAGAAGCAGTGACCATGGATGGCTTCGGATCAAAGCCCCAACTGGATCTCTGAAACCAGACCCAGCAACCATAACCAAAGAGCGCCAGGCAGTCCTGGCGTCCCTAACCGGGGAGCTGCTTGGCGATAGACAGTTGGAGTATCTGGAGGTACCAAGCGGACACTGAGCGCTCATCTCTGCTAGGCCTTTTACACAGATGCCTGGGTTGGCCTGGGCGGGCGGGGGGACACTGGCCACAGGTACCCCTTCCAAATTCCCCGTTCCCTACTCAGAGCTGAGGCATCGGCCTTGGTCCACACATATTCCAAGATGTTGGACTCTAGTTCCCTGAGACTATGTCGCAGGAATTCTCATGTTTGGGGTTTTCTTTTCCTTTTACCTTCATCTTGTTTTCTCTCCTGGGCCGTGGGCCTCTCTCGTCCTACACGAAGTACTGGTTGACCGCGAGGTGGCTGCACCAGCTCACCCAGAGGGCGCTAGATGGGAGTACTCAGGGACCACCAGCCCACCACACAGATCATATAGGCCCTTAACGGCATGCTAGACGAGCTTAACCTGATTAAGAGGAGGGCCGTCCTATCCTACCTAGAGCACTCAGCAGCACACATTTGCCTATTGCAAGAAACACACCTCCTGGTCAAAGACACACATCGACTAAGGTCACGGGCTTTTCCTCAACAGTACTTCTCCTCGCACTCTACTAAATCAGCACTGGTGGCTATTCTTTTTTCACGCTCCTTTAGGGGTAAAGTGGGGGCGAAACAGGCAGAGATCAAGGGACGACTTTTGGCCCTCACGATCCCCATTAACGCATGCGACTACACCCTAGGCTCCATATACACACCCAATGAGGGTCAGGAGGCGTTCCTAAAGAAGCCAGTGACGAGCTTCGCTGCCTCCCCTGACAGATTGCTATTGTTGGGGTGACATTAATTTAGTCTTCGACAGTCAGCTAGATCGCTCCAAGCAACGCTACGGGGTGACTGGAGCCCTCACACAAGTGGGACGGGAATGGCTGCAAGAGCTAGGACTAGTGGATTTTTGGCGCTCCTGACCAAGATTACCCCTATTACTCGCACGTGCATAAATCGTATGCTAGGATCGACTACTTCATCGGTGCCCGCTCCATGCTCCCCCGCGCACAAGCATCAGAAATTGAGCCGTGCTCACACTCCGACCACGCGGCGCTGACTCTTTCGCTGACACTCCCCCCTCAGAGAGACCGTCTTTCACATGGCGGCTGCTCAATACCCTACTACACCGCGCAGATGTGATAAAACACTTAGATAGCGCCATAAAAGAATTCCTCACATTCAATGACAACCCCGACACCTCAATTAATATACTATGGGATACACTTAAGGCATGCGTCAGGGGGGAAATCATAGCAATCTCCGCGACAGACAATAGAATTAGGAAAGAAAAACGAAGAGATCTCTCCGAGCAAGTACAAGAATTTGAACGCATTCATAAGCGAACGAGTGTGGCGTCAGCTCAAGGCAGCTCGCAAACAACTCGCGGGTATTGATTTAGATAGGGCTGAATATGCCACACTCAGACTGCGGCACTCTTTCTATATTGGCTGTAACCGGTGGGGGCGTCTTTTAGCCAATAAGATTCGAGCGCAGCGCCAGTTGACCGCTGTTCACTCTGTGTGTGACGAGGCTGGTAATGAGTGCACGGATGATAAAGCTATAATGCAGACGTTTAGGGATTTTTATGCCAAACTGTACTCCGCACAATCACTAGCTGAGCAAGATTCACTATCTTATGTACAAGGAGCTAACCTCCCAACACTTACCCCAGAGCAGGCTGCCAGCCTGGACGCTCCTATCAGAATAGAGGAGGTCGTCTCGGCCATAGCCCATCTCAAACTGCACAAATCGCCCAGCCCAGATGGCTTTTCCAATACCTTTTACAAAACCTTTTGTACGTCATTAGCCCCCATCCTCACCAGATTATATAATGCGATCGGAGATTCTGGGGTTATTCCTTCTACTATGCTCGAAGCTTCAATCATAGTTATCCCCAAGCCGGGCAAGGATGCTAGGTACTGTGCCTCATACAGACCAATATCTCTATTGAATGTCGATTTGAAGCTTTTTACGAGCATACTGGCACCACGTCTAGGCCCGATGATGCCAGGGTTGATAGACCCGGACCAGTCTGGGTTCATAGCTAACAGGTAGTGTAGCGACAATACGAGAAGGCTACTCCATCTCCTTGACAAAGCACAGCGCCAAAACATAGAGCGGGTCATGATATTGATCGACGCCGAAAAGGCGCTCGATTGAGTGGATTGGGGATATATGAAGGTCACCTTAGCGCAGTTCAGGGTGGGAGACCGTTTTTCCAGATGGGTCTTCAGTGGCTATAGTCAACCAACGGCTACGGTACGGGTCAACGGGCGCTCCTCAGACCCTTTCTGGATCTCCCGGGGCACGCAACAGGGGTGCCCGCTCTCCCCGCTGCTCTTCACACTCTACATGGAGCCGATGGCCCAGAGAGTGCGGGAGAACCCTCAGATCTCTGGTGTGCGATTCAGGGGGGACGATCATACCATTAGCTTATATGCCGACGACGTGGTTGCCACGCTGGAGGATCCACAGGGCTCCATCCCCGCTTTATTTGCTGAGCTAGAGAGATTCTCAGGGGCTTCTGGGTTCAAAATCAACGTGGCAAAATCACAGGCCATGGGGTTCTCGCTCCATCCGGCTACCATGGAGAGCCTGGCATGCTTGCTCCCGCTCCAATGGGATGCAGAATCTATGCCATACTTGGGGATCCTCCTCACGAAGTCCACTTCTAACACAGCAGCCCTGAACTATAAGCGCCTTCTGTCCCAGGTGCGGAGAGAAATGGGCAGATGGGGACCTTTTGGCTTCTCCTGGCTGGGAAGAGTGGCAGCGATCAAAATGAATATCTTACCCAAAATTCTATACATTTTTCAAACTCTTCCCGTAGAGCCTCCCCCCGGTATTCTCAAGCAATTACAGAAGGAGATCTGTTCCTTCGTATGGGCCAATAAGAAGCCCCGAATGAGTAGGGAGCTGAGCTTTAGGCAGCATGGAGAGGGGGGTCTGGGGGTTCCTGACCTGACCCGCTATTACCAGGCAATTCAGGTGTGGGTGCTACTGGAGTTGCCACGTAGCGAGTCAGAGAAACATTGGCTCTTCATGGAGCGGGCGCTCGCGGGCGGGCTTTGTGGGGGGGGGTCCCTTTTTTACCCAAAACACAGCGCCCAGAAGGCATATACAACTCACCAATCATTCGCGCGACACTGAGGGCATGGGATGCTACAGCGGTCAAGCATGACCTGACCTCATTCCCGTCTCCCCTAACCCCCATAGCCGGCAACGAGGACTTCTCTCCCGGTTTAGATCAAAAGGTGTTCCACCACTGGGAGGCCCAGGGCTGTCGGTCCATCGGATATATGTTCGATGTTGAGGGCCCCCTGACATTCGAGGATCTTCGATCTGCGTTTACACTGCCTGAGTCCGAAAGGTATCTCTTCTACCAAGTGAGACACTGGGTGATGCACCCGCTGGTGCGCCCAGGAGCTCAGAGACGGCTAACACCTTATGAGAAATGGCTCCACATGAAAACAGCAAACGTGCACCTTATCACTGAGCTTTATCATGTGCTGCGCCTCCCAGAACTAGAGGCTTCTTCGCCGGGACAGCGGAGGTGGGAGTCTGAACTCGGTCGAACACTATCGCAGAAAGAGTGGAGGTACATCTACTATCGAGTGCGCCATACAGCAAGGAATGTCTCGAGTATCGAAACCACGACCAAAAGAGTTACCTATTGGTCCCTCACTCCACCTAGAATGTGCAGATATAACCCCAATCACGCCTCAAACTGCTGGAGACAGTGCGGAGCAGAGGGCACGCTGACTCACCTATTGTCGGAATGTCCACACCTTTCCACCTACTGGGAACAAGTTTTAACTGACATTGATACTCATTTTAATAAACAAATCCCACGCTTCCCAGCATACATTGTTTTAGGTCTGCCCAACAAACTCACCTTCCCTTTGAAATCCAGTAGAGGCAGGCAAATGGGGCTGGTCCTGGGAGCGGCGCTTCAGAATATACTGTCCCACTGGGGTACAGATAGGATTCCAACACACCAAGGCTGGCTGGGGAGGCTATGGTCTGTGCTGGGCATGGAGCGCATCACGCTGACACTGCAAGGAGAGGGAACCTCGTTTGCGGAATACTGGCGACAATTCTTATCCATACTTAGTACGGAGATGAGGGAGCTAACTTGCCCTAAGTACTTGCGACTGCTGCGGCTTCTAGATACCACACAAGATCCCAAACCAACGGTCTCCCTGGACACAGGCAGAGAAGTCGAGAATGGTTAACTGATCCTCCAGGTCAAGGGAGCCGGTGGGACAGATTAGGGAGAAGTAAGCGAAGCATAACTCCGCACAAAGTCCAGGAGAGTTCTTCTTCTTTTTCTTCCTTTTTTTTCTTTTCCCTTTTCTGCTTCTCTCTCGTTCGTTTCCCTTTGATGCTATATTTTTCTGTAAGGGGGAGGACGGGAGGGAGGGAGTTGGGACTCTTACTGTAAAATTTAATCTGTGATGTTGTCAATGCCATGCAAGGCTTACTGTTATTTCCACGTTTCTACAAATGGCACTGTTTGATATAACAATTCCAATAAAAACGACTTAAACATAAAAGTCAGATGTTCTCAGCCAGGCATGCCATCAAAGCGTCACCATCGCCGAAACCACTCTACCCAGCGAGTCGGTCGTATCCAAACTACACCCAATGGTAAACTTTGCTGCATATCTCCCATCCTTGACTGCTTGGGAGAGCACAGCCCGGTAATCCTCCGGGACATGTGGTAGCATTGGCGTAACCATGTCCCATTGAGTGTGGGAGTAGCAGCCAAAAAGGCATGCAGTGCTTACCTTCCGCTATGCAAGGCTGGTGGAAGAAAACATCTTCTTCCCAAAGCTATCCAACCTGTTGGATTCCCTGCCCCGGGGTGCAGCATGGAATGCGTCAAGAGACGCAGGGGCGTGGAATACCAAGCTCTCGAGGTGGGGTGTTGAGTAAGGAAGCTCAGGTCCCCAGGTGCGGGATGGTGGGAAAGGGAAATTGTCCTGTTCACAGTGGCCTCTGTGCTGGGCTTGGACCAGGTTCACATTAGGACAGCCATCAGTGCTTCATTAAAAGGGAGCAAGGGTTCTGAAGAGGAAGCTCCCGACTGCAGCACTTCTGTCAAGATGTTAGTCTTGACTGCCACCAAGGGCAACTCAAGATTTAGGACCTCAGCTGCCTCTTTCACCACTATGGAATAAAATGCTCCCTTCTCCATAGCCACGATAGGGTAAGAAAGCATACGAGTATCTAAGGATGGGTCCAGACCAAAGGCATCCCTGAGTTCCTCACACCAGTCCATATCATCTTCCAACTGACATTTTAAAGGGTCCAGTGACCTCTCCCACTCTTCCCCCATGCCTAGCCCTTCAGAATAGGGCTCCGCTTCGACCTAGGAGGGGGGGTCCTGTTGTTTGCGCTGGCATTGGCGGAGGTCAATTCAGCTCTGGCTCCGTGTTGTCTGCTATCAGAATGGGGCTGGTGGCGGCAGCAGCAGGAGCATCAGTGTCAGGGCCGGCACTGGCGCTGTGTAGGTCACTGTGGCATGACCAGCACTGGTCCGGAACCATGGGGTCCTGTCAGAGAAAAGGCCGGAACTGTTGGTGCAGAACCCTATGGGGCCCCCTCCGACCCCACAGGGCCTGAATGCATGCCGAAGGGTCAGGCCACTCAAATACTCGGCGCATGCCCTTGTAAAATGCTTTTACTTGAGAGGGGGTCGTTCCGGCTCCTGGAAAAGGTGGGAAGCTCGGAGTCAGCCCTGGCAATGATTCTGAAGAACCGTGCCCCGAACGTGGATGCTCCATTGGCACGTTGGCCAACGGACGAGGGGAAGTCAAAGTGAGCTTCGACTTCTTGTGTTTCTTACGCTTCTTCCTCGTATGTCCTAGGGACCTAGACTGGGAAGAAGATGACTTGGGGCTCCTGGAGAGGTCCAGCGACCTCCTTCTCGATAGCGACCAGGATCTCCGAGGAGTCTTGTGTTGCCTGCCGGGCCACCAGCAGCTCCAGGGACAGCTCCCTCAAAGCCTTCGGTGCCATGGCCCAGTAGTCCGAGCAAAACTTGGAGGCAAGGTAACGCTCGAGACACCACAGACACACAAGTTGTGGGTCTGTAACTAACATGGCGCGATGACAGGTGCCAAGAGGTTTTAAACCTGTTTTCCTCAAACACATCCCGCGACACACCAGGAGGAAGTATTTCCTCGAAAGACTCTAAACAATGTCAAAAAAATTCTGTCAGAAACAGACATAGGGGTAGATCTTTCTCTGGATCAGCCCTAACTGGTGCGAAAAGAAAAGAACTGATATCAGCTTGCCGAGATGGCGCCTATTAAGGTTATGAAGACGTCACTTCCGGTGCAGGTGACGCCAATGCACGTAGCTGACCAATCCCATCTATTAGCGTGCAGGGTTACTGCTCACACAAAAAATTTCCGGATCCAGTCTGATGCCTGGGAAATTCAAAGGTAAGTAATCTTCAGCTAGATGCCTCTATCAGATCATGCCTTTCATGGTGTTGTTGAATCTCTCAACTAAACCATTGGTTTGTGGATGATATGGGGTGGTAAACCTGTAAGTCACACCACACTCATTCCACATGGCCTTTAAGTAACCAGACATGAAGTTACCTCCTCAATCAATCAAGAGACTTGTAAAGCACAACTACTCACCCGTAAGCGTCTCAAGGCGCTTAAGGCCACCTCTGTCTGACAGCACCTCCTTAGGAAAACCCAGTCTTGTAAAGATACTCCAGAGGGCCCTGGAAACTGCAGGAGCATTGTCAGTCCTATGTGGAATAGTTTCAGGGTACCTGGTGACATGATCCACTACCACCAGTATAAATCTGTTCCCTGAGTCTATTGGAGGGTCAATGAGGCCACCAACGTCAACCCCTACCCTTTTAAAGGGAACCCCAACGCTTGGAAGTGGAAATAAGGGGGCCTTTGGGTGGTTCCCTGCCTTGCCACTGGCTTGACAGGTAAGACAGGAGTTACAAAACTCCTTCACCTTCTGGGACATACCTGGATAGAAGAAGTGGGTTGGGGCTTGAACATGAAATACCTTGAAAAAACAAGAGACAAGAGGTATTTGGCAAAACAGTTTGTTTAATTAAACTGAGCGGCCAGGAGAACAGTTACAGGCACAGGGTATAAGGACTGTCTCAATTTACAATCGGTCTGCGGCCTCCTTTTATACAGTTCATCGTAGATAATAAAGTATTTCCGTGGTCCATGTATGGTAAGGAATGTGAGCTGCTGCCTTTGGAGTCATAAAATAATTGTCTAATGGAGAGTACAGGTGGGCCTCGATCTTGCGTGGACACAATGTGGCCAGTGGGTAACGTGTCCAGATGTCCGGCATGGGGAGCACATGATCACTGAGGTCAATGACCCCCTGATACCATTTGCCTTTCTAGTTAGGACACAGGTCCGGTTTGGCTCCTTAAGAGTGTTTCTCTATTCCCCTTTGCCTTTTGGGTTAGAGGTCCCATTTATCTACAGCTTAACATGTAACTGCCTACAGTTTTTCTGTTCCGGCTCTGTCCCTCTTACTGAGCTGATGGCTTGCTATGTTTCCTAGCGTTCGCCCTGCCATTTGTTCTCAGAATTTGGGTTACTGCTGTTTTTGTTCTCCTTTCTCTATTTAAGCTGATTTATGTGATAGCCCTGCCCATGTTTGGTGGGTATCCACACATTGAACTGTGTGGATCCTTTTCATTCCAATATGACGCCCGTGATAACAGCCTCCGGGCGACAATTTCTACATTTATTACCTCCCCCTCATTCGTCCTATTGGATTGGCCCAACATCGTGTTAGTGTTGTGACGCACCCGGCACTAGTTCTATTTTTGGGCTTCGTACGTGTTTCCATACTGCCGCGAACTTTGGTACGCGCTCCAGACAGCAGATGTAGTTATGCCCATCGGATTTTTAGGTCTCGCCTACGCAGCGCGCATGCGCTGCATAGAGGAGACCTTTAGCCATCGGTTCCCTTTTTTCCCCCAAAACGTGCACGCGTTCCATTGCCTTCAATGGCAACGCGTGCACGTGTGGCGATTGCCTTGCGGGAGCGAGCGGCAGCGCCATATGGTGTCAATTATCGCCGCTGGCTCCCGCAAGGGAATCGGCAGGCCCCCCTCCCCCCTGCTGCCGCGCGAGGCGCGCTTTTGCTTGTTTAAACATTTCTTCTGTCAGCAAGTTTATTCTCAAATGCATGGTGTCGAGGGGCAAATAATATTCTTCCCGTTTCTTTTGTAAACCATAACTCAGCCATTGGGGGAGGTGGAGTAGGCGGGAGCAGAGGCGGGAGCGGCGCTGTGAGTATGGCCGGCATCATTCTCCTTCAATACGATGGGTTGCCACCTACTTTTTAGGTGTTTATTTCTGTGCCTTTCCATTTTGTTGTTTTTCTTTTTTTAAGTAATACATTTATTTAGGCATGTTATTATGTATTTTTGGTGGCTTGCACACTCGTAATAGCCGCAGTAGGCCCTCTAATTCAGGAATTTTGTCTGACGCGTGTGCAGAATTTTTACGAGCGTACGTCATTGGCTTGTATTATGATCAGGTAGGTTAGAAAGCGTTCTGAGCAAATAGAGAACAGTTCCGCACTCTCACTGTTGATAAAATAAAGTGGACTTTGATGATTCTGTCCTTGTAAAGCATGTGCGCGCTCACATGTCCACATCTCAGTGTACTGCAATAAGCTCCAGTGTGTATTGGTTTGTGACGCATTGAGTGATAATAGAGCAATACAATGGCGAAGTCCCAGCCACAATAAGAATGCATGGTAGCGAGCGCTGGGTGATCTGTGTGCAGAAGGTTTACAAATGCACTCATTCAGCTGCAGCGTGCACACCCGTGCAGTAGAAGAGGAGTGCTACTGTGTGTTCAGTGGGTCCTGCGGAAAGACACCGCACAGTAGTGGCCGTTGGATACATCGGCCCGCCACTCCACATGTGCATGTTACGAGCAGCCACTCCACGCTGATCTCTGTCGCATTCTGCGAGGGGGTGCAGTGCACACTCTTCTGGCTCTTTCAGTGGGAATGGAAGGATGCTGTTTGAAAGTGCATGCAATAAATGTATAGTTTGGCACATGCTTGCGTTCTGTCAAATCAGCTCTAAAGTGTGTCACGTTGTGCGAGGGGAGCAGCGCGCCGCTGTTACTATTGAGGGTTGCATAAAGAAAACAGGCCACACGGAAATACTTTGTGGGGGGGGCTGTATGCGTTTGTTGCACAGGTTAGGAGGCTGCCGTAAACACGTGTACAACATTGCTCCATGGTTTTGCAATAATAAAGACACTTTAAAATAACTTGGCTATTGTACACTTAAGACATGGCTGCTGGGTTTATTTTTTCACTCTCGAGCCATGCTCGTTTTCATTGTTGTCATAAGGGGTGTGCAGCTTGCTATTATAGGCTCGTAAAAAAAAAACAGTTTGAGAATTTCTGTCTGATGCTGATGTGCTGTAGGATTATCATCCCATGTATGCAAAGAACTCTAGGCAGCTTGGGTGACTTGGTCGAGGGCTTTCCGCCATCTTTTAAAAACAGTTGATTGTTTAACGCTGCATACATGGATAAAAGACATTGTCATTTACAACGCCAATAGCTCTAACTTAAGCAAATGCGAGACCTATTGCATTTCCAATGCTTGTTGAACTAGGTAAGGAGGAGTTTTCCCTGAGCTGACTCTAAGAGGCGTGGGAGCCATTTTGCCTATAGATGTGGTTCTTTACTTGTACTTATATTACCAGCTATAGGAAGAAGATTTGTTCTCTCCTATTATCCTCAACCCTTTTTTTCTCAGTCTCACACATTTTGTTGGGGAGTTATTATGCAGATACCTTTTTCTTCCCTGTAATTAGATTTCCAGTGTCAGTAGTCGTTTTTTTCCGGTTTAGTAAGATAGAGTTAGTTTGATTCGCTCCTCTTGAGATATGTTTAGACTTAGTACTTGCTCGACACAGAGAATTCCTGTCCCCCGGATAGTGTTAAGAATTCTTTTTATCTTAACCATCCATCCATTCTGTTTTGTTTCATTTGTTTGAGCGCGATATACTTTATCCCATGCGCTTATTTGGAGACATGCTCAAGAAACTGCCCAGCAAAGAGAGCCTCGATAACTAAGCAGTATTTGGGATCCATGCAACCTTGATCTGCGCATTTCATTTTTTTTTCATCTACAGCATATGTGGAGGGAGGTTGAAAGGCACTGGTGGATATCGGCCGCGCTCTAGGTATCTTTACGATGGGCCTTCAAGTCATTTATGAGAGTTTTTCTTTTCCTTTAGGACTTATCTGGGAATCTCATTTTCCGTAATCCCAAATACCCAGGGTGACATGGAGTATTTCTCTTATTGATAACGTTGAGGTTTTTCTGCCCCATCCTTTCCTCAAGGCCTTGCACTTCTAGCCGAGGTAAGATTTATTCGGCATTCATATGCAATCCAGTACCTTGGATTGGCGTTTGTTTTATAAACTAGAGGATCTAATATTGGCGTTTTTCTGCTAATTTGTTTTTGCTTTCTATTTACAGACTTTCCACAGTGCTATTTACCCGGTAGCATTTTTATCCGCCACGCTTACCAGTGCACTTTGTAGCATCTACAGGGATTCAACATCCCCTTGTAAGTATGAACAAAAGACCACTTTTAATTTAGTCGATGCACAGTCCTAGGTGTCTGTTCACATGATGCTGGGTGACAAGTTTTAAGACAAACAATATGCCCACTGCCGGTTCTTTAAGACTGATACATTCTTTTCGTGTTTTCACGACTCTGGTGTTATCACGTCTGGTGATGGGCTTGACATATGTTTTCTAGATCGCAGCCATTCTTGCTATCACTACCATAGAGATGAGAGAGGACCCGCATGCTCTAAGTTTTTGTCTGGATCTTCTTTTCAATTTCCTGCACTAGTATGGTTGAAATGTACCCGGTTCCAGTACGCTATTTATTCTTGTCATATAATTTTTTTTCTGTATAGCCCATCATATTATCCATAAAATTATTTATGTTTGTGTTGTTTTCTGCAGGACTCTCCGGTGACCTGTCTCAGGTTTGCCTCCCTCCCGAACCTGGGGGCTTATTTACAAGGCCCTTGCGCCACTTTTGCGTCATTTTTAAAATGGGAAAAGTGACGCAAAAGTGGCGCAAGGTCCTTGTAAATCGGCCCCCCGTATTTATCGGGTTCGTCTGTCGCTCAGAAAAAGGTTGACCTCTTTGCAAGGTCTCTACCAAAACGTGCGTCGGCTCTCATGTTGAGGTCAGTCAGACCAGGACTGTTATTGAAACTGAGCCCCATTGAATGCAAGCACTTTGGGCCATCTCATAGCTACCCGCTATGAAAGATACGGAGCTACTCTTCCATATAAAGACATAGGACTAATGTATTTCTTCCGTCCTGGTCCACTGATAATGTTCTGGTGTTGCTTTTACTGAGGAATGTTTCCTTTGTCTGAATGATTGATGGTTGTGTATGGTTTGGTATGTTTGGTTTGTATAGATGTAAGTTTATATGAGATGTGTGGTTGGGGTAAGCTGTTTGTTTTGTTATATTGTGAATTAATGCCACCGGGGATATGTCCTTTAAACTATTTTGTGTTTTTTTATATATTAGCATTTTGTATTGTCTATTGTCTTGTATCATTGATTTCAAGAATTTATATAATGTAATATGGTATTTATAAAACACAAGAAAAAAGTAATGAATACAATTTTAAATTCTTTGTGCTGAGAAGAATTATATTAAGGGTTTGTCTCCCATTCCTGAGTGCATGGCTATGAGGCGACTTTTTGAAATCTTTAAAGTATGATTTTTTTGCTGTAATCAATAATTTCCACTGGGCAGGAATGAACAAGTTACATACCTTCGGTAACGATATATCTGTAAGAGACATATATTAGTTATGGATTCCTTACCTTAGAATTACCACCAGGCCTCAGAGTGGATCCAGAGAATTTTTTCTTCAGCAGTACCCCTGTGTGTCGTTAGGTGGTGTTGGTCGACTCCACGTTCGTCTTTGGCGTCATGATCGCCGGAATTACGTCGCGGTATCTACTTAGACGCCACCCCTGTGCACTGACGTCAGTGCTTTACACAACATTCCACGCCAGAAGCGCATAGCCATGCAAGACACTAACCACTGGTGCACAAAACTAGGGCCCTGAAAGGAAGTCCCTTACCCTAGAAGTCAGTTCGCAGAACGGGGAGGATGGGTGGGGCGGTGAGGAATCCATAACTAATATATGTCTCTTACAGATATATTGTTACCGGAGGTAAGTAACTTGTTCATCTGAAAGAGAATATTAGTTATGGATTCCTTACCTTAGAATAGATATCCCAGCAATACCAACACCAAAGGTGGGTCTGCAAACTAAGTTCACACCAGAAAGTCCTGGAGAACTGAACGGCCAAAGAAGCCGTCTCTCCGGACTTGGCTGTCCAGGCAGTAATGTTTGGTGAACATGTGCAATGAAGCCCACGTGGCTGCCTGGCAGATGTCATGAAGGGGGACTCCACGTCCCAAAGCAGTAGTGGCTGCCGTCGCCCTGATGGAATGGGCGCGCAACCCTATTGGAGGTTCCTTTTTCGCTAAGGAATAATAAATTGTGATGCAAAGAACGACCCATCGAGAGATGGTCCGCTTTTGCATGGCCCAACCTTTCTTGGCGCCCACATAGCCAACAAAGAGCTGATCATCCACCCGGAATTGTTTTGTGCGATCCAGATAGAATGAAAGCGCACGTTTTGGATCCAGACCGTAGAGCCTCTCCTCCTCTTTAGAAGGATGCGGGGGCGGGAAGAAGGTGGGCAAAGTGATGGTCTGTCATATATGGAAAGAGGTAACCACTTTGGGAAGAAATGAAGGCCTAGTGCGAAGCACAACCTTGTCCGGATGAACAGCCAGGAAAGGAGGTTTCGAAGAAAGAGCCTGAAGCTCACTCACCCTGCGAGCAGAGGTGATGGCAACCAAAAAGGCAGTTTTGAGTGTCAAAAGTCTGAGAGGACAGTTATGTAGCGGCTCGAAAGGAGCGCACATAAGGTAAGTCAGAACAATATTCAAGTCCCACTGGGGCATTACGAAAGGAATAGGAGGAAACATGTGTGTAATGCCCTTAAGGAAATGATTTACAATAGGGGACTTGAAAAGAGAAGGTTGATCTGGAAGGCGAAGAAAGTCTGAAATAGCCGAAATATAGCCCTTGAGAGTGCCCAGAACAGAGCCCTGCTGGGCCAAGGAAAGAATGAAGAGGAGATCCTCTGAAAGAGGGGCAGAAAGGGGATCCACAGCCTTTGCTGTGCACCATGCCACAAATTTGTTCCATCTACAGGCATATACTGTTTTGGTGGAGGGACGCCTGGCTGCCAAGATAACGTTACAGACTTCAGGATAAAGGTCGAAAGCTGTCAACTGTCGCCGCTTAATCTCCACGCAAGGAGGTGGAGGCTGGACAGGTTCGGGTAGACGACCGTCCCCTGCTGTTGCGACAGAAGATCCTCCCGGATGGGCAGTCTGATCGGAGGATCGATGGCCATGTTCAAGATCTCGAGATACCAGACTCTTCGTCCCCAGTCTGGAGCCACAAGAATAACTTGGGCCCGGTCGCGCTTGATCTTCTTCAGCACTCTGGGCAGAAGTGGTATAGGCAGAAAGGCGCATAGTAGACCGCAACTCCACTCGCAACGAAAAGCGTCGCCTAGTGAGTGCCGCCTTGGAAATTCCAACGCGCAGAACTGCTGACATTGAGCGTTCTGTTCGGTGGCGAAGAGATCTAACCAAGGCTCTCCCCACTACTGAAAGAGACCTTGCAACACCTCCGAGTGAAGACGCCATTCGTGATTCATCATGCACCGACGAACGAGTTACTTACCTTCGGTAACGATGTATCCGGTAGAGACACAGTCTAGCCGCAGATTCCTTAACTTAGAATATCCCCAGGCGTCAGACTGGATCTGGAGAATCTTCAGCAGTACCTCTGCACGCCGGGGGGCGGCCTCGCATGGCTCCATCCTGATGTCGTCCACGGATATGATGTCAATGGAGCCATAAGTCCCTTCCGGCGCGCTGACGTCAGTTTTCTACTGTGAAACTTTTCCGCGCCACAACGCGGAGCCACTACAAAAACTGTGAGAGTATGGGAACAGTGTGCCAAAAAAGATCAAAATCTTTGAAACAACAATGACAAGAAATCATAGAATGAAGAAAAACATCACCATGTATGTCAGTGAAAGAGTACTTAATTCTGTAAGGGACTGAAGGGAGCGGACAGAGCACCCGCCCCTAGAAACAGCCTTGCAGAAGCAAAGAGCTGTGCCCCCCATGAGGCAAACGGCAATGGAAATGAATGACATGACAAACGATAGACAGTCTGCAACCACAGGATGTAACTGGAAAGGGCAACAAGATTGGAAAAACATGACTCATGGTAAGTGACCACAGGGCTACTACTATAGAGAATGCGCAACCACACACCCCATAAAAGACCTATTGACTATAGCATAGTCAAATAGACCCCCAAACCAAGTGACTGCAATATAGTAATGGAAACCCCAAAGTAATGGGGAAGAAATACATGAGGGCGGAAGGGAGGGCAGAAGAACATGATGAATCCCCACACCGTAAGAACCAGGGTGGAGGAGCGTGGAAGGACACATAACCTCACCACCCAAGTACGAGAGTGGGGGGAAAGGAACAGATAAAACAGAATGAGACATCCTGACCCGGAGGGAGGTGAAGCAGACCACCCCGTAGGAAGACCAAGGCCACCCGTAAGGAGGCAAGTGGGTAGAACCTAACCTGGAAGGGTCCTCACAGAACGGGGAGGATGGGTGGGCGTTAAGGAATCTGCGGCTAGACTGTGTCTCTACCAGATACATCGTTACGAAAGGTAAGTAACTCGTTCATCTGATAGAGACATCTAGCTGCAGATTCCTTAACTTAGAATAGATACCAAAGCTATACCCCATTGGAGGAGGGTCTGCGCCTGAAACCCACCAAGTTCTAAAGAGAACTAATGCATCTATAACATTGACTAAAACACGGTGGGGACAGCAATGCCAGCGTGGCTGACACCAGACCCATGAAGCTCAGGAGGGAAGCATGAGCAAGGGGAGCAAGGTACCACAAGCCATCAGAGGACAGTATGAGCCCTCTTTCGTCCAGACAGTGACAAAAGGAAATCACAGAACCAGAATGGTCAGTGCATAATGGAAGAAATGCCATAAACTTCTGCAAAAAGAAGATAAAACTGAACACAGGATCCTATAGATCCGCAAGAGACAAAGTCCCAGAGAAGGGACAAAACAGTATGACAGAAGCAGAGCATACAAACTGAGCATGCACAACAGTGGATGCCAAAAAATGACATGTCAGGGGACAGATGTCAACATGCTGAGATATACAGAACCATGACTACCAGGATACACCTGTATGTCAGGAATACACATAAGCAAACAGTGTGTATCGGGAGAACCACACCACGCAAATTCAAAAGCCCAATGAAATGTAACAGCGACAGCACGTGTGCGTCGGCCAAGAAAGACGGGCGCATCACCAGGCAGTCAGCCAGCCAATCGTACCCAGAGGTACAACGGCTAAGGACACCGGCAAGGCCGGGCACCCATAAAAAGCTATCTCCCATGAGAGAGAGACGGAATCTGGGGTAAAACTCCAGAAACCGCAGCAGGAAAAACCTAGCATGCTTGCCTTCTCATTGTGTGTCCACCTCATGACAGAACACATATAGACATATAGGTATATGTGAAAAGGTCATGAAAAATGAAAGACAAAGGGAAACTCGAAGAGCAGCCCTAGATAAGAAGGAGCCGCACAAAAGGTACCAACGGCACCAATGTGAAGTATCGCAGGACATAACAATGTCAAGACACGTAAAAAACGACACCATCCTCCCCATCGGGGAAGGAAACCTGGTCTCCCACGTGACAGGCAGCGGGAACGGACCACCACATCAACAAAGAATGAGTCAGCAATACACAGACATAGAGTGTCAGAAAAATGTATACATAGCCATATACAGATTCCGCATGATGCCAGAGAGTATCCGGAGGCAGAAAACGGCCACTGTAAGCAGCAGCAGAGGCCAGGAGCAGAAGTACCTGAGCCCTGCGTGGTAATGAACAGAAGAACTTGAGCCCCGGCCTGGGAAGGGCAGAGGGAAATAAGGGCACAAGATAACACGCAGCAGTGACATGTCAGGCGTAGACTCCCCTGCCCATAGGCAAACCCCAGACAGGGTCTGAGCCGTGAGAGAAGATCTAAGCCCTTCCAACACCAGGGATAGAAGGTAGAGAATACTACCAGAACAGAACACAGCCAAGACAGTGGCGCAAGGAACACCACAGCCACCTCGTGACAGCGTACACACCCAATGTTTACTCACATGTCGTGTCCGCACAGAACACGGAAAGAAACTGTGCCAGAGCGGAACAGAACAATATGCCCACAAGGGACACGTGCTTACGTCTAAGACAGCCAACGTGGCATAGAGCACAGCGAAAGCCGAAAGAATAGCCAAAGGCAAGCAAGGAGGGCGTGAACACGCTGGGGTGAGCCAGGCGTGGCAGAAACCCAACCATACTCCGGAGAAGGCTACAGCCACAGAATCAGGAGAGTGCTATGGACCAACCGTAGACCACCACGCAGAAGCTCCAGGAGAGAGCCACGCCAATCCCGTGGGTCTCACCAGAGGAAGCGTCCTACAACAGAAGGGCAACGAAGTAGGAAGCCTACAGTATAATCCAAAGGACAAGTCCCCAGAGGGACAGAAAATATAGGAAGACTCCGCAGGAGCCTTCGAAACTTCCTGGGCAAGGAAGAGCAGCTATACAATAGCCAACGAATACCCCACATAGGGTATGTGTCATCCCTATAAAAAGCAAGGGACACCTCTTGAGACAAGCTCGTAGACAGAGGTTACTCAAAAAGAAATGCAGAAACAGTTGACCTAGCTATACCAAACTAAGGAAAAGATGGGTGAGTAGCCGTTCAAACCGTCCGGGACAAAACGTCTTGAACCTATAGACGGATACCAGAAAAGCAGTGACAATACTGCAAACAAAATTAAAAGTCCGCAATGAGGACTATAAAACATGGAAGTCATGGGAACCCAGACATGAGGTGCTGAACCGCTGAGTCAGCATGACTGTCAAACAGGTTGACCCCATCAAAGGGCAGTTCCCTAAGAGGCTCCTGAACATTTTCAGGGAAACTGCCATCGCGCAGACAGGCATGGCGACGCAGAGCAACTGACCTGGCCATAGCCCGACCCACGGAGTCCGTGGTGTCCATGGCAGACCGGATGGAAAATTGTGCCATTGCACGGCCATCACAAAGCAGCCGGTCCAGGTCAGCACGAGGGCCCTCTGGCAAGGATGGAAGGAGGCGCTCGACTGAGTCCCAAAGGGCAAAAGTAGCCTGAGCAAACACGCAAGACGTGTTCAGGGACTGAAGTCCCAAGCTGGTGGACGCAAAGACATGGCGGCCACACGACTCCAACCATCTAGACTACCTAGTGGGGGAAGCAACGGAGGAGGAGAGGAAGGTAGCGCTGCCTGGACTACCAGTCCTTGAGCACTAGGATAGAGGGACAAACAGGCAGGGTCATCTGGAGCCAGGCGATGGCGATGTGCAATAGCTCGAGCCACAGAGACCCCCGATGAGGGTCTCGCCCAAGTTCCAAGAAGGATGTCATGTAACGACCCGCCAAAAGGCAGCAAGGGCTCCCCCTCCACGGTGCTCTGATGGAGAAGATCCAACAAGGGATCAGAAGGCAGAGAGACTGAGGGAGGGTGTGTTGGAAGGTGGAATCTGACTGCATGGTTGCCCCCACTTTTTTCCTGGTGTTTTGCTGGTTTTCGACTTAGTTTGGCTGGGATCCTGCTATTCAGGACCCCAGCCTATCTGCTTTCCCCTTAAATTGACTGTAGGTACTTTAGGTACACTCCAGATTGGATTCTGGGGTACCCTTGTGAGTCCCTAGTATATGGTATACTATGTACCCAGGGCATAGGTACCCCAGAGGCCTACCAGGGGCTGCAGCATGTACTGTGCCACCCCTGGGAAGCCTTTTAAATGACACAACAGGTCTGCTACAGCAGCCTGTGTAAGGTGGTATATGCCCCCTTACTGAGATATAGGTTCCCTATATCTCTCCATATCACTGCACATGTAAACCTATCAGTCACCCCTATGGCAGGCCTTAACAATCCTGAAGGCAGGGTGCTGGGTTTCATGTGAGAGGGTGCCCATGCATGAGCAGAGCCCCTCTGCAGCTTTCGGAATCTTCATTCCGGGGTTGTTTGTGATGTAGCCAGACCATATACTCTTAAGTGCATTATAACCCCGCGGTAAATGCTAACTTGAGAATGGCTGCATGGAAACATGTCGTGTTTGGTGTCAAACACCTTGGAATCATACCTCCACCCCAGTACTGGGATGGGAGGTATGATTCCTCCCTTCTAGAGGGAGCCACATGGCATCACCGGTACACCCGGTACCAGCTTAACAGAACCCTGGCATCACAAAATGGATGCTGCAGCCACAGACACGAGACTGCCCTCCTGCTGCTGGACGAAACTCCGGCAGGGGAGGCTTGGACAATAGGTTTCCTGTCACAGGGAGGTGTGACCACCTCCCAGACAGGCTTTAGTGTATTGGGGCTGGGTGGGTTCTCTCTGAGAGTGCTTTGAAGTCTGCACTGGGGGCACGTTTGGTGTCCCTGTGCATAGTCCAGCTCAAACCGGTTGCCGGGGCACACAGCCCCTGCTCTGGCGCGAAACTGGACAAAGGAAATGGGTATAGCCACCCCTCTTTCCTGACCCTCCCATAGGTGGGTCCCCAGAGTTTGTCCCACCCCTTCCTTGGGTATAAAGTAGGAACCCCTGACTACAGGACTTTAGATTACACCTGGACTAAACTCTGACACAGAAACCAAGTACTTCGATGATCTGCACAATGCTGGATGACTGAAGAATCTCCCTTGGAGTAAAGGAGTTACTCCCCTGCTTGGCAGGCCCCTTTAACCCAACTGACCGGTTGGCATCTCTGAAGCTCCGACGGACTCCGAAGAATATTTCCACACAAGAGGTGGGTTTTCCGAGGTCTTAGAGGTCGATCTGTGCCCACAGCAAGTCTGAGACCCGTATCCCTTGTGGTGACCGTGCAACCCGAACCCCTGGGCATTGCATCCATTTGCAGAAGCATCAGCTTTCCGGCGACCCCTGAGGCTGAGCTTTGGGTTACTTGTAGCCCTGACCCCGAGCAGAAATTGCACCGAAGATTGCCGGCCTACACTCAATGAGTGTTCCGTGGGCCGCCATTTTGTGATTCCTCTTAAGGTCCCTTCGCGATCCCTGGTCCGATGACCTGTGGGTCCCCAAGAAGGCAACTCTAACTTTAATTGGGCTTCCCTGGTTGCTCCAGACGTGCCCTGACTCTCCATCTCTTGGGGAGTCCCCAGGACCTTGCTGGTCTGCACAGAAGCATCTCTTCTCTTCCTGCATGGGTTGCTGTTGCCAAGGCTTGTTGTGTTCAATCCGAGCACCGACACCCCAGCACTCGACATCCTTTGTGGGACAGCTCGAATCCGGCTCCTGGTCATTCTTGACGTCTCCGGGTCCCCGTGGCTGCAGAGTCAAGCTTCACCTCTTCGCACCTGAAGCACCCAACATCGGTGGGCATTCGATTGCTCCGCTCCTGGTCACTGGCTTGTGACCCAGACTCTGTCCCCTCTGCTTTCAGGTTCTTTACATCTTCTATCCAGGCTTGGATCACCCCGGACACTTTTCTTCTTCATGGCAGCAGCACTTTGCAGCAGATCGCCATTGAAATCAACGACGATTCCCGACACCCTTTGACACCTATGCACCCGGCTTCTCTGGGTGAGGTAACTCGAGTACTACGGTGCTCCCGTGGGTGTTGGCCCTAGAACCCCTTAAGTCTAAAGGGGTTTGCTCAAAGTCCTCTCCTAAGTGTCCTTTTGCTTTAAAATTCCAACCGCGACTTTCCTCATAGAATCCTACGGCACTCGCGGCTGTGTTCTCACACTGCACACGTCCCCGTGGGTCTCCTGTGTCACTACCTTGGGTGGTTCCTTGGGGTCCCAGCGATTCTACGTGCTCTAGGCACTGTGTCTAGTCAAGTCGTGGTTCTTATACCACTTTCTTAATATATGGTTTGGTCCCCCCCTGGGGCCCATTGTATATTGTGCTATTTACTGTCGTTTTTATACTGTGATATTGTGTATCTTGGACTCTAATCTCATAAAGAGATTAGTAGTTAGTGTTTAGAAATAAATACCTATATTTTATATATATCTTGTGTGGTTCTCTTTCATTTGGTCATTCAAGAGGTTATAATCTGGTAAACCAAGCTGCTTTACACTCCTTCAAGACTTAGCCTGAAGGCTGCTCTCCCTAGCTACCACTAGGATAGCTTTCAATAAAGGTTGTCTTTAAACCTATTATCAATAAGGGTCGTTTGGACTGGTGCAAGGTGCCCACTATAACTAGTGGACAGCATATGCCAGGCCAACTTCTCACAGGGTGCATCTGCAGAATATCGGCAGCCCTGCGAACAGACCTAGCAAACGCCGCACCAGCCTCCGTGGC
Source organism: Calotriton arnoldi (assembly GCA_963921515.1). Taxonomy (NCBI): domain Eukaryota; kingdom Metazoa; phylum Chordata; class Amphibia; order Caudata; family Salamandridae; genus Calotriton; species Calotriton arnoldi. Next base: position 34,164 of record CAWUFW010007413.1, on the reverse strand, counting down.
CATCCCAGGCGGTGACAACAAGTCATCTGTAGGGGACGGTTGCAGACTAACCCATCCACCAAACGACAGAGGCTCTGCAGAATGAGGAGCCGGCCAGTGCCCCATGGGCACCTGCTCCGAGGAACAGCGAAACAACCCCGGGGTGGTGAAACCTGTTTGCCCTTATCCTCTTCCACCAATAGAGAGACAGCCGGGGATGGCACCGCCGTCGACCGCCGTCGAGACGGTGTCGGCTTGACGTAGACGACCACCAAAGAGGACTCATCCACCCGGCATCGGGCCGGCGTAGACTCAACCTCCACCGGGGAACAGTGACGACTCGGAGTCGAGATCCGCGCTGCAGCCGCATCCGGCGTCAGCGCAGGGAGCCCCACAGTGCTGTGCAGAGATGCTACAGAAGGGCCTGACGTCTGACTGGGATGCCCCTCCGGGCTGTGTCCTGATGTTGCAGCGACTCCGGTACCGGAGTCAGGGCACTCAAGCGGCGCCAAGGGCGAACCTGCCAGCGAAACCTTGACCTGAGTCCCTACCCCCTCTGTGGGGCCCAAAGGCGCGCCAGTGAGAGGGGGTGACCCAAAGATGGCCTGCAAAGCCCTAAAATAGGCTTCCATCTGGGTCCGAGTCGCCCCAGCACCAGGAAATGGTGGTTAGGGGGGCCGTCTCCTGAGGGCCCGTGTCCGGTGAAGACCAGGAGCAGCGGGTCCCGACGTCACGTTTATGAGAGGGCGACGACCTCCGTGACTTCCTCCTGTGCTTACCTGCGGCAGGCGAGCGACGTCCGCGGGAACAACGCTGGGACCTGTCCTGAACAGGAGCCCCAGCATGAGATAGAGACCGGTGCCGCTTGGACCCCTCCGCTGGAGATGGAGACCGGCCACGCGAGGACTCCGAACGGGACATCAAGTGGGCAACAACTTCATCCGACGCTCCCGCAGAGACTTTGGCTTCAGCTGCCGGCAGGCGTCGCACTCCGCGGAGTCCTGGTGCTCTCCCAAGCACCACATACAGATCTCGTGTGGATCCGTCGCCGACATCTGCCCCGTACAGGTCGCACACGATTTGAAGCCCATAGGCATCAAACACTGTTCCCGGACGCTAAAAGGCGTCGAGAAGGCCTGGAAAAAAAACAGGCCAGAGGAACGCTTCTCCTGGATCCGCATTGGGACGCGGAAAAAAAGGAAACTGACGTCAGCATGCCGGGAGGGACTTATATGGCTCCGGTGACGTCATATCCGTGGACGACATCAGGACGGAGCCATGCGACGCCGCCCCCCGCGCAGAGGTACTACTGAAGATTCTCCGGATCCCGTCTGACGCCTGGGAATATTCTAAGTTAAGGAATCTGCGGCTAGATGTCTCTATCAGACGGCTGAGTTTGTCCGCCCTGGCGAGAACCTGCCAGGTGTTGAACCACCAGGGACCTGCCCTGATGTTCCAGCCACGCCCAAAGGCAAAGAGCCTCTTGACATAGGGTCCACGACCCCACCCCGCCCTGTTTGTTGCAGCACCACATGGCGGTGATGTTATCCGTGAACACCTGCACTACTCTTCCTTTGATAGAAGGAAGGAATGCCTTCAGTGCAAGACGAATCGCCTGGAGCTCCAGAAGGTTGATGTGGAGCCCAGACTCCGCTGGAGACCAGAGGCCTCTGATCTCCACCTCCCCCATGTGGCCGCCCCACCCCACAAGTGACGCATTCATCACAACTGTGAACTCTGGTTGGGGAAGGAAGAAGGATCTGCCGTTGACCCAATCTTGGTTCATTAGCCACCACTGCAATTGGTGAAGGAAGTGACCCGATTAGGGTCACCAGGGTCACTCTCGACCTCCTCTAGCCTTCTAAGAATGAAGAGTCAATGACGCAGTAGAGAATACAAGCAAACTAGTTTATTTGTAAAATACACTGCAGTGGAGTCCAATCTGACCAGCCGCCTCTGATGGCTGACGAGGGAACTGACTTTAACAAGCATAAAATTACATTATGTATTTTGCGGATGTGAGAAGTTGGCCTGGTATATGCTATCCACTAATTAAAGTGGGCACCTTGCACCAGACCAAACGACCCTTATTGATGATTAGGTTAAAGACAACCTTTATAGAAAGCTATCCTAGTGGTAGCTGTGGAGAGCAGCCTTCAGGCTAAGTCTTGAAGGAATCTAAAGCAGCTTGTTTTACCAGTATATAACCTCCCGAATGACCAAATGAAAGGAGAACCACACCAGGTGTATATAAAATATATGTATTTATTACTAAACACTCTCTACTAACCTCTTTATGAGATTAGAGACCAATACACACAATATTAAATCACTAGAACAACAGTAAATAGCACAGTACACAGCGGGCTCATAGAAGGTTCTAAGGCCAGCACCCTTGAGAGTACCGAGGTACCCGTGTTACCTATCCCAGAGGAGCCGGGTGCATAGGGGGTGAAGTGGTGTCGGAAACCCTCGTCGTTTTCAATGGCGGGATGCGAGAAAGTACTGCTGCTGTGGAGAAGAAAAGTGTCCGGTGTGATCCAAGCCTAGATCGGAAATGTGAAGAACCTGAAAGCAGAGGGGACAAAGTCTGGGTCACTTCACGTGACCAGGAGCGGAGCAATCGAATGCCCACCGATGTCGGGTGCTTCAGGTGCGAAGAGGTGAAGCTTGACTCTGCAGCCACGGGGACCAGGAGACGTCTGCGATGACCACAGTCTGGATTCGAGCTGTCCCACGAAGGATGTCGAGTGCTGGGGGTTCAGTGTCCGGATTGAACACCAATAAGCCTTGGCAACTGCAACCCATGCGGTCAGAGGAAAGATGCTTCTGTGAGGACCAGCAAGGTCCTGGGGACTCCCCAAGCGATGGAGAGTCAGGTCACGTCTGGAGCAACCAGGGCAGCCCACTGAAAGTTAAAGTTGCCTTCTCAGGGACCCACAGGCCAACGGACCAGGGATCGTGAAGGGACCTCAAGAGGAATCACAAAGTGCCAGCCCACGGAACACTCATGGAGTGTAGGCCGGAAATCTTCAGTGGAATTACTGCTCGGGGTCAGGACTACAAGTAGCCCAAAGCACAGCTTCAGGGGTTGCCGAAAGCACAAGTTACTAACTTGTGTAACGATATATCTGTAAGAGACAGTAGTTAGTGACAGATTCCTTACCTTAGAATATCCCCAGGCGTCAGGCTGGATCCGGAAAGTTTTTGCGTAGCAGTACCCTTGCGGGTCGGTAGGCGGCGTCGTGCGGCTCCGCGTCCGTCGTCGGCGTCGTGATCGCCGGGATGACGTCGCGGGCAGTACTTAGGCGCCGCCCCTGCGCGCTGACGTCAGTTCTGTACACGACTTTCCGCGCCAGGAACGCAGAGCCATGCAAGAAGCTGACATAGGTGTCTGAAAAACACTAGGGCCCTGAAAGGGATGTCCTTAACCCTAGAAATCAGTTCGCAGAACGGGGAGGATGGGTGGGGCGGTGAGAATCTGTCACTAACTACTGTCTCTTACAGATATATCGTTACACAAGTTAGTAACTTGTGCATCTGAAAGAGACACGTTAGTGACAGATTCCTTACCTTAGAATAGATACCCCAGCAATACCAACCCCGGTGGTGGGTCTGCGAACAAAGATCAGACAAGGAAGTCCTGGAGGACAGAACGGCCAAAGAAGCCGTCCCTCCGGACCTGACTGTCAAGGCAGTAATGCTTTGTAAACGTGTGCAGCGAGGCCCACGTAGCTGCCTGACAGATAACCGGCAGCGGAACACCGCGGCCCAAGGCCGTGGTAGCAGCCGTTGCCCTGGTGGAATGGGCACGCAGCCCAACAGGAGGCTCCTTCTTAGCCAAAGAATAGCAGGTCTTGATGCACAAGGTAACCCAGCGGGAGATGGTTCGTTTGTGCACCGCCCGACATTTTTTGGCGCCCACGTAGCCAACAAAGAGCTGGTCATCCACCCGGAAGTGTTTTGTGCGGTCGATATAGAAGGAGAGCGCACGTTTTGGGTCCAGACGGTGGAGCCTCTCTTCCTCTCTGGAAGGATGCGGAGGCGGAAAGAAGGTAGGCAAAGTGATGGTCTGCCCAATGTGAAAGGCAGTAACCACCTTTGGCAAGAAGGACGGACGCGTCCGAAGAACAACCTTGTCTGGATGAACAGACAGAAAGGGAGGTTTGCAAGATAAAGCCTGGAGCTCACTCACCCGCCGAGCGGAGGTGATGGCCACCAGGAAGGCTGTCTTTAGAGTCAGAAGACGAAGAGGACAGTTATGCAGAGGCTCAAAGGGAGCGCACATTAAAAAGGTAAGAACCAAGTTCAAGTCCCACTGAGGCATCACAAATGGAACAGGAGGAAAGAGGTGTGTAATGCCTTTTAAGAACCTGTTAACAACAGGGGACTTGAAAAGGGAGGGCTGATCAGGGAGCCTGAGGAAGGCCGAGATAGCACAGAGATAACCCTTGATGGTACCCAGGGCAGAACCCCGTTGGGCCAGAGAAAGAAGGAACAGAAGGACCTCAGAAAGAGGGGCAGAAAGGGGGTTCACAGCCTTTGCTGTGCACCATGCCACAAATTTGTTCCACCTGCAGGCGTATACCACCTTAGTGGAGGGACGCCTGGCTGCCAGAATCACATCACAAACTTCGGGAGGCAAGTCGAAAGGAATCAACTGCCGCCGCTCAATCTCCACGCAAGCAGGTGTAGACTGGACAGGTTCGGGTGGAGGACCGTCCCCTGCTGCTGCGACAGAAGATCCTCCCGAAGAGGCAGACGGATCGGGGGATCTACGCTCATACTGAGTAGCTCGGGATACCAAACTCTTCGAGCCCAGTCCGGAGCCACAAGAATGACTTGGGCCCGGTCGTGCCGAATCTTCTTCAACACTCTGGGTAGAAGTGGTATAGGCGGAAAGGCGTACAATAGACCGCAACTCCACTCGTGACGAAAGCGTCGCCGAGCGAGTGCCGCCTTGGAAATTCCAACGCGCAGAACTGATGACATTGCGCGTTCTCTTCGGTGGCGAATAGATCTAACCAAGGCTCTCCCCACTGTAGAAAGAGTCCTTGCGCCACTTCCGAGTGAAGACGCCATTCGTGATCCATCATGCACCTGCGGCTGAGTTCGTCCGCCCTGGCGTTCAGGGAACCTGCCAGGTGTTGAACCATCAGGAACATGCCCTGATGTTCCAGCCATGTCCAGAGGCGCAGAGCCTCCTGACAAAGGGTCCACGACCCCACCCCGCCCTGTTTGTTGCAGTACCACATGGCGGTGGTGTTTTCGGTGAACACCTGCACTACCTTCCCTTTGACAGACGGAAGGAATGCCTTGAGTGCAAGTCGGATCGCCCGGAGCTCCAGAAGGTTGATATGGAGCCGGGACTCCGCCGGAGACCAGAGGCCTCTGATCTCCGCCTCTCCCCATGTGACCGCCCCATCCCAGAAGGGACGCGTCCGTCACAACTGTATGCTCTGGCTGGGGAAGGGAGAGGGATCTGCCCATGACCCATTGCCGGTTCGAGAGCCACCACTGCAACTGTGTTGCAGTCCCCTCCGAGATCTGGACGTGATCGGACAGGTTGCCCTGGTGCTGCGCCCACTGGAACTTCAGGTCCCACTGCAGAGCCCGCATATGCCATCTGGCATGATTGACCAGCAGGATGCAGGAGGCCATGAGGCCCAGCAGCCTCAGGGTCATCCGTACCGAAACCCAGGATAAAGGCTGAAAGATCGGAATCATAGCCTGAATATCCCGGACTCGCAGTTCGGGAGGATAGGCCCGAAACTGCGTCGTGTCCAGAACTGCTCCGATGAAAAGGAGCTGTGGAGAAGGAATCAGATGCGACTTCGGCACATTGATGGAGAACCCCAGCGAGTGCAGGAGTTCGGCCGTAGTCTGGAGGTGGGAGACGACTGCCTGGGACGAGCCCGCCTTCAGCAGCCAGTCGTCGAGGTAGGGGAAGACTGAAACCCCTGCCCGGCGCAGATGAGCTGCGACCACCGCCATCACTTTCGTGAACACCCGAGGGGCACTGGTAAGGCCAAAGGGGAGCACGGTGAACTGAAAATGCTCGAGGCCTACCGTGAACCGAAGGTAACGCCGGTGGGCCGGCAGGACGGGGATGTGGAAATAGGCGTCCTGCAAGTCCAACGCTACCAACCAGTCTCCGGGGTCGAGGGCAGTCAAGACCTGAGCTAGGGTGAGCATCTTGAACTTCTCCTTCCGGAGGAAGCGATTGACGTTCCGGAGGTCCAAGATAGGACGCATGTCCTCCTTGTCCTTTTTGGGCACCAGAAAGTAGTGGGAGTAGCAACCACGCCCTACTTCTGGGGTCGGAACATGCTCGATGGCCCTCTTGGCCAAGAGGGCCATGACTTCCTTCTGTAGAAGCACCAAGTGATCCCCTGACATGCGGTGGAATTGAGGTGGCATGGCTGGGGGGTGGTCTCGAAGGGGAGGGAGTAGCCCCTTCGGACAATGTCCAAGACCCACCTGTCCGAGGTGATGGGACGCCAGTGGTGAAGGTGATGGCGGACCCTGCCCCCGACTGGCGTGCTGTGCACCTGAAAGGAGGGACTAGGAGGGCTTGGAGGCCGCGGACGGGTTGGAGGTGGTGGCCTGACCCGCACGCTGGTTGCCCGAACCGCCACGGCGGTATCCACGTCCTCGGCCACGCGAAGGCGCTTGCTGCGCGGGCCGTTGGCCGGGCTGTGGACGTGACTGGGCGCCCCTTCCGTGGCCACGAAAGGGGCGAAAAGCAGACGTGAGCGGAGGGCGCACAACAGCAAGGCCCAGGGACTTAGCAGTAGCCCGTGAGTCCTTGAAACGCTCCAGCGCATGGTCTGCCTTCGAACCAAAAAGACCGACTCCATCAAAAGGCATGTCCATGAGTGTATTCTGGACATCCCCTGAAAAACCAGTGGTTCTCAGCCAGGCGTGGCGACGCAGCGCCACCGTCGTTGCAAGCGATCTGCCCAGCGAGTCGGCGGTATCAAGGCCACAGCGGATGGTATATTTAGCCGCATCACGCCCTTCCGCAATGGCGCGGGTAAGCAGTGTCTGGACCTCCTCAGAACACTGCGGCAAAACAGTTGCCACCGAATCCCACAGGGAGTGGGTGTATCGGCCCAAGAGGCAAGCGGTATTAACAGACCGCAAGCCAGCACTGGAGGAAGAGAAAGCCTTCTTCCCAAAGTGATCCAGGCGCTTGGATTCCCTATCCGGAGGGGCGGTAGGGAAGGCGGTTTGGGAGGCAGAGGCTTGGACAACCAAGCTCTCAGGGGTGGGGTGTTGGGAGAGAAACAGGGGTCGCCCGGAGCAGGGCGATGGCGTCGTGCCACGTTCCTATCCACAGGAGCCCCTGTGGTGGGTTTGGACCAGGCACCCAAAAGAACGTCAGTCAGTGCCTCGTTGAACGGCAGCACAGTCTCCGCAGAGGAGGCCGCCGGCTGAAGCACTTCAGTCAGGATGTTAGACCTGACGACCACTGTAGGCAACTGGAGATTTAAGGCTCCAGCAGCTCTCACGCAACACCGTTGCAAAATTAGCCCCCTCCTCCGTTGCCACGGGAGGAGACAGCATGCCAGAGTCAGGGGAGGTATCCAGACCACTGGCATCCCCAAGTTCCTCAACCCAGTCCGGGTCAAACTCGCACTGTTGTGTGAGAGGGTCCTCAGACCCCTCCCAGCTCTCCTGGTCCTCCTCAGGTTGAAAATATGGAGGAGGAGGGACATCAGGGACCCAAGGTCTCAGCGGCGCCGGAAACGGCGTCGGGCGGCGCCGGTCCGGCTCCATGTCCGGACCCGGAGAGAACTCGGGGAACGACGCCGCCCGGAGCCCCGGACGGCGTCGGAAACGGCACCGGGGACATCGGCGTCGGCGGAGGCGTGGTTAGGTCAACCGGCGTCGATGGGGGTTGCGGCACCACCGGAGCCGGGGTCGAGGCCGGGGCCGGAGCCGAGGCCGGGACGAAGGCTGGTGGGACAGGCGACGCCGGGACCGGAGTCGACGGCGACGCCGGAGCACCCCATCAGGGCCCGCGGGGCCCGAAGGCGCACCGGAGGGACCTTGAGGCCCGAAGAGGCGGGCCATGGCCGACAGGAATTCCTGTATATCGGCCGGAGTCGCCCCGAGCCCGGGTAGGGCGGGTACTGCGGGGGTAACTCGACAGGCACGTCCGGGGCCGCGGGGACGGTGCCGACAGGGACCTCAGCCGAGTCGCGAGACCGGCGAGGGGAAGTCTTAGAGCGATGACGCCGCTTAGACTTCTTGTGCTTCGACTTACCGGAGGAGCGCGAAGACTTTGAATCCGACGAACGGCGGGGACTCCGCGTCCGGCCCTCGACCTCTCCCGGGACCGGGGCTTGGTGCGGCGCGGAGCCGAATGCCGGACTTCGAGGAGCTTTCGAGACCGCTCTCGCAAAGCCTTAGGATGAAGTTTCCGGCAGTCAGGACACGACTTCGTGTCGTGGTCTCGGCCGAGACAAAAGAGACACTCGAGGTGCGGGTCCGTGATCGACATCATGCGACCACATTCCTCGCAGGGCTTAAAGCCGGGCATCCCTACGACACCTTAGGAGTCGTGAAGACTCGTTGAAGAAACAGTGAAAAATTCACCAAAAAGATAGTCAAAAAGTGACTAGGGCACTGCTCTTCCCGGATCTGCGCTTACTGGCGCGGAAAAGAAGAACTGACGTCAGCGCGCAGGGGCGGCGCCTAAGTACTGCCCGCGACGTCATCCCGGCGATCACGACACCGACGACGGACGCGGAGCCGCACGACGCCGCCTACCGACGCGCAAAAGTACTGCTACGCAAAAACTTTCCGGATCCAGCCTGACGCCTGGGGATATTCTAAGGTAAGGAATCTGTCACTAACGTGTCTCTTTCAGATAGCATATGTTGCATATGCTGCAAATGTACACGGTGCCTAGGGGTACGGGTTTCACGGTCCCCACGAGGGATACAGGCCTCAGAATTGCTGAGAGCGCAGCTCGACCTCAGAGACCTCGGGAACCCACCTCCTGTGTTGCAGAAATCTTCGGAGTCCTTCGGAGCTTCGTAGATGCAAACCGGTCAGATGCGTTTAGGTGGCTGCTCAGCGGGGGAGTAACTCCTTTACTCCAAGGGAGATTCTTCAGTCGTCCAGCAAAGCGTAGATCGTCGAAGGTTACTTGGTTTCTGTAGCAGAGTTTAGTCCAGGTGATATCTAAAGTCCTGTAGCCAGGGGTTCCTACTTTATACCCAAGGAAGGGGTGGGACAAACTCTGGGGACCCACCTATGGGAGGGTCAGGACAGAGGGGTGGCTACACCCATGTCCTTTGTCCAGTTTCGTGCTAGAGCAGGGGCTGATAGCCCCTGCAACCGGTTTGAGCTGGACTATGCACGAGGACACCAAATGTGCCCCCAGTGCAGACATCAAAGCACTCTGAGAGTGCACCCACCCAGCCCCAATACACTAAAGCCTGTCTGGGAGGTGGTCACACCTCCCTGTGACAGGAAACCTATTGTCAAGCCTTCCCCTGCCGGTGTTTCGTCCAGCAGCAGGAGGGCAGACTCGTGTCTGTGGCTGGCAGCATCCACTTTGTGATGCCAGGGATCTGTGAAGCTGGTACCGGGTGTACCGGTGTTGTCATATTTCTCCCTCTAGGAGGGTGGAATCATACCTCCCACACCAGTTACTGGTGTGGAGGTATGATTCCAAGGTGTTTGACACCAAACACGACATGTTTCCATACAGCCATTTTAAAGTTAGCATTTACCGTGAGGTTATAATGCACTTAAGTATATATGGTTGGCTGCATCACAAACAACCCCGGAGAATAGGTTCCAAAGGCTGCAGAGGGGCTCTGCTCATGCATGGGCACCCTCTCACATAAAACCCAGCACCCTGCCTTCAGGATTGATAAGGCCTGCTATAGGGGTGACTGATAGGTTTATATGTGCAGTGGTTAGGATAGATATAGTGAACCTATATCTAAGTAAGGGGTGCATGCACCACCTTACACAGGCTGCAGTAGCAGACCGGTGGTGTCATTTTAAATGGTCTCTCAGGGGTGGCATAATACATGTTGCAGCCCCTGGGAGGCCTCTGGGGTACCTATGCCCTGGGTACATAGTATACCATATACTAGGGACTTATAAGGGTACCCCAGAATCCAATCTGGAGTGTACCTAAAGTACATGCAATCAATCTAGAGGAGAAAGCAGATAGACTGGGGTCCTGAATAGCAGGATCCCAGTCAGACTGAGTTGAAAACAGTGAAACATCAGCAAAAAGTGGGGGTAACTATAAGAAGCAGATCCTACTCTCCTACAGCGGAGTCCACAAAGACCCGCCTACCATGGAAAAACACTGGTAGGTGTCGTAATACAAAGGGGTACAGAACATAAGTCTCGATTCCGCAGCCTGGTACAAGTTATCTGCATTTCAAGGTCGTCTGGCCTACCCTCCCCTCTAGACAGGTGGGAGAAGGCCTTGATCTAAAAGAAAAAGGCATGCGCTAACGAGCTAACATGGTCATTGAAGAAACGAAACTTACCAAAGAGCATTTATCGTAAATGAGCAAACAACAGTTTCGAATGTGTAAGTAACAGTTTCAATTGTAACAGAACATGGCGTCTTCTCTAACTAAAATGGTGGCACAGATGTCAACCCAACTGACGTGACATCTGTATCGACTGATTACGTCTTACACTCAATACGAAAATACAATGTATTAGTCATATAAATGCTAACATAATATAGGGTAAAACACACGTATAATAGTAAAACTACGTTTCAATTCTATCAGACCCTCCTTTTAGCATTTATATGCTAAATCATCTTTATTTATGCTGTCAGGTAAGGGTCTTTACAATTCTAATAACTAGGAGAAACATTATTGTATAGACAATAATCTGTCAAATATGAATACATATATGAATAGAGCTCACTGAAAAGGAGATGCGATATTAATCATTAGCAACACAAGTAACATCAGAGACAGAATTGGCAAGGAAGTACCTGATCCAAAGACTACCTCGTCCAACTGCATGAGGGTGTCAAGCTCTTGTTGAAGCATTATTTTAGCATTTGTATCATGGATTGAACTTCTTTTGGGTGTGAGGTAAGTGGCACAATCACCTTTTCTAAGATCCAACCCCAACCACCGAACAAGGACCAACTTAAATTGCCGCTCTCCATGCCTTTAACATTCTCCAAAATGTCTAAAATATGTTGGGTATTATTTTTTTCCATATTCATGATGCCGACCACACACTGATCTCCTATGACAGCGCATGCTCCACCATTCTTAGCTAAAATAAAATTAACGGCATATCTTGTTTGTTCGGAGTATATGTGCATACTTTCTAATTGAGTGGTGATGTCCCGTAAAGCTGCCACTGTCGAATTGGATAAAATCTGTAATTTACACCCAAAATACTCTCAAGCACGTTCACCTCTGGCCATAGCAGTTCCACCGAATGTGATAATGGAAGAAAGGATATACCCAAAAGTAATACCATTGCTATAATTATTAACTTCGAAATCTGTAACTCCCTCGCAGAATTCTTTGGTCAATGTTCTTTTCACCCATCTTATATTCGGTTTACTATGCCTACAAGGTACCCCAAGAAGTAACACCATTCCCAAAGCCACGTCCTCGGTGCCATTGTACATATTAGAATATGTGCCATTGGATAGAAAATAAAAACCTGGGTGTGCGTAGAGTGGACCTTGATAATCTAATGGAGCATATCTAGTACTCATTCCTTTCATACTGGGGTCATCCTTTCTTCCTAAACGTAGGACATTTTTGTATACTATTTATCCAGAACAGTTAAGATACAAATAAGTATCAGTACTATTTAATTCAGGACAACACGCAGGATATATTCCTGCCTCTTGGAGTGACAGTCAGATCTTGGTAATGCCATCCTGTCAGCGTAATATTTCTTTTGCTAAAGTATAAATCACCACAATACATTTCAGGCATACATCCTGGATATCCTGTGCCTTTCGGTTTTCTATAATATAGCCAAGGTCCAGGGTATCCCAAACCAAATTCACATTTTACCTCTACAAAGGTGGGGGGACGAACATATGTGTAATTTACCAGTGATAGGGGATAAGCTATCCATAGACTTGTAACAGAATCAGTAGGATAACAAGCTGTGCTATCCCCAAAGAATTTTCGGTGGGTATCCAAAAAAACATTACTGTGCATAGTTCGCTTCTGACAATCTGAGGGAACTGCTCGATACAAGACACATGACGATGTAACCCCGGAGCACTCCATTACCCAGAACAGCCCCCCTCCCCCCAATAGGAACAGTAACATAACTACAACCCAAAAGATCTTTTTCCTGAGCAACCATTCAAAACCAACCTGCCCTGGGCGTAGGGCAACAAAACCCTATTCATCTGCTGCAAGAAGACGACCAAAAAGATACATTTTTCTATATTTATATTCACAGATCAAAGCGTCAAAGAAAAAACGACTTTTGATGGAGCCAATGATGGGAAAAGGGCACAAAAAGCTAAAAAAAATAGGAAAAAAGAGACACCAAAAAGGATGGAGAATCAGGGTCCGTTTTAAGCCTCCCTGACAGGCTTCTATCGTCCAATCCTCGGTGGTGCTATTGAGCACTTTGCGGTGGAGCCACACCCTTGCAGCTCGTCGACAAATGTTCACTGTTCTCAGGATAGGGCACTCTCCCTCCTTGGAAGATACCCTCAACTTATCCTGTCCTGCGTCACAGGTAGTGCACCAATCTTCTAATCCCTAATCTAATGGGAAGAAGCAAAAACAAGGGACATTTTTACTTGTCTTATCCAATGAAGTCCATCCCTAACTACACTCACTTTTCTTTTGGCGCACTTCCCTTCAGTCGAGGACGCAAATTATACCTGTCTTTTCCAGGCACTGTTTCATCTCGAAGTAGAATCTGAAATTCAGGGGGCGCTGGGGACTGGGACTTAGGCTCCTGTGAATCAGATGAAGTGGAACCCTGAGCAGGCCTTATTTCTGGGGGAACTGCTTCATTTAGAACAGCATCGTTTTCTGCCTCTGTCTGCTTCCAAACCAATTGGGCATCCGAGAACGGGCGAAATTGTGGAAGCCTTTCAGTTTCGTGGTTTCTGATGTCCTCTCGCACCCAGGCATCGTAGGGCAGAGGTAACGGCACCCTTTTACAGTGAGAGGCATGGATCCAGTTCTTCCGACCTTCCACCCTCACTGCCGTCCTCGTTGCGATGAGGACCAAGTAGGGGCCCTTCCATCTTGGCTCCAAGCCGTCCTTTCTTTGAAAGCTTCGTATCAATGTCCAGTCACCAGGCTGAATCGTGTGCCCAGGCCCCTCAGGTGCTGGAGGCAACGCCTCGTGTATCTGTTGGTGAATAGAACGCAAGCTTTTAGTAAGTTCGTACAAATAATCGACCAACAGAGGATAATCGATATCTGAAAATCTCTTAGGTCTAGGGACACCCCACACATTCGCTGGACGACCGAAAATTACCTCATAGGGAGATAATCCTGTCCTAGAATGGGCGGTCATTCTAGTGGACAACAAAGCAAGGGGTAATGCATCTGGCCATTGCAACCCAGTACTCTCCTTCACCATTGCCAACTTTAACTTGCGAGTACCATTGTACTTCTCAACTAAACCTGCTGACTGAGGGTGATTAGCTGCATGAAACTTTTGCTGAATATGCAAACCGTCGCATATCAGCTGGATCAATTTGGCATTGAAGTGACTTCCATTGTCACTCCAGATCAAACGGGGCAAGCCGTAATGGGGGAAAAACTCCTTAATAAAGGCCTTTGCCATTGCCATGGCGGTGTTTTCTTTTGTGGGGTAAGCCTCAATCCACTTGCTAAAAGCACAAACTACCACTAACACGTTTTTTAAATTGTTAAACCGTGGCAATTCTATGTAATCTATTTGGAGTACCTTAAAAGGGAAAGGGGGAGGTGCAAAATTACCAGAAGGTGTAGGGGTGCCCTTCCCGGGATTGTGTCTAAGACAGATCATACAGTATTTCACCAAGTGAGTAGCAACCTTTGGAATATTGTCATTTTGCCACACAGGATCTAGCAACTTACAGATACCCTTAACGCTAATATGAGCTGGACCATGTGCCATAGTAACTACGGGAAGTACATATGCATCTGGTAACATCCATCTCTGTTTCTCGGACAGATCAGTCCAACATCCCTCATCATCTAGGCGCCCTGTTTTCTCCTGCCACACTGCCAACTCTTCTACTGTCGCTTCACTCTGGATCTCCTTGACATTGGCTAGTGTGTCCTCAAACATCCCATTCTTGGGCACCCACCTAGCTGGGCCAGCCACAAACATCTTTTTCATCTTGGATCTAGCTGTCTCCTTTGCTGTCTGATCTGCGAATGCATTTCCTTTCCCCACATCATCAGTAATTGTTTTATGAGCATTGCATTTCACTATTGCCAATCGTTTGGGAAGTGTCAAAGCTGTCAAAAGCCTCTCTATCAATGGACCATGTTGAATTTTGGTCCCATGTGATGTCAAGAATCCTCTCTCTGCCCAGAGGCGTCCAAAGTTATGGGCCACCCCGAAGGCATACTGGCTGTCAGTATAAATTTTGACAGTCAGTCCTTCACTTAACTCACATGCCCGCAGAAGGGCTACCAGCTCCGCAGCCTGTGCTGATTGATAAGGAACATGTGACGTCTCAACTACAGTGTGCAGCGTGGTAATAGCATACGCCGCTGTAGTGGTACCATCTGACAATTTAAAACAAGAGCCATTGACATATAGTTCCCCTTGTGGGTCAGATAAGGGAACATCAGTCAAGTCTACCCGTCCCTTCGTCTCTTTATCAGTGCGGAACAAACAATCATGGACATCCGTGTCCTCTTCTTCCGAAGGGAGGGGTAGTAACGTGGCTGGATTCAGTGTGGCACATCTTTTGATAGTAATGTGAGGTGCAAACAGTGTCAGTTCATATCCAGTGAGACGAGCACTGGTAAGGTGCTGCGTCTTTGTTCTATTCAAAAGTACATCCACAGCATGCGGTACCATTACTGTGAGATCATGATTAAGGACGAGCCCTGCCGATTGTCGAATAGAGACCGCCGCAGCCGCCACAGCTCTTAAACAACTTGGGAGGGCCTTGGCGACAGGGTCAAGCGTAGCAGAAAAGTACGCACACAGCCTCTGCTTACCTCCAAAGGCTTGTGTTAACACAGAGAGTGCACATCCAGCCGCTTCGTGTACATACAGCACGAAGGGCTTCTTGTAAACTGGCGTGCCAAGCACAGGTGCAGAGCAAAGCGCAACTTTTAATTGCTCAAAAGCATGCTGACATTCATGCGTCCAGGGCAAGGGTTCATGCACATCTTTAGTGGTTAAACGAAGCAAAGGCTGTATTAATAAAGAATAAGCAGGAATCCAGTGTCGACAATACGAGGTGATGCCTATGAAAGCACGCACATCTCTCTGTGTCACATGGACAGGCATCTTAACAATGGCATCAACTCGTTCAGGTGTCAGCCTCTGACCCTCCTTCGACAGCAGGTGACCTAAATAGGTGACCTGCTGTCGACAATATTGGAAATTAGAAAGGGACACTTTATGTCCGTTTTCCGCCAAATGCATTAACAATTTTACTGTGGCATCCCGGCAACCCTCTTCGGTGTCGGAGGCTATCAAAATGTTGGCCACATATTGTAATAATACATTACCTGCGGGAAGAGAGAGAGAGTCCAATTGACCTTTTAAAGCTTGACTATAAATACTAGGACTTTCTGTATACCCCTGAGGAACTCTACAGAATTGGAAGCGTCTACCAGCTAAAGCAAAGCCGAATAAATATCGGCTATCAGGGTGGACAGGAATGCTAAAAAAGCATTTTTCAACTCAATCACGGAGAAGTATTTTGCTGAGGAAGGGATCATTGTAAGAAGGACTTATTTCAGGAACCATCGGAAACAGGGGAATAACTATTTTATTTACTTCCCGTAAATCAATTACGAAACGGTAAACATCAGGGTGCGCGACAGGGGAATCCACAGGTGTCTTTTTAAGAATAGGAAGAATGGGACTATTGAACAAGTTACTTACCTTCGGTAACGATATATCTGTAAGAAACATTAGTAGTGATAGATTCCTTACCTTAAAATATCCCCAGGCGTCAGTCTGGATCCGGAAAGTTTTCATCAGCAGTACCCCTGCGCGTCGGAAGGTGGCGTCGTGCGGCTCCGCGTCCGTCGTAGGCGTCGTGATCGCCGGGATGACGTCGCGGCAGCTACTTAGACGCCGCCCTCGCGCGCTGACGTCAGTTCTGTACACGACTTTCCGCGCCAGGAACGCAGAGCCATGCAAGATACTGACTACTGGTGCATTGAAACTAGGGCCCTGAAAGGGAACCTTAACCCTAGAAATCAGTTCGCAGAACGGAGAGGATGGGTGGGGCGGTAAGGAATCTATCACTACTAATGTTTCTTACAGATATATCGTTACCGAAGGTAAGTAACTTGTTCATCTGAAAGAAACACATAGTGATAGATTCCTTACCTTAGAATAGATACCCCAGCAATACCAACCCCGGTGGTGGGTCTGCGAACCAAAATCACACCAGAAAGTCACGGAGAACAGAACGGCCAAAGAAGCTGTCTCTCCGGACTTGGCTGTCAAGGCAATAATGCTTAGTAAAAGTGTGCAACGAGGCCTACGTGGCTGCCTGACAGATGTCTTGCAGGGGGACACCACGTCCCAATGCAGTAGTAGCTGCTGTCGCCCTGGTAGAATGGGCGCGAAGCCCCACCGGAGGCTCCTTTTTAGCCAGAGAATAACAGGCTTTGATACACAAGACGACCCAGCGGGAGATAGTCCTCATGTGCACAGCCCGGACTTTCTTGGCACCTACGTAGCCAACAAAGAGCTGGTCATCCACCCGGAACTGTTGTGTGCGGTTCAGGTAAAATGAGATCGCACGTTTTGGGTCCAGACGGTGGAGCATCTCTTCCTCTCTGGAAGGGTGCGGAGGCGGAAAGAAAGTGGGCAAGGTGATAGATTGCCCAATATGGAAGGCAGTGACAAACTTTGGCAAGAAGGATGGACGTGTGCGTAGCACAACCTTGTCTGGATGAACCGACAGAAAAGGAGGTTTACAGGAAAGAGCCTGGAGCTCACTCACACGCCTAGCGGAGGTGATGGCAACCAGGAAAGCATTCTTCAAAGTCAAGAGACGAAGAGGACAGTTGTGAAGCGGCTCAAAGGGAGCGCACATCAAATAAGTAAGAACCAGGTTCAAGTCCCACTGTGGCATCACAAATGGAATAGGAGGGAAAAGGTGAGTAATGCCTTTGAGAAATCTGTTTACAACAGGGGACTTGAAAAGAGAGGGCTGATCAGGTAGCCTGAGAAAGGCCGAAATTGCAGAAAGGTAGCCCTTGATTGTGCCCAGAGCAGAGCTCTGCTGGGCCAAAGAAAGAAGGAAGGAGGAACAGAAGGACCTCAGAAAGAGGGGCAGAAAGGCGATCCACAGCCTTTGCTGTGCACCATGCCACAAATTTGTTCCACCTGCAGGCGTATACCGATTTAGTGGAGGGACGCCTGGCTGCCAGAATGACATCACAGACTTCAGAAGGCAAGTCAAATGGAATCAGCTGTCGCCGCTCAATCTCCACGCAAGGAGGTGGAGGCTGGACAGGTTCGGGTGGAGAACCGTCCCCTGCTGCTGCGACAGAAGATCCTCCCGAAGAGGCAGTCGGATCGGGGGATCCACGCTCATACTGAGTAGCTCGGGATACCAAACTCTTCGAGCCCAGTCCGGAGCCACAAGAATAACTTGGGCCCGGTCGCGTCTGATTTTCTTCAGCACTCTGGGTAGAAGTGGTATAGGCGGAATGGCGTACAAGAGACTGCAACTCCACTCGCGACGAAAAGCGTCGCCGAGCGAGTGCCGCCTTGGAAATTCCAACGCGCAGAACTGCTGACATTGCGCGTTCTCTTCGGTGGCGAATAGATCTAACCAAGGCTCTCCCCACTGTTGAAAGAGACCTTGCGCCACGTCTGAGTGAAGACGCCATTCGTGATCCATGACGCACCTGCGGCTGAGTTCGTCCGCCCCTGCGTTCAGTGAACCCGCCAGGTGTTGAACCACCAGGGAAATGCCCTGATGTTCCAGCCATGTCCAGAGACGCAGAGCCTCCTGACATAGGGTCCACGACCCCACCCCGCCCTGTTTGTTGCAGTACCACATGGTGGTGGTGTTGTCGGTGAACACCTGCACTACTTTCCCCTTGACAGAGGGAAGGAATGCCTTCAGTGCAAGTCGGATCGCCCGAAGCTCCAGAAGGTTGATATGGAGCCTGGACTCCGCCGGAGAGCAGAGGCCTCTGATCTCCGCCGCTCCCATGTGGCCGCCCCATCCCAGGAGGGACGCGTCCATCACCACTGTGTGCTCTGGTTGGGGAAGAGAGAGGGATCTGCCGCTGACCCAATGTTGGTCCGTGAGCCACCACTGCAAGAGTTGTGCAGTGCCCTCCGAGATCTGGACGTAGTCGGACAGGTTTCTCTGATGCTGCGCCCACTGGAACTTCAGGTCCCACTGCAGAGCCCGCATATGCCACCTGGCATGATTAATCAGCAGGATGCAGGAGGCCATGAGGCCCAGCAGCCTCAGGGTCATCCTGACCGAAATGCAGGATAAGGGCTGAAAGATCGGAATCATAGCCCGAATATCCCGGACTTGCTGTTCGGGAGGATAAACCTGAAACTGCGCCGTGTCCAGAACCGCTCCGATGAAGAGGAGCTTCTGAGAGGGAATCAGGTGTGACTTTGGCACGTTGATGGAGAACCCCAGCAAATGCAGGAGGTCGGCTGTAGTCTGGAGGTGGGAGACGACTGTCTGGGGCGAGGCCGCCTTCAACAAGCAGTCGTCGAGATAGGGGAAGACTGAAACCCCTGATCTGCGCAGATGAGCTGCGACCACCGCCATCACTTTCGTGAACACCCGAGGGGCGCTGGTAAGGCCAAAAGGGAGCACAGTGAACTGAAAATGCTCGTGGCCTACCGTGAACCGTGGGTAACGCCGGTGGGCCGGCAGGATGGGAATATGAAAGTAAGCGTCCTGCAAGTCCAACGCTACCAGCCAGTCTTGTGGGTCTAGAGCAGACAAGACCTGAGCAAGTGTGAGCATCTTGAACTTCTCCTTCCGGAGGAAGAGATTGACGTCCCAAAGGTCCAAGATAGGACGCAGGCCCTTGCCCTTCTTTGGAATCAGAAAGTAGTGGGAATAACAACCACGACCTACTTCTGGCGTCGGAACGCGCTCTATGGCCCCCTTGGCCAAGAGGGCCGCAACTTCCTGCTGGAGAAGTGCCAAGTGATCCCCCGATACGCTGTGGTACAGAGGTGGCATGGCTGGAGGGGTAGTCTCGAAGGGGAGGGAGTAGCCCCTTCGGACTATCTGTAAAACCCACCTGTCCGACGTGATGGTGTGCCAGTGGGGAGGTGATGGCGAAGCCTGCCACCCACTGGCGTTTGGTGGGCCTGAAAGGTCGGACTAGGAAGGTTTGGAAGCAGTGGTGGCGGGGGTGGAGGTGGACTGACCCCGCCGCTGGCCCCCTGAACCGCCGCGGTGGTTCCCACATCCGGGGCCGCGCGTGGACTGTTGCGCCGTCCTGTGGCTCTGTTGCAAACGTGTTGGGTTGCCCCTTCCGCGAGCACGAAAGGAGCAAAAGGCAGAAGGCGGAGGAGGGCGCGTGGCCGAAAGGCCCAAGGACTTGGCCGTAGCCCGTGAGTCCTTAAATCGCTCCAAAGCACTGTCTGCCTTTTTGCCAAAGAGGCGAATGTCATCGAAGGGCATGTCCATCAAAGTGTTTTGGACATTCCCCGAAAAGCCAGTTGTCCTCAGCCAGGCGTGGCTGCGGAGCGCCACTGTCGTGGAAATCGTCCTGCCTAGCGAGTCAGCGGTGTCAAGGCCACAACGGATTGTGAACTTGGCTGCATCTCTCCCCTCAGCAATAGCCTGGGAGAGTGCCGTCCGGCCCTCCTCCGGACAGCTAGGCAGCTCCTGTGCTACCGTATCCCACAAGGAGTGCGAATAACGGCCCAAGAGGCATGCAGTGTTCACAGACCGCAGCCCCAGGCTGGCGGAAGAAAAAATCTTCTTCCTGTACTGTTCCAGCCTCTTGGATTCCTTATCCGGGGGTGCGGAAGGGAATGCGCTTGGGGAAGCAGAGGCTTGGACAACCAAGCTCTCAGGGGTGGGGTGTTGGGAGAGGAAAAGGGGGTCGCCCGGGGCCGGGCGATGGCGTCGGGCCACGTTCCTGTCCACAGGAGCCCCTGTGCTGGGCTTGGACCAGGAGCCCAGAAGAACTTCAGACAGTGCTTCATTAAAGGGCAGTAGTGGCTCCGCAGAGGAAACTGCTGGCTGAAGCACTTCTGTCAGGAGGTTAGTCCTGACGGCCACAGTAGGTAGCTGAAGGTGGAGTGCCTCAGCAGCCCTACGCAACACCACAGAAAAACTAGCACCCTCCTCCGTAGCCACGGTAGGAGGAGACATTATGCCAAGTTCTGGAGAGGTGTCCAGACCACTGGCGTCCCCCAGCTCCTCAGCCCAGTCCGGGTCATACTCACATTGAGCTGTGAGAGGGTCTTCAGACCCCTCCCAGTCCTTCCCTTCCTCCTCCTGCTGTTGTACAGGCCGAAAAGGAAGAGGATGGATATAGGGAAACAGATTCCCAAACGTCGTCGGAATCGGCGTCGGTCGACACCGTTCCGGCACCGTATCCATGTCGGGGCTGAAACCGGGGCCGATGTCGTCCGGCGCGCCGGGCGACGTCAAACGTGGTGCCGGTGGGGTCGACGTCGGTGGAGGTGTGACTAGGTCAACCGGCGTCGACCGGGATCCACGACGGAATCCATGGGAGTCCTGCGGCGTCGAGGCTGGAGCCGACGGTGACGCCAGGGCCGGAGCCACCGGCGTCAAAGGGCGAGGACTCCCTGTCGGGCCCGCGGGGCCCGAAGGCGCACCGGAGGGGCCCGACGGCCCAAATAGGCGAGCCATAGCGGACAGGAATTCCTGTACCTGGGCCGGAGTCGCCGATGAACACGGGAAGGGCGGGTAGGTCACCGACGACTGCGTAGGCTCTGCCGGAGCCGTGGGGGGTGGCACCACCCGCTCCCTCAGCCGCGTCGTGCGACCGGCGAGGGGAAGTCGAAGAACGAGGACGTTTCTTCGACTTCTTTTTGTGCTTCGCCTTACCTGACCCCGAGTGCGAAGACTTTGATTCGGACGACTTCTGATGAGGACGGCTCCGCGACCGGGCCCTCGACCTCCCTCTGGACCGGGACCTCTCACAGCGCTGGAGCCGACTTCCGGGCTTCAAGCAACTTTCGGGACCGCTCCCGCAAAGTCTTCGGCGCCATGGCTCGGCAGTCGGGGCACGACTTGGGGTCGTGGTCGCGCCCCAGGCAGAAGAGACACACGCTGTGTGGGTCTGTCACCGACATCATGCGATGAGAGTCCTCGCAAGATTCAAACCCGGGCATCCCTAACTGCACCAGGAGTCGTATCGACTCAAAAAGCTGAGACAAAAATCTCAAAAAACTCAGTCAAAAATTGACTGGGGGTACCGCTCTCTCCGGATCTGCGCTTGCTGGCACGGAAAAAGAAAGAACTGACGTCAGCGCGCGAGGGCGGCGTCTAAGTAGCTGCCGCGACGTCATCCCGGCGATCACAACGCCTACGACGGACGCAGAGCCGCACGACGCCACCTTCCGACACGCAGGGGTACGGCTGACAAAAACTTTCCTGATGCAGACTGACGCCTGGGGATATTCTAAGGTAAGGAATCTATCACTATGTGTTTCTTTCAGATACACACATTCGCCGCTGTCTCCTCCACCACCCCCAACTTGATCAAATCCTGTATAATCCGCATCAAAGCCTGTTCCCCAGCCTGCGATATTTTATATTGAGGAATACGAGGGAGCACAGCATTATCCTTAATTTTGATAGAAACAGGGGGTATCTGTAACAATCCAACATCAGTGTCCCCTGCCGCCCACAAAGAAGATGGTACATCCTTAAATTCAACAGGAAGTGGAGCATCCTTTGCAAAACACTGTTTTGCACCATCCACATTAGGTCCAAAAGTCATGTAAACACCAACCGGGGAGCAATAAATAGTAGCATATAATTTTTTCAACAAATCCAATCCTAATAAATTCTCACCACAATTTGATGTCAACAAAAACGGGGAATCTACAGTAAAAGACCAACAGTCAAAGCGAGAGGTTTGGAGATGAGGCTCACAACCGGTACGCCCGAAAATCTACCGAGACATTATTACGGCCAGACAGTGCGGCCCCAGGGACCAGTGAATGAGAAACAGAGCTATTTATTGCACCTGCATCCACCAAAAATTCCTGTGGCGAACCATGTAGGTCTGCTGTGACATAAGGACCACGCTGATCTACAAGAATCTGGACTGGCCCCGTACCCTGTCCCTTGCTGTCCTAGCTATAGGACATCCCTGTGACTTCATCGATATCATAATCATCGTGATATTATTGTCTTCCTCGGGGATCATCAAAATAATTCTGATCAGACCAACCCCCTGAGAATGCATCCCCTTGAGCCTCGTCTCGGCGACCCTCACCACGACCCCTTCCATTCCACCCCCTATCTCTCGGTACTGCAACTTTCTGTAACAGTTCTGGGCACTCACTTCGCCAATGTCCCTCCTTTTTACAATACGCACACTGATTCAGTCCCAGTGGCACACCACCTCTACCCGCACCTCGAGATCTCTGAGCCGGACCAGTACTCCGACCCCTTCCCGATCCCCTTGCAACTTGCTGCAACAACACCTTCGTCTTTAAATCCTTACTCTTTTTCTCCACTTTATCCTTCTCCTCATTTTCTCGATGTTCATAATATTGAGCCATGCTCAATATTACTGAAGGGGAGGAAGTGGTCCATGTACTCTCAGAGGCTTGCAACCGTGCTCCAATTTCAGGAAGTAAATTTGTAACAAACCTGTTAACAAACAAACAAACCCTACCTTCCAATGACAAATCCTGCCCACTAAAATCCAAAAACACCCCTTCAAACCGGGTAAAAAAATCGGACACACTCTCCTCTTTCTTTTGGCGACATGCCGTCAACTTATCCCAATCCACTCGTCTGGGGTGGAATAAGAGAATGCACATAAGTAATAATACGATTTGGTAAAGCCAAAATCTTAGCCCTAGGTTTGTCGCCAGGCTTCCGTTCCTTATCCCATGCCTTAATCTCGTCCCATGTGCCACCCAATTCCACTCTGTGATCCTGTGTATGCACCTGCCTCCATATATCTACCGGCACTAACAGCCCAATAAACATCTCAATATCTGCTAAGGTCATAACTGACGAGGAGGCAGCCTCCGTTAGTTCATTATAATATGCAGTAGGATTTTTCCTGGGGTCCGGTAACTGACTCTTAAGAGCAAGTACCTCACTTCTTTTCCACGGGGCATAGACCCACTGCTCCTGAAAATGAGCCTCCACCCGTGCCTGAGTAACAACATTCAATGCATTACGCTGCTCCGGAATTTCAGGGTGGTAAATGGGATGCACTTCCTTCATCGAAAACTGAGATACTGGAATCGGAGTACTATGATATAATTTCTCCCGATAGCTAAGTAATGTCCCAACATTACTATGGACTTCTGCAGGAGCCATACCAGCGGAATATACACAATCTCGAATATCATACATGTTTGAGGAGCTTTACCTCCAATACATTGTCCCCACAAGCCAATCAATGTAGTTGACATATGCTGAAGGGCATGTTGTTGCACAAACGGATCAAAATCCTTCATCACACTCCATATATCCTCCAAACTATAAATCACACTCCGAGCCCACTGTGCTGCCTGAATTGCAACCATTCTTTTCTCTTCCTCGCCCACATCAGATCGAGTCATTGCCCGCTCTAATCGCTTCTGTGCCGCCGCCCAATTTTCGCTATCTGACCCTCGCACCGGCGTCCCAGCACTACTCAATACTGTGGGTGACACATCTAGGGGAAACGCATAAGATGCAGACGCAGGTGACAGTGTCAACAATGGCTGTGTGGTAGGTGTAAGAGAGGAGGAGAAACGGAAACAAAAACAGCTGATACTACAGGGGTGCCCGCAGTTACTGTACCCATAATTTGAGAAACCGGAGGGGAGACATATACGGCCGGAGCCGAAGCTGTTGGGGCTGCGGAAAGATCAAGGGAAGGCGAGGAAACATTAGAGGACTGAGACGACGGAACGGCAGGATATATTCTTTGCGGGGCATAGGGATGTGGGAGTCGAGTTTCCAACAGACCCTTCACAAAAGGATCCTCTTCCTCTCGAACAACATAAGTCCTATCACATTGTAATCGAAACTTCCTATCTGTACACTCAATACCCTTCTCTGTTCTCTCCTTATCATAAGCTACCGCTTTCTGCACCACCGTTTACATTGCCTTCTTCCTAGACTCTTTTTCAGCACGTATACGTCTCTGCTTAGCTTCCTTTTGCCATACTTGCAAAGTATTAAACATCGACTGACTAGCAAATAATTTATCCTGTAAGTAATTCAATTTTTGTTCATCAAAGGTACCATCCTGTGGCCACTGAAGCTCAGCATTGTCCCTCGTATACATGTGCCACAATGTACGAAACATAATAGGGCCAATACCGGGCTTCACATACATATCAAAATTCGGAGTGCCTTCCGGAGGTGCAGGCTGCCGCTCCTCCAGGCGATGTTCCGCAGAGCAGCATCGGCACCCCAAACACCACACTTTACTCCAACAAGGCATCCTGGCATCAGGCACATCCACGTATTCACTCGATCAACACGCACGCACACAATAAGCACACATAAACAAAAATCTCTCAAGAACAGTCCATAGACTGTGTCAAAACAAGTCAGTCCTCAGACTGCACCGAGACAAGATAGGCTCTAGCCCCAGGCCTTTTCAATAATAAGCCGAATTCAACAATTGGCCCGGCAGAACGTTCAACAACGCTCTGTATCACAAGGGTCCGCGGACCTACCAAATTAACCAAGGCGACACCGCACTTACCAAGAATTCAAAATGAACTCACCCGGTGCACACAGGTCAAACAAGATTATTCTCCACTGCCGACACTATGGACCAAACGGTCAGATCCAAGGATTTCACCTTTTCAGAACCCCAGCCAAGGCGACCGCTAGACGAGGAGCTGCCCGATCAGATAGGCGGGGCAGCTGCGAGAACCAAGCTCGATCGTGTGGGGATCCCCGATCCGTCCATCCAACCAGACACAACCCCGACTTCTACAACCCGACTACGGGCGAGATGGGTCACCTGGTGGGGTCCCTGTTTGGGTGCCAACTGAAGGAAGTGACCCGATTAGGGTCACCCGGGTCACTCTCGACCTCCTCTAGCCTTCCAAGAATGAAGAGTCGATGACGCAGTAGAGAATACAAGTAAACTAGTTTATTCGTAAAATACACTGCAGTGGAGTCCAATCTGACCAGCCGCCTATGATGGTTGACGCGGGGACTGACTTTAACAAGCATAAAGTTACATTATGTATGTTGCGGAGTCCACAAAGACCCGCCTACCATGCAAAAACACTGGTAGGTGTCGTAATACAATGGTGGTACAGAACATAAGTCTCGATTCCGCAGCCTGGTACAAGCTATCTGCATTTCAAGGTCGTCTGGCCTATCCTCCCCTCTAGACAGGTGGGAGAAGGCCTTGATCTAAAAGAAAAGGCATGTGCTAACGAGCTAAAATGGGCATTGAAGAAACTAAACTTACCAAAGACCATTTCTCGTAAATGAGCAAACAACAGTTTTGAATGTGTAAGTAACAGTTTCGATTGTAACAGAACATGGCGTCTTCTCTAACTAAAATGGTGGCACAGATGTCAACCCAACTGACGTGACATCTGTATCGACTGATTACGTCTTACACTCAATACGAAAATATAATGTATTAGTCATATAAATGCTAACATAATATAGGGTAAAAAACACGTATAATAGTAAAACTACGTTTCAATTCTATCATTGGTGTGCAGTGCCCTCCGAGATCTGGACGCAATCGGAAAGATTCCCCCGATGATGTGCCCACTGGAACTTCAGGTCCCACTGCAGAGCCCGCATATGCCATCTAGCATAGTCTACCAGTAGGATGCAGGAGGCCATGATGCCCAGTAGCCTCAGGGTCATTCTGACTGAAACCCGGGATAGAGGCTGAAAGATCGGAATCATAGCCCGAATATCCCGGACTCGCTGTTCGGGAGGATACGCCCGAAACTGGGCCGTGTCCAGAATTGCTCCGATGAAAAGGAGCTTCTGAGAGGGAATCAGGTGTGACTTCGGCACATTGATGGTGAATCCCAGCGAATGCAGGAGGTCCGCTGTAGTCTGGAGGTGGGACACAACAGCCTGGGGTGAGCTCGCCTTGAACAGCCAGTCGTCGAGATAGGGGAACACTGGAACCCCTGATCTGCGCAGATGAGCTGCGACCACCACCATCACTTTCGTGAACACCCGAGGGGCGCTGTTTTAAAAAAATAATAATTTTATAATGATTTTTATTTATTTTCCGCAACAAAGCATTGGTAACTTCCACATTACAATAGCTTACTTTTTGGTATATTGATGATACAAAAACACGAACTCGAATGACTTGGGTGGGATGCCCGGAGAACTCCCATCACCATTTAAGGATGAATCATCGTATAATCTATCATTTTACACACGTGCATGTTAAAGTACCTTTACCTACAAAATCGCATACAGGATTGCTGTTCAGCAAATGGTCTCACATGTAAAATCGATACAATTCCGTCTCAGTTTCACAGGCAGGCATCAATATAAAACAATTTATAAAGAAAACTAACGAACTCTACCTATGGGTACCGGGCCCAGTGTACCAGACCATAGAGCGTGTCAAAGGGTGTCGCAGGTGTGGAGAAGCGTGCGCAATGCATCACCCATCGTGGGTGCATCAATGGGGAGAGCAACGAGGGGGGAACGGGACACAGGGAAGGGGGGAGGGGGGCAGCAGGCAAGGATATGGAATGAGGAGGAAAAGAGAATGATATAACACGTCGTGAAGGGCGGGGTGGGGGGCCTTGGCGGGGGAGAGGGGAGGGGTAAGGGTCCCACCTATGGGGTGGGTCCATTTCGGCTAACTTGGTCTCAACCAACGACAGGTATTCCCCCCATTGGGCAACTGTTCTTCGTGGTGGTGCCAGCACCCGCGAGGCCCGTGCTAGCTGATTCGTGTGCTCCGATACCAGTGCCCTCCTAAAATCCAACAGCCAAGAGTGTACGCTGGGGCCCGCTTGGGCTTTCCACATCATTGCTATTTTTCGTTTGGCGAGTACCAGAGCTAGGTCCAGAAATTTGTTCAGAGCTTTACGCGACGCGGAGCGCTTTGTGACACCGAGCAGGAAGTGAATGGGTTGTATTGATACCAGGGCCCCTACTGCTTCTGTGAGCATGGCTGCTGCTGCGCTCCAGTATCGTTGTATACTCATGCAAGTCCATACCATATGCGTGAATATGGCCTCCGGGTTATGGCATCTGGGGCACCTATCAATGGATGTTGGGTACATGCGGGCTAGCCTGTGAGGCGTAAGGTATGTATGGTGTAGGTAGTTAAATTGGGTGTATTTCAACCTAGCATTGGTTGAGACCGTTTTGGGATGTCCAAGGCATTGCGCCCATTGTTTGTCAGTTATGGTGGTGAATAATTCTGCTTCCCAATACTCTCGCAGTGCAGTCAACGCAGGTGCATCATCTAGTCTAATGGAAGTATATATGGCCGTTACTGCATGTCTGCCCTTACCATGCGTCAATAGCGTTTGCAGTAGGTGCGACATGGGTGGTTCTGTCCGATCATTACCCCATGTTCGTAAGAAGTGGCGAGTAAGGAGGGCATATAGGAGAAAGGAACCCTGCGGTATCCCGTATGTATCTACCAGCTCTTCAAACGTTTGCAGTTGTGAGTCAACGAACATGTCTCCCCACGTGTCCAACCCTCTCTCCCTCTAGGAGGCGAGCTCCGAGCTTTAATGGCGAATGAGTGTGTCAGGAAGTACTTCCAGTGGCAAGCTGGAGGCGTATGGGGCAGCCCAACCCTTAGGGAGCGCATATCTGGACCAACTGCATCTGGCTGCCATCATTAGTATGTTACCCTGATGTTTCTGGGTTGGTGTTGTGGCGCCCGACAACCATTCCAAAAGTGTAGGGCAATCCCAGGAAATGGCTTCAACTATCAATTCCGTAAGATTGCTCTTGTCGAGCCATCTCATTGGCCATAGCAACTGAGCTGCGGCGTAATAACGCTCATAGCTCGGGGCGCCCAGACCGCCCTCCGATAGCGGGAGATACAATTTATGTAAAGCCACCCTGGCTCTAGAGTGTCCCCAGGTGAGAGAGAGTAAAAGAGATTCCAGATCCCTAAAAAGTTTTCGTGGCAGGGTATAGGGGAGTGCATAAAAGAAATATAAGAGCCGCGGAAGGAGCAGCATTTTGGATATCGCCACTCGACCCATTGGGGACAAGGGGAGGCTCAACCAGAATGGAAGAGTCGACCGGGCTCTAGAAATGGCACGCCCTAAGTTTCCATCGATAATATCCGTCCCCGAGTGGTATATCTGTATCCCCAAGTATTTAAATGTATCAAACGCCCATTCCAGTACCGTTTGTGACGCGGTCTGTCTCTAGGCTATTGACATTGGTGTCATCGGGAACTCCACCGATTTGGACCAATTAACCCGCAGCCCGAGACCAATGCGTGAGCGTCCAACAGGTCCATTATCTGCTGAAGTATCTCAGTCCGGCCACGTAAATAAATCAGGGCGTCGTCCGCATAAAGCGACACTATGTGCCATCGGCGGTCTGCGAACAGGCCCCACTCTGCCACCCGTTGGCGTAACCTACACGCCAGCGGTTCCATAGCCAGGGCAAAAAGTATCGGCGACAGGGGGCAACCCTGCCGTGTACCTCGCGCTATCGAGAAAAGTGAGGAATAAACTCGACCCGTTTTCACCCTGGCCTGTGGACTACGATACAGTAATCGTATCCATTTCAAGAAATTAGGGCCGATACCGAACCTTGACAACACCGTCAGCAGATAGTCCCAACTCAATGTATCGAACGCCTTTTCGAGATCAAGGGATGCTATCCAATGCATTTCTGCCTCTCTACCCCTCGCCCATTCCAGCAATGTAAATAAACGTCGCAGATTCAATCCTGTGTTCCTCCCTGGTATAAAACCATTCTGGTCTTCATGGACCAGCAAGGGGACCGTCGCTATCAACCTGTTCGCCAGTAGCTTGCCAAGAATCTTATAGTCTACATTTAACATTGATAGCGGGCAATATGAGGCCATTAAGAGAGGGTCTCGACCCGGTTTCGGTAAGACCACCAGTGTGGCCTCCCTCAAAGTGGGCGGGAGCTCACCTGTCTCGAAGGCTTCAGTATACATGTCAGCCAATCGTGGTGCCAACTTATTAGTGTACGTGGTGTAGAATTCAGATGGCCAGCCATCTGTCCCCGGCGACTTTCCGGTCGCTAACTGCCCGATTGCCTCCTCTATCTCAGACACAGTGATGGGTCCTTCCAGGGCATCGTAATGTGCTGGTATAATTTGTGGGAGGTGGAGCCCATCAAGAAAGTCGTGATATGGGCAGGGTTTGGGAGGACGGGAGCTGCATACAACGTCGTGTAGTATGCTAGGAAGGATTGGTTAATCTCCTCCTGTGTATTCACAAGGGCGCCGTTGGACGTGCATATGGCGGTAATGGGGGGTTGAGAGGCATCTGATTTCAGTAACCATGCTAGCAGCTTACCTGCTTTGCCCCCCTCTGCATGTCGCCGCGCTAGATATGTCTTGTAGTCCAACGCATAAAGATCGTCCATTGCACTCTTATAAGCCAGTCGGGCACGGGCCAAGGATGGGCCCACCTGAGGGTCAGTGAGAATGAGACGCTCACATCTCTGTATTTCTGTCTCATGATTCTGGAGTGCATCTGTCAGTGATTTACGAACCCCATACGTAGTTTTAATTGCATGGCCTCGAAGGACCGCCTTAAAAGCCTCCCATTCAGTACCTCTAGACGAGGCGGTACCGGCATTCGTTGAGAAATATGAGTCAATGGAGTTCGATAGAGTGGCCCGGTATGATGAGTCGGTGAGCGCGGCACATGGCAGTCACCAAGTCGATATATCAGGTCTTTTCGCACCCCAGGAGAGGCTGACCGCTAACGGGTTATGGTCTGAGAGTGTACGCGGCAGATAGTCCGCCCGAATGATGTTATGCAGGGCATTAGAAGAACAATATATAACATCTATCCTAGTGGATAATGCGTGCATTGCTGAATAAAGCGAGTATGTACGTGTCAGAGGGTGTTTACTACGCCATGCGTCATGGACTTGCATGTTTGTGATCCAGTCCCTCATGCATTGTGCCAGCTTAATGGACTGTGCGCCCAGGAGAGGGGGCCAGGAGCGATCCAAGTCCAGGTCAGATACCCCATTAAAGTCACCTCCCCAATATGTGGGGGCCGTGGGGTCCACTAGCAAGGATGGCGAAAGTGTTTGTAAGAACCGGGATTGGCCCGAATTTGGAGCGTATAAAGAGACTAGCGCCAGTGGAGACCCGTTTAATTGACCCTCCATGACAACGTATCTGCCCTGTGTATCTACCCTGGAGCGTGTAATCCGGAACGGGGTCCCCGGAGCCACCCATATCAGCGCGCCCCTAGCATATCCCGAATATGCAGTGCCTATGACCGTGCCCCTCCAGCGCTTACTAAGCGATGCAAGTGTTTGTGTGGTGAGGTGCGTTTCCTGGAGCATTGCAAACGTAATCTTGTGTGTTCGTAGGTACTGGTATACTTTGTGCCGTTTAGCGCATCCCGCCAAACCCCTCACATTCCAAGTCAACAATCTATAATTCTCCGACCTTTCTCCCCCAACGTTGAAGAGAACATGTGCCGCAATACAACCCCCACCACCCAATCCACCCCACCCCCCGCATCCCCCCGTACATAGCGCTTATAAGAAAAGAAAATGCAAAGGCTTTGGTAACCCACGTCTCCTGCGTCAGTACAATAATGGTAAAGAAGATCGACTCATTCAACAAATTAAAGAAAAAGAATCCCCTACATCCCACCCCAGGCCGACTTGCCAACGGGCAATAGGCCATTCGCACTTAAATGCTATTCAAACGTATAAAAGTAACAATTTAAGTAACAATAAAAAAGAATTTTTGTGATGCTGTATCAGCTACTTATCGCTCGCTGGATGGGGCGTGGCTTCGGTGTGCCGACACACGTGACTCGACCTGGCAGCTTGCATAGGTGCGTATGGCAGAAGGTTCACACAGAGAAAGTCTCGATAGTCCCAAGGTGTTCACCCCAAGGCGTTTGCAGTCTGCGGAGTGAGAGCGGTCCGCCCCCCGACAGTGCCTCCTGTTGTGAGTCCGTGAGAGGCAATGTTCGGTCCATTGTCGCATCAGAGTCCGAATCCAATCTGTGGGAGGATGCAGAGCTGTCCATATGTCCCACCGTCTGTATTGCCTGAGCCCGTTCTTGTGCCAGTTGGGCTTTTGTCGGTCGGCGGCTCCGTCTCGTGCCGTGGCCCCTGCGAGGCGCAACCAGTTTCCAGGCCGGACCAGTGTCTGTGGAGGGCGCCGGCGGCCCGTGTCCCAAGCCCTGCTGCTCCACCCACGCCCACGCCCCCTCGGGTGTACTGCAGAAC
The DNA here is from genome assembly GCA_963921515.1 of Calotriton arnoldi. Classification (NCBI taxonomy): domain Eukaryota; kingdom Metazoa; phylum Chordata; class Amphibia; order Caudata; family Salamandridae; genus Calotriton; species Calotriton arnoldi. The sequence goes on along the minus strand of CAWUFW010007413.1, from coordinate 2,426 downwards.
ACCGTGCCCTCTTTGTGGCGTGCTGGATATTGGAGTGAGTATTGGATGTCGTTGTCTCTTAGGTACTTCTTGACCTCCAGATACGAGGAGCGACGGCGCTGCACCTGCAAAGTGTAGTCAGGGTAAATGTGGACCGTGGAGTTATCGACCTGCCATGGGCCCCGGGTCCGGGTGACCTGCAGAATGTGGTCTCTATCTCTGTAGTTGAACAGTCTCGCCACCACCGGCCTGGGGAGAGCGCCAGGTCGCGGGGGCCCCCCGAGACCCTCTGGGCACGTTCTATAGAGAAGAACTTTGATATTTTGCCTTGTATTATGTCGTACGAGAACCATTCTTCCAGATAAAGTTCCATATTGGGGCCCTCCGTTCGTTCGGGAAGTCCTACAATACGTATATTGTTACGGCGTGAGCGCCCCTCCTGATCATCCACACGCTCCCTCAGATATTCAACTTCTTGCTGGAGGGACTGCAACTGGGTGGTCGCCGCGGTCACCGTGGGGCATAACAACGCCAATGTAGATTCGGATTCCTCTACCCTGCCCTTCAATCTCTTGTGGTCTTCCCGGAGATAACCCATGTCGATGCACAGGGAGTCGATCTTTGTACCCAGGGTGGTTTTTATATCCAGGATCGCTGCCATTAACTCGTCGAATCTATGCGAGGGATCGTGCCGGTCCATGGAGGTGGAGGACCCCGGATGTTCCGCAGCCGTCTCTCGCGAGGGTACCGATTCCGTCTCAGGTGGCTGGGTCTGGGGCTTCTCCGTCCTAGGTTTGCCCATTATATCGTTGAATGGGTCGGGGTGTATCGATGGGCTTAGTACAAGGGTCCGGGTTCTTATGTGGATCGCCACTGAGGGGTCTTGCTTCCGGCCTCTCCAATGTGTGTGAAGGAGATGTCGTAAGGGACCAAGTTAGTGCCCCGTCCCTGTAGTGGCGGGCCGGTCCTGTGAGTGCCCCACCTGAAAGAGAAGATGGAGAGCCTGTAGTTATGGCGCTCTGTGAGGTGATGGTCATGCGGCTCGCCTCCACCAACAGGAGCCAAGTAAGGGTCCCACCACTTCTCTATCAGTTCCACAAGAATACTCTCCAGGAGGCCGGCTCTGTAACGTGGGCAGGCCAGCAGTGACATCTCAGGACCTTCGCCGCGTATCCGCAGCCAGGCCGAACCACACGGACGGAGGAGCGGACGGCGGGCCAAGGATAAGTCCCTCCCGATGTCTGCACCAAATCTCTAGTCTGAAGAAAAAAGAGGGGGAAGTGTAGCACCTTCACGTGCGCGCAGCACCTCTGATCTCCCCCCAACGACGGGGTCCCAGGCGCCTGTACAGAGAGTTTTTATTACCTTGTTCTAGCACTAGCAGGTAACTCACACCAGGCCAACGTAGGGAGCACTGCAGGGTCTTTTATACGCCTCCCCTCTGCGCCATCTCAGTAATTTCCTCGGGCCGCCAGCGGGCCTGGGCAGCATTGATCTCACGTACCTAGGAGATCACAGCAAGCAGCTCCGCGCTGCCGATCGAGGGGCCGATGAGGCCGGATTCCTAATCTGCGCTCACCTCCTGCGTCGGTTCTCCACACAGTCCTCGTTCTTCATGCTGAGGCCTCCAGGGTGTTTCAGGCCAGGGTAGCATCATCCGCCCCGCACCATTCAACAGCAGGACCGCAACCCTCCATTCGACGGACTCGATTTCCACGCCGAGTCCCAGTAATTATGCACTGCTCACCAACGGGGCCAGGGCAGGGCCAGGGGGGGCCCGCATCACCAGCGAGGGAAAGCAGCGCCGTGATTAACGCGGGCGCCGGAGCAGCTCTCGCCCGATCGGAGCCCCAGGCCGTGCGGGCTCCGTGTTCATGAAATCACCACACAGCTCCCCCGCTCTCAGCCCCCAGCAGCAGCCACAGCGTGCACCGGGAACAGTCCCAGGGAGTCTCCGGCGCCAAAATATTATGTTTTGCTGCGTGTGGGCACCGTTTCGCAGGATTGTTGCGGCAAGCTCGAAGCGGAGCTCAAACCAGTGCGACCGCTCTCGCCGCCATCTTGGCCACGCCCCCCACTCGAGGGGCGCTGTTAAGGCCAAAGGGGAGCACAGTGAACTGGAAATGCTCATGGCCTACTGTGAACCGTAGGTAACGCCGGTGGGCAGGAAGGACGTGGATGTGAAAATAGGCATCCTGCAAGTCCAACCCTACTATCCAGTCTCCACGGTCGAGGGCAGACAGGACCTGAGCCAATGTCAACATTTTGAACTTCTCCTTCCGGAGGAAGCTGTTGACGACCCTGAGATCCAAGATAGGATGCAGGCCTTTGTTCTTCTTGAGTACCAGTGTTAGAAATGGGGGTCTCTCGTTGGCAGTGGCTGGCCACTGTCCAAGTAGGGACCCTTCTTCCTAAGTCAGGGTAAGAGAGCCACACCCTTTGATAAC